>CM060915.1:765756750-766988625 GCA_030737875.1 Allium sativum
GAGAAGGGAATTAAAGTTCTCCATTGGCGACTTGGTGTTTGTCAAGATATCTCCGTTGAAGAGCGTGATACGATTTGGCAGAAGAGGCAAGTTAGCACCAAGATTTGTTGGTCCATTCCCGGTTCTTGAGCAAATTGGGAATTTGGCATATAAAGTAGAATTACTAGAGAAGATGGCAGGAGTTCATAACGTATTTCATGTTTCCCAGTTAAGGAAATTCATGCACGACCCCGATGTGACTATTTCACCTGATCAGTTGGATGATATCGAGGTTGAACCCGAGGCGTTTGGGAACCGCAGGCCTATGCGTATTGTTAGGAACGATACGAAGCAGCTTCGAAGGAAGGCGGTGAAATTAGTCAAGGTTCAGTGGGGCGAGAACGAGAATGACTGTACTTGGAAGACAGAGGAGAGCATTAGGAAAACGTATCCAGAACTCTTCGCCTAGTAAGATTACAATTTCAATTTAGTCTTTCCGCATGGTAGGATAGGTTTGTTTTGTTGGTTTTGCATGATTTATTGTTGTATATGGCTGGTAGGCATGCAGGATCCTTTGTATGTTTTAGGTTAAGGAATTTCGGGGACGAAATTTCTTAAGGGGGGGAGAGTGTAACGACCCGCATTCTACGCATCGCAGGATCGTAGAATATTTATTTCTTTCACATACGAAGTCGTATGGTCATGTAACTTTGGGAGACGACTATTGGAGTAATTTCCCATGTTCATGATTTTTGCCGATTTTTAAATGACTATTTTGCCCCTAGCTGATCTTGTTTTGGCCATAATTTTTGATTGGAAAGGAGTTTTGATCTGAAACCACTTCCATTGGCTCTGGATTATGGTTTACAATTCCGTAGAGTGGTCACATTAGCCAAACGGACTAATCGTTTAGGAGATATGGCTGAAACAAGTTTCATATGGTGAAAACAGCTTAATTGGGCTTAACCGGGTGATTAACAGCTAGGCCAAAGGAGAATTTCGGGATTAGGAGTTTAAAAGGGCTGTTAGGGTTTGGTGAATAACTTTTTCTCATTTTTCAGCCGTCACTATTCATTCCTCTTAACCTAGCCATGGCCTCCAACATCTAAAACATCCCCAAACCACTTTCTAATTGAAGATTAGCCTAATCAACATCAAATTAAGGAGGAATAGCACCAAAGCAAGGTTAGAGCTGCTGTGTTGCATAGAGAACAACGCTAAACAGAGAATCATTTCAGATTTGGTATTTTATTTGCGGCCAAGGTGAGTGATTTGCAAAGTTTCTCACTAATTACGATTAATTAGGGGTAATTAGTGTTGATTAGCGAATTTATACATTAATAAATTCTGGAAAAATCTTTATAAAATTTGAAATGATGTTTTAGACCTCTGTTAGAAGTTTGGGTTAATTTGGTTAAGTTTTGCTAATCATATCATTAGATTTGCCTAAACAAGCTTAAGAGAAAATATGGGGTTTTGGCTATGTTTGATTCGTTTTAACCTATCAAGTTGTTGTTTTGGTGTTTATGGTCAGTTCTATATGTTACTATGACTGTATGGTATGCTTTGTGATTGATGAGAACAGTTAGAATGGTCGAAAACGTCATCGTATGGCGTAAAACAATCGCTGGAAAGTTGCAGGAATTGTGCAGGGTTTCAAACCGGATCGGATCGGATTATTGGGCTCGGATCGAATAGGAGAACCGGGTAAGTGGACTTGATTTGGATTGGAAATTAGCATAAGGGGATTGACGAGAAGGAAGACCATTTGCTTAGAGTTGGAGTTGGGCAGGGGATTGGATTGGAGAGACCAAAAGGGGTTCGGATCGGAGCTAAGAGGGAAGACCGGAATGGATCTGGAGACATGAGGAAGCACACCCGAACCGAACCACTTCCGGGTATCGAGCCGTTTGAGGAGTATCAAACTGAGGCAGAAAGGGGAGCACCGAACCGGACCACACCTTGAGAGACCGAACCGAACCGGAACGTTGAATCATCAAACTGAAGTATTTCGAACTAAAGCTTCTATATGCTTGAACCGAACCAGATGGCCGAACCGAACAGATGTTGGGCTTGGGACTGCTTCATCGTGACGACTTCTTCTGAAGACCAGCTCCAATTCGACCAAAATCCGAGATGCAAAGGAGGTCCAAGTGGGAAATTTGTACTCAGGATCCAGTTGGGAACCAATGAGTTAACTTCATGATTGGACTTTGCTGCGGAACGTGTGCTAAGGGGTTGTCGATGTCTAGGACTTTGGATCACTATGTATGGGAGGTACGTGGACGGATTCAGGGCCACAGTGGCCTAGGTACGACTAGTGGGCTATAGACCAATGAAGTGGGGTCATTTGAAAAGTTTTGGTCATGATCCCATAGGATAAGCTTGGTGGTAGCAGTAGTCGTACAAATCGAACTCCGTCATTGCCTCGATGGGTCTAGTGATCAAGGTGGTGGATATCGTATGCTTTACGCACTGAGTGAGAGATGTGAAGATGGTTGCTATGTTTGATTTGTTTGCCATCATTATGACATGCACACCCCTACCCCCATAATCTTTACACCATATGTTAGTGGCACCTTAGAGTATTGTACGGTATGTAGTGTTAACTCTTTGGTTGTAGGTCCAGGTATGGTTTAGTATACCTATTATTGTTCTGTTTTCTTCTTATCGCTAATACAAGACTTTTTGTCTGACCCAGAGTTTTATGTCTCTTCTTATTACTCTGGGTTCTCTCACGAGCAGACTAGAAACAGGTTAGGTGGTATGCACGAGTAGCTGTACCGGAGGCGAGCAGGAGGCTTCCACGTATGATACATATATATAGATATTTTCCCTGTGTTGCTGCGGTCACTACTTTGGGCATTAGTGGTGTACCTTTCTTTCTTTTGTTTAGAGACAGTAATTTGGAAAGTTGTAATAAGCTGTATTTGGATTTCCGCTACTCTGATGATGATGTTGATGTTGGTTTTAGTTATCAGCTTATGCACTGTCTCGCCTGTTTTATGTCAAGTATATTATTATTATATTTTGTTCCATGCGCTGTGAGACATTCTACAGGTTTTCGATTAGTTCATTCTCTTCTTTCCTTTCTTTTGCGACCGTTCCATGCTAGTCGGGCATGTGTACAGTGCACTTTCGGAGTAAATGCCAGCTGGTGCGGGACGGGCCATCACAGATATGAAATGCTACCATTTGGGGATCAGACTGAAATTAGATGTATTTCTCAGTTCACTAGTTTTCTAAATCGCACTTCTGACTGTTAACGAACTTGCTTCATTTGCCATTGCACTTCTAACTGTTAATGAACTTGCTTCATTGGCTATTGTACATTATTTAAAAAGATACAACTATTGAAAAAGCAATCATAGAGGGAATGAATAGGTTAGCATACATTTTCCTTTTAATAAACCATTAAGGAGACTCTAGATTTGAAAGAAAATCTTTCTTAATGTAATAAAAATTAAAATTAAGAAGAAAAAAAGTTAAAAGACACCACATATTTAGGAGAAAATGGTGATTGGACACTGCAGATGGTATGCAGTAGGCATTTCCAGTGATCAGTAAGAAAAATAACATTTGCACCTTCAAACCTACATAGTGGTTGGTGTCTTCATTTATCTAACCTGTCCTGAATAGAACATGCGGTTTGGTTGGATCTTGGCTTTCAACCGTATAATTAGAACCTGACTGGACATGATGAGTCGTCCATGATCCACCCCTTCATTGAAACTCAGTTATTACTTACACATGATTCATTTAAATAAAAGTGTCAATAATATTATCTCAGCACTTTTATTTTTATTTGCATGTTGTTTTTTAATTATATGTTTGTGGATTAATAATGCATGGTGCGTTGACAGGAAGTTGATGGTTGCAATGTTAGAGTGAGGAATGCAGTAGCAAAACGACACCTTCTTTATAATGATAAGTTGTTAGACTTCCATTATAGTAACTGCCTTCCTTGGGTCGATAGTATGCTGAAACATTCTGGATTCCGTCGTGGTTCCTGGCTTAATCGCGAACTATGTAAGGAGTGGCTGACACAACATGCGGGGTATAAATTTGGTTAAATATGTATTTGATGCTGTGCAATAATGTAACTCTTAGGACAAGAAGAAGAAGATATAATTGTTTTTATGCTTTGTAATTTCAAATAATGAATATTATTGTGAAATTTCAACAATTTTCGTTGTCGAGAAAGAGTTCAGTGGAAGATACCACCTGCGATGGTTTGGTCAATTCATTGTTTTCTTGGTGCTGATATTTTCTTGGTAAAATCATGTATTACGTCAGTTTAAGCAGCACTTTTTAACCAACGATATGGTTTATGATCGTTCTCTGAATCACCACTTTATTGTTACTTCTGTTATATGGAGTTCAATCACGGTCAAAACTGAACTGGTATTTGCATATTTGTTTCATACTGTAATTAGTTTCAAAAATAAAATTAAATAAAATGGTATTATCGAAATGTAACGACCAATTTTTTCTACGCTCAAAAGTTAATTCTAATACAACCAAGATAGTCATGTGTTGAACATTCAAATGCTGAAAAACAGATCCTCAATGGTGAAAGAAAAGAAAATGCAGGGCAGAATCCTATGACTTAATGAGTAATATATAGTACCTAATTGATTTTTACAAAAATAAACTTTGACATGCATATAGCGCACTTAGAGTAACTAACTCATCATCTGCTTAATCGTTACAAAAATTTGTCCTTACAATTGTTGTCAAACACAAAACAAGGAATACAATAGAAAATAAAAATGTACAAATAGATCTCAGAGGAGTCCAACTAGTCTCTTAAAGCTCTAAAACGTCCGTAGCCTAAGATACTCAAATCATGTGAATTTTTATGTTCAAGAAATCATTCAAAGATAAAGGCTTTCCGTAAGACCACACTGCAAATAAACATACATGAATTTTTTCCTTGCAATAACCAAACCATATCTATCTATACTATACTATAAAAGATGAGTAACGAATGCTGCATTCTTCTTCACTCTCACTTATTTGTGTATTGAAACGTCACCTTTGCTTTTTGCTCCACGAGCCGCCTTCGATTTTTCATTATTTCTAAACTATATGATCGCCACTTTACTTTACCCTTCTTCCATCGTTCTTTTCTCCTACTTTACCCATCTTAAATCATCCATGCAAATTATTCATGATATAAACGAATCAAATGCTCTATTTCTACTACATTCTTTTTGGAAACGCCCTTAAAATAGTAGCAATTAACCTTACACTTCAAAGGGCCCAGTCTTCGATCCCACCGTTTGTTAGATCCTCTATTTGGATTTTAATGACAACAACCGTATGAGTATAGAAAGTATGTATTGTATTATACGATTGTGCAGGATTTACTCAAGGAGAAGAACTTATAATCAAGATTACACGGCGTACTCAAAGACATCACAAAGGGTATATTATGTTGAGTATTATATTTTATGTACAATCTCCTTCAAATTATATGAGATATTACATAAGGAAAAATATGAGTCTGTGCAAGGTCAGACGTCTGTTCAATATATAACAGACGTCTGATACTAATATCAGGAAATAGTTCTTGACTCAGCACAGACGTTTGTAATATATTAATAGATGTTTGTTGATGGTCTTAGGAAACATTTTCCTGATAACACATACGTCTGTCTCATTATGGATAAACATATGTCTATGTATCTGAACTATGTCAGAATACATGGACAAATATTTGTCCATATTGACAGACGTCTGTCCAGGCATACGACTTTAAATTCTAAAAAGACACCTCTTCATTCTTAGAAGCCACAATCTTTCTTTTCATTTCAAAACAACTTTTTCTAATGGATATATCGATTCAAATGAAGAATTTCATTTTCAGAGATTGTAGCCTTTCATGAAAACTCTCACTTACTATAAATATATCTAAGATTCAAGTTTTCAAACTCATCTATTCTTTCTAGATCTATTTTATGCGTTCTAAAAGCTCTCTACACTTAATGCTCTCTAAAGATTTCAGTCAAGCATTAAAATTCTTCTATACTCTCAAGTTATTCAACTCTCAAATTAACTCAAGGAGATTATAGGAGCAACTTGTACAAGTCAATCAAAATCTGTGTTGTAAAGAACACAATATTGTCAAAGATACTTATCATCTGTAAGCCTATTCTTCCGGGCGAAGTGAGGGCAGTTTGTGCTGGAAAGAAAAGCTGAAGGGGAGCTTCGGGACTGGACGTAGGACAGGAGGTCCGAACCAAGATAAAATATTGTTGTGCTTGTTTCTTATTTTGCTCTTTTTATTAGTTGCTACATACTAGTAGCACTTGCTATAGTTTAAACACCTATACGATCCTATCATAGACTTTCATTTGGTATCAGAGAAAAGTTAGATCAAATCGCAGTAACTTGTATTTGTATCATTGTGATTAATATGGCAAGTAATAGTGTTAATAGCATTTTTCAAGAAGGTCAGTCTACACAATGACCACCACTATTTAATGGATCTAATTATGCTTATTGCTCAACACGTATGACAATCTTTATGGAAGCTAACGGTTTAGAAATTTGGGCTGCTCCTCAAAATAAGTATGAAACACCGACTACTGAATTGAGTATGTGGACCAATGCTAAAAAAGCTACAGCTTCTAACAACTCAAAAGCTATGAATATTTTATTTTGTGCATTAGATAAAAATGAGTTTTCATGTGTTACGATTTGCAGTACTACATATGAAATATAGAGAACTTTACAAATTACTCACGAAGGCACTACAAAAGTCAACCAAACCAAAATATCAATTTTGCAAAACCAGTTTCATTCTTTAAAATGAAAATAGATGAAACTATTAGTGATAAGTATACTAGGTTTTAAACTATCAAGCATGATTTGATGGCTCTTGGAGTTAAATTTACTGATTTTGATTTAGTCACGCACATTTTGAATTCTTTAACTAATGAGTAGGAAAGAAAAGTTTTAGCCATAGAAGAGGCAAACGATCTTTCTCAACTCAAACTTGAAGAATTGATTGGAAGTTTATTGTCCTATGAAGCTAACTTGCAGGTTAGAAAAGAACAAAATATAAAAAAGAAAAACATTGCTTTTCTGGCAAATAATGAAGATTCAGACTTGGATGAAGAAGAGATAGTATTCATAGCAAAGAACTACAACAAATTCAAGAAACTCAGAAGAATGACAAATTTTCAAAATAGCGAAAAACCCAATTCAACAAATCATACCTTGGTTAAGTGCTACAACTGCAATGAGATTGGTCATATGAAGAAAGACTGTCCAAAGAATCATAAGAAGAAACAAAGGAATGAAAATTTTAAGAAGAAAAGAAGAGCTTTTCAAGTTACGTGGGATGATTCGGATTCATCTTCATCTGATAATGACACCGACAGTGATTAAGAACAAACAAATGTATGTTTTATGGCTGACACAGACGAGGTATGTCCTGAACTTACTTATAATGAAATCTTAGAAATTAGCATGGAATTAGATGATAAATTTAGAGAACAAAAGAAACTAAATAAAGAATATATTGCTAAAATAAATAGAATGGAAATTGAGATAGGATTATTAAAAATGAGAAAACAATTCTAGAAGAAGAGCTAGAAAATACACAAATCAAATATAACAAATTAACTTTAGAAAATTAGTCTTTATCTAAAGAATTAGGAAAAGTTAAACTAGAAAATAATGATATTTTAGATAAAAACAATAATTTAAGTAGTAATCTAGAAGTTTCATTACCTGAAATTTCAAAACTTAAAAGTGAATTAGAAAAGATCACTACAAAAGTTTCTAAATTTAATAAAGGAAAACAAAGTTTAGATCAGTCAATCAAAAACTCAAAACCACCTGGAAATAGAAATGGTTTATGTTTTAAAAAGGAACTAAACACTAAAAATTATAGTTTTCTCTATAAAATGACTAAAAGGAAAAATATTCATAAAACAGTAGAAGTGCCTAGGAAAGAGAAAATATGGACTAAAAAGATTGAATTGTCTAAAGAAGTAAAGATATGGATTCCTAAATCTAATAACAAACTTATTAGGGAAAAACATATTAGTAATTTCTTGTAAAATGTAGTACATAATTCAAATTATGTTTTTAAAGGTCCCAAACCCACATGTGTATAGCTACCTTCTCCACCTAACATTTAGGACCCTAACGAAGGAAATGGGTACCAATAAAAACTTCTTATCTTGTAGATACCCAAACCAAAACAAAAGGAGAAACGGATTTTAGACAGTGGCTGCTCCAAGCACATGACATGAAACATGAACATGCTATCAAATATAAAATATATGGATGGTGGCACAATTACTTTTGGCGATAATTCAAAAGGTTATGTCATTGGCCTTTGTGAAATCATCCATTTTGGTATATCTAATTATCCTATTATTACTAATGTGTTATTAGTTAAGAATTTGAAACATAATCTTTTGAGTATAAGTCAACTTTGCGACAAAGGATTTCAAATAAATTTTGAAAAAGATAAATGTAATATTTTTTGACAATGATAAAAACTTAATCTTTGAAGGGTTTAGAAATAGAAATATATATGTTTTAAACATGAAATTAAAACAAAAGACAGATTTATGTCTAATCATTAACCACAAAGATCCTTGGCTATGGCATAAATGGCTTTGTCACATAAATTTTGAATATATTAATAAACTAGCTAAAAATGAACTAGTTAGAGGATTACCAATTAATTTTAAAGTAAGCAACTTATGTGATGCTTGCTAATTTGGAAAATTGAAAAAGAGTTCTTTTAAATTAAAGAATAATATTTCTACAAAACAACCCTTGGAGTTACTACATTTAGATTTATTTGGTCCTACCCAAACTCGCTCTTTAAATTATAGAAATATGTCTTTGTAATTGTAGACGATTTTTCAAGATACACATGGACTTTATTCTTAAAACATAAAAGTGATACTTTTGAAATGTTTATAATTGTAGCCAAACGAATAATGAATTTATTTGACTTAAAAATTAAAAAGATTCGTAGCGAATATGGAGGAGAATTTGAAAATGAACTATTTAATAATTTTTGTAACAAGAAAGGAATTAGTCATAACTTTTCTATTCTACGAACACCACAATAAAATGGTGTTGTAGAAAGGAAAAATATAACCTTGCAAGAATGTGCCAGAACCTTATTAAATAGTAGTGGTCTACCAAAACATTTTTGGACTAAAGCAATAGCAACAGCTTGTTATGTATTAAACAGCGTAACACTTCGACCTATGACAAAAAATATTTGTTATGAAATGTTTTATGGAAATAAACCAAATGTATCATATTTTAGAACTTTTGGATCAAAATGTTTTATATTAAACACAAAAGATAATTTAGAAAAATTTGATCCAAAAGCTGACGAAAGATTTTTTATTGGATATTCAGATCGAAATAAAGCTTATAGAATTTTTAATAAAAGAACTAATTCATTTGAAGAAAGTTTACATGTTTCTTTTGATGAACATTCTCAAATTATTAAATCTAAAGACGACGATGAAATTGAATTTCAAAATACTACTAATCCAAATAATAATGAACCACCATCTATTTTAAGATCACTACCTCGTATCTTAAGAGATCATCCTATAAATAACATTATAAGAGACATAAACTCAAGAGTATCTACTAGATATCAGCTTAGCCAAATGAGTCATGTAGCTTTTATCTCATCATTAGAACCTAAAAATTATAAAGAAGTAGCAAATGACGAATCATGGATCTTAGCAATGCAAAAAAAACTCAATCAATTTAAAAGAAATGAAGTATGTGAATTGGTACCTATACCAATAGATCAATCAGTAATTGGAACAAAAATGGGTATACAAAAATAAATTAGATGAAACTGGTAATATAGTTTGTAACAAAGCTCGTTTAGTGGCTCAAGGTTACAATCAAGAAGAAGGAATTGATTATGAAGAAACTTTTGCACCAGTAGCTCGTCTCGAAGCAATTCGTACTTTACTCGCTTTTACGGTTCATCATAACATAAAGCTCTTTCAAATGGATGTTAAAAGTGCATTCTTAAATAGTTATATAAAGGAACAAGTTTACATAGAACAACCTTCGCTTTTTACACATGAATTTTTTTTCTGATCATGTTTACAAATTAAAAAAGGCTTTACACAGACTAAAACAAGCACCTCGTGCTTGGTATGAACGATTAAAATCACACTTGATTAATTTTGGATTTGAAATCAGAAAGGTAGATACAACACTCTTTATAAAAAGAATTCAAAAGGATGTTTTAGTTGTCCAAATATATATTGATGACACAATTTTTTGGATCAACTAAAGAAAATCTTTGTGATGATTTTCCAAATATAATGAAGAATGAATTCGAAATGTCACATATGAGTGAGTTAAATTTCTTTTAAGGTTTACAAATTAAACAACTTAAAAATGGTATTTTTATAAGTCAAGACAAATATTGTAATAATCTATTAAAGCGTTTCAATATGGAGAAAACATTAGGAAAATATACACCAATGAGCACAACCATAAACATAACAAACATAATCCACTTCACTAATCTTTACCGTAGGACTTCTTAGTAAACCCAGACTGTTATGAACCAACAATCGAACCTCACCGACGTCTTTGACAATATTATTAGCAAATGAGGTTTGAAAACGGGGAGCAAGAAGGGGTTGGGGAAGACAAAAAAACAAGAGAAAAATGATCAATGAAGAGTTAAAATTGTGTAATAATAGAGAAGTGAATACAAGAGAACAAAAGATGAGAAAGAAGTGTAATGCAAATGATTTTGTTTAGTTTAAAAGTGTAACAGTAAAATGAAACAAATAGAATGCATTTTTTTCAATGGCACATAAGAGAGAGAGAGAGACCAAATCAAACTAAAAGAATATAGCACAAAAATTAATCATAGGTCCCTTCTTTTTGGCCTGTCTTCGATGGCGAACTTCCTTTTCTGGAACGTCAGGGGTATTGGCAATGATGAGTCTGTAGCGAGGCTCAAGCGTATTGTCAAGAAGCATTTTTTTTCTATTCGGTAGCTCTACTGGAACCTATGATGGGTCCGGACGTGCTTACCTCTTTGGTTTTGTCGGTTGACTTTGGTGGTGCGAAGCCAACATTTCACACAAGATTTGGATCTTATGGTCCGAAGGACTTGTTGTTCACCCTATTTTCAATTCGGACCAGCTGCTCTCAGTAGTTTGCTCGTATGCCCATTTCTCTTCGTCCTTTTTATTTTCTGCGGTTTACGCTAAATGCGATAGGATCGAGAGACAAGTCCTCTGGACCGACTTTCTTTCCCTATCCAACTTGGGTCTTTCTTTTTCGGTTTTAGGCGGTGACTTTAATGTCATCGCTAGCCAAGCAGAAAAACATGGAGGCAATGCCGTAAACCATCTTGCGATTGCGGATTCCAATGCTTTCATTATCAGCTCTGGTTTGTCTGAGGTGTCGTTTTTCGGCTCGGCTTTCACTTGGTGTAACAACCAAGAAGACCCTAACCGAATTCTCTCTAGGCTAGACAGAGTATTCACTTCAGAAGGGTGGTTCAGCCTTCCATTCACGTACTTTATCTCCCACCTGCATCGTACATTTTCCGACCATGCCCCCATGCTACTTAACTGCTCCTCTCTTTCTTTCTCTGGTCCGTCCTTTTTCCGGTTCCAAAGTATGTGGAGATCTTATCACTCCTTCCACAACCTTGTGGAAGAATCATGGTCCTCCCCTTTAAGTGGTTCCCCCTGTATTGTTTTTTCTCGCAAGCTGAAGCGTCTTAAGACTTGTCTGAAGATATGAAATTTGCATGTTTTCAAGAATATGTTTGATCACGTTAGAACGGCTAAGGAAACTCAGGTTCTTGCATAGGCGGCTTTTGATGACGAATCCACAGCTGCCAACAAGGAGACTTGGGTGGTAGCCCAGCTTTCCTTCTCATCTGAGCTGCGTATTGAACAAGACTGTAATGACCCGCATTCGCAGAGGGTATTATAATAAATTTATTTAATTATATAAATAGTGATATAGTGAATTAAATGGTCATGGAATTAAATAATGGGGAATATTTAATTAAAAAAATAAATTACATAATATATTTAATTCTGAAATAAACAGAATTGACTAAAATGACGATATGGTGTGAACCGGATCATCTGTGATATTTAATTCAGCTTGGAATATAATTTGAATAACGAATATATTTTATAAACGACAGTTGAACGTATAGTTTATAATATAATTATAAACGAGCTTGAAATGGCGCTACAGTTCGTAATTTGGTGATTTGAACTTCAACTAAATGTATAGGATTCGTTTTAAGCCGGATTTCTATGAAACAAGAAACATGTGGAGCTGGTGGAGTATATCTTTCTAATGGAAGAGAAAAATCGGGATTTCGTCGTGTAGATTTTGAGATATGTCCAAATCAAATTTTAGAAAAGTCGCTGTGGAATTCCTTTATAATTTATAAAGGAATTATTTATATTTTAAAAAGGGATTTCAATATAAATCGAATATCGGGTTGACCCAGATTGAAGTATCGAGTTAGAAATCTATATAAGAATATTCTTGAGCTGTACGATATCATATGTGAAGATATATGATAATACAAATTTATTTGTATTTAATTTAAATATATTTATATATTTAAATGGGTCATTCAGAGCTTTAAAAATAGTCAGTTTTGCAAACGACCTCAGAATTTGATGAAACCAATTTTGTTGGATCCGCAACATCAAATTATTGTTAGATTCCAAGTTCCGTGATTTTTGGGGTCACTGTGTGGCCGTACGGATTTTTAGAGTGAAAAACAGTCGATATTTTGACGGTTAAAAATACGCTGTGTGAGCGTACGAAGTCGGAATTCGACGAAACCAGTTTCGTTGGGACCGTAATGTCGAATTATAGATGCATGCCCAGTTTCGTGATTTTAGAATATCATATGTAGTTGTAGGGATTTATAAGGATGCAAGACAAGTGGAAAATCAAGAAAATAAAATAAATAATTCCAAAATAAAATATCCCTCCATTTTCTTTGGATCAACAGCAAGGCACGCATCATCAAATTTCAACCACAAGTGCTACCTACCTCAACACAGCCTATAAAATCCCATTTTTCTGGTTTCCAACGTGAACGACCAAGCATTCAAAAATTCACACAAAATCAAACAAAAATATATAAATCCTGAGATGTACATATACGAGTTCGGGGTGGATTTCTCTTCAATCCTATATCTATTTCGTTGAACTCGTGTGGGGTTTTTTCCGCTGTTACTCCAGCGGCGTTAGCTAGGGTAGTGAACTGAGAGAGATTCAAGCGTCGACCCGTGTAGTGAGAAGTGCTTTCGAGTTTAGGATGGAAAGAGGTTTTGATTTTTGGTATTTTGGTGAGATTCTGTGGTAGTTTGGGATTTGCGTCTGCTGGTGGACGTCGAGTTCGCAAGGTGAAAGGAGGGGTGCGAGCTCAGTAAAACGGTGATGGATGTGGAGTGTTTTTGGAGAGAAGGAGAACGGTGGTAAGTTTACAAGGGTCGTTGGAGTAAGAATGGAGATTGGGTAGGAGAGATGATCGAAAATGGCATTGATTTTGTTACTGGAACTCACGACATCAGGTAGAAGAAGGAGGAACCGGGCGGAGTGGGCTTTAAGGGTTATTGGGCCCGAAAGAGAAAGGTTAAAGCCAAATTTCTTTTAAAGGAAAATTCAATTAATTATATATAAAATATGTATAAACTTATAAATTGTATAACTTGATCATACGGAGTCAGATTGACGAACCGTAAATTGTGTTGGGATCGTATGGACGGTGGCTACGCACTGGGACTGACTGAAGTGAATCGGGACTCGTTACAATTTATGGCCAAATAAAATGTCTATTCAGAACCAGCTAACGCAAATCGTTATTTAATGGTTAACACGTAATGTGAGTAAATCTCACTAACTCTGAACAGATTATAATTTCATGTTGTATTTTTAGAAATGTTAGATATTGGCTGATTGACTGTGTGTTGACTGTTTGATTGAACTGCTAGTCAGTTAGTTGAATTCCTATATTGATTCTGTGTAACAGAATATTTCATATGGAACTGAAAGCGATGTTAATTATATTGTCTAACATCTGTGATGTAGGGAAACAGGTTGGAGGAATCCGACTGGATTCCTCAACATTTATTTTACTATGATTCATATATTGTGATATATGATGTGATATATAATCTATTGTTGATTATGAGTGTTTGGACGATATTTATCGTTGTTATATGGTGTGTTAAGTACCATAGAAATACCAGAATGTGGAAAAGGGATTTTCAAAGTATATTTTGAAAATAATTTATTTATATAAAATCAATGGATATTATATTATAAAAGAAAAAGGATTTTTAATAAAAGAAATATAATTGTAAATCAAATATAAGGGAATTATATTTGTAAATAAAATATAAGGGAAAGAGTTTGTTAAACAGATATAGAGGGAAATATTTGTAAAACAAATAGAAAATTAGGAAATATGTGTCAAACAAATAAGAAGGGAAATACTTGTAAACCATTTACAAATAAAATAGAATTATAAGGGAAATATTTGTAGAACATTTACAAATAGATTAAAAGGGATTATTTATTTATTTAGGGAATAAATAGAATTATAATAAAGGAATATTTATTTGAGAAAATAAATAGAATAAAGGAAATATTTATTTAGAAAATAAATACGATATTTTAAAAGGAGTTAGATGTAATCAGTTAGAGTTAAAGGAGTTAATCGAATATAATTTGTTTGAAATGAGTTAATAGAATAAAGTTAATCGATTAGAGTTAATCAAATAGAGTAAATCGAATAGAGGTAAAGAAATAGAGTTAAACAAAAATTAGAAACTGACTAGAGATTAGTAAGTTGAATAGTTTTCCGAGTATCGATCTGATGTTGGTTTCGGCCTTCGGGGTTTACACTTAGAGAATTGTTCTCCTACTAGTTTACAGTCAGGGACTGATAGTTGTGAAATGATAGTGGTTTGTAAATAACAATGGAAATGTTTTCCAGTGTTAATAACGTATATTTTCTAAACATAGAAAATTAGGAAATATGAATATATATAGATATATATATATATGTATGTATGTATGATTGATGATTGATTGATAGAATTTCCATTTGGAAATAATATCATTGTTTGCACACGTGTTTTCTTTGATAGTTAAATCACAGACTATCGAAGTTTTGACCATTTTAACGTTGTTAATATGGAGAGACCGGTTGGATTATTATCCAAAGAACCACTCTGTAATGGCATAAGCGTTGCGAATCATATATGCCAAAGATAATTGAAGACGGAGTAAAGTGCAAGGGCTATTGTATAAGTCTTAGATAATAGTGCCTAAGATGGATATACTGAATAGTACCTTCGGTTCATCCTGTTCCTGGATGACTTGTATGCACGGATGTCCGACAGAGTATTTCTAGACGATCACGTATATTGATTTCTCCAACCGTACCAAGAGTGGAAGCGAAGAAGGAAACTTCTTTAGCTAACACATAACGTATTGTTGAGGACGTCAATCGGTGATTTGATGGATTTGACGATGTGACATTCGAAGTGAATCTGGTGTGATGATGAAGCGTAACCTCAAACCTCATCAACCGGTAAATGACAGAAATCAGGCATGCAGCATGGCTAGGTTGGTCTCTCCGAAGTAGGGTTCATAATCATCTGATCTAGAGTTTCATTTATTTCTAAAAAACTATTGTTGATGTTGTCCCATTCGGGAAACGGTTGTTGATCCCAACCGTTGGTGATATACATTCGATACACTCAAGCGAAATGAGTGGTCGGTCATGTGTGGCCGGGTTGCAAGATGTTCTTGTTGAACCCAGTGTATTCCTTTCTAGAGGTACACTAGTGAAAGGTGGTTCCATACCTTGTCATAGTTGGAAATCCATTACCCAATACGTGCTTGCGGTTTTGATTCTATACTATATATGTAGAACATGAGATGAAAGCGTTTCTGCTAGATGGTTATTATATTGTGGTTGATAGACATTATTATAATATCAATGAGTTTTGATATAAAGATATTTTGGATTCTCATAAGGGAAAAAGCCGTTCCGTTATACGGCGTGGTCTTATGAGATATCGTTTAATGGTTCAAACTGTTTTAAACTGTTTACTCATACCAGTCCCATGACTGACCCGGAGTTTATTTTGTTTTGTTTTCCCTAAACTCTTGGGTGCCCAATTTTGTACGGGCAGTCAAGTAATCGGGATTTACAGATATACCTGAAGAGCTGGAGCAGGAGGCTTCAGGATCATATAACTATAGTTTATTTCCGCTGTGTTGTAAGTGTTATACTGTGATAATGATGTATATTTAAGTACAGATTTATGTTTCAAAGTTATGTTACATATATTATATGTTATTCGTTCCGCTGTGAGATTCGTGTTACTCTGATGTTGTGTTCTTCTTCTTCTTCTATTCTAAGTTTCTATCGCGTCTATCCTCACCCTCTAATTTCTTTCATTTATGACCGGTATTTTCGATCCTTGGATGTTCGATATGTGTTGTATATCGGATAACCAAGACCGCCAAAAACCCGGGTCATTACAGTTGGTATCAGAGCAAAGGTTTAGTTAATACCTTGGCTCTGTGGCATGACTCGGTAGAGATAGGGTTAGTAATACCCTAGATTGAGTTTGAGTGTATATATACGAGTGTGTATTTGTTATTGATATAAAAAAATTGTTTTATATTGTGAAGATTTATTGGTTGAGTTGTTTATGGGTTCTGATCGATCAGTTTGATCCACTGTATCAGTAGGAGTTTATAAACACTCGAATACGATGGGTCGACACGATATGTTTTGAAAAGAGAGTAGATTAAAATAAGTTTACCCAAGGTATATCTTGATATAGAGAAGATATATATATATATCAAAAATTATACTATAGTGGATATATTGATTGTTATTATAATCGAGTAAAGATTATAAATAAAATGGTTACGTAAATAACCAATCAGAATTCATATAAGTGAAATACGTGAAATCAGATGAGTTAAATCTGAAATTTTTACCATAAATTGAATTAAAACTCTGGAGAATTGGATAAGTGTTTGTAAATGGAATTAGATTAAAAATAAGGAAAACTTAAGATCCTGGGAGATTTTAAATTGTTTTACAAGCATTGTGAATTATATTTTGAAATCAATTTCAAAGTGGAAATGTTTAGAAATGGTTTTATAGTATTAAACTCACTTCGATCGCTTGAAAATAGATTCTGATGATGACAGCTGCATCATCAGTATTCATTTTCGAGTTGTAAGTGACGAATTACTACCAAAGATACTATTTTGAATTTGTTTTGGGAAAGACAAGTTGTGTTGAATTTCAAAATGGGATTTATAATATAGAATTTGATATATAGAATTTGAATAATAGAATTTGATATATAGAATGGAATAATAGAAGTGATATAAAATTTGAATAGAAATTGAATAGAATTAACGAAGTCGAAGAGGAATTAGTTAATCGAGTTATGAATTTGAAGTTGAACTTTGAAAGGTGAATTGGATTTGTAAATGGATATTCAAAATCGAATATAGAACTTAAATTTGAAATTTGGATTCAAATTAGTTAATAAGCAAGTTAAAATATATTTGAACATGTCATGTTCAAATATAAAAGTGAAATAGACTAAAGAGTTAATTAACAAATTAATTAATTAATTGAGTTAAAACGATCAGGTATAGTTAAAATAGATTGGGCAGGTATAAATATACATGAGATAGATATGGATAAGGTATATAAATAGAATGCTCGATGAAAAGGTATGTATTTAATTTATATATGAGATTTTATGCGCCGTATCGGCTAGCCGCTTGGCTTTTTCTTTTTCTTTTGGATTGGTGAGGGCCATAGGAGGCTATTTGAAATATCCCGATGCTCCCGGTACAAAGGAGGTTATGGCGAATTTTTCCGGGAATTTAAGGAGTTAGAATATTTTTAAGATAATTTGATAGTTAGAAATCAACGTATCAATATATATATAGAAGTCGATAAGGAAACGAACTTAGAAATAGAATAGTAAAATCAAAAAGGAAGACTAAGAATAAAATCTAGTAAGAATAGAAATAGGAAGCGTATACGTGTTTAAAAGTGAATAAGTAGTTGTATGGTATTGATTATTCGAGTAAGTAGTCATATCTGTTTTGACGTTATAAATGTTATTAGTCAAGGTCTGAGAGGTAGTTATACCCCAACTTGATTGATTTCATTATTAACAAATAAATAGTAAGATTTCAGGCTTGAAGATCAATGTTGGATGAGAGTTAGTTGAATATAGTATTTGGTTGTCGTAACGATGTTTTACACAACATCCGTTTAACCCAAATAAGTGTAAACTTGGAAATATAATAAAGAATATTTCCTAAGTATAGAAATAAACGAGATCGGAAAAGAGATAAGTAATTGGAATATTTTCCAATTATAAATAGCATATATTTTCTAAAGTTTAGAAAATAAAGGAAGGCGATATTCAGAAATGTTTTCCAAATAACATAAAAGGCCAATATGGTTATTGAAAATATTTGGTTAACAAATATTGATAAAGAAATAGAGAAGTGATTTAACTAATGGAATATTAATTAAGGGCTCAGTGACATGTTCAAAAGGAAAATTTGATTTTTGAAAAGAGTAAACTATTTAAAAAAATCTCCCAGGGAAAGACTGTTTGAATTAAAAACAAATTTAACAGAAATTTTTGAAAGCAAAATTGAATTAAAGTAAAGCCAGTAAAGTGGTAACTGAGATTGAATTAGAATGATATCAAGACAAATTGGATTGTGAGATTCAAATTTGAAGTGTAATGTGGTAATCAAGTTAAGAGTTGGGAATCGAGAAGAAACTCGAGTTGAAAAGATATTTGGCTTGGATATAAGCAAATGGTTGTGTTGTGGATAAAAGCAGATTGGAATTTGATTGGGATGACCCTTGTATCCACTGAATTGATAACAGGTGGAAAGTATATAATGATATGCCGAAAAAGGTACAAGTTTATATTTCTATTGGATATAATATTTATGAGCCGAATTGGCAAGCCACTTGGCTGTTTGATTTTCTTTTGGGATGGAGATGACCCAGAGAGGCGAGTTGGAGTTTGGCTTATTGACCAGTACAAAGGAGGTGCTGGCGAAATTTTTCGAAAAAGTTAAGGCATTATAAAATTTTCAGGACTTTTGAAAATTTTCTTTGATAAGAAAAAATTAATATTTAATTAAAATTAAATGGTTCAGTTGAAACTGAAGTTAAGAAGTGAACAAATATGTTCTAACCAGTCGATAGGGTCGTCCTCTACCTTTTAGCAATTTCGAGGACGAAATTATTTTAAGTGGGAAAGATTGTAATGACCCACATTCGCAGAGGATATTATAATAAATTTATTTAATTATATAAATAGTGATATAGTGAATTAAAGGGTCGTGGAATTAAATAATGGGGAATATTTAATTAAAAAATTAAATTAAATAATATATTTAATTCTGAAATAAACAGAATTGACTGAAATGACGATATGGTGTGAACCGGATCATCTATGATATTTAATTCAGCTTGGAATTTAATTTGAATAACGAATATATTTTATAAACGACAGTTGAACGTATATTTTATAATATAATTATAAATGAGCTTGAAATGGCGCTGCAGTTCGTAATTTGGCGATTTGAACTTCAACTAAATGTACAGGATTCGTTTTAAGCCGGATTTCTGTGAAACAAGAAACGTGTGGAGCTGGTGGAGTATATCTTTCTAATGGAAGAGAAAAATCGGGATTTCATCGTGTAGATTTTGAGATATGTCCAAATCAAATTTTAGAAAAGTCGCTGTGGAATTCCGTTATAATTTATAAAGGAATTATTTATATTTTAAAAAGGGATTTCAATATAAATCGAATATCGAGTTGACCCAGATTGAAGTATCGAGTTAGAAATCCATATAAGAATATTCTGGAGCTGTACGATATCATATGTGAAGATATACGATAATATAAATTTGTATTTAATTTAAATATATTTATATATTTAAATGGGTCATTCAAAGCTTTAAAAATAGCCAGTTTTGCAAACGACCTCAGAATTCGACGAAACCAATTTTGTTGGATCCGCAACATCAAATTATTGTTAGATTCCAAGTTCCGTGATTTTTGGGATCACTGTGTAGTCGTACGGATTTTTAGAGTGAAAACAGTCGATATTTTGATGGTTAAAAATACGATGTGTGAGCATACGAAGTCGGAATTCGACGAAACCAGTTTCATTGGGACCGTAATGTTGAATTATAGATGCATGCCCAGTTTCGTGATTTTAGAATATCATATGTAGTCGCAGGGATTTTTAAGGACACAAGACGGGTGGAAAATCAAGAAAATAAATTAAATAATTACAAAATAAAATATCCCTCCATTTTCTTTGGATCAACAGTAAGGCACGCATCATCAAATTTCAACCACAAGTGCTACCTACCTGAACACAGCCTATAAAATCCCATTTTTCTGGTTTCCAACGTGAAGGACCAAGCATTCAAAAATTCACACAAAATCAAACAAAAATATATAAATCCTGAGATGTACATATACGAGTTCGGGGTGGATTTCTCTTCAATTCTATATCTATTTCATTGAACTCGAGTGGGGTTTTTTCCGCTGTTACTCCAGCAGCGTTAGCTAGGGTTGTGAACTGAGAGAGATTCAAGCGTCGACCCGTGTAGTGAGCAGTGTTTTCGAGTTTAGGATGGAAAGAGGTTTTGATTTTTGGTATTTTGGTGAGATTCTGTGTAGTTTGGGATTTGCATCTGCTGGTGGACGTCGAGTTCGCAAGGTGAAAGGAGAGGTGCGAGCTCAGTAAAACGGTGATGGATGTGGAGTGTTTTTGGAGAGAAGGAGAACGGTGGCAAGTTTACAAGGATCGATGGAGTAAGAATGGAGATTGGGTAGGAGAGATGATCGAAAATGGCATTGATTTTGTTACTGGAACTCACGGCATCAGGTAGAAGAAGGAGGAACCGGGCGGAGTGGGCTTTAAGGGTTATTGGGCCGGAAAGAGAAAGGTTAAAGCCAAATTTCTTTTAAAGGAAAGTTCAATTAATTATATATAAAATATGTATAAACTTATAAATTGTATAACTTGATCATACGGAGTCAGATTGACGAACCGTAAATTGCGTTGGGATCGTATGGACGGTGGCTACGCACTGGAACTGACTGGGAGTGAATCAGGACTCGTTACAATTTATGGCCAAATAAATTGTCTATTCAGAATCAGCTAACGCAAATCTATATTTAACGGTTAACGCGTAATGTGAGTAAATCGCACTAACTCTGAACAGTTTATAATTTCATGTTGTATTTTTAGAATTGTTAGATATTGGTTGATTGACTGTGTGTTGACTTTTTGATTGAACTGCTAGTCAATTAGTTGAATTTCTATATTGATTCTGTTTAACAGAATTGAAACGACCCGCAAATCCGAGCTATCTGAGTTGACTAAATACAACACACGTCCAACCCAAATAACACAGAAATACGAACCATTAATAGAAAGAAGATAGAGGATGAGAAATAGAAAGAAAGAAATATTAGAATAGAAGAAAACGAAGATCACAAACTCACAGCGGACCGAATAAAATATATTATATAACATAACTTTTGAAATACAAATCAGTAACTTGATATACATACCATCATCAGAGTACAACAGTCATTTCTGGAACAGTTATAAACACCTGTTTCCAGATACAAACAAGGTCCACAGCGGAATATATGATAGCCTATAGCTAACCGGTGAAGCCTCCTGCTTCCAGCTCCTTCAAATGAATCTGTGAAAATCCCGACTACTTGACTGCCCGTACAAATTTGGGCACCCAAGAGTTTAGGGAAAACAAAACAAAATAAACTCTGGGTCAGTCATGGGACTGGTGTGAGTAAACTCCAACCACTTGTTTAACTTTCAAAACCCTTTTCGAAAGAAAAGGTAATAGTAAGACCAGCCCACACATAAACACGGACGGTTTTTACCTTGCTATAACCCAAAACACTTTGATACAAAAATCCAGTGATATTATAATAATGTCTACATCAAGTAAATAACCAAATAGTAGAACGCTTGCATCTCACGCTCCACATATATAGTGTATAATCAAAAACCGCATGGCGCTTATTGGAGATTGGATTTCCAACATGACAAGGTATGGGACCACCTTCCGACGATGTATCTCTAGAGGCGAATACACCTGGGTTCAACAAGAACGTCTTGCAACCCGGCCCACACATGACCGACCACTCATTTCGCTTGAGTGTATCGAATGTATATCACCAACGGTTGGACTCAAACCACCGTTTCCCGAATGGGCAGAATCGATAGATTTAGAACAAAAGGAATTTCTCTAGATAGGTGATTATACACCCTAATGGGTGCGACCCACATAGCCATGCTGCCTGCCCGATTTTTGTCCTTTCCCGGTTGTTGAGGCCTGAGGCTACGCATACTTACCATTCATCGATAACACAATCACTTTGAATGCCACATCGTCAGATCCGTTAATCACTAGTTGAGTTTGCACGAATATTCTGGATATTATGCTAAGGGATAAATCCGTTGCAACCATATACATTCATACAGACCAACCCATTTGATCATTGGAAATACTCTGTCAGACATTCGTCCATTTACGTTCGTTCTGGGATTGAACGAAACCGAAGGCACTATTTCTATTACTAGAAAAGCCCTTGCACTTCACTCCGTCTTCAATATATTCAGCATACTTGGTTCGCAACGCTTATGCCGATACGGAGTGGTTCTTCGGATAATAATCCAACCGGTCTCTCCATATTGACAACTATGGTCAAAAACTTCGATAGTCTGTGATTTAACTATCGAATAAAAACAAGTGTTCATCCAAACATATCAAACAAATCACTGGGCTCTTTAAATTAATATTTTCATTAATTAAATCACTTTTCCATTTTCTCTATCAATATTTGTTAACCAAATATTTTCAATAGCCATATTGGCCCTTTACGCTACTTTTGATTTCGTTTCCTTATCGAATTCTATATATATCGATATATAGATTTCTAATTGTCAAATTTTCTTAAAAATATTCTAACTCCTTAAATTCCCGGAAAAATTCGCCATAACCTCCCCTGTATCGGGAGCATCGGGAAATTTCAAATAGCTTCCCGGTATCTTCCTCAATCAAAAAGAAAAAGAAAAAGCCAAGCGGCTTGCCGATACGGCGCATAAAATCTCATATACGAATTAAACATGTACCTTTTTGTCGAGCACATAAATTTAAAATCTCCATATACTTCATTCCATACCTGTCTAACATCTGTTCACCTGTTTCCAAATCAATTCAACTTAATCCATTCGTTTGAATTCAGTTTCGCTCATTTATTCTTTGATTAGCTATTTTGCCTATTCTACTTCTTTGTTTGAACATAACACGTTCAAATAAAATGTTTAACTTGCTCACAACCAAATTGAATTTCAATTTCAATTCTAGTTTCCTTTTTGATTTCGAATATAAATTTTCAAATCGAATTTACTTATTCAAACCCCAATATCCATTCGAAATCTCATTAACTAATTTCTACTCAATTTAGTTAATTCTATTCAATAAATCAAAATCTGGTTTCTGTTTCAAAAATCATATTCATTTACACAACTTGAATTCACATATATTTTACAACTCAACTCTGAGATTTTCTAAATAGAAATTCGGATTTTATTGCTTAAAATCCCTTTTATAAAATGAAATAAACCGTTATGGTTTTTAAATAGTTCTGGCGCTGTTTTTCTGAAAATTTGATTTTGACATAACTCAAAATCTATACGACGAAATTCATATTTTTCTCTTTCATTAGAAAACTATTATCAAATCGGTCCTGACGTTTCTTGTTTCAAAGAATTCCGACTTCAATCGAGTTCTATATATTCAATTGAAGTTCGAAATGCCAATTTACGAACTGCAGCGCTGCGGCGAGTTCGTTTTAATTATATATATATATATAAACTTTTTAAAAAATGAATTCAACTTCATTTAACTCTGCTTGATTCAAATTCAAATCTCACTTTTATTTGAGTTCTAAATTCAAATTCCAATTCCTTTTCTATTTGGTATTCAAATTCAATATTTGAATTTCTATTTGCATTCCCTATATTCAAATTCTATACTTGAATTCATTTGAATTCTCTTATTCAAACTCTATATTCAAATTCCATTTGAACTTCTATATTCCAATTTCTATATTTGAATTCTATTGAAATTCAAATATTCAAACCCCTTTTTAAATCCTATATTCAAAATTCCATAGTTTAAAACCCATTTGAATTTCATATTCAAATTCCATAGATAAAATCCTATTTGAATTCAATTTGAATCTCTTATATTCAAATTTCATTTTTCCATTTCCATTTGAATTCAAATTCATTTCCAACCCCATTTGAATTCTAATATTCAAACTTATTTTTAACACCATTTGAATTTCTTCACTCAAATCCATTTGAATTCCCTTGGATTCAAATTCCATTTCAAAACCATTTGGATTTCCTATTTTGAAATCCTATTTGAAATTCTATTTCCAATTCTACTTTGAAAATCCTATTTCAAAGTTTATTTCAAATTCTATTTTGAAATTCTACATTCAAATCTCTATTTGAATTCCTTTATTCGAATTCCTTTGAATTCAAATTTTATTTTAATTCCTTGAATTCAAATTCTATATTCCATTCTAATTTCGTCTATTCAAATTCTATTTGAACTTCTATTTGAATTTCTAATATTCAATCCTTTTAAAATTCAAATATTTAAACTCCCTTTAAAATTCAAATGTTATACTCGAATTTCATTTGAGTTATATATTTAAAAATTTCATTTCACATCCTATTTTGAAATTTCATTTCAAATTCCAATTTCACACTGGTATTTTTATTTCTGAATTATCAAATGATAATTCTTTTCACTTCATTTATAACTTCGTTATAAAAGAACTATTTATAAACTCCGCTTATAAAGAAACTACTTGCTTTATTTTTCAAAAACAAGTTTATATTTTTATTCCCATTTAAAATTCAAGTTCTATTTAAAAATAGAATTTCCCTTTTTAAATCTCCAATATCCTTTTTACGATATTTTAAATATCATTACTTAAGCCCAGTGATATTTAAAACAATCAAACCATTCAAATTTCAATCATTTGATTTTTTAACACATCATATATGAATATATGTGAAATCAAACAAACAACAAACAGATAATATATTTTTGAGGAATCCAGTTGGATTCCTCCAACCTGTTTTCCTGCATCCACAGATGTTAGCACATAAATAATACCCATTCTGCTTCGTGGCAGAATATCGCGGTATAGAAGGTCATCCACTAATCATAGCGTGGGGCGTATAGGGTAATCATCCGCTATGAAACTGCGGGCATCCGCTAATGAGACTGCGGGAATCCAACCAATCAATCAACCCAATATATATATATATAATAGCCTAAATAACTAATATATATAAAGCAAGCAGAAAGCATTCACACAAGCAACAAACAATTATTTTTAATGAAATAAAAATAATTTTTAAAGGTGAGTGAGATTTACTCACCGAGATTTCTTTTGCAGAATATCCAGTTAAAATTCCATATCGCCCCTTTTTCGAATTTACACAACATCTCGAATGACTTTATACCTACGATGATTTATTTTAATTTAACGATTTAACACTTTTTATTTAAATTACTATTTAGACGAATAAATAAATTTGCTATATATATAATCTAACGGAAATTTTAACCCTAATGAACATAAATAAACTAGGTAAAAATATATACCTTGTTACTTTTCGAATACACGATTAAATCCATGAAGTAACTTCCGAGCATTTCCAAATTTACATCAGCCAAAAACTGTGATTCCCATTTCGGCATTTAACCAAACAACTTGCAGTCAACTACTTCCAGATCTGAACCCATACTCCACAACGCCATCATCAACACTACACCATTCGCATCATTAACAGAACTACCGACGCAATCCCTGCCATCAGTTCCATCTTCCCACCGCAACCTCTTCTTCCACTTTCCGGTTTCCGCTCATCCCCTGCTAACCACCAACCACGGATGATAGCCACTTCGCCCTCCCAAACTCTTTTATTCACGAAAATGCTCACTGTAAAAGCCACACTCGATCACTCCTGAAACCTCCATCGCACCTCCCTTAAACGCGACAGTCAACTCAATATTGGATCGAGCCTACAGTCCATGATTCCTTAATCTCGACAATTCCAAGATCGAAGACATCGCGAGTTCCTTCGTCGAGTTCCAGAAAAATACCCACTCGTTTCAAATCGCGAATCCATCCTTTCATGATTATCGAGCGATTCAAACTTGATTTCGAGCTTCGAACCCTTCGCAATTCCAATCGTGATACCCAATTTTGATTTGATTTAGGAAATAGGGTTTTCATTGATTAGGAAAAAGAAGAATAACAGAGGACGAGAGGGACTGGATTGTTTTTGAATGGAGTACACGAGGCTCGACTTGTTTATATAGAATGCGAAGGGGAAACAAAATGTACAGCACCATTAAATTCATGTTTTCCTTGATGCTGAAGCTTAGAGACAAGTTGTCGGCTCAAAAATGGATAGGTCTGCGAAATGAAATAGGAGGTCGGCTGATGTAGGTCGGCTCTGATTTTTTTATTTTTATTTTTATTTATATTGATTTTATTTTAAATTAACGAATTATATTAAATACGATTTAAAATATAACTTGATTTTAAACATTAAATTCATCGATAAAAATCTATTATTATCGTTCTATTCGATATTAAATCATATAATGATTTTTAAACTGATAAATTCTATAATAAAAATCCATTTATTTTTGAATCAATATTTAAAACCATACTAAATATTTAAAATAAATTGTTCAAAAATCTGGGTCGTTACATTCTTCCCCCCTTAAAATAATTTCGTCCTCGAAATTGCTAAGGTAGGAAAAAGGGTACAAATCCATTCCTTTTCAACATCTCACTTATGTTGAAACTCAACTCCTCATATTTCTATGACTTTATTTTCAACCAAAACTTTTGGTCTTCTTCCTTTCATATGCCTTCACATTCAATTCATATTTATTTCAATTTATTTCAATAAATCTATTTAAATTGATTCTAATCAATTCATTCACTTCGACCCATTTAACTTGTTTAAGTTAAATTTCAATTCCAGAATTCAAATCCCTGGGTTTTCTTTTCAAATTCTTCTGAAATCACATAAATATATACATATATTTATTTTCATTTCAAATTCAAAACATTTGAATTTTTAAACCAATCTGTTTTCTTTCAAACAAATTTCCATCAAAACTTTTCTGAGGTAGCAATCCATCACTTAGAAACTCGAAAATGAATACTGATGAGGCTGCAGTCATCATCAGAATTATTTCCCAGCGACTGAAGTGAGTTCAGTGCTTTAACACTTTCAAAACGCATCTAAAATGATTTTCTTTCAAATCCTTCTAAAACAAAGCTATATTATTTTAATAGACTTTGAAAAATATTTCAACTTCCCAGGATTTTGAATTCTTAATTCTGGTTTGAATTTAATTCTAATTCATCTCATTTGTATATTTAATTTCATATACAAATTTTATTCGGTTATATATAACCATTCCCATTTTATAATCTTATTTGATTATAATATTAACATCCAACACATCCATATAATAATTCTAGAAAATTATTCTTTCTATATCAAAATAGAAATTTTGGGTAAAATTATTTCATTTACCCATTTTAAAACAATATCGTGTTCAATCTTTTGTTCAAGTGTTTAGAAATTCCTATCGACGTCGTGGCGTCCCACGATTCGACCAGAATTCATAAACCACTCAACAGACCAGCCAACACAATATAAAACAATTTTTATATCAATTTACAAATACGCGCTCTCGTATATATACGCTCAACTCATTCTAGGGTACTACTGACCCTATCTCTAATGAGCACATGCCACACAAGCCTAGGTATTCGCTCAACCTAAGCTCTGATACCAACTGTAACGACCCCGGGATTCGAGTAGGCTTTTCAACCATCCTCTCCTCCCTCGGCACTGGGCTAACCTCCCAGCGTGGCTTACAGAGATACCTCAGAACTGCTTTTACGGCCAGCCTCTCGACTCGACCAACCCACATTGTCGGGAGATGTAGGGGTAAGAGTCTCCCGTTCGCCACCAAACGCGAAGCGAGAACCCCCTATCATCCGTACCAATTAAGCAACCAGCTCTGATACCAACTGAAACGACCCGCAAATCCGAGCTATCTGAGTTGACTAAATACAACACACGTCCAACCCAAATAACACAGAAATACGAACCATTAATAGAAAGAAGATAGAGGATGAGAAATAGAAAGAAAGAAATATTAGAATAGAAGAAAACGAAGATCACAAACTCACAGCGGACCGAATAAAATATATTATATAACATAACTTTTGAAATACAAATCAGTAACTTGATATACATACCATCATCAGAGTACAACAGTCATTTCTGGAACAGTTATAAACACCTGTTTCCAGATACAAACAAGGTCCACAGCGGAATATATGATAGCCTATAGCTAACCGGTGAAGCCTCCTGCTTCCAGCTCCTTCAAATGAATCTGTGAAAATCCCGACTACTTGACTGCCCGTACAAATTTGGGCACCCAAGAGTTTAGGGAAAACAAAACAAAATAAACTCTGGGTCAGTCATGGGACTGGTGTGAGTAAACTCCAACCACTTGTTTAACTTTCAAAACCCTTTTCGAAAGAAAAGGTAATAGTAAGACCAGCCCACACATAAACACGGACGGTTTTTACCTTGCTATAACCCAAAACACTTTGATACAAAAATCCAGTGATATTATAATAATGTCTACATCAAGTAAATAACCAAATAGTAGAACGCTTGCATCTCACGCTCCACATATATAGTGTATAATCAAAAACCGCATGGCGCTTATTGGAGATTGGATTTCCAACATGACAAGGTATGGGACCACCTTCCGACGATGTATCTCTAGAGGCGAATACACCTGGGTTCAACAAGAACGTCTTGCAACCCGGCCCACACATGACCGACCACTCATTTCGCTTGAGTGTATCGAATGTATATCACCAACGGTTGGACTCAAACCACCGTTTCCCGAATGGGCAGAATCGATAGATTTAGAACAAAAGGAATTTCTCTAGATAGGTGATTATACACCCTAATGGGTGCGACCCACATAGCCATGCTGCCTGCCCGATTTTTGTCCTTTCCCGGTTGTTGAGGCCTGAGGCTACACATACTTACCATTCATCGATAACACAATCACTTTGAATGCCACATCGTCAGATCCGTTAATCACTAGTTGAGTTTGCACGAATATTCTGGATATTATGCTAAGGGATAAATCCGTTGCAACCATATACATTCATACAGACCAACCCATTTGATCATTGGAAATACTCTGTCAGACATTCGTCCATTTACGTTCGTTCTGGGATTGAACGAAACCGAAGGCACTATTTCTATTACTAGAAAAGCCCTTGCACTTCACTCCGTCTTCAATATATTCAGCATACTTGGTTCGCAACGCTTATGCCGATACGGAGTGGTTCTTCGGATAATAATCCAACCGGTCTCTCCATATTGACAACTATGGTCAAAAACTTCGATAGTCTGTGATTTAACTATCGAATAAAAACAAGTGTTCATCCAAACATATCAAACAAATCACTGGGCTCTTTAAATTAATATTTTCATTAATTAAATCACTTTTCCATTTTCTCTATCAATATTTGTTAACCAAATATTTTCAATAGCCATATTGGCCCTTTACGCTACTTTTGATTTCGTTTCCTTATCGAATTCTATATATATCGATATATAGATTTCTAATTGTCAAATTTTCTTAAAAATATTCTAACTCCTTAAATTCCCGGAAAAATTCGCCATAACCTCCCCTGTATCGGGAGCATCGGGAAATTTCAAATAGCTTCCCGGTATCTTCCTCAATCAAAAAGAAAAAGAAAAAGCCAAGCGGCTTGCCGATACGGCGCATAAAATCTCATATACGAATTAAACATGTACCTTTTTGTCGAGCACATAAATTTAAAATCTCCATATACTTCATTCCATACCTGTCTAACATCTGTTCACCTGTTTCCAAATCAATTCAACTTAATCCATTCGTTTGAATTCAGTTTCGCTCATTTATTCTTTGATTAGCTATTTTGCCTATTCTACTTCTTTGTTTGAACATAACACGTTCAAATAAAATGTTTAACTTGCTCACAACCAAATTGAATTTCAATTTCAATTCTAGTTTCCTTTTTGATTTCGAATATAAATTTTCAAATCGAATTTACTTATTCAAACCCCAATATCCATTCGAAATCTCATTAACTAATTTCTACTCAATTTAGTTAATTCTATTCAATAAATCAAAATCTGGTTTCTGTTTCAAAAATCATATTCATTTACACAACTTGAATTCACATATATTTTACAACTCAACTCTGAGATTTTCTAAATAGAAATTCGGATTTTATTGCTTAAAATCCCTTTTATAAAATGAAATAAACCGTTATGGTTTTTAAATAGTTCTGGCGCTGTTTTTCTGAAAATTTGATTTTGACATAACTCAAAATCTATACGACGAAATTCATATTTTTCTCTTTCATTAGAAAACTATTATCAAATCGGTCCTGACGTTTCTTGTTTCAAAGAATTCCGACTTCAATCGAGTTCTATATATTCAATTGAAGTTCGAAATGCCAATTTACGAACTGCAGCGCTGCGGCGAGTTCGTTTTAATTATATATATATATATAAACTTTTTAAAAAATGAATTCAACTTCATTTAACTCTGCTTGATTCAAATTCAAATCTCACTTTTATTTGAGTTCTAAATTCAAATTCCAATTCCTTTTCTATTTGGTATTCAAATTCAATATTTGAATTTCTATTTGCATTCCCTATATTCAAATTCTATACTTGAATTCATTTGAATTCTCTTATTCAAACTCTATATTCAAATTCCATTTGAACTTCTATATTCCAATTTCTATATTTGAATTCTATTGAAATTCAAATATTCAAACCCCTTTTTAAATCCTATATTCAAAATTCCATAGTTTAAAACCCATTTGAATTTCATATTCAAATTCCATAGATAAAATCCTATTTGAATTCAATTTGAATCTCTTATATTCAAATTTCATTTTTCCATTTCCATTTGAATTCAAATTCATTTCCAACCCCATTTGAATTCTAATATTCAAACTTATTTTTAACACCATTTGAATTTCTTCACTCAAATCCATTTGAATTCCCTTGGATTCAAATTCCATTTCAAAACCATTTGGATTTCCTATTTTGAAATCCTATTTGAAATTCTATTTCCAATTCTACTTTGAAAATCCTATTTCAAAGTTTATTTCAAATTCTATTTTGAAATTCTACATTCAAATCTCTATTTGAATTCCTTTATTCGAATTCCTTTGAATTCAAATTTTATTTTAATTCCTTGAATTCAAATTCTATATTCCATTCTAATTTCGTCTATTCAAATTCTATTTGAACTTCTATTTGAATTTCTAATATTCAATCCTTTTAAAATTCAAATATTTAAACTCCCTTTAAAATTCAAATGTTATACTCGAATTTCATTTGAGTTATATATTTAAAAATTTCATTTCACATCCTATTTTGAAATTTCATTTCAAATTCCAATTTCACACTGGTATTTTTATTTCTGAATTATCAAATGATAATTCTTTTCACTTCATTTATAACTTCGTTATAAAAGAACTATTTATAAACTCCGCTTATAAAGAAACTACTTGCTTTATTTTTCAAAAACAAGTTTATATTTTTATTCCCATTTAAAATTCAAGTTCTATTTAAAAATAGAATTTCCCTTTTTAAATCTCCAATATCCTTTTTACGATATTTTAAATATCATTACTTAAGCCCAGTGATATTTAAAACAATCAAACCATTCAAATTTCAATCATTTGATTTTTTAACACATCATATATGAATATATGTGAAATCAAACAAACAACAAACAGATAATATATTTTTGAGGAATCCAGTTGGATTCCTCCAACCTGTTTTCCTGCATCCACAGATGTTAGCACATAAATAATACCCATTCTGCTTCGTGGCAGAATATCGCGGTATAGAAGGTCATCCACTAATCATAGCGTGGGGCGTATAGGGTAATCATCCGCTATGAAACTGCGGGCATCCGCTAATGAGACTGCGGGAATCCAACCAATCAATCAACCCAATATATATATATATATAATAGCCTAAATAACTAATATATATAAAGCAAGCAGAAAGCATTCACACAAGCAACAAACAATTATTTTTAATGAAATAAAAATAATTTTTAAAGGTGAGTGAGATTTACTCACCGAGATTTCTTTTGCAGAATATCCAGTTAAAATTCCATATCGCCCCTTTTTCGAATTTACACAACATCTCGAATGACTTTATACCTACGATGATTTATTTTAATTTAACGATTTAACACTTTTTATTTAAATTACTATTTAGACGAATAAATAAATTTGCTATATATATAATCTAACGGAAATTTTAACCCTAATGAACATAAATAAACTAGGTAAAAATATATACCTTGTTACTTTTCGAATACACGATTAAATCCATGAAGTAACTTCCGAGCATTTCCAAATTTACATCAGCCAAAAACTGTGATTCCCATTTCGGCATTTAACCAAACAACTTGCAGTCAACTACTTCCAGATCTGAACCCATACTCCACAACGCCATCATCAACACTACACCATTCGCATCATTAACAGAACTACCGACGCAATCCCTGCCATCAGTTCCATCTTCCCACCGCAACCTCTTCTTCCACTTTCCGGTTTCCGCTCATCCCCTGCTAACCACCAACCACGGATGATAGCCACTTCGCCCTCCCAAACTCTTTTATTCACGAAAATGCTCACTGTAAAAGCCACACTCGATCACTCCTGAAACCTCCATCGCACCTCCCTTAAACGCGACAGTCAACTCAATATTGGATCGAGCCTACAGTCCATGATTCCTTAATCTCGACAATTCCAAGATCGAAGACATCGCGAGTTCCTTCGTCGAGTTCCAGAAAAATACCCACTCGTTTCAAATCGCGAATCCATCCTTTCATGATTATCGAGCGATTCAAACTTGATTTCGAGCTTCGAACCCTTCGCAATTCCAATCGTGATACCCAATTTTGATTTGATTTAGGAAATAGGGTTTTCATTGATTAGGAAAAAGAAGAATAACAGAGGACGAGAGGGACTGGATTGTTTTTGAATGGAGTACACGAGGCTCGACTTGTTTATATAGAATGCGAAGGGGAAACAAAATGTACAGCACCATTAAATTCATGTTTTCCTTGATGCTGAAGCTTAGAGACAAGTTGTCGGCTCAAAAATGGATAGGTCTGCGAAATGAAATAGGAGGTCGGCTGATGTAGGTCGGCTCTGATTTTTTTATTTTTATTTTTATTTATATTGATTTTATTTTAAATTAACGAATTATATTAAATACGATTTAAAATATAACTTGATTTTAAACATTAAATTCATCGATAAAAATCTATTATTATCGTTCTATTCGATATTAAATCATATAATGATTTTTAAACTGATAAATTCTATAATAAAAATCCATTTATTTTTGAATCAATATTTAAAACCATACTAAATATTTAAAATAAATTGTTCAAAAATCTGGGTCGTTACAAGAATATTTCATATGGAACTGAAAGCGATGTTAATTATATTGTCTAACATCTGTGATGCAGGGAAACAGGTTGGAGGAATCCGACTGGATTCCTCAACATTTATTTTACTGTGATTCATATATTGTGATATATGATGTGATATATAATCTGTTGTTGATTATGAGTGTTTGGACGATATTTATCATTGTTATATGGTGTGTTAAGTACCATAGAAATACCAGAATGTGGAAAAGGGATTTTCAAAGTATATTTTGAAAATAATTTATTTATATAAAATCAATGGATTTTATATTATAAAAGAAAAGAATTTTTAATAAAAGAAATATAATTGTAAATCAAATATAAGGGAATTATATTTGTAAATCAAATATAAGGGAAAGAATTTGTTAAACAGATATAGAGGGAAATATTTGTAAAACAAATAGAAAATTAGGAAATATGTGTCAAACAAATAAGAAGGGAAATACTTGTAAACCATTTACAAATAAAATAGAATCATAAGGGAAATATTTGTAGAACATTTACAAATAGATTAAAAGGGATTATTTATTTATTTAGGGAATAAATAGAATTAGAATAAAGGAATATTTATTTGAGAAAATATATAGAATAAAGAAAATATTTATTTAGAAAATAAATGCGATATTTTAAAAGGAGTTAGAATTAATCAGTTAGAGTTAAAGGAGTTAATCGAATATAATTTATTTGAAATGAGTTAATAGAATAGAGTTAATCGATTAGAGTTAATCAAATAGAGTAAATCGAATAGAGGTAAAGAAATAGTGTTAAACAAAAATTAGAAACTGACTAGAGATTAGTAAGTTGAATAGTTTTCCGAGTATCGATCTGATATTGGTTTCGACCTTCAGGGTTTATACTTAGAGAATTGTTCTCCTACTAGTTTACAGTCAGTGACTGATAGTTGTGAAATGATAGTGGTATGTAAATAACAATGGAAATGTTTTCCAGTGTTAATAACGTATATTTTCTAAACATAGAAAATTAGGAAATATAAATATATATAGATATATATATATATATGTATGATTGATGATTGATTGATAGAATTTCCATTTGGAAATAATATCATTGTTTGCACACGTGTTTTCTTTGATAGTTAAATCACAGACTATCGAAGTTTTGACCATTTTAACGTTGTTAATATGGAGAGACCGGTTGGATTATTATCCAAAGAACCACTCTGTATTGGCATAAGCGTTGCGAATCATATATGCCAAAGATAATTGAAGACGGAGTAAAGTGCAAGGGCTATTGTATAAGTCTTGGCTAACAGTGCCTAAGATGGATATACTGAATAGTACCTTCGGTTCATCCTGTTCCTGGATGACTTGTATGGACGGATGTCCGACAGAGTATTTCCAGACGATCACGTATATTGATTTCTCCAACCGTACCAAGAGTGGAAACGGAGAAGGAAACTTCTTTAGCTAACACATAACGTATTGTTGAGGACGTCAATCGGTGATTTGATGGATTTGACGATGTGACATTCGAAGTGAATCTGGTGTGATGATGAAGCGTAACATCAAGCCTTATCAACCGGTAAATGACAGAAATCGGGCAGGTAGCATGGCTAAGTCGATCGCTCTGAAGTAGGGTGTATATTCACCTGATCTACAGTTTCTTTTATTTCTAAAAATCTATTGTTGATGTTGTCCCATTCGGGAAACGGTTGCTGATCCCAACCGTTGGTTATATACAATCGATACACTCAAGCGAAATGAGTGGTCGGTCATGTGTGGCCGGGTTGCAAGATGTTCTTGTTGAACCCAGTGTATTCCTTTCTAGAGGTACACTAGCGAAAGGTGGTTCCATACCTTGTCATAGTTGGAAATCCATTACCCAATACTTGCTTGCGGTTTTGATTGTATACTACATATGTAGAACGTGAGATGAAAGCGTTTCTGCTAGACGGTTATTATATTGTGGTTGATAGACATTATTATAATATCAATGAGTTTTGATATAAAGATATTTTGGATTCTCATAAGGGAAAAACTCGTTCCGTTATACGGCGTGGTCTTATGAGATATCGTTTAATGGTTCGAACTATTTTAAACTGTTTACTCATACCAGTCCCATGACTGACCCGGAGTTTATTTTGTTTTGTTTTCCCTAAACTCTTGGGTGCCCAATTTTGTACGGGCAGTCAAGTAGTCTGGATTTACAGATATACCTGAATAGCTGGAGCAGGAGGCTTCAGGATCATATAGCTATAGTTTATTTCCGTTGTGTTGTAAGTGTTGTACTGTGATAATGATGTATATTTAAGTACAGATTTATATTTCAAAGTTATGTTACATATATTATATGTTATTCGTTCCGCTGTGAGATTCGTGTTACTCTGATGTTGTGTTCTTCTTCTTCTTCTATTCTAAGTTTTTAGCTCATCTATCCTCACCCTCTAATTTCTTTCATTTATGACCGGTATTTTCGATCCTTGAATGTTCAATATGTGTTGTATATCGAATAACCAAGATCGCCAAAAACCCGGGTCATTACAAAGACCATTTGCGCCAGAAAGATAAGATCAAGTGGGTTGTCGAAGGTGATACGAACTCCAATTTTTTTCACTCGTCTGTCCGAAAGAAGAATAGACTTATTTCCAGTCGCCAGATTCTCCGCCCTGATTTATCCTTGGCTGTTGAATCACGAGAATTTCGATCAATGACACCAAAATGAAGATCAAGAGCAATCATGACTTGGAGTTAATATTATACATATAGGTATGGAGTCGTGTTAGATTTATGTTAAAGTCTATCCTCAAATTATAACATGAATGCACTAAAATTTATAAACATATATATATAATATAAAGTTTGAAATTGCCAGGACTATATAGAAAATACTGTACCATTCGACTGGTACATAATCCACTAGTCAACTGATAAAGCATTTTATGTATAGAACGGTTAGTTTTTTAAATTATCTTTAAATATTTATATACTACAGTATTTTACTAGCTGAATAGTATATTTTTGACCAGTCGACTGATCAGAAATTACAGAGTTTTTCATGAAGAGTCACTTTCTTCCATGAAGAGATTTCTCTTCAATTCTGAATAGAACTGGATACAACTTTTCATAGAAACTATTCATGAAAGTATGCTACTCTTCTACACTTATAAATACACTTCAAATCATATTTTCAAATCACCGAATTCTCTCCTAATCTACTCTATACTCTTGATCTTATTTCTGCATTCAAAATCTCTCCAAAATTCAAAGTTGCTTATTGAATCTTTTAATTAATTTCATACATCTAGATTCAAATAAGCAACATACTTCCTTCAATCTTCACATGCACATCAAATACTTGAGGATAAGATTATAAGAAGGTTGTACTCAATCATTGGCTAATCAATGTTGAAACAAGAACACATCTAGAAGTCAAAATACTTTATAATTGTAAAGATCTGTGTAGTTTCTCAGGCGGGGACATCCTTGTTGGTGCTCGGGTGTATTGGTGACCTATTCCTCCGGGTGAAGAAAGGGCATTGTTAGTGAAATTCCGAAGAGGAGCTTCGGGACTGGACGTAGGACGGGAAGTCCAAACCAGTATAAAATTCCTGGTGTCTTTACTTACTGCATTTTATTTTATCTGTGATATATCTCTACATCTTAGTTTTATTTGTATAACTATTGTAGCTAACAAGTTAGATTATCATTTACATTTCCGATATATCCATATAACGATCCTATCTAAGTCACACCAACTTTTCATTTGGTATCAGAGCAAGGTCTTCATTTAACCATAAAATAGTTATCTAATTTATAGTTAATATAGATAATAACACTAGTATTAACACTAACACTAGATATACTGAAGGCCAATCTACTGCAAGACCACCCTTTTTTAATGGCATGAATTATAGCTATTGGGCTACACGAATGAGAATTTATATGCAAGCTAATAGCTTTGATGCTTGGAATATTACACAAAAAGAGTATGCACAACCTACTACATCATATATTGAATGGTCTGCAAATGAAAAAGCAGAGGCTACTGCCAATGCATAAGCCATGAATATGTTGCATTGTGCCTTGGATAGAAATGAGCTTAACCGGGTTTGTATGTGCAACACAGCATATGAAATCTGGAGAACACTCAAAGTTACTCATGAAGGAACAAACAAGGTCAGACAAAGCAAGATATCTACGCTTAAAAACCAGTTTCAAAATTTCAAAATGAATGATAATGAGTCTATAAATGATATGTACTCACGTTTTCAAAATATTTATCATTCTTTATTAGAATTTGGAGAAAAATATTCTGATTTTGATGTAGTTTCAAAAATATTAAACTCTTTAACGGATAAATGGGAAAGAAAAGTATTAGCTATCGAAGAAGCTAATGATCTTTCTGCCATGAAATTTGAATAGTTAATCGGTAATCTCATGTCCTATGAAGTTAATTTACAGGCAAAGAAAGCAAATGTACAAGACAAGAAAAATTTAGCATTTCATACTGGAAAAAGGAGATTCAGATTCGGATGAAGAAAATATTGCTTTTGTAGCAAATAATTTCAGAAATTTTTTGAAATATAGAAAAGGCCAAAGCAAGAATATGAAAAAGAAATCATCAAAAGAACTTGATCCTGCACTGGTGGATTGTTTTAATTGTCACAAAACCAGACATTCCTAGAAGAATTGTCCAGGGCTCAAGAAGAATTGGAACAAGAAAGAAAAATCAAAGAAGAGAGCTTTTTCAGTCACATGGCATAATTATGACTCATCTTCTAAAAGTGATAGCGACAGTAATAGCGAACAAGCAAATGTATGCTTCATGGCTAAGGAAATCGATGTAAGCGATTTTACTTTTGATGAACTAGTAGAAATTAATATTGAAATTTTAGAATTGAGAAAAATGTTTAAAAGAAAATTTAAACAAGCTAATGAAGATAAAAATAAAGCAAAATTTGAAAGAGATTTTATAAAAGATGAAAAAGAAATTCTAGAAGATGAAATTAGGAAATTACAAGAATCTATTTCAACGGTAAATTCTCATGTTTCTTTACTAAGTCAAGAAATTAAGGTTTAGAAAAATAAAAATGATAATTTAATTTCTGAAAATCATGATTTAAATACTAAAATTAAACTTACTGAGTTAGAAAATTCTAGTCTTAAAAATAAATTAGGTGACATTTCTAAAAACGTTAGTAATTTTAATAAAGGAAGAGAAAGTTTATCTAAAATTTTAGAAAATTCTCAACCTATTTTTAGTTAAAAAAAAGGACGTGGCTATGTACAGATAGACACTTTCAAAAAGAAGCCAAAGTCTATTCCTGTAAAATCAAACTTTAAACCTATGATACCCTCACTTAATACTAATATTTCTGTTAAGAAAAATATTCAAGAAATATCAGTATATGGGTGCCTAAAACTAATAACAATTTAATTAAAAATATGTATATTGAGAATTTTTTTAGTTTCAGTTCATTATAATTCTAATTACATTTATAAAAGGAACTCTAAACCCTCTAGGTTTGGCTTCCTAAGACCTAACCCTTAGGACCTTAACGGAGGAAGTGGGCACCAATGATATTTATATATTTTTTGCAGGTACCACGTAAAACATTTCTCAATATGGACAAAAGTGTTCGGTAATTATTTCTAAAATTCATATTTTAAATTATATGATTGTTTTTCTTAAATTGTTTTATATTATGAAATAAAAACACTTAGTAGTGATAATTTCTAACTTAAGTATAATAATCTTAGGCAGAATATAGTTTCACTAAAAGTTTAAATTAGAATGGTAAAACTAACTATTTAAAGAAGAAAGAAGAAACTTATCATGTTAAAGAAAACCACCCCAAAGTCTTCTCAAAATAAAACCATGTCATCGGATTCCATCAAGATTATCGATACTCCACCTCCTACCAATGAACTAGAGCTAAGATGGAAAAATTATCAGACGGGTTATTCACCTGATAAAAAGAAGAAAAAACAGCTCATTGAATCACCATCGACAAAATATAAAATTGACGAAATACGTCATTATTAAGAGGAGTAGATGAAACTACAAAGAGAACCTTGTTATGAGCAGAGAGAAACTACAAAACGATTAGGATTTCTGGAGCAACTAGCAATAAGAGCATGCGGAAAATCAAGAGTAGTGGATCCTCATCACTATCTGTATTCCTTAACTCCGGAAAGAGTCCAAACTTCCGTTGTCCATGGAAAAATGCGCCAACATATGAACCAAATTCATGGGATAGAAATTATAAGGAGAACGAGGGAACAATAACGGAAAACTCTAAAAAGGAATCCACATCTTCGGACTCCGAATAAATTATTTCTTTGTTTGTTTTATTATGATTAAATAAGGTTTGCATTGATTGAGAATGCAAACATGAATTAAGTTTGTATTTTTATTGTTTGTTTATCCTAATAAAAGACACTAATTCTTTGTTTTAGAATTTTTATTAAGTATAGATATCCTTTTTATTTAAAAACTAGGCTGCTGTTTTACAGCAACCAGTCGACTGGTTATATACGAACCAGTCAACTGGTAAAGGAAAACCTGAACAACAGGTTTCTTGATGTGTTCAATGACTTGTACACCCACTACCCCTTTATTTCCTTACTTCTAACTTATCTAAAACTTCTAAAACCCCTAGAAAAATTCGAAATAAATCATGGCTCCTCCTAAACGTCAAAGAGAACTGGATCATCCTCAACAACAAGATCAAAGAAGACAATAAAATCTTCAATTGATCAATGGCTATGGAATGACCAAGCTAAGAGAAGATGGAAGCTTCTATCAAATCTGAAATTCATTCCAGGGTCTTTTGTTAAATTTCAAGACTTTAGTTCCTACGGATTACTACAACTAGCTCAACAAGGTAGACTTGAATCTCTCTTAGATTATTCGTAGAATAATATAAAAATCAATGTCACAATGATAAAGTTATTCTTGGCTAATATGAATTTGGATCATCAAGCTCCTACAAATACACAAAATTGTGTTTGGAGTATGGTATGTGGACAACCAATCTTCATTACTATGACACCCCACGTCCGTTAATGTCACTCTATATAGAATGCATTAAGTTTCGTGAGGTATTATAGGTAAATAAGAACATAATATCACAAGACAGACATGCAAAATAGCAACGGAATTAAAAACTTTATTTAAATCAAAACATCATTGTCCCAAATACCGAGTTTACATCATAAGTTCGAAGTAACCAATTACATTAATAATCTGTCTTGCCAAAAATATCAGAGTATAAAAGCGTAAAACCATATTTCCCATGCGAAGCAATAAGAGAGTTGACAAGAAGTCAAAGCGGTACATCAATATCCAAAATCCAAGCTAGGCCGAAAGAATCCAAACCAACTCTAAGCACTCCCACCCTGCGAACCTGGGGGGACAGAAGAGAGAGAAGAGGAAACAAAAAGGGTCAGACATAAAGTCTGGCGAATCCAGTTACTTTTAAATATAAATAAATAAAAGTATCATGGCAGGTATATAAAAATTAGAAGAACAAGATAACAATAACAAGGACAAGTGTGAACCGAGCAAGATAAGGTGAACAAAATATATTGCACTTCTTAAATACGTTTCTCGAAACCCACCAATACTAGTATATCAAAAACAAAATGATCCCTACATGTACCGTTCCATTACATTTTCTTAATTATTAGGTCGCTTGGGTTAACAAAACTCAAGGATTATACACGCGTCGTACCCATTCACTTTCCAATGGATTTACCTAATACAATATGTATGTAGCTACCCCTCAACATCGAGATACACCCTATGGTACCCCACCCGCACGGTCTCCACCGTAATGCCACAGAAGTGAACGCAGTCCCTCATCCTACGTCGGAGTGACGTACAGATCTCTACATAACAATGTTACGCTCCGCATATATCGGTCAGTACTATGCTACGTAAGCGTATGGACTGCCACCATTTATCGAATCATATTTCATATTGGAGTAATGCCCTCAAGTCTACGATACACCACCCAAACCTGATATGCATGTATCTAGACTGACCGACATACGTATCGTCAATTGTAGCTCGATGCCTTAACCGCACGTCCTCTAATGTGCACCGAGTTCCATGGCAGGGCTAAACAAGAAACACGGAACTTGGTTGGGAGCTTTTCTATACATGTACAGGCCTGCCTTTAAGAGCCTCAAATACAGATATTCCTAGGGTCTGTTTACCATGGTGGCTATGGCCCCACCTCGGCCCCTCCCTCAACTAGTAAAGACTACAAGAGCTAAACGACTGCCCCTAAAGAAAACAATCTAAACATCCATTTGGTGTCTTGTAATGTCCCGACTTTTCTGACGACTTTTAAAGAGATTAAAAATGATAAGGCTAGATTAAAATCAAACTAAAAAGGAATTTTTGTAATAAATATATAAATATGTATAAGCATATGTATATAAAAGTATAATTATATATACACTTGAAATTATCGTAAATATAAAACAATTATATGATATTCATATGGAAAATCAATCATATGAAGATGGAATACTTCATAGTAATGCTTTAACAAAACAAGGAGTTAAAAACAAAGATCTTAGATCATGAAAGAATAAAAAGAGCATTTTTCTTCCATTTGAAAAATAAGAAGGACTTGTTGATTAAAACAACAAAACATGTATAATGTGCCATGAAACAAGTCGGCTAGAATATGAAGTATAAGATATATCAAAACATTTGTTTTGGCTACAAAAACAAATATCTTTTATAAAATATAAAAGAAAATCTATTTTTATATTGAATTAAAATCTTAGGACATGGGAGCATTTAATGCAAGACACTTTGAATAGTTAACTAGGAATGTAGAAACCATTTCCTAAATCCTATAATAGTTATTTTAGTAGAGAAGGAAATATCTAACAAGAAGAGACAAAGAAAATCTCATTTTTATAATACAAGGGGGTACAAGCATTTAATGCAAGAATGGTCTAAGCTTCTAGAAGCCATCACCTAGGATACTCTCATTGGTTAGGAACCTTAATGAGACAAAACTTGAATGCATGATCTCCTAAAAATAAGGGTCGTAGGTGCTAGTAGAAGAGGGGTGAGGCTAATAGAGTTTACTGTTGCAGGAAATCATTTTTTAAAATGCATGAGTTCTCTTATAAATACCACACCAATATCTCACTTTTCCCCTCACAAACAAAACTAGCTTTCATTTCTAAAGTTCTGAAGAAGTTTCTGGGATCTTGGAAAGCATTCGGTGAGTGAAACTAATCCTAAATTTTCTTGTTTTTAAAAATACAGTAAAACAGTTTTTCTTTATTAAGTAAAAACTGCCATGTTTTCTTTGATCCCTGTTTGTTACTGTCAACTAGAAAATAAGATGTAGAACCACTTGATTCCCTTCCTATAGATTGATCCATCATGTAGCGTTCATCATAGTATGTGTGTATGTATGATTTGATAATTACCAGTATTTACCTCCTGCATATGTTCTGTTAAATACAGAACTTGTTCATTGAAAGATAATTCAGAACGATCCGCAGTTTGATTGCTAAAAGTATGTGATTCTAGTGCAAACATATCATATTTATACATGTAAGATCAAAGAAAATACATTTGCAAAAGTTTTGTTCAAAAATAAAGGAACACAGTAATGTTCTCTGTAAAAGAAAAATCAAAGTCGAGATTCAAGTGTAATGAAAACCCGTTTTGATAATATGAATAGAATCACGGATGAAAATGATGTTTTTTAAATTGAATATAACGATTTTTAAGCTGGTACATTGCGAGAATTTTGAACATGAACGGAAACTGGGTTTTGATCAAATTCCGATCATCGACGACAGTGGAGACCGAGCGGTTGCGAGGGAAGGAGCGTTGGGAACTGGGGCATCAGGGAAAAATGTAATCTGATTTTTTGAGACGACCCGATTTCCCGTTCTCACGGAAACAGGGCTATCTTTGGAATATAACACAGAAACATATAATAGCAGGACAGAATTAAATAAATACACCAGATAATGAACAACAAAATATACTGGATAAAGGTAATCATCAGAGTTACACAGTATACAGGATCTTACTTAGTACAAATACAGTTCAGCTATACATAAATGTCTACAGCGGAAATAAACAAAATATGTACAATAGGAGTTGAACAGCATAAAAAGAAATAAATGATAGAATCCATCTTCAGCTCCAGCTATCCAGAAAGAACCAGCTAAACCTGAATACAAGGCTGCCCGTGTAGAAAAAGGGGCACCCGAGTTTGAAAGTGAAACAAACTACGAGTCAGTCATGGGACTGGTATGAGAAATCTACTCAACACATATATAATATGGCAAATCACAGGACCACGCCACTTTCGTGGAACGGGTTTACTCCATTGGATTGCCAGTGCTTTAAAACAAATCTTTCTTTTAAACATCGCTATGCTTTTTATAAAAATGAAGCCGTTATAAGACTCAGTTCCCATCACACAATGCAACGCAAACCGGAGGATAGAGTTTTTACCTTATAACGGCCAAAATATGCTTGATACGAATAAAACAAAGGCATTTGATATTATTACTAGTGTTTATATGTTTTGAAATCATTTTCAAATCATAACTATCAATCATAGACGGCATTAATGCCCCATACCACTATGTCGCCATATATAGGTATACAATCAAAACCGCACGATGTCGTATTTGGAAATTGGATTTCCGTCATGAACCAAGGCAAAAGATAGTCCTTACCGAATTCGAGACGCTCTAGCCCATGTCTCAGGAACAGCCGCAACTGCCCCTTGGATCGTCAGGGCCGGTCCACCGATGTGGATTATTATGCCTGAACACTACGTCTCCCCGCCCTTTGGGGCGTAAACGAGCCAATGAATGACTCCATCGGACCCGGATCGTCCGATCAAACCGAGGCGCCTCGCAACAGCAACAACCACATAGGTGAAAAGTATATAAATGTCAGGGCTGGTAGGTCACTGACACCACCCTAGCTAGAAAGAAACGCAGGCCCTCCCTGATGTCCTCTCCCGTTTTAGGTTCATACCGGGGTGTGAGGCTCGCGAATTCACGTTATACACAAAGCTACGCCACACAGGCGGTGCTTTGATCATCACCACAAGACTTTGCTTTTCAACAGAAGTCCTGATCACTGCATCTTAGCATGCCACACAGGCAATTCATGCCATGCGACTGATGGCTATCAATCACACAGAACAAATTCCAATGTCGGACACACAGTCCATTTACAAGTCCGTTCTGGGTCTGAACGAAACCGGAGGCACTAAATACCTCGCAAACCCTTCGATCAACACGTACGTCTGGACGATCACCACTCATTATCCATATTTCGGGATGCCTCCCAATCAGGACCTCGGTTACCATCCAAACGAGGTGAAGATCTCCGGTCTTCGACCATCGTCTTCATCTTCGACTTACAATCGTCGATCAATTATTTGAAATGAGAATTAACTCGGCCTTTCCAAATAATTCACGTATATTTAGAATTTCAATTCGATTTATTTCAATGGTTAAATTATTCGACAACACCAATTTTATTCTTTAATGTAATTTTCACACCAAACACATTCAACCATCAAATATCACATAAATCAAGCAAATTCAGTTTATTTCCATTCCATATCGCTTATGATATTTTATAACTATTTATCGCTATTTTTATTTATTTTAAAATAGCTAATTCATTCAAAACGACGCTTCGGGCCATAAGGCGGCCGTGGCGCTGTTTTTCTTCAGATTTGATTTACACATATCTGAAAATCTAACCGTTGGATCTTCACAAAGTTTACCTCATTAGAAAGGTCTTTTCAAAACGAATCCAACGGTTCCAGTTTCGGGAAAATCCGACGGTCGGATCTCCCGGTACAATCGTTTGAATTTTCGATTTCAAAATACGAACTGCAGCGTCGTTATTCGATTAAATATAATTATATTTATATATATATATAAATATAATCGTTTCTGGCGCTGTTTTTCTTCAGATTTGAATTAAACATTCCAGACAATCCAACCGTTGGATTTTTACAAAGTTGGTGCCGTTGGGAAGATATTTCCGAGGCGAACCCGACGGTTGAGGTTTCGGGAAAATCCAATGGTCGGATTTCCCGCACTAGTCGTTTGAAATCACGGTTTCAAAATACGAACTGCACGGCTTCGTTTCGTTTTAATTTTATTTATATTTATATATTTATATAAATATAGTTCTTTCAACAATTTCTATATCGTTTTCACTTCAAATATTTTTCTAACGCCTTAAATTTTGGAAAAATTTCGCCATAACCTCCCCTGCACCGGGAGCATCGGGAAATCGCAAATAGCGTTCCCGGTCCTTCTAATCTCAAAAAGAAAAAGAAAAAGCCAAGCGGCTAGCCAACAGGCTCAAAATCATCACCCAAACAAATCAGTAAATGTGTACCTATTTGTCGGGCACAAAATTTTATTCCTCTTCTCTAGCCCCTTTGCTATAACCTGTTCAATGAATATGCATATACATATATATACAGTTCTTATCATTTATCCTTTTCTATTCAACTTCATATTTGATTTCTGTTTGGTTTAAAAACTCCATTCATTCTAATGTTACATAAATAGGTGCAAATCATTTCATTAGCTAATTAATGAATATTTCAACTCATATATGTTTATTTTGAACAAGTGGTTATTTTTAACACTTCACATTTTAACGATTTATGCATACAATAAAAATGTGATTTTTATTGTAAAACGATTCATTTCAAAACACTATTTTTCTATATAGTTCATATAGTCGATAAAAGGTGATTTTTATTATCAAACAATTTATTTCAAAATATGAATACCATTCAACACATGAATTTCTAAACAACGAATGAATATCAATTCAACACATGAATGTTTTCTATAGTTTTTATATATAGATAAAAATGTGATTTTTATTATCGAACACTTTATTTCAAAATATGAATACCATTCAACACATGAATTTCTAAACAACGAATGAATATCAATTCAACACATGAATGTTTTCTATAGTTTCTATATATAGATAAAAATGTGATTTTTATTATCGAACAATTTATTTCAAAATATGAATATCATTCAACACATGAATTTCTAAACAACGAATGAATATCAATTCAACACATGAATGTTTTCTATAGTTTCTATATATAGATAAAAATGTGATTTTTATTATCGAACGATTTATTTCAAAATATGAATATCATTCAACACATGAATTTCTAAACAACGAATGAATATCAATTCAACACATGAATTTCTAAACAACGAATGAATATCAATTCAACACATGAATGTTTTCTATAGTTTCTATATATAGATAAAAATGTGATTTTTATTATCGAACAATTTATTTCAAAATATGAATATCATTCAACACATGAATTTCTAAACAACGAATGAATATCAATTCAACACATGAATGTTTTCTATAGTTTCTATATATAGATAAAAATGTGATTTTTATTATCGAACGATTTATTTCAAAATATGAATATCATTCAACACATGAATTTCTAAACAACGAATGAATATCAATTCAACACATGAATGTTTTCTATAGTTTCTATATATAGATAAAAATGTGATTTTTATTATCGAACGATTTATTTCAAAATATGAATATCATTCAACACATGAATTTCTAAACAACGAATGAATATCAATTCAACACATGAATTTCTAAACAACGAATGAATATCAATTCAACACATGAATGTTTTCTATATAATGAATAAATATAGTTTAAGCATATGAAAATAATTCAAACACACAAATATTATTCAAAATTTCGGCAGCATAACGGCAGGGTAGTTACACCGGCACCGTCCCTAGTACGGCTCCTCGCTCTACCTTAAAACCTAACGGTTTTTGACAATGGGGATCATGCATCTAGTTCGCACGCAGGCGGCATGTATATATTTATTTCATTTCCACAAACTAATCCTATGTGGTTTCAACCAAATATTTCTCAACCACAAATGGGTAATTTTCAACCTCAATCAACCAATATCAATCACAAACAATCCCAAACAATCAACCGCTATCAATCAATTTTCACAACAATTTCAACCAATAAATATCGTCCATGGTTTGTGGACGAGGGGCGTATATATATATATATATTTATATATAGCAATTCACTTTCATTTCACACACATATATATAATTTTTAGATCAGAAATCTCACCAATAGCTATCCAATACCAAGACTCTTCTTAATAGAAATCTTCGCCTATTTGTCGCTTTCACCCGTATTCTCTGCATATGTAAAAATCGAATTTTTACTACGTTATTCAATATATAAAAATATGATTTTTACTTCGGCTTTCAATATATAAAAATCTGATTTTTACTTCGACTTTCGATAATAAAAATCTGATTTTTACTACGCTATTCAATATATAAAAATCTGATTTTTTTTTCTTTTTAAAGTTCAAATCTTTTTCTAAAAATCAGTTTTTATATCTAAAACAAAATCAGTTTTTATTTTAAAAACAAATCAGTTTTTACTTTTAAAAACAAATCAGTTTTTACTTTTAAAAACAAATCAGTTTTTAATACTTTTCTCTAAAACAGTTTCAGTTTTTACTTTTTTTTTTTCCACGAATTAAAATAAAAATAGCATACAATAAAATACTTACAGTATATCGAAGAAAGGGGGGGAAGATGACGGCCAGGCTCGCGGCAGGAGATCGGCACGGTGGCTAGGGTTTCGAACAGGAGGCGGCAGAAGGCGGGCGGTGGCGTCGCTGCTTCGGGGGCTGCTCGATGTCAGGGTCTTCGATCGAGGGAGGGAGGACAGGCAGAGTGGACGGAGGGGCGGCGATGCTTCGGGGTTCGATCGATTTGCTCGCGATGGAGGGAGGAGCGGTCGGTCTCCGACGAGGGTTTTTCTTCTTCTTTTTTTTATTTCTGAAGAATGAAATATGATTGAACGGGGGGGGGGGGGGGGGCAGGAGGAAGAATAAAGGGAGGGAGGGAATTAAAAAAAATATATATATATATTTTTTATTTTATTTAATTATTTAAAGTTGACTTTTACCCACGACCACGAAACGAGGCCCACCGCCTGTCGTCCATAGCGTTTAACCCCCATTCCGAATGCAATGGGATATGTATCGCAAGCTGATTTGATCGTTACAATCAGTTTCCGTTGAATTTACATTTAAATCACTATATTGAATTTTAAACGTACATTTCAAATTACCGGGGTCACATACTAACTAGAAAAATTCCAGAAAAATATTTTCTAGCTTCGTATTGACGATACGGTCCTAACAAAACTAGTTTCGTCGAATTCTGAGACCGTTTGAAAAATGGCCAATTTCCAGTCGATTAAAATCAACTGAAACTGGTCAAACGCGTTTTCTTTTGCCACGCTCACATATTGATTCGAAAAATTATGAAATTTGAAACCTAGCAATAACTTGACACTACGGATCTAACAAAAGTGGTTTCGTCGAAATCCGAGGTCATTTGCAAAATGTCCATTTTTAAGGGCCTGAATTCCATAGCGACTATTCAGAATTTTCAACTGGACATATCTTTTGATTCCCGCTATCAAATTTCGATTGGTCGGATTCGTTAGAAAGATATTCACTAACAGATTCTAATGTTTTTGGTTTCACTAAAATCCGGATTGTTTTGCACCCGGTATATTCAATTGAAGTTTGAAATCGAATTATCGAACTACCGCGCCATTTTCAATTCTATATATAATTATAATTAATTATATTCGTTTTCAATCGTCGATTCAAACTCAGTTTTCATCGCCATTATTTAAAATATTTATTTTAAATATTTAAAATCCATTATTTTAGTCAATTTAAAAATTTTAAATTGGTTCAGATTTTCTGGGTCGTTACAATCTCCCCCACTTAAAACTTTTCGTCCCCGAAAAGGAACAAAGTCGAAAGTGGTTTGATAAATCTACAATCCCAAAATACAACAACCAATTTGTTTTTAATATTCAGAGTATAGAATAAATAATGCACATCTATGGGAAGAAAATAGCAACAGAATAGAGAATTAAATGGTAATGCAAAGTAGGGTAAATGTACCTTGCACCGGAGTCAATCAGAGATATCTACTCGGCATCTAGGATAAGCTTTCTGAATGCTCTCCTCAGTTTCCCAAGTACAATCTCGCGGATCTCCACTCCATTGCACTTTGACTAAGTGAACTTTCTTGTTTCTCAGCTCTTTGGTTTCTTTGCCGATGATCTTTAGCGGCTCTCGCCTCACAGCTAATTCTGGAGTTATTTCAATATTCTGCTGAGCTGCTTCTTCCACGATCAAGTCTGGATCATGAACGTGCTTTCGAAGTTGAGATATATGAAATACATCATGCACTCCAGGCAACCAGTCAGGCAGTTTGACCCTATAAGCGAGAGTTCCAATCCGTTCCAGAATAGGAAACGGACCAATGAATTTGGGTGCCAACTTTCCAGTTTTACCGAACCGGATAACTCCTCTCATCGGCGATACCCTCAGATATACATAGTCGCCAACTTCAAATGATATATCTCTTCTTCTTCTATCGGCATAGCTCTTTTGTCGGCTTTGAGCGGCGAGTAATCTCTTCTTAATAAAATTGACTTTGTCGGCAGCTTCTCGAATCATATCAGGACCCAACACAAGTCTATTTCTAGGCTCGACCCAACAAGCAGGAGATCGGCACGGTCTACCATACAATGCTTCGAATGGCGACATTGTCAGACTCGCCTGGTAACTGTTGTTATAAGAGAATTCAGCCAAATGCAGATTGTCTTCCCATGATCCACCGAAATCTATAACACAAGCCCGCAATAGATCTTCTAGAATGCGATTCACCCTCTCAGTCTGACCGTCTGTCTGAGGATGATAAGCGGTGCTTAGGTTTAACTTCGTTCCCAGCTTGACTTGAAATGCTTCCCAGAATTTGCTAGTGAATATTGTATCTCTATCACTGACTATACTGAGTGGCACTCCATGTAGTCTAACTATTTCCCTGAAGTATATCTGCGCCAGACTCTGAGCGGTTCTGTTTGATCTGACAGGTATAAAATGGGCGGTCTTCGTGAAACGATCTACGATCACCCAAATACTGTCATTTCCTTTCCTGGTTCTGGGCAAACCATCAATGAAATCCATAGAAATATGCTCCCACTTCCAACCAGGAACTTCCAGTGGTTGCAATAGTCCAGCCAATTTCTGTTGGTCACTCTTGACTAGCTGGCAAGTAGGGCATCGGCTAACATATATTGAAACATCTCTTTTCATAGCCTTCCACCAGAATGTTCGTTTGAGATCGTTATACATTTTGGCCACGCCAGGATGGATACTCAGCTTGGACTTGTGACACTCGTCTAACACTTCCCTTTTTAACTCTGGGATGTCAGGAACACAAATCCTTCCTTTCAATCTCAGGGTCTCGTCGTTATCTATTTGAAAACACGAGGGTTCGCCTTTCTGAATCCTTTTGATCATATCTTTAATAAAGTTATCCTCCTTTTGAAGAATAGATATTTTGTCAATCAAGGATGTTGTGATAATAAAGCTGGCGATCATTACGTTCTTTCTGCTCAGCGCATCGGCCACGACATTGGCTTTCCCTGGAGTATATATAATTTCAAAGTCATACGCTGCAAGAAACTCCAGCCAACGTTGCTGCCTCAAATTTAAGTCCTTCTGAGTGAACAGATACTTTAACGACTGGTGATCCGTAAATAGTTCAAATCTCTCACCCAGAAGATAGTGTCTCCAGATTTTCAAAGAAAATATGATAGCCAATAACTCAAGATCATGAGTTACGTAGTTTTTCTCGTGCGGTTTCAGTTGACGGCTAGCATAAGCAATCACTTGACCTCTTTGCATTAACACTGCCCCAAGGCCTTCTCTAGAAGCATCAGTCCAGACTTTTAAATCTTGGTTGCCATCGATGATGGTTAACACTGGAGCTGTCGTTAATCTCAACTTCAGCTCTTCGAAAGCCTCCTCACTCTCTTGAGTCCATTTGAATTTAGAATGCTTCTTTGTAAGCTTCGTTAAGTGACCAGATATCTTCGAAAAGTCTTTAACGAACTTTCGGTAATAGCTAGCCAATCCGAGAAAACTGCGGACTTCAGTGGGAGTACTGGGCTGTTTCCAATTCTGAATAGCTGTGATTTTGCTTGGATCCACAGCGATTCCATCTTTCGATACGACATGGCCCAGAAATTTCACTTCATCTTGCCAGAATATACATTTGGAAAACTTGGCTTTTAATACATTCCGTCTGAGAATTTCTAACACTTGTCCCAGATGCTTTTCATGTTCGGCCTTTGATTTAGAGAAGATTAGAATATCATCAATAAAAACCAGAACAAATTTATTCAAAACTCCTCTGAATACCCTGTTCATCAGATCGACGAAGTAAGCTGGAGCGTTACATAAGCCGAACGGCATTACTAACCACTCATAGAATAAGTCGGGGCCTCTGAACGCTGTCATTGGAACACACTCTTCGGCAATTCGAAGTTGATGTAAACCTGTAGCTAGGTCCATTCGTGAAAATACTTGTGCTCCATTTAATCGATCCAACAAATCATCAATCCTTGGCAATGGATACTTGTTCTTTATTGTCTGCTTGTTCAAATCACGATAATCCACACATAGACGTAGAGTACCGTCAGATTTTGGGACAAACACCACTGCTGCACCCCAATCAGAGAAACTAGGCCTGATCAGACCTTTCCATACTAGCTGTCGTGTTTGATTGTCTAATTCCTCCTTCTCTTTCAAGGACATTCTTCGAATAGCGTGAACTACCGGCCTTGCATTGGGAATCAAAGCAATCTTGAAATCTATTTCTCTTTGCGGAGGTAAGCGAACAACTTCCTCGAACACATCCGCATAGTTTTTGACGACAGGAATGTCTTTGATGAGGTCAGGAATATTCTCTATGACTTCAGGGACATTTCCAATTTGGGCTGGAGAAACATTCAAAGCTGCCCAGAAGTCTTTTCTATTAGCATTCTGACCTTCACAGGGAATGGTTATATAATCACCTGATTTAATCTTCGCCTTTACGACTCTGTCGGCGCATCTAACCTCTGCTTCATATTTGGTTAGCCAATCCAATCCCAAAATAAGATCGAATTCATCAAAATTCATGACGACAGAGATAATAGGGAATTTATAGCAAGAAAAAGAGACGGGTACTGCACAAACCCAACTGAGATTGATGGACCCTCCAACTGGATTTCGGACAGTCATTGGCTCTTTGAGCTTCTTCAAATTCAAATCCAACTTCTTGACTGCACTCTTTGCAATAAAGCTTCGTGACGCGCCTGTGTCAAACAGTACTTTAACTGGAATGTTTTTGACATTGAGCGTGCCTTCTAAAACATCCGCCCTTTCTTGACTAGCTGAGGGCTCGGAAGTTTCTGCTACTTCATTTACCTGTACCGTTTCAGATTTCTGAGACAGCGGGCAGTTTTTCTTAATATGACCAGCTTGATGGCACTTCCGGCATTTCCTACTCTCTCGAGCCTTCCCACCGGATTTGAATCCACCCTTGCTTCGTTTCTTTAAGGGCCCACAATTTATCGACAAATGCCCCTTCAGATGGCAGTTAGAGCAAGTAGTAGTCGTTGCCGGTTCCTTTTCAGATTTAGCCCTTTTTCTATTGACACTGGGCTTCTTACTGGCTCCAGGAATATCAATTTCAGACTCTGCTTTGTCACTACAACAAACTTCCTCTTCGTCGCGCAACATTCCTTTCTTATGGAGATCTTCATACTGATAAGCCATATAAATCATTTCTGAGAAAGGAAGCTTCACATGCCCCAATACCTTATTCTGGTATTTCCTTTGAAGTCCGTGAATAAATCTCAGATTTTTCCTCTTTGGATTTTGAATTAGATGAGGGGCAAAGTGAGAAAGTTCATTGAATTTCTTATGATATTCGGGAATGGTCATATCTCCTTGTATCAGATAAGAAAATTCATCGCATAGCCGTTCGGTCGCTTCGGGAAGAGTAAATCTTTCTAAGAAAATCTCTTTGAATCTATCCCAGGTGATATCACCTTCTGGATTATCCTTAATAACAGAATCCCACCAGAACAAAGCTTCATCTTCGAGTGCCCAGGAGGCCAGTAATCTTTTCTGGTCATCCCTAAGCTTTAATGCTTCGAATATTTTCTCATCCGAACGAATCCAAGCTTGGGTTCTCATAATAGATTCTTCGCCCGAGAACGGCTTTCCACCCAGATTTCTATACTTCATGAATAGAGCTTCAATATCCGGGCTAGTATTACTTCTTCTGTTTCTGGCACTCATTTTTTTAGTTCTTCTGCAAATAGCAGATCAAGTGTCAGGTCAACAGAAAAGATATTTCAAAATATAGAGACAAATACTTGTATGTAAATGTGTCTATCGAGGTGTTATTTCTTTCTGCTACTCATACTAGGATATTGCTGATCCTATCTGTATTGAGTTACCCGTCCTAGAACACTACTGGTTCTATTTCTGACGAGTTCGTTCGAATGTTATATTCCAGCACTAAGCTTAACCAAAGCTCTGATACCACGTTGAGACGACCCGATTTCCCGTTCTCACGGAAACAGGGCTATCTTTGGAATATAACACAGAAACATATAATAGCAGAACAGAATTAAATAAATACACCAGATAATGAACAACAAAATATACTGGATAAAGGTAATCATCAGAGTTACACAGTATACAGGATCTTACTTAGTACAAATACAGTTCAGCTATACATAAATGTCTACAGCGGAAATAAACAAAATATGTACAATAGGAGCTGAACAGCATAAAAAGAAATAAATGATAGAATCCATTTTCAGCTCCAGCTATCCAGAAAGAACCAGCTAAACCTGAATACAAGGCTGCCCGTGTAGAAAAAGGGGCACCCGAGTTTGAAAGTGAAACAAACTACGAGTCAGTCATGGGACTGGTATGAGAAATCTACTCAACACATATATAATATGGCAAATCACAGGACCACGCCACTTTCGTGGAACGGGTTTACTCCATTGGATTGCCAGTGCTTTAAAACAAATCTTTCTTTTAAACATCGCTGTGCTTTTTATAAAAATGAAGCCGTTATAAGACTCAGTTCCCATCACACAATGCAACGCAAACCGGAGGATAGAGTTTTTACCTTATAACGGCCAAAATATGCTTGATACGAATAAAACAAAGGCATTTGATATTATTACTAGTGTTTATATGTTTTGAAATCATTTTCAAATCATAACTATCAATCATAGACGGCATTAATGCCCCATACCACTATGTCGCCATATATAGGTATACAATCAAAACCGCACGATGTCGTATTTGGAAATTGGATTTCCGTCATGAACCAAGGCAAAAGATAGTCCTTACCGAATTCGAGACGCTCTAGCCCGTGTCTCAGGAACAGCCGCAACTGCCCCTTGGATCGTCAGGGCCGGTCCACCGATGTGGATTATTATGCCTGAACACTACGTCTCCCCGCCCTTTGGGGCGTAAACGAGCCAACGAATGACTCCATCGGACCCGGATCGTCCGATCAAACCGAGGCGCCTCGCAACAGCAACAACCACATAGGTGAAAAGTATATAAATGTCAGGGCTGGTAGGTCACTGACACCACCCTAGCTAGAAAGAAACGCAGGCCCTCCCTGATGTCCTCTCCCGTTTTAGGTTCATACCGGGGTGTGAGGCTCGCGAATTCACGTTATACACAAAGCTACGCCACACAGGCAGTGCTTTGATCATCACCACAAGACTTTGCTTTTCAATAGAAGTCCTGATCACTGCATCTTAGCATGCCACACAGGCAATTCATGCCATGCGACTGATGGCTATCAATCACATAGAACAAATTCCAATGTCGGACACACAGTCCATTTACAAGTCCGTTCTGGGTCTGAACGAAACCGGAGGCACTAAATACCTCGCAAACCCTTCGATCAACACGTACGTCTGGACGATCACCACTCATTATCCATATTTCGGGATGCCTCCCAATCAGGACCTCGGTTACCATCCAAACGAGGTGAAGATCTCCGGTCTTCGACCATCGTCTTCATCTTCGACTTACAATCGTCGATCAATTATTTGAAATGAGAATTAACTCGGCCTTTCCAAATAATTCACGTATATTTAGAATTTCAATTCGATTTATTTCAATGGTTAAATTATTCGACAACACCAATTTTATTCTTTAATGTAATTTTCACACCAAACACATTCAACCATCAAATATCACATAAATCAAGCAAATTCAGTTTATTTCCATTCCATATCGCTTATGATATTTTATAACTATTTATCGCTATTTTTATTTATTTTAAAATAGCTAATTCATTCAAAACGACGCTTCGGGCCATAAGGCGGCCGTGGCGCTGTTTTTCTTCAGATTTGATTTACACATATCTGAAAATCTAACCGTTGGATCTTCACAAAGTTTACCTCATTAGAAAGGTCTTTTCAAAACGAATCCAACGGTTCCAGTTTCGGGAAAATCCGACGGTCGGATCTCCCGGTACAATCGTTTGAATTTTCGATTTCAAAATACGAACTGCAGCGTCGTTATTCGATTAAATATAATTATATTTATATATATATATAAATATAATCGTTTCTGGCGCTGTTTTTCTTCAGATTTGAATTAAACATTCCAGACAATCCAACCGTTGGATTTTTACAAAGTTGGTGCCGTTGGGAAGATATTTCCGAGGCGAACCCGACGGTTGAGGTTTCGGGAAAATCCAATGGTCGGATTTCCCGCACTAGTCGTTTGAAATCACGGTTTCAAAATACGAACTGCACGGCTTCGTTTCGTTTTAATTTTATTTATATTTATATATTTATATAAATATAGTTCTTTCAACAATTTCTATATCGTTTTCACTTCAAATATTTTTCTAACGCCTTAAATTTTGGAAAAATTTCGCCATAACCTCCCCTGCACCGGGAGCATCGGGAAATCGCAAATAGCGTTCCCGGTCCTTCTAATCTCAAAAAGAAAAAGAAAAAGCCAAGCGGCTAGCCAACAGGCTCAAAATCATCACCCAAACAAATCAGTAAATGTGTACCTATTTGTCGGGCACAAAATTTTATTCCTCTTCTCTAGCCCCTTTGCTATAACCTGTTCAATGAATATGCATATACATATATATACAGTTCTTATCATTTATCCTTTTCTATTCAACTTCATATTTGATTTCTGTTTGGTTTAAAAACTCCATTCATTCTAATGTTACATAAATAGGTGCAAATCATTTCATTAGCTAATTAATGAATATTTCAACTCATATATGTTTATTTTGAACAAGTGGTTATTTTTAACACTTCACATTTTAACGATTTATGCATACAATAAAAATGTGATTTTTATTGTAAAACGATTCATTTCAAAACACTATTTTTCTATATAGTTCATATAGTCGATAAAAGGTGATTTTTATTATCAAACAATTTATTTCAAAATATGAATACCATTCAACACATGAATTTCTAAACAACGAATGAATATCAATTCAACACATGAATGTTTTCTATAGTTTTTATATATAGATAAAAATGTGATTTTTATTATCGAACACTTTATTTCAAAATATGAATACCATTCAACACATGAATTTCTAAACAACGAATGAATATCAATTCAACACATGAATGTTTTCTATAGTTTCTATATATAGATAAAAATGTGATTTTTATTATCGAACAATTTATTTCAAAATATGAATATCATTCAACACATGAATTTCTAAACAACGAATGAATATCAATTCAACACATGAATGTTTTCTATAGTTTCTATATATAGATAAAAATGTGATTTTTATTATCGAACGATTTATTTCAAAATATGAATATCATTCAACACATGAATTTCTAAACAACGAATGAATATCAATTCAACACATGAATTTCTAAACAACGAATGAATATCAATTCAACACATGAATGTTTTCTATAGTTTCTATATATAGATAAAAATGTGATTTTTATTATCGAACAATTTATTTCAAAATATGAATATCATTCAACACATGAATTTCTAAACAACGAATGAATATCAATTCAACACATGAATGTTTTCTATAGTTTCTATATATAGATAAAAATGTGATTTTTATTATCGAACGATTTATTTCAAAATATGAATATCATTCAACACATGAATTTCTAAACAACGAATGAATATCAATTCAACACATGAATGTTTTCTATAGTTTCTATATATAGATAAAAATGTGATTTTTATTATCGAACGATTTATTTCAAAATATGAATATCATTCAACACATGAATTTCTAAACAACGAATGAATATCAATTCAACACATGAATTTCTAAACAACGAATGAATATCAATTCAACACATGAATGTTTTCTATATAATGAATAAATATAGTTTAAGCATATGAAAATAATTCAAACACACAAATATTATTCAAAATTTCGGCAGCATAACGGCAGGGTAGTTACACCGGCACCGTCCCTAGTACGGCTCCTCGCTCTACCTTAAAACCTAACGGTTTTTGACAATGGGGATCATGCATCTAGTTCGCACGCAGGCGGCATGTATATATTTATTTCATTTCCACAAACTAATCCTATGTGGTTTCAACCAAATATTTCTCAACCACAAATGGGTAATTTTCAACCTCAATCAACCAATATCAATCACAAACAATCCCAAACAATCAACCGCTATCAATCAATTTTCACAACAATTTCAACCAATAAATATCGTCCATGGTTTGTGGACGAGGGGCGTATATATATATATATATTTATATATAGCAATTCACTTTCATTTCACACACATATATATAATTTTTAGATCAGAAATCTCACCAATAGCTATCCAATACCAAGACTCTTCTTAATAGAAATCTTCGCCTATTTGTCGCTTTCACCCGTATTCTCTGCATATGTAAAAATCGAATTTTTACTACGTTATTCAATATATAAAAATATGATTTTTACTTCGGCTTTCAATATATAAAAATCTGATTTTTACTTCGACTTTCGATAATAAAAATCTGATTTTTACTACGCTATTCAATATATAAAAATCTGATTTTTTTTTCTTTTTAAAGTTCAAATCTTTTTCTAAAAATCAGTTTTTATATCTAAAACAAAATCAGTTTTTATTTTAAAAACAAATCAGTTTTTACTTTTAAAAACAAATCAGTTTTTACTTTTAAAAACAAATCAGTTTTTAATACTTTTCTCTAAAACAGTTTCAGTTTTTACTTTTTTTTTTTTCACGAATTAAAATAAAAATAGCATACAATAAAATACTTACAGTATATCGAAGAAAGGGGGGGAAGATGACGGCCAGGCTCGCGGCAGGAGATCGGCACGGTGGCTAGGGTTTCGAACAGGAGGCGGCAGAAGGCGGGCGGTGGCGTCGCTGCTTCGGGGGCTGCTCGATGTCAGGGTCTTCGATCGAGGGAGGGAGGACAGGCAGAGTGGACGGAGGGGCGGCGATGCTTCGGGGTTCGATCGATTTGCTTGCGATGGAGGGAGGAGCGATCGGTCTCCGACGAGGGTTTTTCTTCTTCTTTTTTTTATTTCTGAAGAATGAAATATGATTGAACGGGGGGGGGGGGGGCAGGAGGAAGAATAAAGGGAGGGAGGGAATTAAAAAAAATATATATATATATTTTTTATTTTATTTAATTATTTAAAGTTGACTTTTACCCACGACCACGAAACGAGGCCCACCGCCTGTCGTCCATAGCGTTTAACCCCCATTCCGAATGCAATGGGATATGTATCGCAAGCTGATTTGATCGTTACAATCAGTTTCCGTTGAATTTACATTTAAATCACTATATTGAATTTTAAACGTACATTTCAAATTACCGGGGTCACATACTAACTAGAAAAATTCCAGAAAAATATTTTCTAGCTTCGTATTGACGATACGGTCCTAACAAAACTAGTTTCGTCGAATTCTGAGACCGTTTGAAAAATGGCCAATTTCCAGTCGATTAAAATCAACTGAAACTGGTCAAACGCGTTTTCTTTTGCCACGCTCACATATTGATTCGAAAAATTATGAAATTTGAAACCTAGCAATAACTTGACACTACGGATCTAACAAAAGTGGTTTCGTCGAAATCCGAGGTCATTTGCAAAATGTCCATTTTTAAGGGCCTGAATTCCATAGCGACTATTCAGAATTTTCAACTGGACATATCTTTTGATTCCCGCTATCAAATTTCGATTGGTCGGATTCGTTAGAAAGATATTCACTAACAGATTCTAATGTTTTTGGTTTCACTAAAATCCGGATTGTTTTGCACCCGGTATATTCAATTGAAGTTTGAAATCGAATTATCGAACTACCGCGCCATTTTCAATTCTATATATAATTATAATTAATTATATTCGTTTTCAATCGTCGATTCAAACTCAGTTTTCATCGCCATTATTTAAAATATTTATTTTAAATATTTAAAATCCATTATTTTAGTCAATTTAAAAATTTTAAATTGGTTCAGATTTTCTGGGTCGTTACAATCTCCCCCACTTAAAACTTTTCGTCCCCGAAAAGGAACAAAGTCGAAAGTGGTTTGATAAATCTACAATCCCAAAATACAACAACCAATTTGTTTTTAATATTCAGAGTATAGAATAAATAATGCACATCTATGGGAAGAAAATAGCAACAGAATAGAGAATTAAATGGTAATGCAAAGTAGGGTAAATGTACCTTGCACCGGAGTCAATCAGAGATATCTACTCGGCATCTAGGATAAGCTTTCTGAATGCTCTCCTCAGTTTCCCAAGTACAATCTCGCGGATCTCCACTCCATTGCACTTTGACTAAGTGAACTTTCTTGTTTCTCAGCTCTTTGGTTTCTTTGCCGATGATCTTTAGCGGCTCTCGCCTCACAGCTAATTCTGGAGTTATTTCAATATTCTGCTGAGCTGCTTCTTCCACGATCAAGTCTGGATCATGAATGTGCTTTCGAAGTTGAGATATATGAAATACATCATGCACTCCAGGCAACCAGTCAGGCAGTTTGACCCTATAAGCGAGAGTTCCAATCCGTTCCAGAATAGGAAACGGACCAATGAATTTGGGTGCCAACTTTCCAGTTTTACCGAACCGGATAACTCCTCTCATCGGCGATACCCTCAGATATACATAGTCGCCAACTTCAAATGATATATCTCTTCTTCTTCTATCGGCATAGCTCTTTTGTCGGCTTTGAGCGGCGAGTAATCTCTTCTTAATAAAATTGACTTTGTCGGCAGCTTCTCGAATCATATCAGGACCCAACACAAGTCTATTTCTAGGCTCGACCCAACAAGCAGGAGATCGGCACGGTCTACCATACAATGCTTCGAATGGCGACATTGTCAGACTCGCCTGGTAACTGTTGTTATAAGAGAATTCAGCCAAATGCAGATTGTCTTCCCATGATCCACCGAAATCTATAACACAAGCCCGCAATAGATCTTCTAGAATGCGATTCACCCTCTCAGTCTGACCGTCTGTCTGAGGATGATAAGCGGTGCTTAGGTTTAACTTCGTTCCCAGCTTGACTTGAAATGCTTCCCAGAATTTGCTAGTGAATATTGTATCTCTATCACTGACTATACTGAGTGGCACTCCATGTAGTCTAACTATTTCCCTGAAGTATATCTGCGCCAGACTCTGAGCGGTTCTGTTTGATCTGACAGGTATAAAATGGGCGGTCTTCGTGAAACGATCTACGATCACCCAAATACTGTCATTTCCTTTCCTGGTTCTGGGCAAACCATCAATGAAATCCATAGAAATATGCTCCCACTTCCAACCAGGAACTTCCAGTGGTTGCAATAGTCCAGCCAATTTCTGTTGGTCACTCTTGACTAGCTGGCAAGTAGGGCATCGGCTAACATATATTGAAACATCTCTTTTCATAGCCTTCCACCAGAATGTTCGTTTGAGATCGTTATACATTTTGGCCACGCCAGGATGGATACTCAGCTTGGACTTGTGACACTCGTCTAACACTTCCCTTTTTAACTCTGGGATGTCAGGAACACAAATCCTTCCTTTCAATCTCAGGGTCTCGTCGTTATCTATTTGAAAACACGAGGGTTCGCCTTTCTGAATCCTTTTGATCATATCTTTAATAAAGTTATCCTCCTTTTGAAGAATAGATATTTTGTCAATCAAGGATGTTGTGATAATAAAGCTGGCGATCATTACGTTCTTTCTGCTCAGCGCATCGGCCACGACATTGGCTTTCCCTGGAGTATATATAATTTCAAAGTCATACGCTGCAAGAAACTCCAGCCAACGTTGCTGCCTCAAATTTAAGTCCTTCTGAGTGAACAGATACTTTAACGACTGGTGATCCGTAAATAGTTCAAATCTCTCACCCAGAAGATAGTGTCTCCAGATTTTCAAAGAAAATATGATAGCCAATAACTCAAGATCATGAGTTACGTAGTTTTTCTCGTGCGGTTTCAGTTGACGGCTAGCATAAGCAATCACTTGACCTCTTTGCATTAACACTGCCCCAAGGCCTTCTCTAGAAGCATCAGTCCAGACTTTTAAATCTTGGTTGCCATCGATGATGGTTAACACTGGAGCTGTCGTTAATCTCAACTTCAGCTCTTCGAAAGCCTCCTCACTCTCTTGAGTCCATTTGAATTTAGAATGCTTCTTTGTAAGCTTCGTTAAGTGACCAGATATCTTCGAAAAGTCTTTAACGAACTTTCGGTAATAGCTAGCCAATCCGAGAAAACTGCGGACTTCAGTGGGAGTACTGGGCTGTTTCCAATTCTGAATAGCTGTGATTTTGCTTGGATCCACAGCGATTCCATCTTTCGATACGACATGGCCCAGAAATTTCACTTCATCTTGCCAGAATATACATTTGGAAAACTTGGCTTTTAATACATTCCGTCTGAGAATTTCTAACACTTGTCCCAGATGCTTTTCATGTTCGGCCTTTGATTTAGAGAAGATTAGAATATCATCAATAAAAACCAGAACAAATTTATTCAAAACTCCTCTGAATACCCTGTTCATCAGATCGACGAAGTAAGCTGGAGCGTTACATAAGCCGAACGGCATTACTAACCACTCATAGAATAAGTCGGGGCCTCTGAACGCTGTCATTGGAACACACTCTTCGGCAATTCGAAGTTGATGTAAACCTGTAGCTAGGTCCATTCGTGAAAATACTTGTGCTCCATTTAATCGATCCAACAAATCATCAATCCTTGGCAATGGATACTTGTTCTTTATTGTCTGCTTGTTCAAATCACGATAATCCACACATAGACGTAGAGTACCGTCAGATTTTGGGACAAACACCACTGCTGCACCCCAATCAGAGAAACTAGGCCTGATCAGACCTTTCCATACTAGCTGTCGTGTTTGATTGTCTAATTCCTCCTTCTCTTTCAAGGACATTCTTCGAATAGCGTGAACTACCGGCCTTGCATTGGGAATCAAAGCAATCTTGAAATCTATTTCTCTTTGCGGAGGTAAGCGAACAACTTCCTCGAACACATCCGCATAGTTTTTGACGACAGGAATGTCTTTGATGAGGTCAGGAATATTCTCTATGACTTCAGGGACATTTCCAATTTGGGCTGGAGAAACATTCAAAGCTGCCCAGAAGTCTTTTCTATTAGCATTCTGACCTTCACAGGGAATGGTTATATAATCACCTGATTTAATCTTCGCCTTTACGACTCTGTCGGCGCATCTAACCTCTGCTTCATATTTGGTTAGCCAATCCAATCCCAAAATAAGATCGAATTCATCAAAATTCATGACGACAGAGATAATAGGGAATTTATAGCAAGAAAAAGAGACGGGTACTGCACAAACCCAACTGAGATTGATGGACCCTCCAACTGGATTTCGGACAGTCATTGGCTCTTTGAGCTTCTTCAAATTCAAATCCAACTTCTTGACTGCACTCTTTGCAATAAAGCTTCGTGACGCGCCTGTGTCAAACAGTACTTTAACTGGAATGTTTTTGACATTGAGCGTGCCTTCTAAAACATCCGCCCTTTCTTGACTAGCTGAGGGCTCGGAAGTTTCTGCTACTTCATTTACCTGTACCGTTTCAGATTTCTGAGACAGCGGGCAGTTTTTCTTAATATGACCAGCTTGATGGCACTTCCGGCATTTCCTACTCTCTCGAGCCTTCCCACCGGATTTGAATCCACCCTTGCTTCGTTTCTTTAAGGGCCCACAATTTATCGACAAATGCCCCTTCAGATGGCAGTTAGAGCAAGTAGTAGTCGTTGCCGGTTCCTTTTCAGATTTAGCCCTTTTTCTATTGACACTGGGCTTCTTACTGGCTCCAGGAATATCAATTTCAGACTCTGCTTTGTCACTACAACAAACTTCCTCTTCGTCGCGCAACATTCCTTTCTTATGGAGATCTTCATACTGATAAGCCATATAAATCATTTCTGAGAAAGGAAGCTTCACATGCCCCAATACCTTATTCTGGTATTTCCTTTGAAGTCCGTGAATAAATCTCAGATTTTTCCTCTTTGGATTTTGAATTAGATGAGGGGCAAAGTGAGAAAGTTCATTGAATTTCTTATGATATTCGGGAATGGTCATATCTCCTTGTATCAGATAAGAAAATTCATCGCATAGCCGTTCGGTCGCTTCGGGAAGAGTAAATCTTTCTAAGAAAATCTCTTTGAATCTATCCCAGGTGATATCACCTTCTGGATTATCCTTAATAACAGAATCCCACCAGAACAAAGCTTCATCTTCGAGTGCCCAGGAGGCCAGTAATCTTTTCTGGTCATCCCTAAGCTTTAATGCTTCGAATATTTTCTCATCCGAACGAATCCAAGCTTGGGTTCTCATAATAGATTCTTCGCCCGAGAACGGCTTTCCACCCAGATTTCTATACTTCATGAATAGAGCTTCAATATCCGGGCTAGTATTACTTCTTCTGTTTCTGGCACTCATTTTTTTAGTTCTTCTGCAAATAGCAGATCAAGTGTCAGGTCAACAGAAAAGATATTTCAAAATATAGAGACAAATACTTGTATGTAAATGTGTCTATCGAGGTGTTATTTCTTTCTGCTACTCATACTAGGATATTGCTGATCCTATCTGTATTGAGTTACCCGTCCTAGAACACTACTGGTTCTATTTCTGACGAGTTCGTTCGAATGTTATATTCCAGCACTAAGCTTAACCAAAGCTCTGATACCACGTTGAGACGACCCGATTTCCCGTTCTCACGGAAACAGGGCTATCTTTGGAATATAACACAGAAACATATAATAGCAGAACAGAATTAAATAAATACACCAGATAATGAACAACAAAATATACTGGATAAAGGTAATCATCAGAGTTACACAGTATACAGGATCTTACTTAGTACAAATACAGTTCAGCTATACATAAATGTCTACAGCGGAAATAAACAAAATATGTACAATAGGAGCTGAACAGCATAAAAAGAAATAAATGATAGAATCCATTTTCAGCTCCAGCTATCCAGAAAGAACCAGCTAAACCTGAATACAAGGCTGCCCGTGTAGAAAAGGGGGCACCCGAGTTTGAAAGTGAAACAAACTACGAGTCAGTCATGGGACTGGTATGAGAAATCTACTCAACACATATATAATATGGCAAATCACAGGACCACGCCACTTTCGTGGAACGGGTTTACTCCATTGGATTGCCAGTGCTTTAAAACAAATCTTTCTTTTAAACATCGCTGTGCTTTTTATAAAAATGAAGCCGTTATAAGACTCAGTTCCCATCACACAATGCAACGCAAACCGGAGGATAGAGTTTTTACCTTATAACGGCCAAAATATGCTTGATACGAATAAAACAAAGGCATTTGATATTATTACTAGTGTTTATATGTTTTGAAATCATTTTCAAATCATAACTATCAATCATAGACGGCATTAATGCCCCATACCACTATGTCGCCATATATAGGTATACAATCAAAACCGCACGATGTCGTATTTGGAAATTGGATTTCCGTCATGAACCAAGGCAAAAGATAGTCCTTACCGAATTCGAGACGCTCTAGCCCGTGTCTCAGGAACAGCCGCAACTGCCCCTTGGATCGTCAGGGCCGGTCCACCGATGTGGATTATTATGCCTGAACACTACGTCTCCCCGCCCTTTGGGGCGTAAACGAGCCAACGAATGACTCCATCGGACCCGGATCGTCCGATCAAACCGAGGCGCCTCGCAACAGCAACAACCACATAGGTGAAAAGTATATAAATGTCAGGGCTGGTAGGTCACTGACACCACCCTAGCTAGAAAGAAACGCAGGCCCTCCCTGATGTCCTCTCCCGTTTTAGGTTCATACCGGGGTGTGAGGCTCGCGAATTCACGTTATACACAAAGCTACGCCACACAGGCAGTGCTTTGATCATCACCACAAGACTTTGCTTTTCAATAGAAGTCCTGATCACTGCATCTTAGCATGCCACACAGGCAATTCATGCCATGCGACTGATGGCTATCAATCACATAGAACAAATTCCAATGTCGGACACACAGTCCATTTACAAGTCCGTTCTGGGTCTGAACGAAACCGGAGGCACTAAATACCTCGCAAACCCTTCGATCAACACGTACGTCTGGACGATCACCACTCATTATCCATATTTCGGGATGCCTCCCAATCAGGACCTCGGTTACCATCCAAACGAGGTGAAGATCTCCGGTCTTCGACCATCGTCTTCATCTTCGACTTACAATCGTCGATCAATTATTTGAAATGAGAATTAACTCGGCCTTTCCAAATAATTCACGTATATTTAGAATTTCAATTCGATTTATTTCAATGGTTAAATTATTCGACAACACCAATTTTATTCTTTAATGTAATTTTCACACCAAACACATTCAACCATCAAATATCACATAAATCAAGCAAATTCAGTTTATTTCCATTCCATATCGCTTATGATATTTTATAACTATTTATCGCTATTTTTATTTATTTTAAAATAGCTAATTCATTCAAAACGACGCTTCGGGCCATAAGGCGGCCGTGGCGCTGTTTTTCTTCAGATTTGATTTACACATATCTGAAAATCTAACCGTTGGATCTTCACAAAGTTTACCTCATTAGAAAGGTCTTTTCAAAACGAATCCAACGGTTCCAGTTTCGGGAAAATCCGACGGTCGGATCTCCCGGTACAATCGTTTGAATTTTCGATTTCAAAATACGAACTGCAGCGTCGTTATTCGATTAAATATAATTATATTTATATATATATATAAATATAATCGTTTCTGGCGCTGTTTTTCTTCAGATTTGAATTAAACATTCCAGACAATCCAACCGTTGGATTTTTACAAAGTTGGTGCCGTTGGGAAGATATTTCCGAGGCGAACCCGACGGTTGAGGTTTCGGGAAAATCCAATGGTCGGATTTCCCGCACTAGTCGTTTGAAATCACGGTTTCAAAATATGAACTGCACGGCTTCGTTTCGTTTTAATTTTATTTATATTTATATATTTATATAAATATAGTTCTTTCAACAATTTCTATATCGTTTTCACTTCAAATATTTTTCTAACGCCTTAAATTTTGGAAAAATTTCGCCATAACCTCCCCTGCACCGGGAGCATCGGGAAATCGCAAATAGCGTTCCCGGTCCTTCTAATCTCAAAAAGAAAAAGAAAAAGCCAAGCGGCTAGCCAACAGGCTCAAAATCATCACCCAAACAAATCAGTAAATGTGTACCTATTTGTCGGGCACAAAATTTTATTCCTCTTCTCTAGCCCCTTTGCTATAACCTGTTCAATGAATATGCATATACATATATATACAGTTCTTATCATTTATCCTTTTCTATTCAACTTCATATTTGATTTCTGTTTGGTTTAAAAACTCCATTCATTCTAATGTTACATAAATAGGTGCAAATCATTTCATTAGCTAATTAATGAATATTTCAACTCATATATGTTTATTTTGAACAAGTGGTTATTTTTAACACTTCACATTTTAACGATTTATGCATACAATAAAAATGTGATTTTTATTGTAAAACGATTCATTTCAAAACACTATTTTTCTATATAGTTCATATAGTCGATAAAAGGTGATTTTTATTATCAAACAATTTATTTCAAAATATGAATACCATTCAACACATGAATTTCTAAACAACGAATGAATATCAATTCAACACATGAATGTTTTCTATAGTTTTATATATAGATAAAAATGTGATTTTTATTATCGAACACTTTATTTCAAAATATGAATACCATTCAACACATGAATTTCTAAACAACGAATGAATATCAATTCAACACATGAATGTTTTCTATAGTTTCTATATATAGATAAAAATGTGATTTTTATTATCGAACAATTTATTTCAAAATATGAATATCATTCAACACATGAATTTCTAAACAACGAATGAATATCAATTCAACACATGAATGTTTTCTATAGTTTCTATATATAGATAAAAATGTGATTTTTATTATCGAACGATTTATTTCAAAATATGAATATCATTCAACACATGAATTTCTAAACAACGAATGAATATCAATTCAACACATGAATTTCTAAACAACGAATGAATATCAATTCAACACATGATTGTTTTCTATAGTTTCTATATATAGATAAAAATGTGATTTTTATTATCGAACAATTTATTTCAAAATATGAATATCATTCAACACATGAATTTCTAAACAACGAATGAATATCAATTCAACACATGAATGTTTTCTATAGTTTCTATATATAGATAAAAATGTGATTTTTATTATCGAACGATTTATTTCAAAATATGAATATCATTCAACACATGAATTTCTAAACAACGAATGAATATCAATTCAACACATGAATGTTTTCTATAGTTTCTATATATAGATAAAAATGTGATTTTTATTATCGAACGATTTATTTCAAAATATGAATATCATTCAACACATGAATTTCTAAACAACGAATGAATATCAATTCAACACATGAATTTCTAAACAACGAATGAATATCAATTCAACACATGAATGTTTTCTATATAATGAATAAATATAGTTTAAGCATATGAAAATAATTCAAACACACAAATATTATTCAAAATTTCGGCAGCATAACGGCAGGGTAGTTACACCGGCACCGTCCCTAGTACGGCTCCTCGCTCTACCTTAAAACCTCGCGGTTTTTGACAATGGGGATCATGCATCTAGTTCGCACGCAGGCGGCATGTATATATTTATTTCATTTCCACAAACTAATCCTATGTGGTTTCAACCAAATATTTCTCAACCACAAATGGGTAATTTTCAACCTCAATCAACCAATATCAATCACAAACAATCCCAAACAATCAACCGCTATCAATCAATTTTCACAACAATTTCAACCAATAAATATCGTCCATGGTTTGTGGACGAGGGGCGTATATATATATATATATATATATATATATATATATTTATATATAGCAATTCACTTTCATTTCACACACATATATATAATTTTTAGATCAGAAATCTCACCAATAGCTATCCAATACCAAGACTCTTCTTAATAGAAATCTTCGCCTATTTGTCGCTTTCACCCGTATTCTCTGCATATGTAAAAATCGAATTTTTACTACGTTATTCAATATATAAAAATATGATTTTTACTTCGGCTTTCAATATATAAAAATCTGATTTTTACTTCGACTTTCGATAATAAAAATCTGATTTTTACTACGCTATTCAATATATAAAAATCTGATTTTTTTTTTCTTTTTAAAGTTCAAATCTTTTTCTAAAAATCAGTTTTTATATCTAAAACAAAATCAGTTTTTATTTTAAAAACAAATCAGTTTTTACTTTTAAAAACAAATCAGTTTTTACTTTTAAAAACAAATCAGTTTTTAATACTTTTCTCTAAAACAGTTTCAGTTTTTACTTTTATTTTTTTTTCCACGAATTAAAATAAAAATAGCATACAATAAAATACTTACAGTATATCGAAGAAAGGGGGGAAGATGACGGCCAGGCTCGCGGCAGGAGATCGGCACGGTGGCTAGGGTTTCGAACAGGAGGCGGCAGAAGGCGGGCGGTGGCGTCGCTGCTTCGGGGGCTGCTCGATGTCAGGGTCTTCGATCGAGGGAGGGAGGACAGGCAGAGTGGACGGAGGGGCGGCGATGCTTCGGGGTTCGATCGATTTGCTCGCGATGGAGGGAGGAGCGGTCGGTCTCCGACGAGGGTTTTTCTTCTTGTTTTTTTTTTATTTCTGAAGAATGAAATATGATTGAACGGGGGGGGGCCAGGAGGAAGAATAAAGGGAGCGAGGGAATTAAAATATATATATATATATATATTTTATTTTATTTAATTATTTAAAGTTGACTTTTACCCACGACCACGAAACGAGGCCCACCGCCTGTCGTCCATAGCGTTTAACCCCCATTCCGAATGCAATGGGATATGTATCGCAAGCTGATTTGATCGTTACAATCGGTTTCCGTTGAATTTACATTTAAATCACTATATTGAATTTTAAATGTACATTTCAAATTACCGGGGTCACATACTAACTAGAAAAATTCCAGAAAAATATTTTCTAGCTTCGTATTGACGATACGGTCCTAACAAAACTAGTTTCGTCGAATTCTGAGACCGTTTGAAAAATGGCCATTTTCCAGTCGATTAAAATCAACTGAAACTGGTCAAACGCGTTTTCTTTTGCCACGCTCACATATTGATTCGAAAAATTATGAAATTTGAAACCTAGCAATAACTTGACACTACGGATCTAACAAAAGTGGTTTCGTCGAAATCCGAGGTCATTTGCAAAATGTCCATTTTTAAGGGCCTGAATTCCATAGCGACTATTCAGAATTTTCAACTGGACATATCTTTTGATTCCCGCTATCAAATTTCGATTGGTCGGATTCGTTAGAAAGATATTCACTAACAGATTCTAATGTTTTTGGTTTCACTAAAATCCGGATTGTTTTGCACCCGGTATATTCAATTGAAGTTTGAAATCGAATTATCGAACTACCGCGCCATTTTCAATTCTATATATAATTATAATTAATTATATTCGTTTTCAATCGTCGATTCAAACTCAATTTTCATCGCCATTATTTAAAATATTTATTTTAAATATTTCAAATCCATTATTTTAGTCAATTTAAAAATTTTAAATTGGTTCAGATTTTCTGGGTCGTTACATTTTTCTAATACATAGGTTCTGTAAACGGATTGGATTTAGGGTTTTTGGGTGTAAATGGGTTCATCGGTTTGGAGGCGACGTACTGGTCCCACGGTGGTGCGAGTTGATCGAGGCTGGGCATGGAGCGGCGTTGGGACATAGCGAAGCTGACGGCAGCGGTGCGAGGTGCTCCGGTGGTCTGAGGCGATGGGTCGAGCTCGGTTTTGGTGGACTGCTTTCCGAAGCAGTTTATTGGTAGTTTGGTGGAGTGGCGAAATCGAGGAGGAGGTGACGTACGGTGGTGGCAAGGCGTCGGTTGGGGTCAGTGGAGGAAGTGGAGTTTGTGGGTGATGGTTCGGTGGTGGCACGGTGGCGTGGGGAGGCGAGCACGTGCACACTGTGCACTGATACTGGGCGGGGAAGATGATGAAGTGCCATCTGATTTGGCACTTGCCAAATGCCATGGTTTGGCATTTGCCAAGTCCGGCATTTGGAATTCAAAAATCAAAATTTTAAAATGATAATTAAAAATTAGAATATAGTTTTAAATTTGAAAAGCTTGAAAAATATAATAAATAATTTATTAAATAAAAAGAAGTGTTTTTATTTAAAGGCAAGTGGAGAAGAAACCGACAAGATTCGGTAGAAGTTCGATGCAAGATTTAAACGGAAAATATACAAGAATAAATGATTTAAATTCATTATTTAAATTATTTATAAATTAAATAATCATAAAGAAAAAGAATAAAAAGGGAAAAGTTCGAAAAACCATTTCCAAAAGCAAATTGACAAAAGAAAAGATCATACTGTGTGCGAAGCACGGGAAATTGTAAATGATGAACAAACCACTATGAAATCATATATATACCTTAACGGATTTATTTAAGGGATGAATTGACTGTACTAGTGTAGACCAGATAAGCAAACGCTGATTTAAAAATAATAATTTATCTGGAACGAAGTTATACTTCGGATTTGATCGATGAACATTTATCGACTGTAAAAAGATTTCGTACATCATTCGAAGAGTCCGGAATCAACGATTCCACTTCGATTCGAAGTATACGACGCATATCGAGATGCTGAAGTCAACAAGATGCAGGCGTTATTTTAAATGATATTTTTGGTCTGTTCAAACCCAGAACATACCCGAATGGACGAGTGTCTGACAGCGTATGTCAGTTAGATTTTACACATCGGTTTTACGTAAGTATAGTACGTTGGTAGCGGAGGAATTCGTTTCTCTTAGCTTTATTACCCGTAATATATTTGGGTAATCGAATGAGTAATTCTGACGGATAGGACGATGTGGCATTCAAAGAATGTAAAGAAATAATCTGTCAGAAGTGAACGTGACCTCAAACCTTCACAACCCGGAAGTAACAGAAGTTGGGCTAGGCAACATGGCTAGTTGGGTCATACCCAAGCAGGGTATATTATCACCATCTAGAGGACTTCCTTATTTAACTTCTTAAATCTATTTTGCTACTGTTGCATTCGGAAACGGTAAATCGAGCTCAACCGTAGGAGTGATAATATATTTGTTACACTCAAGCTAAATGAGTGGACGGTCATGTGTGGCCGGGTTACAAGACGTTCTTGTTGAACCCCAGTGTATCCTCTCTAGAGTACACTGATCGGTGGGTGCTCCCATACCCTGTATGTTGGAATCCAAAACTCCAATACGCGCTCTGCGACTTTTATGGTGGTATACTATATATGTGAACGTGAGATGCAAGCGTTTCACTAGATTTTTAATTATCTGTTACGAACTATTATAATATCAAATGTTTGATATAAAAGAGATTAGATCATTTCCATATATTAGACATGGATGGATCTAATGATTTTCAAAAGTAAAACATGGATCAATATAAACACCTTGACACTTATTTCCTGTTTATACTGTTTAACTATGTTCCCTCACACTAGTCCTTGTTGCTTGTGCGCTTGGTACGCATGATAGGGGGTTCTCGCTTCGCGGTTCGGTGGCGAATGGGAGACTCTTACCCCTACATGTCCCGAAAATGTGGGTTGGTCGAGTCGAGAGGCTGGCCGTAAAACAAGCTGCTGGGGTACCTTTGTAAGCCACGGTGGGAGGTTAGCCCACTGCTCTTCCCGCCGTTACAGTTGGTATCAGAGCTTAGGTTTTCTGAACACCTAGGCTTAGAGTGAGTATCGAGAGAGTGTATTTTTACTAAAAACTATTTTAGTATGGGTCGTCCTTAGTTCTCAACCCTAGTTATTAACCTTAGTTATCAACCCTAGTTATTTGGTTAAGTTACCCCTAAAGACTGGTTTCTGAATGAGTATTAACTCTCGAATCATTTACTCAGAAGTTGACAATGAGTTCTCAAGCAAGGCGAGGCCGAGGAGCAAGTCGAGCGACTACGACCAATGGGCACACTGTTAATCAGACCCAAGTGGAAACGACTGAAGTAGTCCAAGCTCCAACGCAGCCAAATTTCGCTATGATTTGTAAGAACTACACTACTCTGGGAGGAAAAACTTTTAAGGGAACGGAATCACTGGTTGACGTCCAAGCATGGATTAGATCGTGTGAAAAGATTTTTAAGGGACTGAAACTGGATGACGAGTACAAACGACTGTTAGCATCATGGAATCTGGAAGGAGCTGCAGCTATCTGGTGGGATGCCCAGACTGCAAATACGCCAGAGGAGAATTTTACTTGGGCTATGTTCAAGGAAGCTTTTGAAGCTCAGTATCTGCCTGCAACTGGGAAAACCAGGATATACCGAGACTTCATCGATTTGAAGCAAGAAACCATGACTGTCATTGAGTACGAAAACAAGTTCAATGCACTATCAAGCTTTGGACCAGAGTTGGTAAATACCTCACTGAAAAAGAACGAGATGTTCGTAGCTGGATTGAAGGATAGTCCGCAACGCCGTATGATGGGGCATCTGAAAGATCCATTTGTTGAACTCGTAGATTTAGCACTCAGGTATGAAGCTCTGGATGCTAAGAACCCAACTGCAGCAAAGACTCGGACTGGAGAAGCGAGTGGAGGGAATCCCCAGAAAAGGAAATTCAACCCTGATTGGAAAGATAACAAGAACCAAGGAAAGGCAGTTCAGCAGAAAACTGAGAATCATTTCAAGAATGTGATATGTCACAACTGCAAACAGAAGGGTCACATTGCAAGGTTCTGTAAACAGAAGAGCAACAAGAAACCCCAACAACAGCAACCCCAACAGCAGCAAAGGAAGCCTCAGCAACAACCACAGCAGCAGCAATAGCAAGTTCAGAGGAATGAGATGGTATTGAAGAACCTCTGTTTCAATTGTCACCAGCCTGGGCATATGGTGAAAGACAGTCCGCTGATGAAAAGGGCACCTCAAGCAAAAGTGTATGCCATCAAGAATGAACCATCTGGCTCTCAGAATGTGAAAGGGAAGGGAGTGCTGGAAGGTACTTTACAATTTAAAGGAATTTACCTTCGAGTTTTGTTCGACACTGGCGCTTCACACAGCTTTATTTCTTCTGAAACTGTAGACCGATTTAACCTTAAACCAATGATTTCCCCAAACCCAATTTGTGTAACAAATCCTATTGGTGGTAAAACTGAGTTAAAAATGTGTTGTGAGGATATAACACTATTATATCTCTCACATTCCTTTCGGTTCGATTTATATGTCCTAGATTTCAAAAGTTTCAATTTTATTCTTGGATTGGACTGGCTGAGCGAGTTCCAACCCAAGATAAATTGTGATAAAGAAATAATAACCTTGATAACCAGTTTAGGCCGGAAAGCTAGAATACCCTGTGGAAAACCCGGTATTCACACCTGTAGTTTCCTATACGCCCTAGAAGCACCAAAAGAGGACCTTGATACACTGGACATAGTGAGAGAATTCAAGGATATTTTTGAAGAAGTCGGAAGTTTACCTCCTCATCGTGAGATAGAATTCCGAATCGATTTAATCCCAGGAGCAAGACCGATAGTACAACCAAAGAGACGTATGGCACCAAAGGAAGTATCGGAACTGGAGAAACAGACTCGGGATTTGCTGAGTAAAGGCTTAATCCGACCTAGTTTTTCTAGTTGGGGCTCGGCGGTAGTTTTTGTAGTGAAGTCTGATGGGTCGTTACGATTATGTGTTGACTATAGAGAGTTAAACAAAGTGACCATCAAAAACAAATATCCTTTACCCCGAATCGATGACCTTTTCGATCAATTACATGGAGCGACTGTATTCTCTCAAATGGATTTAGCAACAGGATTTCATCAATTGAAAATCGCTGAGGATAGTATTCCTTTAACAGCATTTAGAGGCCCGGATTTCTTTTATGAGTGATTGGTTATGCCATTCGGTCTAACCAACGCACCAGCATTTTTTGTGGATTTGATGAACAGAGTCTTTAGAAAAATTCTGAACAAGTTTGTTCTAATTTTCATTGACGATATTCTGATTTACTCAAAAACTGAAGAGCAGCATCGCTATCACCTCAGAGTAGTATTAGAAACCCTGAGGAAAAATGTGTTGAAAGCCAAATTTTCAAAATGTCATTTTTGGAAGTCTGAAGTGAGATTTTTGGGGCACATCGTAAACGGAGGTGGAATATCGGTAGATCCGGTGAAAGTTGAATCAGTACAATAGTGGAAGCAACCTTGTACACCAACTGACATTCGAAGTTTCCTAGGATTGGCGGGATATTACCGAAGGTTTATCAAAGACTATTCTAAAATATCATCTCATCTAACGAAATTGACGAAGAAGAACCAGAAGTTCATTTGGACCCCGAAGTGTGAAGAATCTTTTCAAGAGTTAAAAGATCGCTTAACCAAAGCACCAGTATTAACCGTTCCCGATGGAACGAGCAAATTTGAAGTTTACACTGACTCTTGTGGAACTGGATTAGGAGCCATGTTGATGCAGAACCGTTGTGTGATTGCATATGCAAGTAGGCAATTAAAGATACACGAGAAGAATTATGCAACTCACGATTTGGAGTTATTGGCCGTTGTTTTTGCATTGAAGATATGGAGGCATTATCTTCTGGGTGGGAAATTCGAACTTTTTATAGATCATAAACCATTAAGGTACTTATTTTCCCAGAAAGATTTAAATTTGAGGCAACAACGATGGTTAGAATTTCTTGCATCGTATGATTTGGATATCATTTATTCACCCGGCAAAGCAAATGTAGTAGCAGACGCTTTGAGTAGAAATGCGATTTTATCCCTATTGGAAGTCACACTGACTCTCCAAGAAAGGATTATGAGCAATCAGAGAAGAGATGCTAAACTGGAGAAGATCATACAAGGAGTCACGGATGGAAGGGAGTCTGATTTCGAGTTGGATAGCCGAGGAGTGTTAAGAATTAACAATAGACTGTGTGTTCCAGATGTGGATGGATTGAGGCAGGAAGTTTTAAAAGAATGCCACGCATCAAAATTGAGTATCCATCCGGGAATTCATAAAATGAATAACGATATGAAAAGAGTATTCTGGTGGCCAGGAATGATGAAGGATGTTACAACTTTCGTGAATGAATGTTTGTGTTGTCAGCAAGTCAAGGGAGATCATCAAAAAACTGCTGGATTGTTGCGATCATTAGAAATACCCAACTGGAAGTGGGAAATGATATCGATGGATTTTATCGATGGATTGCCAAGGACAAGAAGAGGATTTGAAGGAATTTGGGGAATTGTCGATCGGCTAACGAAAAGCGCGCATTTTATTCCTGTAAAACCGACACGTACAGCTGCGTCTTTAGCCGAAATTTTCATGAGGGAGACTGTACGATTACATGGAGTCCCAGCAAGCATTGTAAGCGATAGAGATCCCATCTTTACAAGTAACTTTTGGGGGCATTACAAAGAACTTTGGGAACAAGATTGAATCTCAGTACAGCTTATCATCCTCAAACGGACGGTCAAACTGAGAGAGTGAACCGAACATTGGAAGATTTGTTAAGAGCGTGTATTCTTGATTTTGGAGGATCGTGGGAAGATCATTTACCCCTAGTGGAATTTTCTTATAACAACAGTTACCTGGCGAGTATACAAATGGCACCTTACGAAGCATTGTATGGAAGACCCTGTAAAGCACCAGCATGTTGGATTGAATCCGGAGACAAATTAATACTTGGACCGGACATGATCCGGGAAGCAACAGAGAAAGTAGAATTGGTGAAGTTAAGAATGAAAGAAGTCCAGGATCGACAGAAAAGTTATGCCGATCAAAGACGAAGAGATCTTGTATTTGAGATAGGAGACCTGGTATTTGTTAAGATTTCACCAATGAGAGTAGTGGTGAGATTTGGAAAAGCTGGAAAGTTAACTCCGCGATATGTTGGACCTTTCCGAGTTATGGAGAGAATTAGTTTTCAAGCCTACATAGTAGAATTACCAGAACATATGGCAGGGATTCACAACGTATTCCATGTGTCTCATTTAAGGAAATGTTTGCACGATCCGTCTTTAATTCTGGAACCATCTGTTCAGCAAGAAATAGAGATTGAACCAGATTGGACGATAATTCGACGACCATTTCGTATTATCGACAGAGAAGAAAAGCAACTTCGCAACAAGGCAGTAAGTCTGCTAAAGATTCAGTGGAGCGATAATCCGAAAGATTGCACGTGGGAGACCGAGAACCATATCAGGAAATTATACCCGGATTTATCTACAGATCAGATGGCACCACTAATGAAGCTAGAAAGAGACTTACATCACACCAAACCGAGAGATTACTAGCCAAGCGAGCAAGAGTGGGTGATTCTGAAGATGTTAGAGAAAGGATACCGAGTGATGATGAAGGCACACACAGGACCTCGGATGAGTCGAATGTAGGCAGAGAGGAACCCATGGAGCAAGATCCAGACAGCACGAAGCCCTCGGAGGATGATGGTATACTTATGATTGAGACCGGTTGTGGAGACGATGATAGTGATGATGATGACAGTGACCGAGAGGGAGATGAGGCTGAGGATATGGATATGGATGGGGATGATGAAGAAGAACCCGAGGAGGAAGAAGAGTTTGTACCTGAGACACCGATAGCTGATATGGGAGAGCAGCCAGCAGAATTTGTGGACACAGCAGTAGCGATATGGGAGAAACTGAAGCAAGCACTTGTAGAGTATCACGAAGTAGGTGGATGGGTCGAGATTTTCGGAGACTTTGGTTATCCTTGGATTCAGGTGTACATGATTCCGCCCATAGAGGTTATAGAGATCTCTGATGATGAGGAGGTGGTACCGACTAACCCAGAGATTATGGATGTTTTTGTGCCATCAGATGACGACGATGAGGTGGTCGAGGTAGTAGATATTTCTGATGATGAGTGGATCGTGATCGATAGTGACTCAGACGAGTAGAGTGGAGTAGACTGATGGGTGTGGACTATGTATGTATATATTATGTAGCTATAACTTGATTTAGCCAAGTATAGCCTATCTATGTAGTATGGTGTGTATGTCTATGATTAGTCAGGTGTAGCACTAGTAGTGTAGTATGTTATCTAGACTAGTGCTAGTATCGAACTAGTTGTATAATTATGATGTACTAAGTAATTATGATATGTAGCATCTTCTTTTGGGAAAACTGTCTATCTTTCTTACTTTTAAATTTCGGGGATGAAATTTTTATAAGGGGGATGGACTGTAATGTCCCGACTTTTCTGACGACTTTTAAAGAGATTAAAAATGATAAGTCTAGATTAAAATCAAACTAAAAAGGAATTTTTGTAATAAATATATAAATATGTGTAAGCATATGTATATAAAAGTATAATTATATATACACTTGAAATTATCGTAAATATAAAACAAGTATATGATATTCATATGGAAAATCAATCATATGAAGATGGAATACTTCATAGTAATGCTTTAACAAAACAAGGAGTTAAAAACAAAGATCTTAGATCATGAAAGAATAAAAAGAGCATTTTTCTTCCATTTGAAAAATAAGGACTTGTTGATTAAAACAACAAAACATGTATAATGTGCCATGAAACAAGTCGGCTAGAATATGAAGTATAAGATATATAAAAACATTTGTTTTGGCTACAAAAACAAATATCTTTTATAAAATATAAAAGAAAATCTATTTTTATATTGAATTAAAATCTTAGGACATGGGAGCATTTAATGCAAGACACTTTGAATAGTCAACTAGGAATGTAGTAACCATTTCCTAAATCCTATCATAGAGTTAGCATGTGCATATTTTAGTAGAGAAGGAAATATCTAACAAGAAGAGACAAAGAAAATCTCATTTTTATAATACAAGGGGGTACAAGCATTTAATGCAAGAATGGTCTAAGCTTCTAGAAGCCATCACCTAGGATACTCTCATTGGTTAGGAACCTTAATGAGACAAAACTTGAATGCATGATCTCCTAAAAATAAGGGCCGTAGGTGCTAGTAGAAGAGGGGTGAGGCTAAGAGAGTTTACTGTGAGGAATCATGTGCAGGAAATCATTTTTTAAAATGCATGAGTTCTCTTATAAATACCACACCAATATCTCACTTTTCTCCTCACAGACAAAACTAGCTTTCATCTCTAAAGTTCTGAAGAAGTTTCTGGGATCTTGGAAAGCATTCGGTGAGTGAAACTAATCCTAAATTTTCTTGTTTTTAAAAATACAGTAAAACAGTTTTTCTTTGTTAAGTAAAAACTGCCATGTTTTCTTTGATCCCTGTTTGTTACTGTCAACTAGAAAATAAGATGTAGAACCACTTGATTCCCTTTCTATAGATTGATCCATCATGTAGCGTTCATCATAGTATGTGTGTATGTATGATTTGATAATTACCAGTATTTACCTCCTGCATATGTTCTGTTAAATACAGAACTTGTTCATTGAAAGATAATTCAGGATGATCCGTAGTTTGATTGTTAAAAGTATGTGATTCTAGTGCAAACATATCATATTTATACATGTAAGATCAAAGAAAATACATTTGCAAAAGTTTTGTTCAAAAATAAAAGAACACAGTAATGTTCTCTATAAAAGAAAAATCAAAGTCGAGATTTAAGTGTAATGAAAACCCGTTTTGATAATATGAATAGAATCACGGATGAAAATGATGTTTTTTAAATTGAATATAACGATTTTTAAGCTGGTACATTGCGAGAATTTTGAACATGAACGGAAATTGGGTTTTGATCAAATTCCGATCATCGCGACAGTGGAGACCGAGCGGTTGCGAGGGAAGGAGCGTTGGGAACTGGGGCATCAGGGAAAAATGTAATTTGATTTTTCTAAAACGGATTGGATTTAGGGTTTTTGGGTGTAAATGGGTTCATCGGTTTGGAGGCGACGTACGGGTCCCACGGTGGTGCGAGTTGGCCGAGGCTGGGCGTGGAGCGGCGTTGGGACATGGCGAAGCTGACGGCGGCGGTGCGAGGTGCTCCGGTGGTCTGAGGCGATGGGTCGAGCTCGGTTTTGGTGGACTACTTTCCGAAGCAGTTTACTGGTAGTTTGGTGGAGTGGCGAAATCGAGGAGGAGGCGATGTACGGTGGTGGCAAGGCGTCGGTTGGGGTCAGTGGAGGAAGTGGAGTTTGTGGGTGATGGTTCGGTGGTGGCGTGGGGAGGCGTGCACGTGCACACCGTGCACTGATACTGGGCGGGGAAGATGATGAAGTGCCATCTGATTTGGCACTTGCCAAATGCCATGGTTTGGCATTTGCCAAGTCTGGCATTTGGAATTCAAAAATCAAAATTTTAAAATGATAATTAAAAATTAGAATATAGTTTTAAATTTGAAAAGCTTGAAAAATATAATAAATAATTTATTAAATAAAAAGAAGTGTTTTTATTTAAAGGCAAGTGGAGAAGAAACCGACAAGATTCGGTAGAAGTTCGATGCAAGATTTAAACGGAAAATATACAAGAATAAATGATTTAAATTCATTATTTAAATTATTTATAAATTAAATAATCATAAAGAAAAAGAATAAAAAGGGAAAAGTTCGAAAAACCATTTCCAAAAGCAAATTGACAAAAGAAAAGATCATACTGTGTGCGAAGCACGGGAAATTGTAAATGATGAACAAACCACTATGAAATCATATATATACCTTAACGGATTTATTTAAGGGATGAATTGACTGTACTAGTGTAGACCAGATAAGCAAACGCTGATTTAAAAATAATAATTTATTTGGAACGAAGTTATACTTCTGATTTGATCGATGAACATTTATCGACTGTAAAAAGATTTCGTACATCGTTCGAAGAGTCCGGAATCAACGATTCCACTTCGATTCGAAGTATATGACGCATATCGAGATGCTGAAGTCAACAAGATGCAAGCGTTATTTTAAATGATATTTTTGGTCTGTTCAAACCCAGAACATACCCAAATGGATGAGTGTCTGACAGCGTATGTCAGTTAGATTTTACACATCGGTTTTACGTAAGTATAGTACATTGGTAGCGGAGGAATTCGTTTCTCTTAGCTTTATTACCCGTAATATATTTGGGTAATCGAATGAGTAATTCTGACAGATAGGACGATGTGGCATTCAAAGAATGTAAAGAAATAATCTGTCAGAAGTGAACGTGACCTCAAACCTTCACAACCCGGAAGTAACAGAAGTTGGGCTAGGCAACATGGCTAGTTGGGTCATACCCAAGCAGGGTATATTATCACCATCTAGAGGACTTCCTTATTTAACTTCTTAAATCTATTTTGCTGCTGTTGCATTCGGAAACGGTAAATCGAGCTCAACCGTAGGAGTGATAGTATATTCGTTACACTCAAGCTAAATGAGTGGACGGTCATGTGTGGCCGGGTTACAAGACGTTCTTGTTGAACCCCAGTGTATCCTCTCTAGGGTACACTGATCGGTGGGTGCTCCCATACCCTGTATGTTGGAATCCAAAACTCCAATACGCGCTCTGCGAATTTTATGGTGGTATACTATATATGTGAACGTGAGATGCAAGCGTTTCACTAGATTTTTAATTATCTGTTACGAACTATTATAATATCAAATGTTTGATATAAAAGAGATTAGATCATTTCCAGATATTAGACATGGATGGATCTAATGATTTTCAAAAGTAAAACATGGATCAATATAAACACCTTGACACTTATTTTCCTGTTTATACTGTTTAACTATGTTTCCTCACACCAGTCCCCCGACTGACCCAGAGTTTATTTTTGTTTCTTAAACTCTTGGGTACTCATAATATTTATTATGAGTAGACAAGTAGGTTCAGGCAAAGCAAGTGGAACATGATGTTGAACCAGTTCAAGACCCATTAGTATATGTGTTTTAATTTTCAGTTTAATTACCAATGGTATTGTAATATGGTATTGTATGAACCATGATGATGTAATATGTTATGTACTCTGATGTATCAGGCTTTGTGATGTAATATATAAGTATTTTGTGAAATTCCGCTGTGAGATTCTGATAACTTATTACTCTTCTATTCTAAAAGTTCTACCTTTTCTATCTCATCTTCTAAATTCTTTCAATAATGACACGGTTTCCCAGGCATGGAAAATCGCGCCGTTACATGTCTTCCCTCAACCACTGTACCCCGATAGTGAAAGGTGAATGGTCTTTTGGTTTTAGCTCTAGACTTTTCGCATCCCACTAGCTACCGATGATGGGTAACCAACAATCTACTATCCTTGTTGGTCGTGACCCTTCGCCTCCCCTTTGAGGCAACCATCGAATCACCCTAGTGTCACCGCGTCACATCGTTTTGACTGCAAAGCTACATTTGCAGTTAAGGCCCACCCACCTAGTAGTTATGCGCAGACCCAACATCTGCGAGCACAGCCTAAACATCTGCTACTGCACAGAGGACTACTAGGAGCTCCGTACGTATCTTGGGAAGCCACGTGCTTCTCCTTCCAGTCCTTCGGAGCCGATAGAATAATCAGATGAATGTGTGCTCCCCTCGTGCCTTATAACACCACGATGGTCTACCCCGTTTGGTTATTCACCCTCAAACGGGCGGACTGGTCCAAGCGCTTTACTTTAATATGTTATTAGACCCTATATCCAATCATTCTATTACGCGCTTGTTTTTCCTCATCAGGTTTCCTTTTAACTTGGTTATCCCCATTTATATTGAATTCTTAATCAAGTTACCAAGTTCCTCTTGCTTATTAATTTTGGTTATATAACTTAACCCCTTTAAGTTTATTAATAAGCCCACAACATGTTATTTTCTAGATTGTGGACCAAGGTCTGTAATCCACAATCCCTTTATATTTTCATCGTACGATTCCAGAGTTACAATAACATGTTCTTACTTAATGTGTAATTAAGTACGTCTCATTTTACATGTTTCCTTTTTAGCATGTCATTAATCATTTATGATTAAATATAACTTATATCATTTCACAAGTTTTCCTCATCCTTTCTCATTTAATCATAAATTCAGTTTACACCGTCACTACAACTTATCATTGTTTACTTATTAACTTAGTTCTCTTAACTAAGGTCCACTAATAAGTTTTTCTTCCCATAAATATAACTTATGTTGTCATCATCTGTAGATTGCAGATTCTTATTCTTATAAATAACTTAATTTACAATTAAGTACAGCTTATCCTCTTACATAAGTTATTTTACTCCCTTTTTCATTTATTATAACCTAAGTTATAATTTCCACTTGTCCCTAAGACAAGCCTAAACATCTTATCTTTTCTGTTCATACATGTTAATGCCCCATACCTCTCAGATTAAGTCAACCACTTGTGGATGCTAAATATGTCAGGCGGCTCCGGGCAGACTCAAAGCATAAGTTTAGACTTAACCTTGTGTCATGGTGTTGTTATGCATTAGACCCCTCACATTAGATTAACCACTCGTGGTCGCTGGATATGCCGGGCGGCTTGGGATAGACTTATATCACAAGTGAAATCTAACCTCGTGTCTAAGTGTTACTATGGTTCCATTACTTTAGGCATATTCATATTAATAATTTCCTTATTCCAAATATAGATTTTCATGCCCCTTTTTAATTCATATTTCATTGTGCACAGCATGATCTTTTTCTTAAGTCATAAATCAAGGTATATATATTATGCACAAACCCATATCCGCATATTTTTTAATTTATACCCTAAGTCCCTATTCACATATTTCAATACAAGTTATACCCAAATTCATATTCACATATTTTCCAATGTATGCCTAAAATTCATATTCGTATATGTTTCAATTTATGCCCCAAATCAGTATTTACACATGTTCCAATTTATGCCCAATTTCATATTTGCATATGTTCCAATTTATGCCCCAAACCAATATTTACACATGTTCCAATTTATGTCAAAATTCATATTTGCATATGTTCCAATTTATGGCCCAAACCAATATTTACACATATTCCAATTTATGCCAAATTTCATATTTGCATATGTTCCAATTTATGGCCCAAACCAATATTTACATATATTCCAATTTATGCCAAATTTCATATTTGCATATGTTCCAATTTATGCCCCAAACCAATATTTACACATGTTCCAATTTATGCCCAATTTCATATTTGCATATGTTCCAATTTATGCCCCAAACCAATATTTACACATGTTCCAATTTATGCCAAATTTAATATTTGCACATATTCCAATATACGCCCAAATCATATTTTACATATGTTCCAATTTATGCCAAATCATATTTTACATATGTTCCAATTTACGTCCAAATCATATATTTTTTCCAAACGATTCCCAATTTCGCGCATTCACATATTTCAGCGTTAGGCCTAGGCTCGAAGGCAGTCTGGCTATAAAAATAAAAAGGGAAAAGAGGGAAAGAAAAAAACTGGCATGATGATGAATCAATAATAAACTGACTGAAATAAGCATAAAGCTGAATAGATATATTATGACAAGATTTAACATGGTGGTGGTATGAATATATAAAGGCAGATCTGATAATTATGTCATAATAGAAATTGTTTAGGTATAGATCCAATATACGATTTTATATACATATTATGATTTCTAATTAAATAATTAGATCTAAAAATAACATGAACCCACAGTGAATAGATCTAAGGAAATGGATCCAAATTATTGCGAAGAACACGTTGGATTTGTTATTGTAGCAATCGTTGAATGTGTTTAATCTTTGCTGAATTGGATTTGGAGAAGAATTGGCTATTCAATTTACGTTGCAGTAGAGCTCCGCCATCGCCACCATTTTTTAGATGAATAAAAGCCTAGGTTTATGTTCTTATTTATAGGCGTTTAGCAACGTATTTAGACCAGAAAACAGTCCATGTTCACTGAATGCTTCTTTATTTGCGCGCAACCCTTAATTTAAATCATGTTTATTCACATTCAACTCTTATGCGTATATAAAACCTTTCTACACGAACAATTCTTTACTTTGTTCCATATTTAATTTTCTCAAATCAATTAATATCCAACTTTTCTCTTTTTAAAACACCCTTCCTATTAAATTCTTCCTAATTAAGTTGCTTTCATATAAAACCTGCTTTTACACTAAACCGCTTCTAATTAAATCCCTTTCACATTAAATCTTTAAACTTCTTCCTTGACTTAATGCATTAACCTTCTTTCTACTATTTTTAACTTCCTCCAAAATTTCATCCTTGCATGCATTATTTTAATGCAATATTTTCTTTAATTTATGCATCGCATTAATTCGCACACACAAACTACCTCTTTTTGTTATCAATGCATAATTAGTGCATGCAACCAATCTTTTTCTTTTAATGTATAATCTATGTTCATGCATATATTCATGCATATATGCACATTTTTAATTTCATTAAAAATGCGGTGTGTTACAATTACTATTGATAGGCTAGGCCATATTTTACATTCACCTACGGATGGAATACCTTTATCGAATGTAAATTGCGAGTTTGGAGTTAGAGATGAGGTGAGCCATCTCTTTATAGATGATGATTCTGATGGTTCTCAAACCAAAGGGTTAAGACCAAATGCAAGACTCCTCCACCATGCTCTCACATGAACTATATTGTCTAGATCCGAAACTCATGATCTTGTGTATATAGAAACTTTTTGAACGTTATATGAAACTTTTAACAAAACAAAGAGTAATTGGATGCAAACAATCATGGACCATCTTCTACTTTATACACAAGGTATGACTAATTACTTTCTCTATGGTGAATACTTGATGAGAGTTTTTGAAAATGCAAACATTCCTAAGCCGGATTCTGAAAATATTGAAATAAAGATTTTGGATAAGAATTTAAAACAAATGCACATGCCTCCACCGACACTTAGAATCATGAGTTTAGAAAGTTGGAAAAAGAGAAACATGGATCAACCCTCTTCAAGTACCACTTATGCTAATCCGGAAGATATTAGATTGACCGAAGCATCTCAAACCTCTAGACAAGCGTTTGATGTAATCGCTCATAATCAATTTCTTTTAGAAGCACGGCTGGAAAGAATTGACAAGAAAGTTGATAAGAAATTTGATAGGATCAAGAATTTTCTTGGAAAGATGTGGGAATCAATATCATGCTCTCTTGCGACCACTAGACATGCAAAGGACCGGAGAAAAGGCCTATTTCTCCTTTCAACTGGACTTCTTCGTACTTAGTGGTTTTCGGTTTTGTTGGACCACCAAGCATAATTCATACTTAAAAGCCCATACTTAGATTTCCGTCAAGCATAATCCATATTTGACATTTCATTATTATTCGCACTCTACTAGGCTAACCGGTACATGACAGTCTATATCCAATCATAATCCATAGTATAAGATCCCTAGCTTCTCTGGGCTTTGGCCATGCATAATCCATACATGATGATTGAATTAATCAAAGATTTTTATACTTGATGATCATTATCCATATTCACCAAGTTATTAAAGTTAAAATCCAGTTTGACATCTGATGAGCATAATCGATGTACAAGAATGTTTTGTTAGAGTTTCTCAATTGTATATTCCACGCATGATGAGCTTTATCCATATATGCCAAATGATTTTAATAACATAGCAAAATACAAAATCTATGTTAGACAAGCATATTCCATATAAGCCAAACAACTTTATTGAAATGGAAAAAAGGAAAACTTATTGCAAAACAAGTAAGTTTTCACCATATAAAGGTTGCCTAGAATCTTTCTGGTTCCCTGCACGAGAATAAATGACTTGGTTTTTTTATTACTACTTGATTAAGAAATAAAAGGACTAAAAGTAATAAATTAAAGTTTAGTGGTTCAACCGTCCAAGAGCATGCCTAGGGATCTCTCTGGTTTCCGTATACGGGTATGAGACTTAGCTACTATTATTTAATTTTCACTTGTCAATTGGTGACAATGTCCCAACGAGATCTAGGCTCGCCTACATCCCTTACAACCGGTGGTTGTTCCTATTGAGTCGCGGCTACTATTCTATTTTAGACATACTGTTGTAGTTGTCTGTTCTCTCATGCTCCTTAATGAAATCCTTCAAATGCCAACATTCATACATTTCATGTCCAGCCCTCTCATGGAATATACATAATTTCTCAGAAACTATGTCTTTTTTAGTGAGCTCCCATTCGTTTTGCCTTATCTTTGAAAGATGGTCTTTGATATCCAGAAAAATCTGTTCTAAACTCGCATTTAGTTGTGTATACGAGTAACAACTTTGTCCCTTTTTTATTTGGTTTACGGGGGTTCGCCTTCGGGTTTCCTTTTTCCTTTATTATTCCCAAAGTTAACGATTCCTTGCCTTAGACGTGATTCACTTGAAGAGATTCACGATCATCTTTAGCATCATCCTACCTTGGAAATCGTCAGCTTTAAGGTAGAAATTCTCAAGATCCCATAAAGGACCGCTTTTTGATGAAATCTTGAATTTCGAGTTGCCCAAGACGTCGAATACTACGGCCATCAACATTTTAAATTTTCCCCTCAAAATATTTCTTTCTGTGGAATATGTGTTTTGGATAATTATTTCTGTTTCTGCGGTCTCACCTCTCTGGATTGATGTTGAAAGTTCATGAAACATCGAGCCGATTTCGTGTAGAATATAATCCATACTTATTAGTATGAGCTATGTCCCCGCTAGCTGTAATCCACAGCTAGCGTCCAGATCCTCTCTGGGCTTTTGATTGAGCATAATCCATACTCATCGCATTCGAACCTCTCCGGGTTTTGGTCACTTATAATCCATTCATGATGGTTTCAGGTCTCTTTGGGATGTCGCTAAACATAACCCATACTTAACATTCTGATTTTGGGTTTATCCCAACTAAGCATAATCCATACTTAGCAGTTGTGACACCCCATGTCCCTTAATTCCACTCATACAAGGATGTATTAAGTTCTGTGAAGCGCAATAGGTAAACAGTAACTAAAATTCACAAGATAGAATGTAAATATGCAGCGGAATTTTTTTATTGTTATAAAATAACCATTTCATCGTTACAATTTCAAATACCAAAAACAATAGTCGTAACCATTTGTCTCATAACACAAAACATCATAGTACAAAACTATAAAATCGTATCCCTCCTCAAAAGCCATATCATCATCGAACGAAAGTCAAAGCAATACATAGAATCGGAAGAAATCCAAATCCAAGAATATAATCACGGTCTCAGCTACTGTCTACCACCATTCTGAGAACTAGAAGGGGGGAAAGGAAGAGAGAGAATGAAAACAAAATAGGTCAGACATAAAGTCTGGCGAGTTCCAGTGATTTTCAGCAATAAGATAAGATAGAAAGTATTAAGATAGGTAAATAATGTTGAACATGAAACTATAGTAAATAGAAAAGTATGAAGTAAACGAGATAACATGATAATGAGATAACAATATAACAAGGTAAGGTAATGATCATGTACGCTTCTCATTCATATCCCAAGAACAAGTTTCTACACCACTTACTAGAATATCAAGGTTAGGTGCTACCCTAATTACTACCCATGCGATCGGCTCCCTACTACGAATATATCCTATGCCAGCTATGGCAGTAGGGGGAGTCAATCCCTAACCCATCAATTTATAAGACACATACCTATTCGTTGGCGTTACAACATTTTAGTTTCCCCCATCGAACCCATGCATGCTCATGACTCCACCGGAACGCATCCATACCCAACTTCCACCTTTGAACCTCTTACAATCCAGATCAGTAGAGCGTGCCTAGTCCCTACCTAGTGTGAGGCCCCTCTCTATGATACTAACATGGATACTGGTTGATACGGGTTCCATATAGCAAGACTGACGCAAGCCACCCCTAGGCTTGTGCCTCCAAACTAGGATTTTAAGAGTCCCAAAATCGGATACAAACAGTAAGACGTGGGGCCTCTTAGCTTATTAATTAACAAGTAATAACTTAGCAGGTTTAAGTTCATAATAACCATGGTTGTAAATGACATTTCATATAAATATTATTCTTTGTACAACCCCTTCCCCAAAACAAGCACCGACTAAGATGTGAGTGTGTATATATATTAAGTTGTCTATTTTACTTAATTACATCTGATTCTCATAATATGTTCTATTTAATGATTAAATTAAGTTTAAACTATTTAGATTAACATATTTGGCATATTATCCCAATTATTCAGTCATTGGATTTTATGTTTCCGTATGCCTAATTCTCCTTTTTACTATCACTATAAGTTACCCAATTTTATGCAGTTCTAATGTTTATAACCTAGGCATTTGATGGCCTAGGTATAGCGCAAAATAAAGAGCAAAAGGGAGAAAATATATATTCAACTCAGAAATACATAAACTGGATAAATAAGTATAAGACTATAAAGAAAAGTAAGACAAAAATTGGGATAATAGGGATATACATGTAATAGTTAAACAACTAAAAACTAAATAGATAACTTACATTATAACAATAACATATAAACTGTATAATTTCAGATTCATAATATTTACTGTCAGAATACTTTTTAATTATCAAATATAAAAATTACTAGAACTCATATTGGTTTGATTGAAATCCAGAAAAAGTCTCTTTATATTATTATTGTAGAGAAACTAGAATTGTCCTCTTTAATCCACATTTTGGCAGCACCTCGGCATCTTCTTATTTTAATTTAGAAATAGTTTTGAGGAAGAAGAATGAAGAATATTTGTGTGCAGGAAAACAATGAGGTTGTTAGCATATTTATAGATTAGCTAGGATAATCCTAAACCATTAGATTCTAGGTTTTAAAATCAGACCGTACACCTCAAGCTGAATCAGCAAATGAATATAGTGAATAAAGCTGTCCAGATTCAAATGTAGGAACCATGCATTCATGCAGGTGGGTCGACCCACCTTTACCTGTGTCGATCCTAGGGTCGACCTGCCGTAGACATAGGTCAATCCCTGGGTCGACCCGGTCTGGCTGGGTCGCCTAGTGGTTGTTGCTTTCTGCGCTATTTATTTTTATTTAATATATATATATATATATGTATATATATATTCTATATATTTTTTGTTCAATCTTCTTAAGCCCATAACTTCTTCATATCTAACCTAATTTACGAAAACAAAGAGTCTACCTAAACCAAAATTTCGTAATGGATGTAATGGTAAAGTTTGTTTTATCTAATTATGAATATATTAACTAATATTCATTTTATTATCTTTTTAATGTAATTACCATGTATAAAAATATGCGGTGTTACATTCTCCCTTCCTTAAAGAATTTCGTCCCCAAAAATTTTAAGTTAAGAAAAATGTTATTAGTTAAAACCTACACCCATCTACTTGTCCATCATTCATAGGCATCCATTGTCCTTAAAATTTCTAGTGCTTCATATGAACACATGCGAAGGTGTTCTGTGTATGTGTACCTAAACTAATACGAAAATCAGGCGGTCCACTGATTCAGTTGACTTCCTTAATGTATGTGCCATATATCCAATACGTATGAAAAAGAATCCTAATAGTACATATATAACTATATGTATGCACAACCATTCACCAAAATGCAACATCCATGTGATGATTCAACCATTTTCATCCACTGCAAATTTAAAATGCATACACACCCATATGCAATATATAAGTGCTTGAGCCGATCTAGTGCCTAATGTGTGTGTGTATGCATCCACTGGCATCTATGAGCAACAAACATGACATGTCTTAAACACATGTTTTCAAACATAGGTTTCTACCAACGTTTTGACAATTCAAACGATAGGGATAAGAAAATTCAAACTCAAAAGCTTAGAAAGGAAATTAAGAACGTACTTTCAAAGAGAAAAGGGTAAGAAGCGCGAATCTTGTCTTTGGGTTCCCATGTCGCGTCGTCTCGATCTTCTCCCCATTGAACCTTCACTAACTTGATCTCTTTGTTGCATAGTTTCTTAACCTCCGATCCAAGAATATGGGTAGGAACTTTCTGAACTGGTGCCTCTTTCTCGAATTCAACAACCTTAAGCGTAGTTGGCTCAACTACCTATGTTGAACCATGTAGACATTTCCTCAAATGGAAAACATGGAACACGTCGTGAACTCCTATCAGCCTCTCCGGTAGTCTAACTCTATAGGCCTTCTGGCCTATCCTCTCAACGATGGGAAATGGTCCTTGAACCTTGGTGCCAATTTCCCTATCGAGCCAAATCAAACTACGTTCCTCAAAGGCGATACTTTGATAAAGTCCATATCTCCTCCCTCGAATTTCAAGTCATCCCTTCTCTTATCGGCATATGACTTCTACCTAGCTTGAGCTGCTTTTATCCTTCTTCGAATAAGGTCTATCTTCTCATAAGTCTCTCTCACCATCTCGGATCCAAGTAGAAGTCTGTTCGTAGACTCCCACCAACATGTCGGCCTTGAAGGGCGTCATCCCCATGCTTGACTGGTAACTATTATTGTAGGCGAACTCAACCAATGGGATATGTTCCTCGTAAGTCCCTCCAAAGTCTAGGATACATAGTGTTAGGGATTGCGGAATGGATCGTTAAGGCAAAACAAACACTAGAGGGGGGTGAGTAGTGTTTTTGAGAAGTTAAACAAAATCTAAAGTTTGTATGAACTACTATATGAATCAAACTCCATAGAGACAATTACAAACACACTATAAAACACAAACACAAATATAAACAAAAGTAAAGTGTAAAAAAGGAAATAACACACCAGATTTTATACTGGCTCAGAATTACTCCTACGTTCAGTCCCATGCAACACTGGATTGCGCAGAGTTTTATTACTATATCAATATCCAAATACAACCCTCCATGATTTCACGACTACAAGGGATACCACTGATTCCACCCATACACTTGATCAAGCAACCTTCCTTGATTTTACGGCTATAAGGGATACCACCGATTACCCGTCCTTAATTTCACGGCTACAAGGGATACCACTGATTCCACCCACACACTTGATCAAGTATACCTTCCTTGATTTCACGGCTATAAGGGATACCACCGATTACCCGTCCTTGATTTCACGGCTACAAAGGATACCACCAATTCCTTTACTCAACCCAAACAATTATAAACAACCCTATAACTCTTTAATAGCACTTGATTCAAAGAGTAATGAGTAGAGAGTGTAGAGAGAAGAAGATTAGTGAAAACAGAATTGAATTCGGCAGAGTATAGGTGTAGAAATCATAAAAGTAATGAAAAATAATGGTGTAATGAAAGAGAGTGAAAGTGAAGAAGAAGAAGTGATTAAAAATTCGAAACCAGCCTCTTTTTATAATGTGTGAAAGGTTGTAACGTCTTAGAACCGTCAAAATAGTGAAAAGACACTTCCTTTCAAATTTGAAAAAATGACAGTTATATGTCGACATGTATATATATGTATGTCGACGCATATATATAAAATTGAAATTTGAACATTTTCAAGTGTTTTGATATATATATATATATATAATTTTAGAAATCCATGTACTAAAATATAGTGTTATAAATAAATATTATAAAGTAGAAAATCATATACAAAAATAAATATAAACTATATAAATATATTTATAAAATTATAGAGTTTAAAACTATAAATATAAAGTATATAAAATATAAATATTTAAAACTTATAAAATATAAACTTATAAAAATTAAGTTTAAAATCATATAAAAAATAGAAAATAAGATAGAAAGGAAAGAGATTGAAGGTAGAATTTGAAAACAAAATTTGAAAATAAGAATTTGAAATAAATTTGAATTTGAACTTGGAGTGTTATTCAGAGTCTTACATAATCTAGACTCTATAACTATATTTATCTTGAACTCTTAAAATCTTGAATACTCATGAGTCTTGAAACATCTCTGAATTCTGAATCTTTGACATCTTTAAACTGTACAGTCTTCAGTAATATTCCTATATATAAATCCTGCATATGTGTGTGTGTGTGTATTCCAGATAGAAGTGTTAGTATATATTTTATAATCAATAAATATTGAAATAAGGTTGTTGTCATCAAAACTCCATTCTCCAACAATCTCCCCCTTTTTGATGATGACAACCTTAGTTTATAAGATATCATACCTGTATATACCTGTTGATGATGATCCTTCAAATACTCCCCCTATTTATATAAATCCTACAAACTATGTCTATATTTTATAATTTCTTCCCTTTGGCATTATCAAAAAACAATACTAAAACTACTCCCTCGAAATTGTTTAACTATTATATAAGAACCTAAGTATATTCAAAGTAAGTAAAATATTCTTTTAATAATTATTGTACTCCCCCTTAATTTTATATCCATATTATTTTATGCTAAGATTTATAAATGTATAACTAAATATAATACTTAACATAAACAATTATTATATTAAACTTAAATTTTTACAAGCAATGGTACACAGATTTATACAAACACGATACATCGTAAGAATGAAAACCAAAGAAAACCTTAAATACTAATTATTCTTGACAATGGGAGATTTGTGAATTGGACAATTTGGATAATGGAGACAAAAATCCCCACTCCGTTCAATCATATTTCCATTTCGGTCAAATAAGACCTCTTCTACACATACAACCTTATCGTCTTCTTCCGTAATCGTAGGCTGAGTCTCTTGAGGTTCTTCTTCCTCCATCATTTTGTAATACCCCAAATTTTTAATGACATTAAAGAGAATAAATTAAATAACAATTAATTTAATATTTAGAATTAGAGGAAACAGACTGCACCACTGCGTCCGTCTCAAAATTCTGATCAAGATAAACATTTGGTTTGCGTAAAACGGACACCATATGAGGAAGTTATGAGGGTTTTAATTTTGTATACACGTAGAAAAATTATATACATACGTATGCGTCAGATATGAGTTAGAGCTGAGTCAGAATTCTATCCAGAGGATTCAAATTCAAAAAAATCCTCTGAGCAGCAAAATTCCAGCTCTAGGGGGTCGACCCCCTAGAGGGGTGTCGACCTAGGGGTCGACCCACCCACAGGGGTGTCGACACCCCTAGGGCTGAGGTGGCAGTCGGTTTCAAGGGGTTCTGCTGCAATAAATATGTGGTTGTTTCTCATATTTTCTTCATTGGAAGTCATGGAGGCCATATGCTGCTGGATTGCGAACTGAACCGTTTTCTACAATATACTTTGCAAATCAAATTGGAAATTAAAGATCCATTCTCTTTAGATAAACCTAACGCTGTGAGTTCTTATTGCTTTTAGGTTTAGATAAATAAAAGTAAATTATGAAAGACTGTGATTTGGATATGTGTAAACCATGAATCTATGCTATTATTATATCTGATACTATGTCATGATAGATCTATTTCTTTAGATCCAATGCAATTGTGATTATCCTGCTATGTCATGATAGATCTATTTCTTTTGATCCAGTTCATTGTGATTATTCTACTATAATGTTACTATGGATCTTGGTTTGTAACTATATTGTGGTTAATATAAATCTGTTAATTTGAATAGTTATATCATTGGGTAGATCTAATCATTTACGTAAATCATGAACATATGCCACCTTGAATTAGTTAGGATTGGATCTAAATCTTTATCTAAATTGTAACTTCTATGGCATGCTATTATGTGGATTTGTGTAGATCTATTTCTAAACTAGTAGATCTAATTTATGTGGACATTGAAACTGTTAGTCAGATCTAGATTATCACCTTGTGTTATCATGTTAGATCTATTCTATATGATCTAGTTTATCACCTTGTGTTATCATGTTAGATCTATTTTAACCTCTAGATCTAGATCATGTGATCCAATCTATAATCATGTGTTGTTATGCTAGATCTAAACAAATGGGACATCTAAACACTGATTTAGATCTTACTGTGCTTACTTAGACATCATGTTATGTTCACTAGTTTTATGTTCATCTTGTTATGATAATAATTACATGTCCATACCAGTATGTATGTTCACATTATCATGCTAAGTTTATGTTTATGCCAAGATGATCACTTTTGTTACATTCCTATTGTTTTTCCCTATTATCGTTTATGACAAGGATGTTGTCTAGCCTAGGCATACTACCAATTTTGTGAGGGCGCTAGTTAAGGAATGGGGGAAAAGGGGTTAATATTGGCATAATTTGAATATGAACATTTTTGGACATGTAATTCAAATTATTGGGTAAGATAGGTATTGACACCTATAAAAGGAAAGGATTAATTAATTGGTAAATTAATTAAAAATGGAATGTTTAGTAATTACAATTAGGAATTGTAATTGTACTTATGACACGAGGTTAGGTTGCATTAGTGGTGGAAGTCTACATGGACCCGACCGACATATCCAGCAGCCACTAATGTTGAACCTAATGTGGGAGGTCTAAGTACGCAAATACGAATCAGGCTAAGACACGAGGTTAGGCCCAACTGTGGGATAAGACTGCCCAAACCCGACCGGCATATCCAGCATCCACACGTTGTAGGCCTAATGTGGGAGGTCTAGCCCATTATAAACCATGAATGGACATGGTAATGAATTAGACTACTTAACCAAATCTGATCCATAGGGATTGTATGATATAGAAATGAAGTTAGGGTTAAGTAAAATTGATTGGATTAGTGGGAGGTTAAGTAAATCTTGGGTAGTTGGGTAATATTAGTATATATAGGCCAATAACTTAACCATTAAACAAACATGCTTGGATCAGTGGGAGGTTAAGTAAATCTTGGGTTGGTGGGTAATATTAGTATATATAGGCCCACAACTTAACCATTAAACAAACATGCTTGGATCAGTGGGAGGTTAAGTAAATCTTAGGTAGGTAGGTAATATTAGGATATATAGGCCCACAAACTTAACCGTTAAATAAACATGCTTGAATCAGCGGGAGGGTTAAGTAAATCTTGGGTAGGTGGGTAATATTAGTATATATAGCCCACAAACCTAAACCGATAAGGTTATGTAATTAAAGACATCTAGTGGTATACATAATTGGTGGAAATATTAAAGTTATGTGAAGAAATCGAGGTGTATACGACTTGTGCAGGATCTATAATATGGCTATGCGGAATGTATGTGATAACTTAAGCTATTCAATAGTTATGCGAATAAATATTTGCAAACAATATATATATCACAAATAATTATAAATGCAGTAAAGTAGAGTAAAGACACCAGGATTTTTATACTGGTTCCGACCTCCAGTCCTACGTCCAGTCCCGAAGCTCCTCTTCGGCTTTTCACTAAACAACACCCTCTCTTCACCCAGAGGAATAGGTTCACAACACTACTTGATTTACGGGCTACAAGTTTACCCACTTGATTTCACGGGCTACAAGCTTACCCACTTGATTTCACGGGCTACAAGCTTACCCACTTGATTTCACGGGCTACAAGCTTACCCACTTGATTTCACAGGCTACAAGCTTACCCACACAGGACAATTACAAGAGTTTGACTTCTGATTGTGTTCTTCTTTCAACACTGATTTGTCAACGATTGAGTACACCCTTCCTATAATCTTATCCTCAAGTATATGAATTGAATGCGAAGATTTGAAGGAAGTTAGTTGCTTGTTGAATCAAAATATGAGAAATATTATCAAGTATTCAATAAGTAACTTGAATTTGGGAGCTTTTTAGAATGCAAGAGTATTTAGAAAGTAAGATCAGAAATCAGAGAAAGAATCGGTTAATTGGTGAATTGAATGATTGAATCTTGATGTATTTATAGCAAATGAGAAGTTGTAATTATTGGTGAAAAGTTGCAATCAAAAGAAGCGATTTTTAATGAAGAGAAATGGATGCAACTTTTCAAGAAAGAAGATGACTCTTCACAAATTTCAAAAAGCTGTTGGCAGGAAAAAATAATAGGTTGACAGGTTTTTGACCGTTATATCCATGAACGGACACTTTCTGTGCATTTTGCCTGAAACAGGTCGACAGGATTTAATTTTAGGTTGACAGGTTTTGCTTCTGTCTGAAACAGGTCGATAGGTAAAAAAATTAGGTCGACGGGTTTTGTAGGTCGACAGGATTTTTTTGTAGGTCGACAGGTTTTGTAGGTCGATAGGATTTTTTTGTAGGTCGACAGGTTTTGTAGGTCGACAGGTTGAAAATGACAGGTCGACCTAAAAACTCTCTAGAATGAAAATCATCTATTTAGGTCGACCGGATTTTTTTGTAGGTTGACCTGTTGTAACACCCCACCTCCGCTAGGGTCACTCACAAAGGGAATGCACTAGGTTTGGTGAAGCATTATCGAGGTAAACATACACAGAAATATTACAAGACAGAACATATATAAAAAAGCGGAAGTAAAACAAATTTCATTTACCTTATAAACAAGGTCTAAAACCTTTTACATCAAAACCTGTCTTGCAATAATAAAGAAGCATAAAACCTTTTCATAAATTATTCCCCAAGTAAAGTAGCCATAGCCGAGAAAAGTCCAAGCCATGCAAGATGACCTTCAACAGAAGAAGTCCGAACTAACAACAGCATTTCCTCCCTGAAACCTGGGGGGAAACGGAAGACAAAGAGGCGAAAGAAAACGGGGTCAATCATAAAGACTGGTAAGTCCTATCTACTTCTAGCATAAAACAAGTAAAGGTAACATGACATGCATAAACTGAAAGTAAACATAAGGATGATGACAAGGTAGATAAGTTATACCAAGATAACCGGATGAACTACGGTATCAAGACAAACTAAGGTATCATGATAAACTACGGTGTCAAGATAAATCAAGGTATCATGTCATCAGGTTTCTATCAAGTGAAGTATCTCAAGGTATCTATCATATATAATATCCCGAGGTTACTATCAAGTATATTTCTCGTGGTTCTAACATGTATATTTGCTCTGCACCTCTCGTACTAGTATCCCTACCCGCGTCATGTGTTAACTATGAATGTCCCTTGCCCAATGTCATGTAATGGTCCATGTCAACCTAATATATAGCATATGTAGGTTTCCCAACTCGTATGTTTCTTCCCATGTATAAGTTCAGTCCTTTGTCGTAGGCCGTACGGGCTTTCCCATGTCAATCTATACCACCTCAACGTAGTACCATTTTATCCTTGAAGTTGTTTTGGACTGCTACCCTTGATCTGGTTATGTTTTCTTACCATGAACTATCGCGTGTTCACTTAGGATTTACGCCACCTAGGACCACTAGGGATTATGCTACCTAATGAACGTTCCCGTGTCTCGGTTTGGGTTCAAGCCACCAAGGACCACTAGGGATTATGCCACCCGTCAACCGCGCCCTTTATCCCGCGTATGTATCGTGAATCGTTTTCCATGTCTAGACGCACATGCTCCTCAATGTGCCATCCGAGTTCCGTGACAGGGCAAATCAAGAAATACAGAACTCGGTCGGGAGCTTTAAGTCGTCTGCTGATGCAGATATCAAGGTCTGTTTTTGTACCCGTGGCTATGGTCCCACGTGACCCCTCCTTCAACTACTGAAAGGCAATCCAAGAAAATCAGGTATGAGAACCACATCCCGGCCCCACTATAGCCCCACTTTCCTATGGGCCAACCTCACCCATGACTTGATAGCAAGAACATGGTCTGTTGGGGGTTCTCTGCCTTTCCGTTCGTGCACGATTGACTAAAGATGGTAGGTAGTCGGCGACGCGCTATCCAGGGAAAAATCAAGTATCGTCGACTCCACGCTAATCCATCCCAGTCTTTAGGTCGCTCGCATAGCAACCAAGGCATACCCTTGGCTCTTCTACCACAGACCTTAACCTCTGTGAGGTCGGGTTTCATGGGCCACCTTCCACCTCACAGAGGGATACCAAGAGTACCCTCACGTCCCCCGAAGCTACCGCTTCGTCACCCAGTTCGTTGGAGCCCCTTATCCTAGTCGGGTAATTTGCTCCTCCTCGTGTGTTTAAGCGATGACCTACCATATCGGGTTACTCATCCATTCATGAACTAGTCCCATGTCCTTGGCTAAGAATTATTACTTAGTTATACTTAACTAAGGTTTACCACTTAGCTTCTTTTCCCCGTTACCCTTGATTAACCACGATTTTCTACCTAGTTCCTCTAACTAGGGTTTTGTCTATTGGGTTAGGTGTTGTTATTCAGGTTCATGGCTTAGCCCGCCTACAAATCATGTCAAGATTGGCTAAGTATTTAAGTTCAAGGCTTAGCCCTACAAGGTGGTTAAGTATACCAAGAAGCGCATGACTTAACCCTATCAAGTCAAATTGGTTAAGTATTGGTTTGTCTTAACCCTATTAGATTATCGTGTTAGATTGATTAAGCATAGATTATCTTAATCGCATCAGATTGGTTAAGTATGGGTTAACTTAGCCCCATCCACTAATCGTATTATAATGGTTAAGTATATTTAAAAGGTCTTATGACTTAACCCTGTCAGGTCCGCTTATTAGATTGGTTAAGTATAGGTTACTTAAACTCATCAAATCATCAAGTATAATTGGTTAAGTATAAGTTACTTAACCCCCATTAAATTATCTTGTTAAGTTGGTTAAGTATTGGCTACTTAACCCCATTGAATTACCAAGTTTAGATTGGTTAAGTGTTTAATTTACCCCATTGAAGTACCGTGTTTAGATTAGTTAAGTGTAGGTTACTTAACCCCATCTAATTACCGTGTTTGGATTAGTTAAGTGTAGGTTACTTAACCCCATCTAATTACCGTGTTTAGATTAGTTAAGTCTAAGTTACTTAACCCCATCTAATTATCGTGTTTAGATTAGTTAAGTCTAAGTTACTTAACCCCATCTAATTACCGTGTTTGGATTAGTTAAGTGTAGGTTACTTAACCCCATCTAATTACCGTGTTTAGATTAGTTAAGTCTAAGTTACTTAACCCCATCTAATTATCAAGTCGGATTAGTTAAGTGTGAATTACTTAACCCCATCCCCTAATTGTCTTGTTTGGTTAAGTGTCATTAAGAAATCAAGTCCGGTTCCACTTAACCTACCCTTTCGTGTCATATCGATTAAATGTCATTAGTCAAAATTACTTAACCTTTTCATGTGGCATTAATTAGATTAATGCACCCCAACCTCTCACATTAGACTTTGTTGTGGTTACTAGTTAAGCCGGGCGGGTCCGGGTAGATTTACACCACAACCTAGTCTAACCTCGGGTTTTAAGTGCTAAATGACCAACTACCCACATTGGGTCCTATTGTTTGTAGCCACTAGTTAAGCCGGACGGGTCCTGGTAGATTTATGCTACAAACTCAACCCAACCTCGAGTTGGCCACTTTCATGTTTGGTCTAGTGTCATATTACACCTACAACCCACACATGTCTAGTTTCAAGTCCCATGTTTACCCCACATGTCATGCCCACATTTAGGTGTATCATAAGTGCCATATTTTCATGAAATCCCATATCAAATTATCATGTCATAATCACGCATGTCTAACCTACCCCAAAGCGTGTTCCCAACCCGAGTAAAAGCGAGTCAACATAGTAAGGGTACCATGCTACATATCGGCCTCACAACATGCACGTTGTCAAAAAGGCATTGGTCACCAACATGCATGGTATCATAAGGGATTTGGCCTCAAAATATGCATAGCATCATAAGAGGATTTGACCACAAGCATGCATAGTATCATAAGGGAATTTGGCCACAAACATGCATAGTATCATAAGGGGATTTGGCCATAAACATGCATGATAACATAAGGGGTTTGGGTTCATTTACATGAATAAGCCCCAAAGTTAAGTCTTTGCCAATGTTTCACAAGTCAAATGGTTCCTAAAGGTTCATGCTAGCTTTCCATAGATAAAGATTCAAACTTACAAGATAAACTAGGTTAATCATAACATGAATAGCATGATTTAGTCTCTAAGCATAGCCAAAAGTCATAGGTTCACGCAAAAGAGGCATGACAAGGTTCATATAGGCTAGCATACTTAGTTTAATCTCGTTTTATTCCATGCCATCATTAAAACCACCGTTTAGATCTAGAAGTAGAGAGAACTTACATAGCATGGCAAGAGATTTAGGAGCATGAATCGTCTTGACGAAGAAAGGTGGCTCCTTTGTTGAAGAAGCGTCATGAAACTCGCATAGCAACGTTGATCTACCCTCGATTTGATGTAGGAAGCTTGCACCTTTTGATTTGAACCCAATTTGAATGCATAAGCCCTTGGAGTTGGAGATGGAGGCCATGATCACTTGACATTTGGGCAGCACTTCGTGGCATGAGTGAGTTATGAGGGTTTAGGCTAGGTCTAGGGGTCTTTTTATAGATGTTAGGGTAGTTTTAGGCCATAGGATAAACCCTCGGATAGATCTGAACCCTCAAAAATCGTCACAAGCCTCCAAAACAAGACCCAGGAGCCAAAACCAGAAGCAGGTGCACCAGGTCGCTGGTTCGACCAGGAGGGGGGTCGACCCCCATGTCGACCCCCTGGGGAGGGGTCGACCCATGGGTCGACACCCATGTCGACCCCCCTGGAGGGGGGTCGACACCCATGTCGACCCCCTGGGGAGGGGTCGACACCCATGTCGACATGGGTGTCGACCCTGAGTGTCTGGCGGGAATTTTTTCCCGCCTCTCTTTTTGGGCTGAATTTCAAATTTGTTTTCGGATTTGAATTTTCGTGAAACTTCGTTGGGCCTTAACTGGGTCATACGGACTCCGATTTATGAAATTTCGGACTCTATTTCGCGTATTTTTCCGAGACGGATGCAATGGCGCAACCCGTTTATCCTGATTCAGATTTTATAATTTAATTCTACCTTGATTCTTGTCTTAACACGTTGTTAAAATTCGGGTTGTTACATTCTCCCCTCCTTTAAGGATTTCGTCCCCGAAATCTCCAAGCTAGGAAGAACGTATCCTACCATCCATCATCCATCTACTCAAAACATCATCCACAAGTAATCATTGTCCTTAAAAGATTTCTAATGCTGTATGAACATATGCAGAAAGCGTGTGTATATGTTCCTTAGCTAATGCTAATGATCAGGCCTGAATGATCTTCTAATGCAAAATATGTTTAGTGCCATGAATCCGACATGTATGCAAATAGTCCTAGTCATATAAACACTATATGTGTGCACAACCATTCATTCATATGCAACATCCACATGATAACACATTCAATTTCATCCATAAACAGGTATAAATACTCGTGCATATGCAATATGAAATGTGAGTGTGTCGATCTAGTATCTAATGTGTATTCGCGCATCCACGAGCAACCACTTGCAACCATTTGCAACCATATCAATCATAACATGTTTCAAACACATGTTTACATCCAAAGGATTCTACCTAAGGTTCTCATGATAGGATCGAGGAGATAAACAAGGTAAACTCCCTACGGGGTTTGCAACAGAAACAGGACCGAGAGGATATTCACCAAAAGATAACATGCGAGCAAGCTCTACAGGAAAAACCAGGGATCCAGGATATACTCTTAAAAAGAGACACGATGCGCGCGCCTAAGCCGCATTTCCTTGAGCTAAATTCCAATGTGCCTTGACTGCCTTTGACTTCATGATTTCGTGGCTCCTTGATTCCTATTTCCAAGATATGAGTTAGAACTCATTTCATTGTCGCCTCTTATTCCACTTTCACTTATCCTTTCCCTAGTATACTTGGCTCAAACGTATCCACTTACTCATGCAAGCTCTCCAAAATTCACTAGGGAATTCTGGATCTCGTTTGCCGATGCCAATCCATGTTGTCAAGAGTACTTACTAGGGTGATTCCCATAACTGATGCATAAGCGAAACGAACCATCCGCCTTAGCGGCGAATTCTATTCGAACGGATTACCCACAACTGCATCTCGAGATTCTAGGTAACTAACCATGACAGAACCCAAAAGGTTACACGAGACTTCGAGGGTATCACCAAGGTGAGTCGAGAGTCTAACTACCCTCTTTCCAAAACCGAGAATGGCACCCCTTATCGGGTGACCACTTTATCCCTAGAATCCATCCGTAGCCGAGACATGTCATTCTCAAATCCAAACAAGTCATGAAGAAATGGACCAACTCTCCAACCAGATTTTTGGGACAAAAACTGGGATTCTCTACCATGCTAGTACTAAGGTTCAGAGACTCAACTATCCAAGCAGACTTAAATGATACGATGATCAAGACAAAGTCTGGACGGGATGATAGAAAAGAACGACTAAACCTTTACCAGAAATGGTACCATCTCTTTTAGGTACCCTAGAAATGGGAGCGTACAATTGCCCTCTCCGATGATCTTGTCCTTGTCCTCCTTGATGGACTAAGCCATACCAACAAGTTGCTTATCCTTAAGCTCGCGTCCTTTATCCTTACTCTTATTATCCTTCCTTGTACCACGGCAACAGGTCTCTCGAGAACCACCTCCATCGTAAGGAAAACACCTACGTGGCTAGACAAAGATTAGTCACAGTTAGAACTACTGTGACTACAGATGGAGGAAAGAAAGGAAAAGAGATTCAATCAAGGAATCAAAGGATAGTGCTAATGGCTTTTGGGGAATAGCCTTTAAAAACTTTTCTTGAAAAATGCTTCTTTGTAAACGGTTTTTCAAATAGTTTTCAGAAGGTTTTAAAAACTTTTGCCCAGTCTGGTAACCTTCTGCTCTGATACCAAATGTAACACCCCACCTCCGCTAGGGTCACTCACAAAGGGAATGCACTAGGTTTGGTGAAGCATTATCGAGGTAACATACACAGAAATATTACAAGACAGAACATATATAAAACAGCGGAAGTAAAACAAATTTCATTTACCTTATAAACAAGGTCTAAAACCTTTTACATCAAAACTTGTCTTGCAATAATAAAGAAGCATAAAACCTTTTCATAAATTATTCCCCAAGTAAAGTAGCCATAGCCGAGAAAAGTCCAAGCCATACAAGATGACCTTCAACAGAAGAAGTCCGAACTAACAACAGCATTTCCTCCCTGAAACCTGGGGGGAACGGAAGACAAAGAGGCGAAAGAAAACGGGGTCAGTCATAAAGACTGGTAAGTCCTATCTACTTCTAGCATAAAAACAGGTAAAGGTAACATGACATGCATAAACTGAAAGTAAACATAAGGATGATGACAAGGTAGATAAGCTATACCAAGATAACCGGATGAACTACGGTATCAAGACAAACTAAGGTATCATGATAAACTACGGTGTCAAGATAAATCAAGGTATCATGTCATCAGGTTTCTATCAAGTGAAGTATCTCAAGGTATCTATCATATATAATATCCCGAGGTTACTATCAAGTATATTTCTCGTGGTTCTAACATGTATATTTGCTCTGCACCTCTCGTACTAGTATCCCTACCTGCGTCATGTGTTAACTATGAATGTCCCTTGCCCAATGTCATGTAATGGTCCATGTCAACCAAATATATAGCATATGTAGGTTTCCCAACTCGTATGTTTCTTCCCATGTATAAGTTCAGTCCTTTGTCGTAGGCCGTACGGGCTTTCCCATGTCAATCTATACCACCTCAACGTAGTACCATTTTATCCTTGAAGTTGTTTTGGATTGCTACCCTTGATCTGGTTATGTTTTCTTACCATGAACTATCGCGTGTTCACTTAGGATTTACGCCACCTAGGACCACTAGGGATTATGCTACCTAATGAACGTTTCCGTGTCTCGGTTTGGGTTCAAGCCACCTAGGACCACTAGGGATTATGCCACCCGTCAACCGCACCCTTTATCCCGCGTATGTATCGTGAATCGTTTTCCATGTCTAGACGCACATGTTCCTCAATGTGCCATCCGAGTTCCGTGCCAGGGCAAATCAAGAAATACGGAACTCGGTCGGGAGCTTTAAGTCGTCTGCTGATGAAGATATCAAGGTCTGTTTTTGTATCCGTGGCTATGATCCCACGTGACCCCTCCCTCAACTACTGAAAGGCAATCCAAGAAAATCAGGTATGAGAATCACATCCCGGTCCCACTATAGCCCCACTTTCCTATGGGCCAACCTCACCCATGACTCGATAGCAAGAACATGGTCTGTTGGGGGTTCTCTGCCTTTCCGTTCGTGCACGATTGACTAAAGGTGGTAGGTAGTCGGCGACGCGCTATCCAGGGAAAAATCAAGTATCGTCGACTCTACGCTAATCCTTCCCAGTCTTTAGGTCGCTCGCATAGCAACCAAGGCATACCCTTGGCTCTTCTACCGCAGACCTTAACCTCTGTGAGGCCGGGTTTCATGGGCCACCTGCCACCTCACAGAGGGATACCAAGAGTACCCTCACGTCCCCCGAAGCTACCGCTTCGTCACCCAGTTCGTTGGAGCCCCTTATCCTAGTCGGGTAATTTGCTCCCCCTCGTGTGTTTAAGCGATGACCTACCATATCGGGTTACTCATCCATTCATGAACTAGTCCCATGTCCTTGGCTAAGAATTATTACTTAGTTATACTTAACTAAGATTTACCACTTAGCTTCTTTTCCCCGTTACCCTTGATTAACCACGATTTTCTACCTAGTTCCTCTAACTAGGGTTTTGTCTATTGGGTTAGGTGTTGTTATTCAGGTTCATGGCTTAGCCCACCTACAAATCATGTCAAGATTGGCTAAGTATTTAAGTTCAAGGCTTAGCCCTACAAGGTGGTTAAGTATACCAAGAAGCGCATGACTTAACCCTATCAAGTCAAATTGGTTAAGTATTGGTTTGTCTTAACCCTATCAGATTATCGTGTTAGATTGATTAAGCATAAATTATCTTAATCGCATCAGATTATCGAGTCGGATTGGTTAAGTATGGGTTAACTTAGCCCCATCCACTAATCGTATTATAATGGTTAAGTATATATAAAAGGTCTTATGACTTAACCCTATCAGGTCCGCATATTAGATTGGTTAAGTATAGGTTACTTAACCTCATCAAATCATCATGTATAATTGGTTAAGTATAAGTTACTTAACACCCATTAAATTATCTTGTTAAGTTGGTTAAGTATTGGCTTCTTAACCCCATTGAATTACCAAGTTTAGATTGGTTAAGTGTTTAATTTACCCCATCGAAGTACCGTATTTAGATTAGTTAAGTGTAGGTTACTTAACCCCATCTAATTACCGTGTTTGGATTAGTTAAGTGTAGGTTACTTAACCCCATCTAATTACCGTGTTTAGATTAGTTAAGTCTAAGTTACTTAACCCCATCTAATTACCGTGTTTAGATTAGTTAAGTCTAAGTTACTTAACCCCATCTAATTACCGTGTTTGGATTAGTTAAGTGTAGGTTACTTAACCCCATCTAATTACCGTGTTTAGATTAGTTAAGTCTAAGTTACTTAACCCCATCTAATTACTGTGTTTAGATTTGTTAAGTCTAAGTTACTTAACCCCATCTAATTATCAAGTCGGATTAGTTAAGTGTGAATTACTTAACCCCATCCCCTAATTGTCTTGTTTGGTTAAGTGTCATTAAGAAATCAAGTCCGGTTCCACTTAACCTACCCATTCGTGTCATATCGATTAAGTGTCATTAGTCAAAATTACTTAACCTTTTCATGTGGCATTAATTAGATTAATGCACCCCAACCTCTCACATTAGACTTTGTTGTGGTTACTAGTTAAGCCGGGCGGGTCCGGGTAGATTTACACCACAACCTAGTCTAACCTCGGGTTTTAAGTGCTAAATGACCAACTACCCACATTGAGTCCTATTGTTTGTAGCCACTAGTTAAGTCGGGCGGGTCCGAGTAGATTTATGCTACAAACTCAACCCAACCTCGAGTTGGCCACTTTCATGTTTGGTCTAGTGTCATATTACACCTACAACCCACACGTGTCTAGTTTCAAGTCCCATATTTACCCCCACATGCCAAGCCCACATTTAGGTGTATCATAAGTTCCATATTTTCATGAAATCCCATGTCATAATCACGCATGTCTAACCTACCCCAAAGCATGTTCCCAACCCGAGTAAAAGCGAGTCAACATAGTAAGGGTACCATGCTACATATCGGCCTCACAACATGCACGATGTCAAAAAGGCATTGGTCACCAACATGCATGGTATCATAAGGTATTTGGCCTCAAAATATGCATAGCATCATAAGAGGATTTGACCACAAACATGCATAGTATCATAAGGGAATTTGGCCACAAACATGCATAGTATCATAAGGGGATTTGGCCACAAACATGCATGATAACATAAGGGGTTTGGGTCATTTACATGCATAAGCCCCAAAGTTAAGTCTTTGCCAATGTTTCACAAGTCAAATGGTTCCCGAAGGTTCATGCTAGCTTTCCATAGATAAAGATTCAAACTTGCAAGATAAACTAGGTTAACCTGAATAGCATGATTTAGTCTCTAAGCATAGCCAAAAGTCATAGGTTCACGCAAAAGAGGCATGACAAGGTTCATATAGGCTAGCATACTTAGTTTAATCTCGTTTTATTCCATGCCATCATTAAAACCACCGTTTAGATCTAGAAGTAGCGAGAACTTACATAGCGTGGCAAGAGATTTAGGAGCATGAATCGTCTTGACGAAGAAAGGTGGCTCCTTTGTTGAAGAAGCGTCATGAAACTCGCATAGCAACGTTGATCTACCCTCGATTTGATGTAGGAAGCTTGCACCTTTTGATTTGAACCCGATTTGAATGCATATGCCCTTGGAGTTGGAGATGGAGGCCATGATCACTTGACATTTAGGCAGCACTTCGTGGCATGAGTGAGTTATGAGGGTTTAGGCTAGGTCTAGGGGTCTTTTTATAGATGTTAGGGTAGTTTTAGGCCATAGGATAAACCCTAGGATAGATTTGAACCCTCAAAAATCGTCACAAGCCTCCAAAACAAGACCCAGGAGCCAAAACCAGAAGTAGGTGCACTAGGTCGTTGGTTCGACCAGGGGGGTCGACCCAGGGGTCGACCCCCATGTCGACCCCCTGGGGAGGGGTCGACACCCATGTCGACCCCTTGGAGGGGGGTCGACACCCATGTCGACCCCCTGGGGAGGGGTCGACAACCATGTCGACATGGGTGTCGACCCGAGTGTCTGGCGGGAATTTTTTCCCGCCTCTCTTTTTGGGCTGAATTTCAAATCTGTTTTCGGATTTGAATTTTCGTGAAACTTCGTTGGGCCTTAACTGGGTCATACGGACTCCGATTTACGAAATTTCGGACTATATTTCGCGTATTTTTCCGAGACGAACGCAATGGCGCAACCCGTTTATCCTGATTCAGATTTTATAATTTAATTATGCCTTGATTCTTGTCTTAACACGTTGTTAAAATTCGGGTTGTTACACCTGTTTTTGTCAATTTGCCCAGAAAACGTGTATTTTTGAATATATTCAAAAATGATGAGGAGTATGATTATTTGAGGATAGATTTTAACATTTATAACTCTAAATAACCAACTTCTAACCTATGAAAACATCGGTTCTTCTTTTTGTCCTTGATTCTTCTTTTTGTCGATCATGAAGCTTCTTCTCGTCATTAATCAAAACGATCATTAAAAATCCTTGACTCAACATTCTCCCCCTTTTTGATTGATGACAATATAGCTTGATATTTTAATCTTTATTGCTATCTCCCCCTGTATATAAGCTCTGTCTCCCTTTAAACATCTACATATCCATAATCTTAGCTCCATGTCATGATTTCCATTGATCTTTATTTTGTTGTTATCAATCGAAATTCTCGTGTCTCAACATTCTCCCCCTTTTTGATTGATGACAACACCTTGGATTTTCTCCCTTTGAATATAAAGCTCCCCTTGAATTTCTGCAACATTTGTTAGTAAATAATCTTACCTTTTGATTCCTGCATTAACAAATGTTAGCACACATATACTTTTACCATATTAAGCACATATATTTTAAATAGTATATGTAAAATATTTCTCCCCCTTTGTCATCGATTAAAAAGAATAAATATCATAATAACCTCAATAATCGAGAGTAGTATAATTTTAAAATAGTATAAGAAATGGTGTTTGAGTTTGGAATTTGAAACGACGTGTCTTTATAAGAAAAACAGTTTTCAGAGAGACCGGTCGACCTATAAAATCAAGGCGGTCGACCTAAAAAGTTTCGGGCTGGAGAAGGAGGTAGAAATTTGTTTAAACCGGTCGACCGAAATGTTATACCGGTCAACCCTTTTCTTACTGAAATAGAACCGGTCAACCTAAGAAAGTATACCAGTCGACCGAAAATATCTCTGTGTGAAAAAGATGTGAAACCGGTCGACATAAATTTTATATCCGGTCGACCGAATTATTCTCTGGATTGTGAATAACAAAACCGGTCGACATAATTTTTCTGACCGGTCGACCTAATTCTTTTCTGGATAGTGAAAAACAAGAACCGGTCGACATAAATTTTGTGATCGATCGACCGAAAACTTATCTGAATTATGAAAAACAGAACTGGTTGACATAAATTATTGGACAGGTCGACCTAAAAATTCTCTGTAAAGTGAAAAACAAGAACCGGTCGACATAAATTTTATGACCGGTCGACCGAAAAACTCTATGGAATGAAATTTATCTATTTAGGTCGACAGCTTTATATATTATGTAACACCCCGTATTTTGGGTTAATGCTAAAATTCACTAATTGCAGAATAAATAATCTCAGATGTGGGAATCGGGGGAAACGGGCTGCGTCATTGCGTTCGTCTCGGAAAAATACGCAAAATAGAGTCCGAGTTTTCGAGAATCGGAGTCCGTATGGCCCAGTTATGGCCCGATGAAGATTGCAGAAAATTCAAAACTAAAACAGAATTAAGAATTTAAAATTCAGATTTTAATTTGGACTAGTGGGGTCAGGCGGGAAAAATCCCGCCCTACCCATGTCGACAGGGCTGTCGACAGGCCTGTCGACAGGGGGTGTCGACTTGCCTGTCGACTTGCCTGTCGACAGGGTGCGCCGTCCAGAGAACCTGGGTGCACCAGGTTGCACCAGGTTGGGTTCTAGGCTGGCTTGGAGGGCTGGTTCTAGAGATTTCCTAAATCTAAGGGTCCTAATCCAATCTAGGGTTAATCTAATGGTCTAAAATGCAACCTAATCCTATAAATAAGACCCTAACCCTACCCTAATTCATTCATAATTAAATCTAGTAACTAAACTATGGCAAAATGAAACTTGGTCATGGCCTCCACAAATCAATGAAGAGAGTTGCAAGCTAATCAACCCCTAATCATCTTCTTCTTCATATTTGGCAACTAGTTTTACTTCATAAGTTTGCTAATCTTAGTTTTGGTGAGTTTCTATGGCTTTAATAATCAATTGTTAAATTGATTATGGTAGGATGTGATAAGACATGGCTATGTTTGTGGGTAAATGTATTTATGCAAGTTTGTATGATATGTGATTTGCAAGTTTTATGTTAAATGCAAGTTTAAGGCCATGTTTTATGATGCAAAACACCATGTTAAACATTTATGCATATGTGACATGTTATGCAAACTATATGTGAGAATATATGCAAGTTATATGTAACATGATATGCAAGTTATGCATGTGATTTTATGCATGCTAAGTAGTTGGTGTTATGCATGTTAAGTATTTGATGTTATGCATGCTAAACTATTTGACGTTATGCATGCTAAGTATTTGATTGTATGCATACTAAGTATTGGGTTTTATGCATGATAAGTGTTTGGGTTTATGCAAGTTAAGTGGTGGGTTTATGCATAATAAGTATTTGATTTCATGCATGATAAGTAAGTGGTTTTATGCATGCTAAGTGTTTGGTATTATGCATAAATCATAACATGCAAGTTTACCCTTTTAAATATGATGCGTACATATGCAAGATGATACCCTTATATGCTATGCATGTTTACCCTCCTTTAAGATGCAAGTTCATATGCAAGTTATGTGAATGGTGTTATGCAAGTTATGTGTATGAGATTATGCAAGTTATGTGCATGATGCTATGCAAGTTATGTATATGCTTAAATGCAAGTTTAATGTGATATACAAGTTATGCATGTTCATGCAAGTATGTGAATGCTCATGCAAGTATGTGAATGCTTATGCAAGTATATGAATGCTTATGCAAGTTATGTGTATGCTTAAATGCATGTTTAATATGTTATGCAAGTTATGAGAATGCTTATATGCAAGTTTGGGTTATATGTAGTTGGGTTAATATATGTTCATATATGCAAGTTGACATCCTCTTAACCCATGACAAAGTTGTATGCTAAACCCATGATATTTGTGATGATCTTCCCCTTATTTATGTCATGAAATGAGAACGATTTACGTGGGGAACGATGGGGTTGGTAAATATGTTAGTTAAAGTATGGTTGGGTATGATTAAGCATACCATAAAAAAATAAATTACCATAAGTGGGAATTTACCTATTGAGTTAGGTCTACCCCATGGGAATTTACCTATTGAGTTAGGTCTACCCATGTTATGGAAAACTTGATATTAATTAGGGATAATTAATATGGGGGTGATTAATTAGGTGTAATTAATCGACTAAGACACGAGGTTGGACTCATTTGTAGTGTAAAACTGCCCGGACCCGACCGGCTTAACCAGTTGCTACAAATGTTAGCCCAATGTGGGAGGTCTTAGCCATAAATTAAATACGTGATTAAGGTAAAGACACGAGGTTAGACTCTGTTATGACGTAAGACTGCCCGGACTCTACCGGCTTAACCAGGCGGTCATAACAGCCAGTCTAATGTGGGAGGTCTTTATGGGAGATCACGGTCTTAATTAATTAAGAAACACTTAACCATATTAGCATGTAGTGGGACATGAGGGGTTAAGTGGGTGCCTTGGGTGGCATGTAGTAACTAGTAGGGGTGCCTTGGGTGGCATGAGGAAACTAGTGGGTTGCCTTGGGTGGCAATAGAAAATACGATTAGAATACTTAACCAAAGTGGAACATGTAATTAAACATGATTAAAGGGTTAAGTAAGTGCCTTGGGTGGCATGTGGGAATCAAGTAAGTGCCTTGGGTGGCATGTGGAAATCTAGTGGGTGCCTTAAGTGGCAATTGAAATATAATTAGATGACTTAACCAAACCTTAACATGTAAGGGGGCATGATTATAAAAAGGGGTTAAGTGGGATGCACTAGATTAAACGGCAAGCTTAAGTAGTAGCTTGTGGGGGCCCATTTCAACCAATATCCCAAACGTATCTTGGTGGGCTCGACCCATGTCGAGTGACGGGACACGCATATTGGGCTTGATTATAAGAGGCCAAAACGGGGTAGCGGTGGCAACGCAAGTCCAACGGGTTTCATATGCGTGTGTGGGACCGGGCTGGTAGATAAGCCGTTGTTGCATCGTGTAGATATAAAGCCGTGCACCATTGATATTATCAGGTGGCCACTTTAGGGGAGTGATACACCCCACTGTGGGACCAGCACGGGTATCTACGTTAGGGAGCCGATCGCTTGGGAGTAGTGGGTACACCTAGTAAAGATAGGGGCAGACGGCACCTATGTAGGGGTACACGAAACTACTGGGTAAGATTACTAGGTACACCTAGTGGAGGTAGGGGCAGACGGCACCTACGTGGTCAGTTATACACCTAGTGGAGGTAGGGGCAGACGGCACCTACGTGGTCAGATAGAAGTACCAGAAACTACTAGTTATATTTTCTAAGTCTTAGATGGGATCAACCTTTAAGTAGGAATTACTCTTGGTGGGTAGAACTGGTGTGGTGCAGTGTAGGAATTACCCTTGGGTGGGTAGGTCTGGGGTGGTGTAAGCTAGTAATTATCCTTGGGTGGATAAATACGTTGTTGCGGTTATCGTAGTACATCCTGTGTTTTGTGGGCTACTTAACGTAGTCATTATCCCCGGAGGTACCGTACCTTATTTATGTCATACCCTAATTACTTTAATGGTTGTATTGTTAGGGTTATAGGACTCACTCAGACTTATGTCTGACCCCGTTGTTTTTATCTTTTTCCCAACCCTCAGGTTATCAGAGTGGGCCTAGCACTAGTGGGCTTGGATCAGACCGCTATATCTATCTTTTGGGCTTGGATCGTAGAAGTAAAGCTCGGTTTATCTTTTCTATTATGGCTATTGTCTATGTAGTGGGATTATGTACTTCTATTTTATCAGGATGGATATTATGTACTTGACTCTTGTTATGGTTTTGTGATGTAACCAAACATGTTTTAATTTCCGCTGAAATGAAATGATGATTTAAATTTTCAAGTATTACTTATATCTGTCTTGTTGTAATTTTTCTGTTCTATATTCACTTAAAATACTCCACCAATGTTATGGCATTCCCTTAGTGAGTGACCGTAGCGGGTGTGGGGTGTTACACGTGGTATCAGAGCTTAAGGTTACCAGAACAGATACAATTTTTAGAAAAATTATTTTCTAAGAATATTTTTGGAAAGGAGTATTTTCAAAAACATGTCTTTTGAGAAAAGAGTTTTTGAAAGAAAAGCATAATCCCCGATAGCCATATCTTTATCTTTCGAATTCTCCGTTTTGAATCTCTTCCTCTCTCGATTTTGAGCTTCCCCTCCGTGTATAGATGACCTTTCTAAGATAGATAAGGATGGAAAACCACTTCAAGGGACTTAGACATTAGTCGGATTAGAAGTTGGTTCAAGAAGGAGGAGGACTTGTAGGTACTTATTGGATAGACGATGGGAGGAAGGCTCAAATAAATGTTTGGTTAATGAAAGATGAAACCTCATTGGTGGGAGGTTGTGAGTGGAGAATAGGGAAGAAGAAGGCTGGTAGTTATCCTTTTTGAAGGGATAGGACACCTTATTAGGATTGTCCAAAGAAGCAAAGGCAAGGTATGGAGGGTAGTGGTATTCCCTCACGACTAGGGTACCAGATGGGGATAGGACCGTCTAGGTTGGAATTTGGATTTCTATGATATCCGGTTCAAACTTTATTTGATGCATCGAGTTCGTTTATCTCATCATTGTTAGTTGAAGTCACTGCACTTAGACACCAGTTTGGTAGATGATCCCTTAGTTGTTTCAAACCCAATTGGGGCTCCATGATGTGTTTGGGTTTGAAAGTCTCTATACTTAGCATTGAGTTTAGAGGTGATGCTTGTTGGGCTTCACGGGCTATGGGTTAGTTTTGGGGCATGGACTGGTTATCCAGTAGAGGTGCCGTTTTTGATTTTGAAGGGAGAGTTGTTAGGCTTATGACCCGTTTGGGTAACACTCTCGAGATCTCTTGTAATCCCATAGAATCTGTTAGGCTAAGTTATCTAGAATCGCTTGACATGTCGGTCTAGAGTTTGCGATCAGTTAGAGCGGTCCGGGAATACTCGGATGTGTGTGTGGGGGGGTGAAGGGCTTACCTCCGAAGCGGGAGATTGACTTCCGAATATACCTGGTGGATAATGCTAAACCAATATCTTGGCCAGTGTGCCACATGGCTCCTCGTGAGAGGAGGGAACTCCATAAGTAAGTAGGCGATTTGCTTGAGAAGGGGTTCATAAGACGAAGTACATCGGAGTGGGGCGCTCCAGTAGTTTTTGTTATGGAGGCGGATGGGTCCTTCAGACTTTGTGTAGGCTAAAGAGAACTAAAGAAACTCACAAAGAAGAATAGACACCCATTGCCAAGGATTGATGATCTCTTTGATCAGTTGGTGGGCGCCTCAGTGTTTTAGTAGTGGACTCAGCCACGGAAGTTCATCAGTTGAGAGTGGCTGAGGATAGCATAGAAAAGACTACCTTTAGGACTCCGGATGTTTTTTTATGAGTGGCTGGTGATGCCATTTGGTTTGACATACGCCCCGCATATTTTGTTAATTTGATGAGAAGGGTGTTCAAGGAGTACCTAAATAAGTTGTGATGGTCTTTATGGATGACATTTTGGTCTTTTCTAGGAGCGAAATAAGTTTTCGTATGTGCTCAATATGCTGAGCAGAGCCAGTATAGGATAAACGACGGTTTTGGAGCGAGACTGGCGAGAACATCCAGAATTGGTCAAGGGCTTAATTATTTAGCCATTTTTATTAGTATCATCTCACGTAGGTCGTCTGAATTCGAAGGAGGTATCCCTTGGGTGTTTGTCTGATATTGGTTTAGGCCTTTGGGGCTTGCATTTGGGGGATGCCGAATTCGACTAGGGTGGTCTGCATGGGAGACAGTTGTGATAATTTTGGATGATATCCTGGTGGAGAAGAGCATGCCCTACATCTTAGGGAAGTGTTGGAGACTCTTCGAGTGCATAGTCTTAGGACAGCAAAAGTGGATGGGATCCTTAGCATCCTATGAGTAAGGGTAACATGGTAGCAGACGCCTTAAGTAGAAAAAGGTTGTCCTTGAGTTCATTGTTCGTTGAACGACGGAGCTTAGAGTTTATTTCTAAGTTTGACTTTAGACCTTCCGTTGACTTTGTACCCGGTTTGCTAGCCTCCTTGGAGGTTAGACCTACTCTTTTGGGGCGGATTGGAAGAGCACAGAGGGACGACCCACAGTTGGTTGAGTTGGTAGAGAAGCTCATAATGGGGGAAGTCGTCCAGCCATTTGAGTAGAAACACCCTAGACGATAGGGGTGTTTGCGTAGAGACGGTAGACTTTGTGTACCACAAGACGAGGGGTTGAGGAAGGCTATTCTTGATGACGCACACCGTTCTAGGATGACCATTCATCCCGGTGGGGATAAGATGTACCAAGACATGAAGAGGGCTTTCTTCTGCGCCGGTATGAAGAAAGATGTGGCCGAGTATGCTGCTCGATGTTTGGTGTGCCAGCAAGTGAAGGCGGAGCAAAGGAAACCAGGTGGGTTGCTTCACCCATTGGAGGTTCCGCAATGGAAGTGGGATAGCGTCTCGATGGATTTTATTGACGGGTTACCCAGGTCGAGGAAGGGTAATACAGGAATTTGGGTGGTGGTAGATAGACTTACTAAGAGCGCCCATTTCATACCTGTGAAGAGCAAGGAGGACTGCTCCATGGCTAGCTTCAGTATATCTTCGAGAGACAGTTCGATTACATGGGGTACCCTCTAGCATAGTAAGTGATCGAGATCCTATCTTCACTAGCGAGTTTTAGAAGAGTTTGCAAGAGGCGGTAGGGACTCAGTTGTGTTTGAGTACCGCATATCATCCTCAGACGGACGGCCAGACCGAGAGGGTGGATCATGTCCTAGAAGACCTTTTGAGGCTTTGTATCTTAGATTTTGGAGGTACATGGGAAGAGCATCTTCCATTGGTGGAGTTCGCATATAATAACAGCTTTCAGTCCAGTATTGGTATGGCACCTTTCGAAGCTCTTTATGAAAGGCCTTGTCGATCACCTACACGTTGGTAGGAATCTACGGATGAGATCTTGCTTGGGCCGATAAGGTTAGAAAGACTTCGGGAAAAGATTGATTTGATTCAAAGAAGGATGAAAGCGACGCAAGATAAACAGAAATCTTATGCGGACAAGAGGAGAACAGAGCTTGAGTTTGATATTAGGACATGCTTTTTATCAAGATATCTCCGTTACGGAATGTGGTTCACTTTGGATCTGTTGGGAAGTGAGTACCAAGGTTTTTTGGACCGTTTCCTATTAAGGAAAGGATTGGACAGATGACATATAGAGTGGAGTGGCCGACAGGTGTGGTGGTGTACATGATATATTCCATGTGTTACATTTGAGGAAGTTCCTACATGAGACCGCAGAGGCGGTAGAGCCGAGCCAGCTTAGAGAAATGGAAGTAGAGCGTGATGCGACGATTCGACGAGCTCCTACTCGCATCCTTGGGTCAGAGACTAGGAAGTTAAGAAACAGAGAGGTTCAACTAGTCAAGGTGCAATGGGGAGAAGATGAGAGCAACGCAACTTGGGAGACGGAAGCGAAGATGCGTTCATTGTACCCATTTCTTTTTGAGGGTATGTCTTTACTTTCTCCTTTATCGCTTGTCTAATACTTATCTTATCTTTGGTATGTCCTCTCGTTAGTACCTTTGACCTTTAGATAGGGTAAACCTATGGATGAAACATGTGTTTGAGACATGTTATGGTTGATGGATGCAAGTGGATGCAAGTGTTTGCTAGTGGTTGCTCGTGGATGCATATACACACACTCTAGGCACTAGATCGGCTCAATCACTTCATACTGCATATTGCATAAAATTGTGTGTAGGAAGCTATATCTATGGATGTTTAATGATTGTGTTATCATATGGATGATGCATTTTGGTGAATGATTGTGCACTCATGTAGATATTGTATGTGTCGATAGGGTTCTTTCGCATACATAATGGATGCATGGCACTATCATGGTTTGCATATGTTCATACATTAGATAGGGAACATATACACACACTCTTTGCATATGCTCATACATCATTAGAAATTGTTCTAAGGACAATGAATGCCCGTGTTTGATGGATTGAGTAGATGGTTGTTTGGATGGTAGGATATGCATTCTCCTTAGCTTAGAGATTTCGGGGACGAAATCCTTTAAGGAGGGGAGAATGTAACACCCCGTATTTTGGGTTAATGCTAAAATTCACTAATTGCAGAATAAATAATCTCAGATGTGGGAATCGGGGGAAACGGGCTGCGTCATTGCGTTCGTCTCGGAAAAATACGCAAAATAGAGTCCGAGTTTTCGAGAATCGGAGTCCGTATGGCCCAGTTATGGCCCGATGAAGATTGCAGAAAATTCAAAACTAAAACAGAATTAAGAATTTAAAATTCAGATTTTAATTTGGACTAGTGGGGTCAGGCGGGAAAAATCCCGCCCTACCCATGTCAACAGGGCTGTCGACAGGCCTGTCGACAGGGGTGTCGACTTGCCTGTCGACAGGGTGCGCCGTCCAGAGAACCTGGGTGCACCAGGTTGCACCAGGTTGGGTTCTAGGCTGGCTTGGAGGGCTGGTTCTAGAGATTTCCTAAATCTAAGGGTCCTAATCCAATCTAGGGTTAATCTAAGGGTCTAAAATGCAACCTAATCCTATAAATAAGACCCTAACCCTACCCTAATTCATTCATAATTAAATCTAGTAACTAAACTATGGCAAAATGAAACTTGGTCATGGCCTCCACAAATCAATGAAGAGAGTTGCAAGCTAATCAACCCCTAATCATCTTCTTCTTCATATTTGGCAACTAGTTTTACTTCATAAGTTTGCTAATCTTAGTTTTGGTGAGTTTCTATGGCTTTAATAATCAATTGTTAAATTGATTATGGTAGGATGTGATAAGACATGGCTATGTTTGTGGGTAAATGTATTTATGCAAGTTTGTATGATATGTGATTTGCAAGTTTTATGTTAAATGCAAGTTTAAGGCCATGTTTTATGATGCAAAACACCATGTTAAACATTTATGCATATGTGACATGTTATGCAAACTATATGTGAGAATATATGCAAGTTATATGTAACATGATATGCAAGTTATGCATGTGATTTTATGCATGCTAAGTAGTTGGTGTTATGCATGTTAAGTATTTGATGTTATGCATGCTAAACTATTTGACGTTATGCATGCTAAGTATTTGATTGTATGCATACTAAGTATTGGGTTTTATGCATGATAAGTGTTTGGGTTTATGCAAGTTAAGTGGTGGGTTTATGCATAATAAGTATTTGATTTCATGCATGATAAGTAAGTGGTTTTATGCATGCTAAGTGTTTGGTATTATGCATAAATCATAACATGCAAGTTTACCCTTTTAAATATGATGCGTACATATGCAAGATGATACCCTTATATGCTATGCATGTTTACCCTCCTTTAAGATGCAAGTTCATATGCAAGTTATGTGAATGGTGTTATGCAAGTTATGTGTATGAGATTATGACAGTTATGTGCATGATGCTATGCAAGTTATGTATATGCTTAAATGCAAGTTTAATGTGATATACAAGTTATGCATGTTCATGCAAGTATGTGAATGCTCATGCAAGTATGTGAATGCTTATGCAAGTATATGAATGCTTATGCAAGTTATGTGTATGCTTAAATGCATGTTTAATATGTTATGCAAGTTATGAGAATGCTTATATGCAAGTTTGGGTTATATGTAGTTGGGTTAATATATGTTCATATATGCAAGTTGACATCCTCTTAACCCATGACAAAGTTGTATGCTAAACCCATGATATTTGTGATGATCTTCCCCTTATTTATGTCATGAAATGAGAACGATTTACGTGGGGAACGATGGGGTTGGTAAATATGTTAGTTAAAGTATGGTTGGGTATGATTAAGCATACCATAAAAAAATAAATTACCATAAGTGGGAATTTACCTATTGAGTTAGGTCTACCCCATGGGAATTTACCTATTGAGTTAGGTCTACCCATGTTATGGAAAACTTGATATTAATTAGGGATAATTAATATGGGGGTGATTAATTAGGTGTAATTAATCGACTAAGACACGAGGTTGGACTCATTTGTAGTGTAAAACTGCCCGGACCCGACCGGCTTAACCAGTTGCTACAAATGTTAGCCCAATGTGGGAGGTCTTAGCCATAAATTAAATACGTGATTAAGGTAAAGACACGAGGTTAGACTCTGTTATGACGTAAGACTGCCCGGACTCTACCGGCTTAACCAGGCGGTCATAACAGCCAGTCTAATGTGGGAGGTCTTTATGGGAGATCACGGTCTTAATTAATTAAGAAACACTTAACCATATTAGCATGTAGTGGGACATGAGGGGTTAAGTGGGTGCCTTGGGTGGCATGTAGTAACTAGTAGGGGTGCCTTGGGTGGCATGAGGAAACTAGTGGGTTGCCTTGGGTGGCAATAGAAAATACGATTAGAATACTTAACCAAAGTGGAACATGTAATTAAACATGATTAAAGGGTTAAGTAAGTGCCTTGGGTGGCATGTGGGAATCAAGTAAGTGCCTTGGGTGGCATGTGGAAATCTAGTGGGTGCCTTAAGTGGCAATTGAAATATAATTAGATGACTTAACCAAACCTTAACATGTAAGGGGGCATGATTATAAAAAGGGGTTAAGTGGGATGCACTAGATTAAACGGCAAGCTTAAGTAGTAGCTTGTGGGGGCCCATTTCAACCAATATCCCAAACGTATCTTGGTGGGCTCGACCCATGTCGAGTGACGGGACACGCATATTGGGCTTGATTATAAGAGGCCAAAACGGGGTAGCGGTGGCAACGCAAGTCCAACGGGTTTCATATGCGTGTGTGGGCCCGGGCTGGTAGATAAGCCGTTGTTGCATCGTGTAGATATAAAGCCGTGCACCATTGATATTATCAGGTGGCCACTTTAGGGGAGTGATACACCCCACTGTGGGACCAGCACGGGTATCTACGTTAGGGAGCCGATCGCTTGGGAGTAGTGGGTACACCTAGTAAAGATAGGGGCAGACGGCACCTATGTAGGGGTACACGAAACTACTGGGTAAGATTACTAGGTACACCTAGTGGAGGTAGGGGCAGACGGCACCTACGTGGTCAGTTATACACCTAGTGGAGGTAGGGGCAGACGGCACCTACGTGGTCAGATAGAAGTACCAGAAACTACTAGTTATATTTTCTAAGTCTTAGATGGGATCAACCTTTAAGTAGGAATTACTCTTGGTGGGTAGAACTGGTGTGGTGCAGTGTAGGAATTACCCTTGGGTGGGTAGGTCTGGGGTGGTGTAAGCTAGTAATTATCCTTGGGTGGATAAATACGTTGTTGCGGTTATCGTAGTACATCCTGTGTTTTGTGGGCTACTTAACGTAGTCATTATCCCCGGAGGTACCGTACCTTATTTATGTCATACCCTAATTACTTTAATGGTTGTATTGTTAGGGTTATAGGACTCACTCAGACTTATGTCTGACCCCGTTGTTTTTATCTTTTTCCCAACCCTCAGGTTATCAGAGTGGGCCTAGCACTAGTGGGCTTGGATCAGACCGCTATATCTATCTTTTGGGCTTGGATCGTAGAAGTAAAGCTCGGTTTATCTTTTCTATTATGGCTATTGTCTATGTAGTGGGATTATGTACTTCTATTTTATCAGGATGGATATTATGTACTTGACTCTTGTTATGGTTTTGTGATGTAACCAAACATGTTTTACTTTCCGCTGAAATGAAATGATGATTTAAATTTTCAAGTATTACTTATATCTGTCTTGTTGTAATTTTTCTGTTCTATATTCACTTAAAATACTCCACCAATGTTATGGCATTCCCTTAGTGAGTGACCGTAGCGGGTGTGGGGTGTTACATATTAGGTCGACAGGATATTTATAAAACTGTTCATTCGGCTATATTTTGAATAAAATCAATACTCAAATAAATTTTTATTATAATAAAAGGAAGTAAACTCATGAAAAATGAACTAACAACATTGTTAAACGGAATATAAAGAAATCTCCTTAGACTCAATATAATCATTATTTCCTTTGTTCCCAGGGATAATATTTTCCGCTTTCTCCTTCATTGTTGTTGAAATTTCTATCCCATGAATTAGGTGTTCGTGATGATGATGGCATAGGTATTGGCTCATGAACGTTATGCTTGTTGGAACTACAGAAAAGTGAAGCTATTTGCTCGAGATACGTCAAACGAGAGGAAGTTAATTTTTGCTCATAGTACATCTCCCTTTGGAGATCGACTTGGTGTTTTTGATAGTGGTGTATCTCCTCAATCTTTTCTTTGGTTCGTGGGGAACAGAAAAGAGCCTTCTTTTTGTTGTGGTGTACCTGCAAAAAATATGACATATATACTTTTGGTACCCACTTGCTTTGTTTGGGTCCATGAGTTAGATGGAAGGTAACCATACCCAAGAGGGTTTAATGGAACCTTTAAAGATAAAATTTTCATTATTAACTACTGAATCAAAATAATCATCATTATATTTTTCTCTGTTTTTCAAACTTACAGGAACCCAAATACTTATGCAATCTCTATTGATATTCCTTTTTGTACTTCTAGATTTATTGTAAAATTTGCTAGTCATAGAAGTATTCGAATTTCTATAATAATTGGGTCTTGGATGTGTATTAGTACTAGCAGTGATATTCTTATTGTACATGAAAGCATATCTAGTACTATTTCTAAGGTTAGTATTATTAAATTTATTTCCAAAGTTGCTATTGACATTTTTCTTTTGAGATTTCACAACCGATTTTGGTTTGAAAGATAAACTAAGATTTTTCTTAGCTTTGTTCTTTTGCACTATTTTCTTCTTTCCATAACCAAGATGCTTCTTAATTTCTTGGTTTTTATATCCCAAACCTTGCTTATTTGAAGTAGATTGTGAATTCTCAATGATCTTTGTCAAATTTTCTCGACCTTTGTTAAAGTTAGAAACATTTTGAGTAATATTTTCTAACTTATTTTGTAAACTAACTTTTTCTAGGTCTAGAGTTTTAACTTTTGCTTTAAGCTCATGATTCTCAGTAGTAAGAGTATCATTCTTCTCTTTTTGAACTTCAATTTCTTGAGTCAAAAGAGATAGTTGAGAATCAATATTAGATGATGATTCTTGAGCCTTTTCAAGTTCCTCTTCTAATATTTTCTTTTCATCTTTTAACATATCCCGTTCAAATTCTACTCTACTTAAATCAGCTTGAGCTTGTTTGCATTGTCGTTTCATATCTTTAAATTTATATATCAACTCAGCATTTATATCAAGAACTTCTTCAAAAGAAGGAATTTGTACCTCGTCTTCTTTAGCCATAAAACATATATTTGCTTGTTCATTATCTGAGTCGCTTTCACTTTCGGATGAAGATGAATCTGAATCATACCAAGTTACTGAGAATGCCCGTTTCTTTGACTTGTCCTTTTTGTGTTTGAACTTGTCATTTTCTGTCTTCTTCTTTTGTTCTGGACAATCATTTTGCATATGTCCCTTCTTATGATAGTTAAAGCATTCTACATTCGATGATGATGGTCTGTTTGATCCGAACTTCTTTCTGCTGTATCGACTAACTTTTCGTTGCTTTATGAATTTTTTGAATCCTTTTGCAATGAATGCTAGATCCTCATCTTCAGAATCTGAGATGTCTTCATCAGCATGAAAAGCTACATTTTTCTTTTCTTCTTTTTGTTATTTTCGAGCCTGCAAGTTAGCTTCATAGGACATAAGATTTCCTATCAATTCATCTGGCTTCATGGTGGAAAGATCATTAGCTTCTTCTATGGCTAATACTTTTCCTTCCCATTCATTAGTCAGTGAATGTAGGACTATTGAAACTACATCGAAGTCAGAATATTTTTGTCCTAACCCGATAAGAGCATGATGAATAGTTTGAAACCTTGAATACATCTCATTGATTGTTTCATTTGGCTTCATTTTGAAATTTTGAAATTGACTTTTCAACAAAGCTATTTTTTCTTGTTTAACCTTGTTAGTACCTTCATGCGTGGTCTTTAGTGTTTGCCAAATTTGATAAGCAGTGGTACAGATACTAACACGGTTATACTCATTTTGGTCTAATGCACAAAACAACATATTTATTGCTTTTGCATTTACAGTTGCTGCTGTTTTCTCAGCAGGAGTCCATTCTGTATACTCAGTTGTTGGATTAACTATTTCTTTCAGAGTAGCATTCCAAGCGTCATAACTTGTTGATTGCATATAAAAAGCCTTATGTGTTGCTCAATAGCTATAGTTTAGGCCATTAAAGAAAGGAGGTCTTTGTGTCGATTGACCTTCAGTGTAAGTGGTGTTACTTATACTTGCGTTATTTGCCATATTACTAGAATATATCAAATAACTGTGTTACGGTTATATGATGACCTTGCTCTGATACCAATTGAAGAAGTCGAGGTGTATACGACTTGTGCAGGATCTATAATATGGCTATGCGGAATGTATGTGATAACTTAAGCTATTCAATAGTTATGCGAATAAATATTCGCAAACAATATATATATCACAAATAATTATAAATGCAGTAAAGTAGAGTAACGACACCAGGATTTTTATACTGGTTCGGACCTCCAGTCCTACGTCCAGTCCCGAAGCTCCTCTTCGGCTTTTCACTAAACAACACCCTCTCTTCACCCGGAGGAACAGGTTCACAACACTACTTGATTTACGGGCTACAAGTTTACCCACTTGATTTCACGGGCTACAAGCTTACCCACTTGATTTCACGGGCTACAAGCTTACCCACTTGATTTCAAGGGCTACAAGCTTACCCACACAGGACAATTACAAGAGTTTGACTTCTGATTGTGTTCTTCTTTCAACACTGATTTGTCAACGATTGAGTACACCCTTCCTATAATCTTATCCTCAAGTATATGAATTGAATGCGAAGATTTGAAGGAAGTTAGTTGCTTGTTGAATCAAAATATGAGAAATATTATCAAGGATTCAATAAGTAACTTGAATTTGGGAGCTTTTTAGAATGCAAGAGTATTTAGAAAGTAAGATCAGAAATCAGAGCAAGAATCGGTTAATCGGTGATTTGAATGATTGAATCTTGATGTATTTATAGCAAATGAGAAGTTGTAATTATTGGTGAAAAGTTGCAATCAAAAGAAGCGATTTTTAATGAAGAGAAATGGATGCAACTTTTCAAGAAAGAAGATGACTCTTCACAAATTTCAAAAAGCTGTTGACAGGAAAAAAATAATAGGTTGACATGTTTTTGACCGTTATATTCATGAACGGACACTTTCTGTGCATTTTACCTGAAACAGGTCGACAGGATTTAATTTTAGGTTGACAGGTTTTGCTTCTGTCTGAAACAGGTCGACAAGTAAAAATTTTAGGTCGACGGGTTTTGTAGGTCGACAGGATTTTTTTGTAGGTCGACAGGTTTTGTAGGTCGACAGGATTTTTATGTAGGTCGACAGGTTGAAAATGACAGGTCGACCTAAAAACTCTCTGGAATGAAAATCATCTATTTAGGTCGACCGGATTTTTTTGTAGGTTGACCTGTTTTTGTCAATTTGCACAGAAAACGTGTATTTATGAATATATTCAAAAATGATGAGGAGTATGATTATTTGAGGATAGATTTTAACATTTATAACTCTAAATAACCAACTTCTAACCTATGAAAACATCGATTCTTCTTTTTGTCCTTGATTCTTCTTTTTGTCGATCATGAAGCTTCTTCTCGTCGTTAATCAAAACGATCATTAAAAATCCTTGACTCAACATTCTCCCCCTTTTTGATTGATGACAATATAGCTTGATATTTTAATCTTTATTGCTATCTCCCCCTATATATAAGCTCTGTCTCCCTTTAAACATCTACATATCCATAATCTTAGCTCCATGTCATGATTTCCATTGATCTTTATTTTGTTGTTATCAATCGAAATTCTTGTGTCTCAACATTATGTAATTAAAGACACCTTTTAGGGTAAACATAACTTGTAGAAATGATAGGGTTATGTATTAAAGGCACCTATAGGTAAGCATAACCAGTAGGAAGATTGGGGGTTGTGTATTAAAGACACCTGTAGGTAAGCATAACCGGTAGAAAGATTGGAATTATATAATTAAAGACACCCTTTAGGGTAAGCATAACTAGTAGAAATAAATAAGGTTATGTAATTAAAGATGCCTAGTGGTATACATAACCAAGGGAAAAATGTAATAAATTTATGTAATTAAAGACACCCTTTTAGGGTAAGCATAACTAACATAGGGCTATGTAATTAAAGACACCTAAGGTATACATAGACAGTGGAAAACCTAGTGGGGATAAAAGACAAGGGAGAGCTTGTATCATATTATGTAGGACCCATTTCAGTCAGTAACCCGGAGTTGGTATCAAGTGAAGACCTCTGTACTAGGCGGAGAAGGGGCACGCTTACTGATTGATTGTAAGGGATCCAAACGAGGCGGATGGCGTGGGCGGCGCAAACCGACCGGGGACATGTGCGTGTATGGGCCGGGCAGAGGGGGCTAAGACGACCGTCACACCAGTAGATATGGTTGTGCACATCTTGGGTTGCCACTTTAGGAAGTGATACCTCCTACTGTGGGGCCAACACAGGATATCTACAGAGTAGGGAGCCGATCGATTAGGGTAGTGGTTAGGGTATACTTGGATGTATGACCTAAGCCTACCAACTCATAGTGGAAGGGATCATCTCATTTCAGTTATACTACTAATAGCGCAGAGTAATCATTAGTGAAGCATTCACACCTTATCTTGTTTACCTTGTCACACCTGCCATTTATGTAGTGATCTCTCTTATCCATTTTATATCCCTATCATGTTACTTTTATTTATTTACTGGCTAAAAGTATCTGGACTCGCCAGACTTTATGTCTGACCCTTTTTGTTTCCTCTTCTTTCTTCTGTTCCCTCCCCCCAAGGTTCTCAAAGGAGGGAATTCTCAGGTTTAGTCAGGATTCTGCTATTGTCTTGCTTGGAACTACTTAGAAATACTGCTGGTTTCACATCTTTCTCTACTATGGCTTATGATTTGGGGATTATGCTTTCTTTATTATTGTACTCTGATATTTAAAGTACAAGACAGAAGTTTTAATGATGTACTGAGTTTATGTATTTTCAGACATATGGTGTAACCATGCTTTATGATTAATAAAAGTTTTTTATTCCGTTGCTATTTTATATCTGTCTTGTAATGTTTCTGTTCTATTTACCTTTAACGCTTCATGAAACTTAATGCATTCCTTTAGTGAGTGACATTAACGGATGTGGGGTGTTTCACATTTCTTCTTCCCCTTCTAGTTCTTCCTCTGGTTCTTCCTCTGGTTCTTCCTCCTCTTCCATGGCATGATTATCATCGTTGATTATAATCGGATTAGCCTGATTATCCATTATGAATTTAAGAAGACTCCTTATTACTTTACCTTGCCTATTTTGCTCTTGGCTCATCGTAATCTGTTGTACTTGTATTTCAGCCAACATTTGCAGAGCATACTCCATCTTTTCTTCGATTTTAATGACCCGAGATAGTGTAGATCGTTGAAAAGGACCCTCGGATGTTCCAGCAGACGAATCGGGATTGATTTGGGTGTTTAAATTAGTGGAGGCCATTGTTTATTTTAGTTTAGAATTTTTACAGAGAAGAGAAATGAAAATGTAGAAGAAAAGTCGAAGTGGAAGGTTTAAATAATTGATATAGCTAACTTTTGGTGGGAATTAAATTTAAAATTCTGACAGCTATATGTCGACATATGCATATATGTATGTCGACATACTTATATTTTAAATTTTATTTTTCTAATTTTTTATGTTATTTTTATATATAATAGTATATTTGATTATTCTAACTCACTTAACGAACATATGCCTAATTCTCTTCTAAATTTAGTGAATGTTGCATCGTTTAATGGTCTTATTAATATATCTGCTATTTATTTATTTATTTCTATAAAATCGAGTGAAATTTTCTCTTTTCTTACGTTATCTCTTAGAAAATGATGTCTTATATCGATATCTTTAGTTCTTGAATGATGATTTGGATTTTTAAAAATATTTATAGAACTCGTATTATCGCAGTTTATCGGTGATTTATTTATTTTTAATCCAAAATCATTTAGAGTTTGTTGCATATATATCACTTGTGAACAAGCCAAAGCAGCAGAGATATATGTTGCTTCAGTTGTTGATAGAGATACAGTATTTTTCTTTTTTGCTGAACCACGAGACCAGTGAATGTCCTAAGAAGCGACATATTCTACTAGTACTTTTACGATCGAATTTACATCCTGCGTAGTCAGTGTCATAGTAAGAAACTAAATCGAATGGATCTTCCTTAGGATAAAATAATCCAAAGTCTGATGTATGCTTTACATACCTTATAATATGTTTTACGGCTTTTAAATATGTTTCCTTAGGTTGCTATTGATATTTTGCACAGAGACATACACTATGCATTATATATGGTCTACTAGCAGTTATATACAATAATGATCCTATCATTCCTCTATATAGTTTTTGATCCACATCTTTAGATGTATCATCTTTACTTAATGCTATATTAGTTGCCATAGGTGTTGGTCTCCCATTTGTTGTTGTTAAATTATATTTATTAATTAGATCTCTTGCATATTTTTCTTAATTAATAAATATTTCATTCTTTAATTGACGAATTTGTAATCCTAAAAAGAATGATAGTTCTCCCATATGACTCATTTCAAATTCTTGGGTCATAATATTTGAAAATTCTTTATTCATACCAGTACGTATGGCACGTCCGTTGGACGTGTACAAAGAAAAACATGTATTCACTCCTCCTTAATATAAAGAAACATGTGTTCTAGCTTTCTTCCATTAGAAAGTTATAACAACACAACATAAATTATTGTATGTTTGGGTGAAGGCCTGAACCAAGAACTTCAAAACTTCATTATTTTTTGTTTTAGTATGAAGATTAATCCACTTGACTGCTATAAGGAATAATCAATTTTTTGTTGTTGTATTTCTCCTGTTATTTACCTATAAATTATAAAAGCTTTTGAAGTATAATATGAGACTCTTTATATAAAATGTAGTCACATTTTCCATAAATTGTATGAGACCCTTTTTTACAGGAATGTGAATGTAGAATCAAATTTTTTTTTTGGCTTAAAATTTAATTGTTTCAAGCTTATCATTTTTTCGCTTGGTTGGTGAACTAAGCTAAAATTTCCAATAAATTTCATTTATATAATGTTATACAACTACGTCTTTTCTTTGATTTCTCAAAATTTCAATTATATTGGTACCAAAAAATAAACAATTGTTATTTATTTATTGAAAATGTAAAGGGGAAGCAATGCTTTCAACAACAGATGTCTTAACGGATTTTAAAGTGTGATGTCATCAATTTCGTAGAAATTGAATACATGATGCGCTGTCAGTTAGACAAAAAAGGCAAAAATTATCATCGCATTGGACATGAAAATTGTTAACTGTAGATTTTAATACAACAACAAAGTTTGCCAATAAAAATTGGTTATATGAAATCAACATTATAACATATGCGTCAAATCCCTACAGACGGTAAAATAAATATGAATCATACACAATCTAAAGAATAGCCCATATTATACAGGATGACAACTTCAACTTCTACTAATTTTTTTATTATGAGTTAGAGTTAAATCACAGCAATATTGTAGCAGGGCCATGTAACCGTTCCGCTATTTCCAGAGTCACTTGTTCCAATCACGCTTCGCTTCCAGCGTTTACATGCAAATCCTGTTACATCATCCTCGCGGCCCACAATTTCATCTACATCTCATTAATTTTGGCTGACTTAACAGCTGCCCGCAATTTCAGTTTGAACCTAACACCATATGTGTCAAGACTTGCTCCTTCCTATCCTCACTTTAGCTCGCAGCCAGTGTGCTAGTACTTTCATCATCCTCGCATACATATTCTTAGCAATACAGTGAGCTCAGCTAACATTTTCTTTTGTCGTTCTCATATTCGAACAGCATTTAACAACTCCATTACTTTTGCTGAACCGTCAGATCTTCTTTAGCATACCTCTAAACTACTGCCCAGCCCAGCCCTCACCTTAGCTATTACACTCCGTTAAGCTTGTCTTCAAACCAATCAGTCCATCTTCCGTAGGAATCCTTTCTTTTGCTTTTTTCTTTGCTAACAATAGCTGGCTGAAGTCAACAACTAAAATAATTATAATAACATTATTAGTTTTGTTTTTTCGTTTACAAATTTCGTCAATCGTCGTAGTGATGATCTATCTCATTTTACAGATTTTTCTTAATCATATATGAGTGTGCTCCTCCTAACAGGACCATTGTTTAAAAAAATTGTGTTGTGCGAACAAAAGCAAACACATCTCATAATTAAAAATCAATGAGAAGAGCAATAGGTATTATAACTGTAGAAGATGTTGCAAGGGATTTTAAGCCAAGCTTTATTACAAAAAATAAATAATAATTCTAAATTATATATTACCAATGCCAATGAGAAGAAATAGCAGCATAATTACACTCAGACATAACAGGAAATAAATGTGTGAAAATGTAGATAACTCATATCCAGTTCTATGTACATGGCTGGTGAAAATCCTTAGCCTTAACCTGCAGCAACAGTATATCATATGTGGAGTGCATCAGCAAAGTTCTTATTTAGTTATTTACAGGGCACTTTGGCACATAATTACATGTTTAAAGATAACTGTACATGTCAGCTGCAGTCCTAAAGATTCAACACAATAAAAAGTATAAGACAAACAACATAAGAGATAATGAATGAGTTAGGTTTAGTAGAGGAATAATGAAACATGGAAATTAATACATTGTAAAGAAGTAAAGCATCAGGTCACATTTAAAGATTCATATGTAATGCAATAGACTTTACCTAGTATAGAACCTCTATCAATAAACAAACTCCAACCAAAGTTCATTTATATTCAATAGGAAAATTTTAATAGCTAGATTAGTTTCTTAGGTTCTGGTAAGTGAAGTATACAAATGTGAAGTCTTTAATATTCATGACTGAATATTAATCTCTGTTTTTTACATCAAACTCCACCAATTATTCATATTTTTAAACAGCCTTGCAAATTCTTCAACATCATAACATATAAACTCAACATTGAAATAATTTTCTGCTTAATAATATTAATAGTTAATTTTTTAAATAAGCTATCTACCATCCTATCGGTTTTTTTAACTAAAACGTTACGAATGTGTCCATTCACAAAAATATGAATATAAACATATATGATACCTGATTTGGTTGAATTTATCAACCTTTTCATGCTTCTTTAGTTTCAAAAGTGATGCAAATAGCTTTGCACATATGAAAATAAATACAATAAATAAAGGTGGAGTAGAGGAAATCCAATACATGCAAGTATTGAAGTTTTTCATTAAGTACATGAGTGACATAGTTTTTAGGATTAAATACAGATTATAGTGCAGTCAATATATTCATTAAATACAAAGAGGGAAACTATTAATGAAGCATAACTTGGAAATCATCATACCTGTATACCTTAATTAATAGTCTATCTTCCTCAACTCGGTCAACTCATTAATAAAACTTTGTATTTTTTTCTCTTTTTCTTATAAAGACCCTGAATAATATGAATGGATGGATAACACATGGGAGGATGTCGATCATGATTTGGAATCGTCAGAGGAAGATCCAGCGATCCAGCCCATACACCACTCGAGTTTTGCTTCTGTTTTGCGTTCAGCACAGCTTGCTCTGGTGCCGCCTTTTGTCTTCTAAGTAGCTCCACTTCCTCTAACATTACTCACGCTTGTAGCTTCTGTCTTAGCTCTGCAAGATCAACCTCTAGTTTGAAACACCTTTGACTGTTCGGCAGTCAGCTGAATACGGACAGACTGAAGTTCCATTATAAGTTGTGTGTTATATGAATAACAAAGTCCTCTATTTTTATTGAAAACTACTGAGCCATCCTATAAGGAAGATAGACTTCAACAACTCAACTATTTGCTCAGAATTGAAACACCCAATAATAGGAAGCTAACAGTAACAACAACGAATTCAATCCACAATATTTTACTTAGCATCAATTTGAAGTTGAGGCAATCAACCAAGCATATGAACCATGTTCTACGGATGAAACACGTATAATTAAGTTCCCACATCACAGGCCAAAGTTTAAAACTATAAAGAAATTTCAAACATGTATAATTAAGTTCGCACATCACAGGCCAAAGTTTAAAACTATAAAAAAAATCAAACGCGTAAGTCCATTGAGCCAAAGACGGAGAGATTAGCTCCCAACTTCGCTAGTAGTTCAAAAAAGCAATAATCTAATAAGACATTTGCAATCATCAAGTAATTAAAAAAACAGTTACAACAATTCTAAAAATCAAATCTTTTAATCGATAGTCAATTGAACAACTATAGAATCGAAAATTTCATCTCAATTTCAAAATTTGAATCTACAGATGATATTTGTTTATAACCTGATGCGAAATGAACAAAAAATTCAACTTTACCTAGAGAGATGTAGTAATCTTTACTGCGAAATAGATTTGATTACCGCTATGCTCTTATTGAAAAGGGTCTGATTTCATATACTGCTAATCCTGAAATTAGAAAGGATAAAAAAATTAAACGAACTGGTATGAATCTCAATACGAATTTGTAGAGAAATAAATCAATACTAAAGTAGATATTAAATTACCGAATAAATTATCTGTTACAAACAATTGAGGACTTTGCTTTGTTGGATCTTCATCGCTGTAGGTAAAGGTGACTGACTAAGATATGCATGAAATAGATTAAGAGAGAAGAAAGAAGGATCAATGTATTTATAAGTGGAAGTGGAGAAATGATGAGTTGGAAGTTTGAGGACTGAACGCATGAACTGGTAATTTGGATAGTGGAGTTCGTGGAGAAGAAGCAGAAGTGGGGCACGGTCACCTGAATAACGACTAAACTGCCCCCGTCACCTAATGTAATTTTTAAAGGGCGTTTTAGACATTTTAAAAGCTTCATTTCAAAGTATTCTCATTATAATATAGATTATCGTTATATCATCAACATATATTTGTACTAATCTAATATCCTTTTTATTTTTCTTAGTGAACAATTTATTATCTAATTTTCCTATTTCAAAATTTGATTGTAATAAATAATTTCTTAATCTGTCATACCAAGCCATATAACGCTTTCTTCAACTTATATACATGATCAGGTAATTTTTCGTCTTCAAATAGAGGTGGTTGCTCTACATACACATCTTCTTTAACAAATCCATTTAGAAAAGCACTTTTGACATCCATTGATATAATTTGAAATTATTATGGTTTGCAAAGGCTAGTAAAATCCTAATCGCTTATAGTTTTGCTACAGGGGCAAAAGTTTCATCGTAATCTATTCCTTCTTCTTGTGTATAATCTTGTGCTACTAGTCATGCCTTATTTCTTACGACCTCACCGTGTTCATTCATTTTATTTTTATAAGCCCATTTGGTTCCTATTATATTCTTATCCTCTGGTCTAGGAACAAGTTCCCATACATCATTCCTAGGAAACTAATTCAGTTCTTCTTGTATAGCAAGTATCCATGAATCATCGAAAGATGCTTCCTTTGGATTTTTAGGTCCAATAGTTGAAATAAATGCAGTATTACTCATATTATTTAATTGATTACGGGTTCTAACAATAGATTCTATGTCTCCTAATATATTTTCTTCACGATGATCTCTAAGTAATCTAATTCTTTTATTTGGTTGATTATCTTCATTATTTATTTCATTAATTTCATTTTCACATTCATCTCATTGTTTTGAGTTATACTCTTATAGGTTCCTTCTATGGTATTGGTTCGAATATTGAAAACTCTATATGCTTTACTTCTTTCTGAATATCCAATAAATATTCATTTATTGGATTTCAAGTCAAATTTATCAAGATTGTCTTTAATACTAAGTATAAAACATTTACTTCCAAATATTTTAAAATGTGATACTTTTGGTTTCTCATTATACAAAAGTTCATATGGGGTTTTATGAGTTAAAGGTCTAATTGAAATTCTATTTATAATATATCAAGCTGTTGCAACTACCTCAACCCAAAAATTCCTTGGTAAATTACTGTTAGATAACATAGTTCTTGCACACCCTTGTATCGTCCTATTTTTACGTTCAACTACTCCATTTTGTTGAGGGGTTCTCGAAATTGAAAAATTATGAGTTATTCCCTTTTTATTACAATATTTTTCAAAATTTTCGTTTTTGAATTCTCCACCATGATCACTTCGTATTCTTTTGATTTTTAGTGATAATAAATTTTGAATTCTTTTAGAAAAAGTTTTAAATTGATCAAAAGCATCACTTTTATTTTTAAGAAACAAAGTTCAAGTAAATCTAGAAAAACGTCAACTATTATGTAAACATATCTTTATGATTTATCGATTGAACTTGAGATGGACCTAATAAATCCTTGTGAATTAACTCTAATGGTTTTAAGGTAGTAATTTCCTCTTTTGATTTAAATGAACTTTTCTTTAATTTTTCTAGTTGACATGCGTCACATAAATTATTAACTTCAAATTTCATTTTGGGTAATCATCTAATTGAATCTAATTTAGAAATCCTAGAAATGTGTTTGAAATTTATATGACCAAATCATTTATGCCAGATCCAGGGGTCACTTGTATTGGCTATAAGACATAGATTATCGCTGGAGATTTTCATACTCAATATATAGATATTTTTCTTTCTATCTCCTTCGAATATTACTTTTGAATTCCTATCTTCTATAAAACATTTATCCTTTTCAAAGTTTATAACCCTTATCACAGAGTTGATTTATATTTAGCAAGTTGTGTTTTAAATTCCTAACTAATAAAACATCAGAAATAGTAGGAGTTTCAGAATTACCGACATTGCCGATTACAATAATGTATCCTTTAAAATTATCTATGAAGTTCACCATTCCACCATCTTCATATTTCAGATTATTGAGTAATTCAGGATTTCCCGTCATATGTCTCGAACAGCCACTATCCAGTATCCATTTGTCCTTTTTCATTTCCACCAATTGCTTTCTAGAGTTTGAATTCTCAACATCCATGTAACACACCAGTTCGGGATTTGAATTTCCAACAACCATCTTTTCAGAATTTGAATTTCCAAAAGCCACCATTTCATAATTTGAATACCCATCTTTTCAACATTTGAATTTGTAAAACACATCTTTTCCTAAATTGAACAATATTTCAGTAGATCACACGACTTTTCAACATAATTATATGCAGGCTCTTTCAACATTGATATAATGCGTGAATTGACACTAGTGTTAACAGAAATTCCAAAATTTTCCATTTAAAAATTTTCAAAAATCAGATTATGAACTTTTGAAAAACCTTGCTCTGATACCAATTGTTAGGGATTGTGGAATGGATCGTTAAGGCAAAACAAACACTAGAGGGGGTGAATAGTGTTTTTGAGAATTTAAACAAAATCTAAAAGTTTATATGAACTACTATATGAATCAAACACCACAGAGACAATCGCAGACACAGAATCAAACACAAACACAAATATAAACAAAAGTAAAGTGCAGAAAAGGAAAGGACACACCAGATTTTTATACTGCTTCGGAATTGTTCGTACGTCCAATCCCACGCAACGTTGGATTGCGCAGAGTTGTATTACTATATCAATATCCAAATACAGCCCTCCTTGATTTCACAGCTACAAGGGATACCACTGATTCCACCCACACACTTGATCAAGTATACCTTCCTTAATTTCACGGCTATAAGGGATACAACCGATTACCCCTCCTTGATTTCACAGCTACAAGGGATACCACTGATTCCACCCACACACTTGATCAAGTATACCTTCCTCGATTTCACGGCTACAAGGGATACCACTGATTACCCATCCTTGATTTCACAACTACAAGGGATACCACTGATTCCTTTGCTCAACCCAAACAGTTACAAACAGCCCTATAACCCTTCAATAGCACTTGATTCAGAGAGTAAACAGTAGATAGTGTAGAGAGAAGAAGATTAGTGAAATAGAATTGAATTTAGTAGAGTATAGGTGTAGAAATCATAAAAATAATGAAAAATAATGGTGTAATGAAAGAGAGTGAAAGTGGAGAAGAAGAAGTGATTAAAAAATAGAAATATTGTGAAGTAGGAAATCATATAGAAACATAAATATAAACTATATAAATATATTTATAAAATTATAGACTTTAAAACTATAAATATAAAGTATATAAAATATAAATATTTAAAACTTATAAAATAAAACTTATAAAACTTAAGTTTGAAATCACATAAAAAATAGAAAATAAAATAGAGAGGAAAGAGATTGAAGATAGAATTTGAAAACAGAATTTGAAAATAAGAATTTGAAATAAATTTGAATTTGAACCTAGAGTGCTATTCAGAGTCTTACACAATCTAGACTGTATAACTATATTTATCTTTAACTCTTGAACTCTTGAAATCTTGAATACTCATGAGTCTTGAAATATCTCTGAATTCTGAATCCCTAACATCTTTAAACTATATAGTCTTCAGTAATATTTCCTGTATATAAATCCTGCATATTTGTATATATATTCTAGAGAGAAGTGTTAGTATATATTTTATAATCAATTAATATTGAAATAAGGTTGTTGTCATCAAAACTCCATTCTCTAACACATAGCATAGTAATTCTGAAGAACCTTATTGACCCTACCAGTATGTATATCGATCTGAGGGTGATAAGCCATTCTAAGTCTCAACTGTGTACCTAGGGCCTCTTGCAAGCTCCAAAAAAATTCACTTGTAAAGATGGGGTCACGGTCCACTTACTATACTGGAAGGTACCCCATGAAGTTGGACTATCTCCCCATGGTATATCGATGCTAGCCAAGTTGTTGTCCTCTTGCTCTTAACTGGAATAAAGCGAACGCACTTCGTATGTATATCCACTATAAACCATATACTCGTGTTACCGTTCCGCGATCTGGGCATTCCATCAATAAATTCCATAGAGACGCTCTCTCATTTCCATTGTGCGATATCCAAGGGCTGAAGCAATCCGCAAAGTTTCCTTAGTTCAGCCTTTACTTCTTGACAAGTCAAACATCGGGCCACGAACTCTGCCACGTTGTAACAACCTGAATTTTAATAACATGTTAAAACAAGAAATCAAGGTATAATTAATTTTTAAAATGAGAATTATGGGAAACGGGTTGTGCCATTGCGTTCGTCTCGGAATTCTGCATGAAATAGAGTCTGAGTTTTCGAAAATCGGAGTCCGGATGAAGAAGTTATGGCCTGTAGAAGATTCAGCAAATTTTAGGCAGCACAGAATCAGGCAGGTCGACCTGGGGGCCAGATCGACCATGTGGTCGACCTACCCCCCAGGTCGACCATGTGGTCGACCTCCCCCCCCCCCCCCCCACAGGTCGACCTGGTGACCTGTTTTGACCCAGAACCCATTTTTGAAGCCTGAGACGTGTTTTGATGGTCCGGATTGATCTAGGGTTAATCTAAGGGCCTAAACTAGTTGCTACCCCTATAAATACATCCTAAGACCTAGCCTAATTCACACAAATCATTCTTACACTACTATGTTGCTAATTTACCTCTTGAACCATGGTCGCCGCCTCCAAATTAAAGCTTAAGCATTCAAACTCAATTCAAATCAAAGATCAACGCTTCTACAACAATTCAAGAGAATAGATCAGCGACACCGAAGCGTTCTACGACAAATTTCTAGACCTGACTTCTACATCTAAATTTCTTAGACCACGATCTGTAAGTTCCAGTTACTTTTAGATAAAAACTATAAACTTAATATGGGCATGTTATAAATTGGAATTAATCTATGTATGATTCATATCTATTCTTGTTCATCTTGGATCTTGACTTTTGGGAATATTGCCTATGACATAGAAACTATTGTTAATGGCATAAGACTATGCCTATGACTATGAATATAAAACTATACCTACGCCTATGACTGTGAACATAAGACTATGACTATGACTGTGAACATAAGACTATGCTTATGCCTACTAATGTGAACATAAGACTATGCCTATGCCTATGACTGTGAACATAAGACTGTTGCCTATGACTATGACAAGGACAATTGTGACTAATCACCTATGATTCATGACCATGAGGTTATTGCCTAGAATTATGACTATGAAATTGGATCTAAGCTTGATTTTCTATTCAGACCTATTTTCTTTATTTGTCTTGATTTTGGGGATTTTTCTATTTAAGTTAGATCTATCCGTGTTCTTGAATCTAGATTATTATTCAAACCTTTTTCATGTTCATAATGTTATGCCTGCGATGTTTTAATCAATTTATTTAGTTATGTCATGCCTTGGAAATAAATTGATAATAGAACAATGTTTATTATGTTATAATATTGTTCTATGCCTGTGGTTCTATTTTATCATCATGTTGAATTGGGAATTAATGAATAAGTCTATTCATATGTATATGAACTTGGAGTATAACCCGTTATGACAAGTTGTGTAATTTATCATGTTATGCAAGTTTTAGGTTGTGAAATCATATCACATATGTGACCAAATGTTAGATCTACATGTTTATGTGTATATGTTAAACCTATGTCATATTTCAAGTTCACACTTATTCATATGTTCGTGATTGATTTGCAAGTTCACATATATGTAAGTTGATTTAGTCTATGTTGCAAATTCACATATATGTATGTTGATTTAGTCTATGTTGCAAGTTCACACCTATGATATTCATGTTGATTATCTTGCAAGTACACACCTATGGTGTTCATATTGACTATACCGAGAATGCCAAGTTTACACCAATGTCATGTTTATGTTAATGAATCGCTTTATGCAAATTTTGTGTACGTTAAATTAGGCTAAGTTGTTAGCCTAATATTATAGGTCAAAAATCATGCGGACAAAGATTAGGCTAAGATTGTTAGCCTAATATTTAGACGGGGTAACATTGGGATAAATTGGTAATTATAGGAAACTTGGTATGAAACTTGCCTTGAAACTTGACACGAACTTGACATGAAAATTTGAACATGGACATGACACTAGAATGAACTTGAAAATGGCCAACTCGAGGTTGGGTTGAGTTTGCGGTGTAATTCTGCCCGGAACCGCCCGGCAAATCCAATTACTGCAAACAATAGGATCCAATGTGGGTAGTTGGTCGTATCGCACTTGAAAACCCGAGGTCAGACTGAGTCGTGGTGTAATTCTGTCCGGAACCGCCCGGCATATCCAGTGACCACAACAACAGGTCTGATGTGAGAGGTTGGGGTGCATTAATAAATTAATGCCACATGATAGGGTTAAGTCATGAACTTCAACACTTAACCAACTTGACATGCTAGACTGATAAGGGTTAAGTCACGAATTTAAATGACAACACTAGACGTATCATGGTACCCTGGAACTAGGCAGGGTGGGGCACGATTACTGGGCTGATTGTAAGTGACCAGAACGACGGCAGTGTTGGTGCACCAGTGTAGGTTCAGGCGGGCTATGGTCGTGCACGTGGTCCGGAGTTGAAAAAGCAGACATTGGGCATCAATAGGTTTATCTGTGCATGCTTGATTCATGTCGGTGGTTGGCACCATAAGGCTTGATACACCCTATGGTGGACCTAGCACAGGTGACTACATTCGTGATAGGGCCGTATGACATAGACACATGATGGGCTAGAATTTGTATGGAGCCGATCGACTAGTGGATCGTTTCGTTGGACCTAGAAATGGGTCATTTCATGATATTGGGCCAAGGGATCATTTCATGATTAATATAAGACATGGGTTTGGGATCCTAGTACAGTTGATGCAGCGAACCTTGAATATGTGATGCTATACTTGATTTATCATGTTATCTTAGTCTATCTTGCCCATCTTGTCAGCATCCTTATGTTACTTTCAGTTTATACATGTCAAGTTACCTTTACTTGCTTTTATGCTGAAAGTCACTTGGCCCTACTGGTATTTATGAATGACCCGTTTTCTTTCGCCTCTTTTTCTTTCGTCCCCCCCCCCCCCCCAGGTTCTCAGGGAGGAAACTCTAGCACTTAGCTTGGATTTCGCTTGCTTTCGGTTCAGCTCATGTACGGTTTGATCTTGAGCTATGCTATGGCTGTATTTCTGCTACCTTTGGGGAATTAAGCTACTTTTGATGTTTTAAGTTTATGCTTCTTTATTTATGCAAGACAGAATTTGTTGTAATGGAAACTAATCACCTTGGCTATTTGATGTAAAAGGTTCTGACACTTTTTGAAAGTAATGAAATTTATCTTTTAATTCTTCCGCCGTTTTATTTATGTTCTGTCTTGTAATATTTTTGTGTTGGTTTACCTCGATAACGCTCCTCCAAAACTAGTGCATTCCCTTTGTGAGTGACCCTAGCGGAGGTGGGGTGTTACACACGCCCTTCTACATGCCAATCCAACGAAAAATTCGCTTCGTGTCTGAATGCATCTTGTCAATGCCCGGATGGATAGTCATCCGAAAGTGATGAGCCTCCTCAAGAACCGATCTTAGCAAATCTCCAACTCTGGGAAGACACAATCTCCCATCTTGTCTTAACCACCCTTTCTCATCCACCGAATATATAGCTAGGTTACTAGAGGCCTCTCCTCTTTCGAGTCTATCCAAGATTTCCATCAATTGCTGATCCAGTCGCTGTGTGGATCCAATGCGCTCCAAAAGAGTAGGTCGCACCTCCAACGATGCCAACAAACCAAGCGTGAAATCTGTAGACGACCAAAAATCAAATGTCGAGATAAACTTCAAGCTCTGTCTCTTGATGAGTAAAGGACTCAAGGTCATCCTCTGCCTACTCAATGCGTCCACGACCACATTAACCTTGCCTGGGGTATAAGCTATCCCAAAATCGTAGGACGCCAGAAGCTCCATCCATCATTGTTGCCTTAAGTTGAGATCCTTCTACGAAAACAAATGTTTGAGCGACTTGTGATCCGCGTAGAGCTCAAATCTCTCTCCAAGTAGATAGTGTCACCAAGACTTAAATGCAAACACTATTACTACCAACTGCAAGTTGTGGGTGGGGTAGTTCTTCTCATGAACTCTCAATAGCCTACTTGCATAGCAGACCACCCTACCCTTTTGCATCAACAAAGCACCTGATCCTGCGCCACAAGCATCCGTATAGACCGTAAACACCTTATTACCATCCAAAGAGTCAAAAAATGGGTTGATATCAGAGCCCTCTTTGACCTTTCGAATGTATCCTCGTAATCAATGCTCCATGCGAAAACCAAGTTCTTCTTCGTCGAACGGGTGAGCGGAGCTAATATTCGTGCAAAGTCCTTAATGAACTTTCTATAATAACCCGCCAATCTAAGGAAACTCCTTACGTGTATCGCATTCCTAGATGATTTCCAATCTTGAACTGTGACAACTTTAGCAAGGTTCACCGCTATTCCACCCTTGGAGACTACATGCCCCAAAAACCTTATGTCCTTTCTCCAGAATTGACATGTAGAAAATTTAGCCTTAAGTTGAGCAAGCTGAGTGTACTGAGAACCTCCTCTAAGAGTTTGGCATGCTCTTCCTCGCTCCTTGAGAAAACCAGAATATCATCCACGAAAGCTACCACGAACTTGTTCAGATACCCACTAAACACCTGACTCATCAAATCAGTGAAGTATGCGGGTGCATTGGTCAACCTAAAAGGCAAGACCAACCACTCAAGAAACCGTCCGGAGTTCAGAAAGTCATCTTGTTAATATTATCAACCGCTACCCTAAGCTGATGAAATCCCGTGGCTAGATTCAACTGTGAGAAAACTGAAGCACTTACTAGTTGGTCAAAAAGTCATCAATCCTCGGAAGCGGGTGCCTATTCTTCTTGGTGAGCCTATTCAACTCTCTATAGTCCACGCATAGACAACGAGAGCCGTCTGCCTTGGTTGCAAAGACAAGTGAAGCTCCCCCACACATAAATGCTCTGTCTAATGAATCATTTCTCTAATAACTCACCTACTTGTTTACTGAGCTCCCTCCTCTCCCTAGGATCCATGTGGCACACTGGTATAGCGACTAGTTTTGCATTCTCCACTAAGTAAATCAGGGAGCCTATCTCATACCTTAGAGGTAATCCTCCAACTTCATTAAACACGTTCGAAAAACCACTAACTATGGGTGTAGATCGAAGGACATCAACGGAAGCATTAAGAGAATCGAGGAAACTGAGCACAACTGACCCCATGGGTTACAAGAAATTTTGAGAGTTCTACCTTGGCACGTTAGAAGGCTAACAACTCTCCTCTCACAATTAAGGATGGCACCATATATGGCTAGCCAATCCATACCTATAATTAATCCATAACCCATAAAGCCAAGACCATACTCATCGCATTCAACGCCCATAACATGAATTCTCAAACCCCTACATATCGTAGATAAATGAGTTGTTCCTCCTATGCGGTTTGAGACTACAACAGGATCATAAACAATACCAGTGTATAGGTGCAGATTATCTACAACAAAATTGAATATGAATGAATGAGAAACACTAGAGACAAAGAGGGTCCTAATACGATAGCCAAAAAGAGAAATCAAACCTTCTATAGTGAATTTCCTACCATGATCCGATCTACCTACCTCAAGCACATGCACTTGCCCTCTAAATGATCCAGCTTTCTGTCCTTGCTTGTTAGGGCATTGCCTTGTAAAATGTCCAACTTGGTCGCAGGTGAAACAAGAATTCTTTGTCTTATTACAATCTCTCATAAAGTGTCCTAAAGCCCTACAACCATGACATTTAACCTTTGTCTTGATCTGAGCCTTATCAGGCTTTCCTTCCTTCTTAGCTGTGTCCTTCTTGGGCCACCACTTATTTTTCTTAGCCTTTGATTTTCCCTCCTCGGTCTTAACCTCTTTCTTCTCCTCTTTACCGTCCTCGTGCATCAAAGCTATGTCAACAAGCCTCTCAAATGTCGCTCCCATCGGTACATGCATCGGTGCTAAGTCTTGGAGTGGTTGTTCAACCCTTTCGCGAACCTTAAAGCCTTTTTATGAGCTATGTTTACCAATTACAACTCAAATCTCACTAGTTGATTAAAGCTGTTAACATATTCCTCTATTGTCATGCTTCCTCATTTTAAATTCAAGAACCTCTCCATTTCAATTACTTCCTCCGCTTACGATAGGAACCTCTTATCTAGCCTTAAGTTCATAAGTAACTACCATTTGTCCGGCCTGAATCACCTCCCACCAGTACGATGCTTTTTCCTTCAGTTGCCAAGCGAACAACTGAATTTTTCTCCTATCATCGAGCTGTAACAAGTTAAATACATTTTCCGTTTCCCTAAGCCAATTGCGCGCCTCCACAAAGCTCTCAGTGACATGAAAAGGCTTGCCACCCATCGTGTAGGAGTCCTGTAACACCCCGCATTTTTATGGCTATTAAATAATTAAATAACGCATATGTGTATATATATGCATAGACATAAATATATATATGAAGAATAAAATAAAGATAATATGTGATTACATGTAATAAATACATGCACTGAAAAAAGAAGAAAAAGATTAATGTAAATAATAATGCAATGCATGTGTTAAAAGAAAGAAAGATTTGGTTACATGCAGTGTAAATATGTTGCATACAATGATTTACAAATATTATGCATTAATATAAAAGAAAAATGAAAGAAAAATATGCATGCAAATTAATAAAGTTACATGCAATGGTTTGGATAAAATATTGTAACAAAACATGAAAAATAGGAATAAGAAAATAACAATGACCACCATTTTTCCAAGCCTTGTTAACAAAATCCTAAGTAGTCCAGTTGGTTATAGCATGTGGCTTGCATACAAGAGGTATAGAGTTCGATCCCCGCCGGCGTCATATTTTTGTTTTAAGGGAACGACTAAAATAACACATGTTCATAAGAGAAGATATATATAAACGTACATATAAGGAAAAATATACATATAAGGAAGTAAAGAAAAATATATGTATATCTGAATATGAGAATATATATGTATATATGTGCAGAAATATATATATATATATATATATATATATATATATATACAAGAGAAAAGTTCAAAATAAGGGTGCAATCAAAGAAATATGGTAAGAATTAAATAACGGCTTAACACCATTTGAATTTTGAAATCGAAATAAAAGTTGTGCGTATATATATACACGTAAAATAGGCATTGGAAGTTTTGTATACAAATAAGGAGATTATATGTAAATATAATGTTTAAATAAATTACAGAAATTCAAACATTCAAAAATAAAACTTCTACGCCAAAACAGCTCATGGGACCCACAAGGAGGTCGACCCACCCATAGGGGGTTCGACCCACCTACAGGGGGGGTCAACCTAAGGATCGACCCACCCTAGATCCGGGAAGATTCATCGATTAATCTGGACTGTTTTCTTAACCAAGTTCATTGTTGACTCAGCACTGCGTGTATGATAAGATCCTGAACACCTAAAAATAGGCTAGCAGAGCCTAGCCTAAATCTCATATTTTTGAGATGATGTCTATACTCTGCCATTCTTCTTCCTCCTCAAATCTCTTTAGAAAAATAGAATAATTAGTTTAGAAAATTTTGATTCAAGATCTGGAGGAAAAGAATAAATATTAATAAAGAAGGTGTTCAGAATCATATTCGAAGTGACATAAATTCTTGGATCTAGTCTTTTTAATTTTCTCCTCTTTCATCCCTTTTTCTTTTAGTAAGAATTGTGGATCCATGGTTGTTAGGTTCTAAATCCAGTTAGGAGAACCATGGAATGCTAGATCTGGACCAGATTCAGGATTTGGAAAGCAAATTAGGTGAGTGGATTTAAGTTATATCATTTTTGTTAATGATATATTACCGTTTGACATTCCCCGTTAATATGCAATGTAAATCTGCCATAATGTTAATACAAAATGTTGAAATGCTAATTTGATGCATTGAAATGTTAATATGTTAAAATATGTGGAAACAATTACTGTTGTATATTTGCATGTTTTAATAACTAGTTAATTGGATACTATAAGTTAAATTACAGTGAATTTGGAATAATTACATGCTATCTGTGGCATATTTTGTACTTGAAACCTTAACTTCAAGAATTGAGACAATTACATTTTAAATTGTTATATTAGAATAATTACATGATTGATAGTACATGTTATTATTTTAGAATGGAGTTAATTGCATGCGACATGATAATCAAATAATGGACTCAATAGGACATTAAGTGTGACATGTAAGAATTGAATACAGTAAAATATAGAAAGAATGAATATACCTTAATTTTGTAGAAATTAGAAAACTGTAACCGCACCTAGACACGAGGTTAAATTCAACTTGTGGTAAAAGTCTGCCTGTAACCGCTCGACAAATCCAACATCCACAAGTTGTTAATTTTATTTGAGGGGTCTAGTGCATAAATATACATGTAACGGTGCTGAGACACGAGGTTAAATTCAACTTGTAGTAGAAGTCTGGCCGGAACCGCCCGACAAATCCAGCATCCACAGGCTGTTAATTTAATGTGAGAGGTCTAGTGCACAAACATATATATATATATGAATATATATATATATGAATATATATATATATAAAGGAAACAAATAAATGACATTAATTGTAATTGATGGAAATGAATGGAATTGAATGAAAGTTACATTAGTAAAAAGGATTGGGATGAACGGGGAATGATAATAACCTATTATAATTAATTACACTAATGAGAATGATTATATAATAGGTAGGCTTGTCCTAGGGACAAGTGAAAATTATAACTTAGGTTATAATAAACAATAAAGGAAATAGAATAACTTATGTAATGGGATAAGTTGTACTTAATTGTAAATTAAGTTATCTATAAGAACGAGATTCTGAAATCTCTTGATAAGGACAATATAAGTTGTATTAATGGAAAGGAAACTTATTAGTAAACCTTAGTTAAGAGAACTAAGTTAATAAGTAAACAACGATAAGTAGTGACAGTGTAAGATGAAATTATTATTAAATAAGAGAGAATAAAGCAAACTTATGAAATGAAATAAGTTATATTTAATCATAAATAATAAGTGGCATGTTAAACAGAAAACATGTGAATTGAGATATTTTTAATTACATATTAAGTAGAATATGCTATTTGACAATGAATAACAAAAAGAGATGGTAGATTACAGACCTTGGATTACAATATAAAGAATGACATGTTATGGGCTTATTAATAAACGAAAAAGGGTTAAGTCTTGTAAACAAATTAATAAGCAAGAGGGGTCCATTACTTAGAGATATAAAGGGCTCGAAAAGAACTTGGTAACTTGAATAAGGAGTTAATATGATTTGAAATAACCAAGTTAAAAGGAAACCTAATGAGGTTGAGCAAGCGCGTAATTGAATGTTTAGACATAAGGTCTAATAACATATTAAAATAAGGCGCTTGGACCAGTTCGCACATTTAAAGTGAATAACCCAACGATGTAGATCATCGCGATGTCATGAGGCACGAGGGGAGCGCACATCCACCTGATTATTAAGTTAGCTATGAAGGACTGGAAGGGGAAGCACGTGGCTTCCTAAGATGCTTAAGATGCTCCTGGTAGTCCTTTGTGCAGTAGCAGATGTTAAGGATGTGCGCGCAGAGGTTGGGTCTGCGCGTTACTACCTGGTGAGTATGCCTTGACTGCAAAAGTAGTTTTGTAGTCAGAATGTTATGACGAGATGACACTAGGGTGATTTGGCGATTGCCTCAACGGGAGGCGGGTCAGGACCAAACAAGGATAGTAGATCGTCGGGTACCCATCATCGGTAGCTAGTGGGATGCGAAAAGACTAGAGGTAAACCCAAGAAGCCATCAACCTTTCACTATTGAGGCACGGTGTTTGAGGGGAGACGCCAACTGGATATTTAGATTGTTTTTTAGGGGAAAGTCGCTTAGCTCTTGTAGTCTTTACTAGTTGAGGGAGGGGCCGAGGTGGGCTACGTGCGCCACGTGATGCGTACACGGCACATATATATATATATATATATATGTATGTATGTATATATATATATTCTACATATTTTTTTCTTTTTATCTATCTTCCCAATTAACCATTTTCACACTAAACCACTTTTTGAACTACATATGTATATATATCTATTTTTTGCTTACAAACCTTAGAACAATGCTAAACATTATTCTTTTCTCATTCTTCTTTTTCATGTTTTGCTGCAATATTTAATTTAAAGATATCTTCTTCATACGGAGTCCGATTTACGCAAACTCGGACTCTATCTCAAGCAGAATTCTGAGATGAATGCAATGGCGCAACCCGTTTCACATATTTCTTCTCTTAAAAATTAAGTATACTTTAATTTGTTACTTTGACATTTACCGAAAATACAGGGTGGTACATTCTCTCCTCCTTAAAGGATTTCGTCCCCGAAATCTTCATGTTAAGAAGAATGCATATCCTAACATCCAACGTCCATCTACTCAACCATTCCATCATAGGCATCCATTGTCCTTAAAAAGATTTCTATTGCTTTCGTCATCATATGCATAGTGTGTGTACACGTTCTTATCTAATGCAAAGTCAGGCGGTCTATTGATTCAGTTGACCTCCTTAATGCGGATTATGTTGGTGCTATGAGTCCATCATGTATGCAATTACTCCTAATCGTACTTTATAACTTCTACATGAGTGCACAGTCATTCATACAAATGCAACATACACATGATAACACATCAAGTTTCTGTTCATATATATAAAAATTCACTCATGCATATGAAATATGAAAGTGACTGAGCCGATCTAGTGCCTAATGTGTGTATATGCATCCACGAGCAACCACTAGAAAACACTTGCAACCATCAATCATAACATGTTTCAAATACATGTTTACATCCATTGGCTTCTACCTAAGGATCGTGGATAGGACCGAGAGGATATACCTAAAAGATAAAGACTAGCATGCAAATAAATATTACAGAAAAGGTGGAATCAAGGATATACCCTCAAATAGGGTGTGATGCGCGTATCTAGTCTTTAGTCTTCTAAGTCGCATCTTCTTGAGCTTCACTCCACTGTACCTTAACTAATTTAACTCCACGGTTGCGAAGATTCTTGACCTCCATTTCCAAAACCCACTAGTAAAGATAGGACCTTGATCACTTACTATGCTAGAGGGTATTCAATGTAGTCGAACTATCTTTCCAAGATAAACAAATGTTAACCATGATACCAAGTGTATATACTAAGATGATTAGAGGTCTCTCTTCTACTTAGCTTATCCATCATGTCACAAATCTGAGGGTCGATATCTCTCACGCAAACCATCCTAGTCGAACTTGACATCCCTCAAGTACAAGCCTTAAAGGCCTAAACCAATATCAGACAAGCACCCAAGGAATACCTCCTCCGAATTTGGACGATTTATGTGAGATGATACTGGCAAAACAACCAAACAATTGAGCACTTAACCGACTCTGGCTATCCTCGCCAATCTTGTTCCAAAACTATCGTTGATCGCATAACTGGCTTTGCATTGTCAACTAGATATATGCGGAAGTCTGTCTCGAGTTTTAGGGGGAAAACCCCTACCCTAATCAAAACATCTTGCGTACTCATGGACTACTCAACGAATCGAAAATCGTCGATAGATACATAAAGTGATTATAAGTAGCTAAGACAAACTGGTCCCTAAGGATCGCACGAAATCTCGAGGGTATTCCCGAGGCAAGTCGAAAGTCTAACTACCCTCCTTTCACAAAATTTGTTTGTGAACAAATCAAACAATTGTAAACAACTGTAAAATTCGTTCGGCTTTCCTAAACAACAAGGATTGTTGTAGAGGGTGTCGAACTCTGGGACCAAAAATATTTAAACTAGTAAATCCAATCAAGTTATTCCAGGATTTTGATTGATTGAAAACACAGAAAATAACAGCAATTAAATAAAAAGAGAGATTTATATAATAAGAGATAGCAATCAGGGGATAATGACATAGATTGGATTCATACTCATCAATAGCCAACAAATAAATATAGATCTAATTCATGTTTCTGTCACACACATGAATCAACGATAATTAGATTCTTAGAAACAAATAAGTAAATAACAACAAGCATAACCTATGCCGGAGCCGAGCTCTTAAACAACCATAGGCTATCAGGACAGATTCACTAATTAATTTCTAAAACCCTAAAATTAGATCTAAATCTGGTAATTGATAGATCGAACATGAATATACCTTGTAAAGGAGCATAGCTCTTAAACAACACAGAATATGAAGGTTCAAATCCAACCCTTGATTCAAATCCAGGTCTACATGTATAAAGTCCTCATCTATTGGCTATGTGATTCATGTTGAATCATATCTATTAGTGTCATCACCTCCTAATCAAAGGGGATTAGCTAGACATAGCTAAGGAAGAAGAGAAAAAGAAACTAAATAACATAAATAAAATAACAACTGAGAGAAAGGTAGAAGAAGAGATTTATTCCAAGAAGAGAATTACAGAATAAAACTAAGTGTAATTACAAATGAAGGAGATACAGTGTATTTATAGTTGATATGACAAAGACTACTTGGCTATCTACACAATGTGGGACTAAAGATTTAGCCCAAATAAAAGCCAGTGTGAACGCAGCTGTAGAGTGAGAGGCTTTGTAAGTGAGCCAATGTGAACGCAGTGTGAATGGATTTGCAATTGGCATAGCTTGCGGGCATCAAATGACATCAATTTCAATTGTTTTGAGCATGAATAGGAACTCCCAACATCTGCAGCAAGCTATCTTTATGAAAAGGCATTGGATCATTAAAATATGTGGCAGAAGGTGGTTGAACAATAACATTTCTTCAAGATTTAATCTAACTCTCAAAATCATCATTTCAACAATTAAGTGCATTAGTCCATTCATCATAAATAATCTGAAAACACAACTATAAATACACAGTATCAATTGTTTTAAATATAAAATAAGATAAATATGCGGATAAAATATAAACAATTATGTGTATATCAACCAACTAACCAATCCATGCCTAGAATCAACCCATAGCCCATGAAACCTAGAAACATAAGCAGCTTAAATCCTTACAAACCAAAGATAAATGAGCCGAACCACAAATGGGATTTGAGACAATAATGGGATCTTCTACTATACAAGTACGAAGGTGCAGAAACTCAACTATGGAAGCAGATATAAACGAATGTGAAGCGCTAAAATCAAAAAGAGTACTAACAGAATGATCAAGAAGAAAAACTAAACTTTTTCAACAGAAACCTTACTACCTCTCTCTCGGTACGCTGGCGGTGAGAGCGTGCATTAGCCCTCCTGAAAATCCTATCAGTTGTTCTTGCCCTTGCCCTTAATTATACGACCCGTTATACCATAATAAAGATACTCCCTCTTGTTTTAGGTTTTACTATTCTTTCCTCCCCTCCTTTGTGAACCAAGTCTATATTCATGAGTTCTTCATCCTTGGGTTGTGCTCCTTAACCAAACTCCCTCATTCTCATCTTTTCCATCCTTGTGTAACTTGTTGACAGGTCTCTTGAAAGCTGCCTCCATCGCATGGAAAATTCTACAAAGCTCGAAAGAAAATTAGCCGCGGGTGAAACTACTACGGCTATGGATGGAGGTGGGCACTTCTTCACCCTTTGATAGGTGTCGTAGTCTCATCGAGCCTACAGAACCATGCCGCGATGAGGTTACCTCCCAGAAAGCCAGGAGCCCCGGAGACTCAGAAAAGAAGGAAACAAGGATTCAAACAGAGGACCAAAAGATAGTGCATATGGCTTTGGGGAATATGCCTTCAAAAACAAAACTTTTCTTTAGAAAATGCTTCTTTTAAAACCGTTTTGAAAATAATTTTTCAAATCTTTTATTTGATCCGGTAACCTTCAGCTCTGATACCAAGTGAAACACCTCAGAATTTGTCACAAAGCCAATCAGAGAAGGCCACATAAAAAAAACAATCCTTGACCAACAAAAAATGTGCCACATGATGCATACACGTCATATATATATATATATATATATATATATATATATATGTGTGTGTGTGTGTGTGTGTGTATGTATATGTATATATATATATATATATATATTCTACATATTTTTTTCTTTTTATCTATCTTCCCAATTAACCATTTTCACACTAAACCACTTTTTGAACTGCGTTCACACTAAGCCACTTTTTAGCCATTCCCCTAAAACAAAAATATGGCGCTGGCGGGGATCGAACTCTGTACCTCTTGTATGCAAGTCACATGTTCTAACAAAATGAGCTACTAAGTATTTTGCTTACAAACCTTAGAACAATGCTAAACATTATTCTTTTCTCATTCTTCTTTTTCATGTTTTGCTGCAATATTTAATTTAAAGATATCTTCTTCATACGGAGTCCAATTTACGCAAACTCGGACTCTATCTCAAGCAGAATTCCAAGATGAACGCAATGGCGCAACCCGTTTCACCTATTTCTTCTCTTAAAAATTAAGTATACTTTAATTTATTACTTTGACATTCACCGAAAATACGGGGTGTTACAATCTGTATTTTGAGGCCCTTAAAGGCGGGACTGTACAGGTATGGAAAAGCTCCCGACCGAGTTCTGTGTTTCTTGCGCAGCCCTACGACAAAACTCGGTGCACAGTAGAGGATATATGCGGTTAAGGCATCGAGTACGATTGACGATATGTACGTGGGAAAGTCTAAATACATGCATGTCTGCTCTCGGTGGTGTATCGTAGACTCGAGGGCATTACTCTATGATGGAACATGATTCGATCGAAGGTGGCAGTCCGTACGCTTACGTAGCATGGCAATGGAAGATATATGTGAAATGTAGCATTGTTATATAAAGATCTGTACGCCACTCCGGCGTAGGATGAGGGACTGCGTACATTCATGTGGCATTATGGTGGAGACCATGCAAGTGGGTTACCATCGGGTGTACCTAAATATTAGAGGTAGCTACATATATACTGTATTAGGTTAATCCACTGGAAAATAGATGGGTACAACGTGTGTGTAAGCCTTGAGTGCTATTAACCCAAGTAACCTAATAAACGATAAGAAAATGTAACTGAACGGTATATGTAGGGTTATCCAAAATGTGTAGTTTAAATCCAGTCGCTAGAACTTGTGTTCAGACCCCTTCCTCATAACATACTCACAGGTTAGATTTGTGGCAGAGATATGATAGCTTTGGATACTGATTAGGCAGTATTATTACTACGGTAAGGCTATATTTTGATTGCATTGTATTTTATTCATTCTGCTGTGAGATGTTTTTCTGAGCTCTGATATATTTTATATCTCTGCCTTTTCTACAGGTTACAGTCGGTATGAAACTGTTGTAACCCATTATAGGAATCATAAGGAACCAAATCGCAACTTATGAAAAATAGACAAAAACCAATAGAAATTTACTAGAACGATAACCAATCACTTATTCATCTTCAATCAAACTATCATCAGACCTTAAAGCCAGAATTAAACCAAATTCACATCTAGTAAAATTAATTGAATTCAATCTGTAAATAAAACTTGAGAAGTTGATAAGCCCCAAAAATTTCGCTAGGATATTAATAGTGGGATGCAAGCAAATAATATTGTTTACATCCAATAAGATGTAAATCGATTTTCCAATGGCGGTCATACTGACCGTTACACCATAAGATGTAAATAAATTAGTAGAAAAAATCCGACTTTGTTTTCCACATTATCTGATCTACATTTCAGTACGGAACCCCACAGATTGTTAGTTAAATCAAAACAACTCAAAATAGAAATTCTCGAACTGTAAGTCAAAATAAATCACACCCAAATCGAAGGTTGTGAAACGAATTCTTATACTTTTTAAAATAGAATCGAAGGGACGGCATATTCTAGTCAAGCAAGATCAGTTGGGAAGAACTCAGGAAATCAGCATAAGATATGATAGTTTGAAATCAATTTTCATCAGAAAATCCTGGTTCTCTAGTGGCTTGATCTTGCCCAAAAAATATCGCTTCAGATGCATTTAATAGCAGCGAATTTCCTTCACCGTAATAAACTTGGGGTTAGTTTATGTTGTTCGAGAGATAAAGAAGTCGGTGCTAATCTAATGCAGATTTGAACCAGGCTACTTAGATCAATAAGAAACCTTCTATTTGATGTGGATTATGTCCGGATTTGTCATAAGAAAGCGGATTTGTTGAATGTTTTTAAATAAAAATGGAGATCGCCATTCCTCGCTGAAGCGACCCGAACTTCCCCGTGAAGGAAAGAACGGATTGAGTTGAGGACAAGACGAACCAGAACACAAACAGAAGAACATTTCATTGCTAATTACAACAATTCCATCATAATATAAGAATATACAAAGTATGAATAAATATTATACATCAGAGAAATATCATAGATTTAAATTACATTACATAGCAGCGGAAAAATAATACAAAACACAACTGAAGGAGATATACGAATACAAAGCTTTCCGAATATCGTTCCAGCTGTAAACCAGGATCCTGTGAATATAAATCTGCAAAACCAAAACTACTAGCTGCCCGTGTCGAAAATAGGAGCACCTAGAGTTTAGGTTAAAACAATAAACTCCAGGTTAGTCATGTGACTGGTGTGAGAACCAAAACAGTTATTTAAAACTTTACTTTAAAACAAAGTAATTCAAGGGGCCACGCCGTATAACACGGAACGGTTTCCTCCCGAGAATACCAGTGCATAGAATAAACAGCGCAATGCTTTTTGGAAAAAATGAAGCTATTATAAGACCCAGGTCCCATCACACAATGCAACGCAAGCCGGAGGAAAGGGTTTTCCCTTATAATAGCCAAATAGTGCTTGATACATTTAAAACAAATCATTTTGATACTATTATAGTGTAAAGTGTGTGAAAACAACTTCAAATACAAATGTATCAATCCTACGCGGCATGTGTACCATCTATCATGTCGCCAATACTAGGCTCTATAAATAAAACCGAAATATCACGTACTGGAAATTGGATTTCCGTCATGAGTCGAAGCAAGGGGAAATCTCCTCACCGGCTTCGAGACACTCTACCAAATGCCTCAGGATTCCCCGTAGAGAACCCTTAGAATTGGCTAGGCCGGTCCACACTTACGTTAGTGGATTGGCAATTCCTGAACACATGTTTTCTGGTCCTATCAGGCCTATCCATCGGCTCCGAATAGACCGGTATATCCGAGGTGCCTCGCATTCCAACATCCACAAAGGTATAATAATCAACAATGTCAGGGCTAGTAAAACGCTGACACCACCCATAGCTAGAAAGAAATGTCGTGTTCTCCCAGCAGTCCTTATCCCGTTTTTAACTCATACCGAGGTGTGAGGCTCGCGAATTAACGTTATACACAAAGCTACGCTGTATTAAAGCCGTGCTTTGATCATCAACCACAAGTCTCTGCTTTTCAACAAAAGCCTCGATCACTGCATCTCAGCATGCCACACAGGCAATTCATGCCATGCGACTGATATCTATCGATATATAACCTCTGAGCTCGTACGTCTCAGAGAAGGGCGCTAAGCAAGAGAAAAAATTCTCTACCGCCAAACAGATATATATTTAATAGGAATCAATCAACACGGAATAAAATCCAATGTCAGACACACAATCCATTTACAAGTCTGTTCTGGGTCTGAACGAAACCGGAGGCACCTTATACCTCGCATATCCATTGATCTCCAAATACGTCTGGACGATCACCAACTATTTCCCTCCTCTTGGATGTACAGCCCAATCAAGATCACCAGTAATCGTCCAAATGATGTGAAGACCTCCGGTCTTCAACCACCGTCTTCATCGTCGACTTATCGTCGAAACAGTTAGTCAGAATGGGTAAAAACCCGGCCTTTCAGAATAACTCGCGTATATAATAAACAATTGTTATAAAAACACAACATACGCCCCATTCCAATTCTGAATATTCTTTTATTTAAATATCCACATCTTTAGGGATTTGTTCCCATTAATTTTATAAAAGATAAATTCTTTAAAATTTATTCTTTAATCTTCCTTTGGATATCATTTCAAACCATATTACGGTTTTCCAAACTAGTCGGGATTAACGAACCATACCGAAGTAATCATTTATTTTATTTCCTAATCCCAACCTATTCATCCCATGGAGCAGAACTGTTATTTCCCCATAACTAACACCACAGTGTGATCGGTAAATTTAATTACCATTTTCCGATCAAATCTAATTAAAGATATAACTATCACTAGGAGAAAAACTGGCGATACTCCACTTCGATCGTTTTCCAAATTTGACAATTTAAATTATCAATCCACCTTTTGATCTAATTAAAGATTCAATAAAACTCCACTTTGTTTTAATCTTCCCAAAAATCAATATTAATGATTATTTAACTTTGGAAACACAAACATGTCGCATCGACAATCTACACTATGCTATTGATTTCTACTGATATATAACCTCTGAGCTCGTACGTCTCAGAGAAGGGCGTTAAGTAAGAGAATAAATTATCCGCCGCCAAACAGATATATATTTAGCAGAGATCAACCATACAGTTCGAAATACAATGACAAACATGAAATCTTGCCTTTTACTGGATTAAAGAACTAATGTCATTTAAAACACAGTTCACGATAAACCCAAATCACATTCCATTAATTATGGAATATTCACGGGAAAACAAATCAATGTATAATCGATATCAATTTCCGTATCCGACCAATAATATAAATGGAATAACGACAAAACCTTTTAAATTCCATATGTATTAACAGTCTTCCTCCACAGAATTTCATTTCGATTATTATCAAATCGAATTCCATTCAATTCCAATTCAATATATTAAACTAGAAAACATTACTTTGGAAAATCCCATTAAATCTCAATAAAAAGATTTATAAATTCCAAATCACATTTCACTGTAAATCGGGTTAAAGAACGAATGTCGTTAAAACACAGTTCACGATAAACCCAAATCACATTCTATTAATTATCGGGTTAAAGAACAAGTGTTATTTAAAACATCGTTCACGATAAACCCCAAAAATCAATTCTAATTCAATTCCAATTAAATATATTAATTAATTGGTATACTTCATTAAATCTAAATAAAAAGATTTAATCTTTTCTCAACTGTGTTTAAGAATAGTGTTAATGAAGACACCATTCACGACAAACCCAAATCTCATTTGATATTAAATACAAGGCTCTGAATAGAAAATATATCGGCTTATATTCAATATCAAATTCTGAAACCAATAAATATCGCTTTGGAAATAACGATATAAAATATATCTTCCAAATTTCCTCCACAATATCCGTATAATCATGGAATCCAATATCGAAATATTCTGAAGATAATTTCGATTAAAATCCATCCCAATTTATATATTGGAAATTCTGGTTACTTTTAAAAACCATTTCAAATCCAATTTGTTTATTTTAAAAATATTGGATTATAACTCTAGTTCAAAATTAATTCATTTTGATAAAAATACATTTTTATCTTTTCAAATATGGGATTTTTCATCCCAGTTCTTTCCAAATAATTTATTATGATTTTACACAAATTATTGCTATTTTTAATAATTTTATCAAGGCCCGTACAGTCGATTTCCATGAACAGCCATCGAACTGCACTTACAGCGACCTTTTCGAAATTTGATTTGGACATAATCCCAAATCCATCTGTTATATTTCTAATTTCTCACATTCGTTAGAAAGCTCTTTTCGATACGATCCCAACGGTTCCGGTTTTAGGAGAATCTGATGGTCGGATCTCCCGTAATATCCGTTTGAAGTCAATGGTCGAAATTCACGAACTGCCGCGGCGCGGCGCGTTCTATTCAGGCCATTATATAATATATCTATACTATTAATACAAATACCCCTCCTTGGTGAAGCTTTTTTGAATGGTCAGAAAAGTCCTTTTCTCCCACTCCAATTGAACTTAAGGGCAACGTTTATGGGCAGGGACCATTTTGTCATTGGAAAAACACATTTCCCAAAAGCACGCCGGTTACCCTTGGTCAAAGTATGTCGGCAGTTTTTTTTTCTCCACTTTTCCACTCCGTTCTTTCCATCTTCTTCCTTCTTCTTTTGTAAAAAATAATGGCGTCTGCCGTTCAAACGTACTGGACTACCGACTTATTTTTCGTAGTTTTCACATCTCCTGTTAACACCCAACTCCGCCTGCTTTGTTCCGTCTTCACGGCCAGTTATTTGTGGTTTCTGGGTTCCTTATCGTTCCATACTGAATTGCTGTCCAGATCTGGATGTTTACGCCGTACTGCTATGCAGATCTGCTTCTGTACACCGGCGACAACGTTTTTTCCGTCGCTGACGTCTTCAGTGCTTTGTTCCCTATTCACGGCCAGTTATTTGTGGTTTCTGCCTTCCTTATCCTTCCATACTGAACTGCTGTCCAGATCTGGAAGGTTACGCCCTACTGCTGTGCAGATCTGCTTCTGTACACCCGCGACAATGTTTTTTCCGTCGCTGACGTGTTCAGCTCAGGTAAACTCCGACTGTAGTACACTAAGTTCACTTTATTGCTCTTCCCTAACGTTATTTTCACCAACCCTGCAGGTAGACGCGTTTGACCAGCTCAAAATTGATTTCTGTCCTGTACCACCGAGGTCCATATGAACTTTATACCATCTATATTACTACGATTGCTGCTTATTTTTTTAACACTGACATCACCAACAACTTTTCATACCTCAATCTGTTGTCTGATATGGTTAAGGATATTATACCCATAAAGTTTGCTACCTTCATGTGTTTGTAGACCTCCGGTTTCTGTATTTACGCAAATTTATTACCGATTATTTATGAACTGATAATTATTTCATTAAACTGATATTTAGCACATACGAAAATTGGATTACACAAACTGATGTTTAATTATATTGCCTGATTTAAATTTTTTAGTAAGCAAATATTACGTGTCATTATGTCCCATACTACTCTTTGTCACACACTGCTGTTTGTGATTATCTCACATACTGCTAGGTAACACATGTTTTTCTTTTTTGACAGCACGTATAATCAGTTCACCCTACTTCTCTTCCATAATTGTATTCTCTCCAAACCACCAGTTATCCATGTTTGTACACCTGGACATCCATTCGTCCGATGTATCATCGACGTACGTACCAAATTTGAATGACCTATATTAGTACTAATTATTACGTGCTTAACTTTGAAACACTCACATGGTAGCTCACGTCACTAATGCTTTTGCTGATGCTATATTCACTGTTCGTGCGTATTATTGCGCCTCCCGTCATTCTTTTCATAGCAGAATATGGTGTTTTCATACGTGCATCTGTTGTGTGCTATACTTAACCATATTATATTGATAAATTTTATACCACAATACAATACATTCATACATTGTCAACTGCTTCACATGTATACATGGAATATTAACTAATATTCTGAGTACAAACAACTTTTGTTCAAATGTTTTACCACTCGATACGGTCGGACTAAATTATCCACCTGTACTGTTTAATTGTACAAAATATTCATGGATATTTGTCTTTACATTTTACAAACAATTTGCTAACCGTAGCTGATAAGTCTGACCACTGATATACGTCCTTTTCAGTATAAATTAGATGATGAAATTTTCATACGCTGTTTAGCACTTACCTTCAGCCTTCATACACTTTTGGGTATTTGTAATGCTTTAATCTCACAACTCCTTGCTATGGTACACAGTAGTAAATCCTTTATCCAAAATTATGTTTATATATTTGCGCTATTTTTTTTCCCGCATACTATATCATTACGACGGCATGGAGGAGGTACCCAGTTTGACAGATTTCAAAGATAATGCAGGATGTTTTATAACATGCGATGTATAAATTGATAAAAGAATGGATCAAACAAAAAAAGGCAAGAACAATTTTTTTACTCATTTTCCGCTACGTTATATGTATGTCTTTTTATCTTTTGTTATGCAGTTCTCTTTTATCCGAGTTATTACTATACTTTTATCTTACTTTATTTTTGTTTTAAATTGTTACTTATTACCTTAATCACTCTTACCCCATCACCCGTATTGCCATTGACTTTCCACCGACAAATAATTCCAACGAGTTTCAAATTCCTTATTTGCAAAATATAACTCCCAACATGTTATGTGTTCATTTGGTTTAACTTTTGGCCTAAATTGTTATTTTTAACTTGCGTTAATTCCATGTACCGTATTATTAGTATGATATGCCAAACAGTTTGTAACTGCTTTGTTCCAAAGGTACATTTAAGTGCCAACATGTTCACTGTTAACGTGCTATTCTTTGCTGTCAAAAATTATAACTTAAATCTGCCGTACGTCCAAGTATTGTTCTACTATTATACTACATAAAACCGTATTCTTAGCAATTAAATAGTACTGTATAAATAATAACCATTTGTTTGCCAAATGTCTTTACATAATTCATGAGATTTCATTGTTTAAACGTACACCATTGTCCGTTTAAAAACTGAATTTTTTTGGGTTGTGTAGAGTTGTTTTGCAAACGCGGTTACATTTGGTACACCTGCACTATTGTTTTACACAACTGCTATTATACTTATGTTCTCCTCAGCAGTTATTTTCTCACCTTACACTTTTTATTCTAACCGTGTTCTGTACGTTAACACTTTTGGAAAAAAATTTTTTTAATCGTTCCTTTTGCTTGATCGAGTTTTCGGAATATAGTCCTGCTGTTTTTTTTCCTCTGCATCTTTAACCGTCACAGAGTTCTACCAACACTTGAATACGGTTTGCATAAACAAGTATCATAAAAATTTTCTGTCAACTATCATTAACTCTTCTGTCCCTCCTTTTGCATTCTTTGACAATGGATGTAGAAAGGAGTGACACATGCTGTCGTAAGCAGCAACCTTCGGTTAACTTACTCATAACTTTTAATCATGCATGTTATCATATTTATTTACACAACTGATTGTACTGTCATATTATTTATCTTGCTTTGTCTTATAATCGACAGTCAGCATAATTTTGTGCATTACGGATATTTGTATGCGAGGTAAAATGGAGGGCAGAAGATGTACGACCAAGTGAAAGATAGTGAGAACAACATGCACTATGACGGAGTACGAATATGCACAAATTTGTGTGAAATACAAAGAACTTGACCTAAATGGCCATGAAGCGGCAATAAGTATGGCTTGCTGTACTAATATGGTTGAAAGACAGAAGTAGACGACAAGACGGGGAAGGTAAATTGTACTGCATTTTATTGAAAAAAAGTTAATCATGAAGGTGATCATAATTATTTAACCAACTGCTATTATACTTATGTACTCTCAATTTAACAGATTACGCATGTTTTCTGCTGCCCGTCCGATGTTGAACAAACTGATGCAGCCATCGTTAATGGCGAGGCACAGTTTGTCATCTATGAGGACAAGTGTGACCTGAATTCATTACGGGTGATTTTCTTCTGCCAGTCAGATGTTGAAGAAACTGCTGCAGCCGTTGTACTTGGCGAGGCACGGTTTCTCAACTACGACGACACGGCTCAGATGAAGAAATTACCGGTGAAATTCGGCCTTCTCCTCGGTTGTTCTACAAAATGTTGCATCCTGTTTGTTATGTGAAAGCTGGATCAGCATGCGGACCAGAATCGATATGCACTTATATTTGCATTGTACATTTATTCAACCAGTTTAATTCCCGAAGCATATTTCTTCTCTTTTCTTTACTTGGCGCATTTGCGGCACCACCGACACAACTACCAAAAGGTATGGATCAAATGCCTGCATTTACTTTCATCGTAATACCATCGACACTTATTGCATAACATTTGTAAAGTACTAATGTCGTCACATTGCATTCTCATTCAACTTATGTTGTATGTTTATGTAAAAAACTCACATTTGACATTACATTGCGTCCGTACGTATTTCCTGAACCTACACTGAGCCTTTACATCTTTGTTATACGATTCTTATACTCAGCTTTGTACAACCGAACATACAAAAGCTTATCTTCTGACTTTGCTACGTTGACCTATATTTATCTCATTTATGATGGACGAATGTGATTTCAGCATAATTTACGCACATATTTCCACTAAATATATATGTCAAAAAGTATGAGTAATTCATATTTCAGTTTTTTCGAATATTATGAGTACACAATCATTTGGATTTTATGTAATAATCTATTATACTTATTCACATTTCTATCATTTACCTGCTGCATTATTATCCTATATTTACTACTAAGGTATTAAAAAAACAACGGTTATTTTCAACTTTGCTCGGTCCTCCTTGAATTATTCCATTATTTTTAAAACTTGCATTTTTTCCTCCTTATTTTATGCAGTTTTTTTGCCAGCTGAAAAAATATTTACACAACTATACCAACTTCTCTTTTCCTCTTCGTATCTTTACCTTCCTTCATTCACACTCTCTCTATAATACCTGCTGCCATATTTTTACCTGTACTCTTCTGCTCATACGCTTATACTCTTTCAACTTTGTTCATTACCCCGATGGATAGTGAACAGCGAGAAAATAGACGTCTTGCTCCGCGAGCTCGACGTGCTAGGCTGTCTGACGATGAACATGAACAACAGCTGGCTAACCGTAGACAACGACGTCGTTCACAACGACTTCAGTCTACCGCACAACAAAATGGACCTGTCAATGGTACTATTTCATATAATATTCATAAATTCTGCTGCATTCATCCCGTACGTTGCATTTATATTTGATTTTAACTTATTTTTCACTCTTATTCAACCAGCTGATAATAATGTTGTTCCGCTTGAAACATTGAGAACATCTGTTAACTGTGCACGAAATTTTGTAGCCAACCGTGCCTTTCGCAAGTATGTCCTCCCACAACCAACAACCTGTACCTTATGCACAGCAAAAAAATTTGCTTTTGAAACTTCAGGTTCCTGCTGTTCAAATGGTAGGCTTCGTATTTCTCTACCTTCTGCACCGCCTCAGTTGCTTGCTCTGTTCACTGATCAAACCGAAGTTGGCACGCACTTCCGAACTAATATAAGATCGTACAACAATGCGTTTGCTTTCACATCAATGGGTGCCGAAATTGACCAAAATTTGGCTAATGGAATGGATGGAGTTTACTCATATCGTGATCATGGTTCCATCTACCACCGTATTGGCAGTGTGCTACCTGCTGATGGAACCAGACCACGATATTTACAGCTATACATTTATGACACAGAACATGAAACTGAAAAATCGACAGCTGGATAACGTAGTTTTACGACATGAGCTACTTCAAATTATAACTGCTGTTATGAATTCAGTTAACCCATTTGTTTCTGTTCTACGTCAGCTGGGACAACGTCCTGATATGCACCTTTGCAGAATTAAAATTAAAGAGATCACAATTGATCGACATGTTCATGAGATGCCTACTGCATCACAAGTTGCCGCCATAATTGTAGGCGACGAAAGCGATGATTTACAAGGTAGGGACATAATTGTCAGAACACAGTCTGGACATCTACAACGGGTTCCAGATACAGCTGGATATTATGATCCACTACAGTACCCACTATTGCTTCCCTACGGTCACCATGGTTGGGATTTGAGCTTACACGATAGTGGAGACAATGAAATTAGTTGTGCATCTTATTACTCACACCTTATACAGGTATGTTTATGGTAATTGAAAATGATATGTGAACACGTGATGATCTTAAATCTATTTTTACAAACGTCGATGTAAATGATTATCTCTCACCTTTAAACACTTATTTTACCTTATGTTGACATTATGTTGTGCCCCGCGTATATCATGCTACGTTTGTTCACAATTGTTTCACAGTACATACTTATAATTTCATATGCATCTTACTATTACTACTATTAATTTTATATCTTCTGGATTCAGGATACTTCCCATTTCATACCTTATTTCATGTAATGGTTTAATTCTGTTTGATTACCTCACTCTGCACATTCATTTTTTTTTTAACCTGACCTTTACACTCCGTACTACATTCGTTTTCTCGCAGATAAGACCTGGAGACACATCACTTCTCTTGCTTGCAGGCCGGCTTTTTCAACAATATGTCGTAGATATGTATGTTAAAATTGAAACGATGAGACTGAGATATGTTCGTACTCATCAAGATAAAATAAGGGCTGATTTGTATCAAGGCCTGCAGGATGCACTGATTGCAGGCGAAACGTCTACCGGTACTTTACATTTTCAAACGCTTCCTTCCTTACTTATTTTATGTCTGCTTCATACATTCTTATCTTACATGTACTTCTGCAATGTCAATGGCAGCTAATGTAGGAATGAAAAAAATTCTTCCGTCATCTCATATTGGTAGTCCACGAGATATGCTTCAACGCTATCAAGATGCAATGGCTGTAGTGCAAAGGTATGGAAAACCTGATTTTTTTCTTACGATGACATGTAATGCTAAATGGCATGAAATACTAAACGAACTGCTTCCCGGGCAACTACCGCAAGATAGACCTGACCTAACAACTAGAATTTTCCGTGCTAAATTAGAACAATTAAAACATGATTTATTTGACATAGGTGTTTTAGGCAGGGTTATCGCACATGTACACGTTGTTGAATTTCAAAAACGAGGACTGCCACACGCACATGTTTTAATAATTGTAGCTGACAACGATAAGATTAGTAATCCCGATGAGTATGACTCCGTTGTTAGAGCTGAAATTCCGTGTAAAGAATTAGAACGTGATTTACATGCGGCTGTTATAAAAAACATGATTCATCATCCGTGCGGACATTTTAACACTAATGCCACATGCATGAAAAATGGTGAATGCAAAAAAGGTTTCCCAAAACCATTTGCTCCTGTTACCGTACAAGGAAACGACTCATACCCAATATATAGGAGACGCGATAACATGACACAAAATAACTCAAACAATAACACAATTGACAATCGTTGGGTAGTGCCATATAACCCTTATTTACTACTAAAATATGACTGTCATTTAAATGTTGAAATATGTTCAAGTATTAAATCCGTCAAGTATCTTTACAAGTATGTGTACAAAGGGTCTGACCGTGTTTCCGTGGGTGTTTCAGCCTCAGCAGTCGATAACAACGATGAAATATCTAAATTTGCTAACGCTCGCTGGGTTTGTCCACCTGAGTCGTTATGGAGAATCTTTAAGTTCCAGCTTAACAGCATTGTACCTTCTGTTATTGGTCTGCAAATTCATTTGCCAAATAGGCAGCAATTGCATTTTTCTTCATCCGAACAATTAACTGATATACTAAACGATGACAGTAGAACAAAAACTATGCTTACTGAATATTTTAGTACAAACGTTATTGACGAAGAGGCAAGACAGTTATTTTACCACGAGTTCCCACAAAGATATTGGTGGGACAATAAACATAAGTTATGGATTCGTAGACAAAACAATCGTAGGGTTATAGGTAGAATTTATACCGTTTCACCCACTGACGGTGATCGATATTTCTTGAGATTACTCCTTACACACGTTAGAGGCGCATTATCTTTTACTGATTTACGTACAGTTCAAGGAACAGAATACCGCACATTCAAAGAATCTGCTGAACGTAGAGGCTTATTACAAAATGATGATGATATTTATGACTGCTTACGAGATGCTTCTAACACACATATGCCATCTGCACTTAGAAGATTATTTGTTACAATTTTAGTTTATTGCGAACCAACTCATGTGCGTAAAATGTGGGATTTTTTGTTTGAATACATGATTGAAGACTATCGACATACTTCTTCAATTACCGACATTACATATTTCACTCATGTTTGTCTCTCAGACCTTAACAAGTTGCTACATCAGTACAACAAATCAGTTTTTGACTATGATTTTCCAAATTATTCTGTTGATTTCGAGTCTGCCAATAATATTTGCACTGCTGTCTTCATTGAAAATTCTGTCCATGTACCACAAGAAGACATCGAGTCTATTAACTCCTTAAATTCTGAACAAAGACATGCATTTGATGTTATCATGAACTCTATTGTTGATAATATAAATTCTGTTTTTTTCATAGATGGGCCGGGGGGTACAGGGAAAACATTTTTGTATAAGTCTATTTTAGCTCACTCACGAAGTAGAGGTTTAATTGCACTTGCAGTTGCAACATCGGGAATTGCTGCTTTAGCATTGCCCGGTGGACGTACTGCCCATTCAAGATTTAAAATACCAATACTGCTTGACTCTTCATCTACCTGTTACATTCCTAAACAATCTGATCTTGCAAAACTTATTTATGAAACCACAATCATTCTATGGGATGAAGCTACAATGGCTCATCGACATGCTTTTGAGGCTGTAGACAAAACACTTAGAGATATATGTAATTCAGATAAACCATTCGGTGGCAAAATTGTTATTTTAGGTGGTGACTTTCGACAAGTTTTGCCTATTGTACAAAATGGTACTAGAGCTGAAACTGTTGATGCATGTATTACACAATCATACATATGGTCACACGTACAGGTTTTCCACTTGACACAAAATATGCGTGCTATACATGATCCTTCATATGCTACCTTTGTTTTACGTATTGGAAACGGAGATGAACCATATGTGCATGATGACATGATAAAACTCCCTGATGATATTATTATATCGTCGAACAATGCAAATCCTATTTATTCATTAGTTGATCATGTTTTCCCAGCGATTAGTGATACGATATACGACGCTACTTCTATTTTGAATAGAGCCATTTTAGCCCCCACAAATGATACTGTTGATGCTATTAACACTACTGTGATTGACATGTTTCCCGGTACGGAATTTACATACTACTCCTTCGACTCCGTTGAAGACGACACACATAATTTGTACCAACATGAATTCTTAAATTCTCTTGCCCCAAGCGGATTACCGCCACATAAACTTTCTCTTAAAATTGGTTCTCCAATTATGCTTCTTCGCAATATTGACCCTAAGATAGGTTTATGTAATGGAACAAGGTTAATATGCCGTGTTTTCCATAGAAATCTTATTGATGCAGAAATTGCGGTTGGTCATTTCCGTGGTACAAGAGTATTTATTCCCCGAATACCATTAAAGCCTTCGGAAAATGTTAGCATGCCTTTCACACTTATTAGAAAACAATTTCCTATTAAACTGGCATTTGCTCTTACGATCAACAAATCGCAAGGACAAACCATCCGTACTGTAGGTATCTACCTACAGCAACATGTTTTCACCCACGGTCAGCTATATGTAGCCTTATCTAGAGGTATTGCACGACAAACAACAAAAATTTTAGTTCAAAATGGAAACATTCCACGAAAAGATGGTACGCATACGAGAAATGTTGTTTACAAGGATGTTTTACTAACATGTACTTCAAACATGAGTTAGGCATTTTTTTACCATACTCTCTTTACGTCACACAAAGTAATAACTATTGTTAACGACATCTTATCTATTTGCACTTTTGCATTTACATGTCTGCTACATCCAATGTTCACACTTTTTTACCTGCCATTAACATGACTAATGTTTTCCCCACCTTATCCCCCCCATTCACAACCATTAACGACTATAAACATGTCGCAATAACACCAGAAAAAAAAAACCCCCACCCCCCCATTTTTAACTCCGCCATCAAATGTTAATTCATTTGATGCCGGTCTCAAGCCCGGAAAAGGAGGAGAGGAAATGTAAATTTCTCAGACTTTTTACTCTATTTGCAATTCATTTTGCTTTTACAAAGCTGTCGTCTGTACTATCTCAGGTTATTCATCCCAGCAATTTCCATTGGACAGCATTCAATCCTTCCCGGCAGGTGGAATAAGATAACAAGGGTTTTCACAACTCACTTCCATTCTAATCAGTATAATACATTTAGCAGTATGGTTACATCAACATTACGCTCTCTACTCTATAATTTTTAACTCATTTACTCTGTCGTTTCGTTCAAAAATTTAATACTTTTTCCCCCCTGCAGTGCTGACCGCATTCATCAACACCTCAAATCGTCGATTGGAGGAATGACATAACCACCCTTCTAATTACTTACGGCCCGTCTACTCAACACAAAACAAATTAAGGTATACTTTAACTTACTCTCTGCTTTCTACATGCTCTACATTCTCTACTTTATCAATTAGTTCTGAATCATTTACTCTATTCTTGACCTCTACACAATTTCTACGTTTCATTCGGCTTACATTTCTGCGGTTGAATTCTCCAAATTTTAAAAACTACATGCCGTCGACGTCCTATTTGTTCAGTTTTGTATTTGTTTAACATTTATTTTTATTTTTTTCCTGTATACTGAGGATTGATGTGAGCTGACCACAAAAGGGAAGGAATGCAATTCAGGTCTACCATTTACCTACCGTAAACATTCCGATAAAACAGAGGTATTTTTATATCTTAAATTTTTAAACTTTCTGTCTGAAAATGATACAATATTTTACGCACGTCATTATCTGACGTTGACGGAAAATTTGTTGGCATGTACATTAAACGATATTTAGGTTACCAAATGTACCTTTATTTTCATATTTAATAGCAAAATGAAACATATGTTTGTTTAATCCTCAGATTTATCAACATCCAACATAAATGCACTGACTGAAAACGGGACTGTTGCACTCAATGTTTCTTTTATCAGTGAAGATAGGAAGTACTAATCTTGGGTAACTATTAACATGACTAGGGTCGATGACTGCTGCACACGGATTGCGTAACTATTCAGATGATGAGGGTTGAGGACAAGAAACTGGAACCAGATGCTTTATCTTGGGTGAGCATTAATGATATATTTTTCATACTCTTATGGTATTAGTAATTATAAATTACAGTGCGTTAAATATCCGTTGCTATGCCTACGAGACTGTGTTCATTAATACAGGCCAATAATATGTGCATATATAATGTTAAGACGAGTGGAATGTTATCTGTATGGTGTCAGCAATTTAATTACATTACGGACATTGAATGCACACTCATTTCAGTTGGGTATATTTTGAATTTCAAAATAGTGGCTAACCAGATATATGCATATATCAATGCAATTTCAGTTTTTCTATCCCTTATTTACCTGTCCCCTGTCCCCAGCTGATCCTAACCATTCAATCTTTACACCAAATCATCGATGAATATTATAATGCGATCAAATTAGTTATTACATCATGTGATGCTGAGATTAATTTGGATATTGAACACATGAGTACACTGAATACGACGACAAAGAAATTGATCTATATAACTGCTAGCATGGATCTACATATACTTTATTGTATTAGGAATTCTTCTTATGTATGATATTCATTTTGAACATCGATTCGATCATAGTAGTTTGATGGTGATTACGTACCCCTGTCCTGCAATATGTTTACTTAAATGCCATAAATAGCAAACATCACTTCGTATATTGATTTGTTAATCCGCCTACATTTCTATTTTTTTTCCCTTTGCATGCAAATACTTTAAATGCTAATACTATTTATGTAATTTCCACAGGTAATACAATGATTCCAATGGTACTAAACATGATGTATACAGAGATATATACCCAATTAAGGTGCTCTTTTTCAGTACTGTTTTTTTTTAACTCCATTTTCATTGCTATTTACCTGCTACTCCATAAACTACAATTTTCACATTCAAAAATCATTTACATTCAATCTTTACGTCATCATACCGACGGACATTAAACACAAACAGAAAACAAATAACTAGAGAATGTTAACGGATCAGTATCTGTAATTACTTATTTTCCTGATTTTATCCTTATTTTAATTTACTACCACTTTTTTTAAACATTCATTACTTTGCTGTTTGGAACTTACAAGTCGACATTTTACAAGTTTTAACTCCTCCATTATTTATTTTCTAACACATTTCTGCCCTGTACTCAACACGTATTACAGACAGACAAATAAATCTCATTTTTCCATTCATTCCTCTTCACCAACTTTTCATGCTAGCTTCTCTCCAGTATTTACCAATTCATAACCTCTTCCCATTTAGATCACCTGTTTTTTCTCCTTTCTACTGCCCCTTTTTCATACACGTGTTAACCAGCATTCCCACTACCGTGTTTTACTTCTATATAAACCTCCCCACATACACTACTTCATTGTCATCTTCCCTACTCATCTTTATTTTTACTGCAAACTACTACACTTTCATAAGCAAGATATGCCAAGGGTACTACACCCCTACCAGTACCATTACTATATTTACGATTTACCTTTTTTTCCTTTTTTTTGCACACTTCTACAACAGCCGACTAATACTGTTATACACAGGCCAAAAATTCTGCCAAAGGTAAGGCCGTGTCACCGCCAGCTGAAGAAAGGGTGACACGTAGGAGCTCGCGTAACAGAAAACATGATGCGTCTACAAGCTATGACACTCCAGCAGAAATCCCGGATGAGTTGAACCAGAACAACGGTCATTCTCACGAACGTACCCATGACCAAGTCACACACGATCATGCCACTTCACACAACTCACTTGACACTTTCCAAGCTGACAATGATGATGACATCGACTGGAACGACCCGGCGGTGGTCAGTTCTTCTTTTAACTTCATTACTTTTTTTCATTTCTATGGTACTGACAGTTTGTAAACCCAACTGTTAACTCTTCTCTTTTATTCCTTCCAGATTGCGGAAGTTGATACACTTTTTGCTGAGCTTGAAAGCCGTTCACGTTCCCGATCACATTCACATTAATGCTACTGCTCCTACTTTTCCTATGCAGTTTTTTGGTCATCATATTTGTTCTGTTTTTTTTTAAACTGTTGTCCTTTCTCAGGTTTCTTCCGGCAAATAAGTTGTAACTGATGATGATAACTGCGTTATAAATAGTTCTTCCATTTGTTTTGCTTCCTTTGTTACTTCACGCTTATTTAACATTCAGCCTTTGGCTTCTTTATACAGCCATTATGTTCAGTCCTTTTTTTCCGATTATTCTGTCTTCACACTCAGCTGATCCTGAGATAGTTACTGACGTTGTTGTATGACGTTTTTATCTGCACAAACAGTGTGCTATTGTGTTCATTTACTGTTCCATATTTTCTGTATATCAGCACGCATGAGTTTACTGCTTATTCTACACTTCTTTTCCATCTTTGGTCAAATGCATCTATGCACACGCCCATCGGGCGTGCATATGTACTGGTATATATATATATATATAGATATAGATATATATACATATATATTTCTTCGATTTCCTTTTAAAACGTATTTTATAAATCGTTTTAAATTCGTTTTCAAAACGATTTCAACTTCATATTCAATTTCAAATCAAAATTGAATATTCCAAATCATCGATATATAAATGATAATATTTTCAAAACATTATATTTTGTAATCAATTCCTTTTCGATATTCATTTATAAAAATGAATAAAATCGATATAAACATCATTCACGTCAAAATGGCGTCAATCAAATCAACACGGCTTTATATATATAAATATATTCGTGTTCATCCCAAATCGGACATCAAAATCAAATTTTGATCTTTTATTGAACATTATTTTAAAATATTCGTTATTTTAATACAATCGTTATTTTAAAATATTTATTATTTTCTGAACTGGAATCAGACACAGTCAATCACCATATAATTTGATTTATATGGATTTCATACAACACACGTACACAACAACAATCACACACAGTCAACCATCATCCAAAGTGCATTCTACACTGCATAAGCATCAAATATAAATATTCAATGCTTATAACAGTCTGTCAACCAATCGATTGACATGCAGCTAATTATTGGGATTAGTGTATGTCATATATCACCCCAATACCCATGTGGGGTTTCAATCAACAAATAATGAATTTTATTTGTGCAGTTGGGCGATGTGTAAAATTTATCGTCCCAATCAATATCAGTCAAATGTGTGTACATAAACAAATCGTCCAATTTGTTTATAAATATTTATTTCATTTTATATACACGTTAAAAATTATATTTTTAACTATAAAATATTTATTTTCATTCCACATCACACAATCAACTTTCACAACAAATCAATCAAACATACAAGTCATCCATGGTCTGTGGACGACGGGTGTCGGGTGCTGTTAAGCGCCGTCTACGTCCTAGTATATATTTCAAACTAGAAATTTAAATTAAAAGTGAGAAGTTCTCACCTTTGGGTTCCACTCCTCCATTATCTATTTCTGAATGGTATGGATTCCGTTTTTATTTCCGTCGATACCATCGCTATCTTTTCCCGCTGTTCACATTAAAAATCACATTTTTACAACGGCATTTCATATATAAGAATCATATATTTTTATTTCAACTTCATATATTTTACAACGCTTCTTTCTATATAAAAATTATATTTTTATATTTCTACTTCTTATATAAAGATCGAATTTTTATTTCGCTTCATATATAAAAATCCAGCCTTTCTATATATAAAAATCGAATTTTTATTTTAAAATACTATGTGTAAAAATCTCATTTTAACTTTGCTAATCTTCATAATAAAAGTCTATCTTTATAAATCTAACTTCATAATAAAGATCATATCTTTATCAATGTTCCATATATATAAAAATCATATTTTTTTTATAACTTCGGTTTCAACATAAAAATCATACTTTTATAGCTAAACACTTCTTCTAAAAATCATATTTTTATACAAGCAAAGATTACATTTTTAAACAAACAAAGGTTACATTTTTAAACAAACAAAGTTCATCACTTTATATTGTTAAAAATCATAACTTTACATACATAAAGATCTCATCTTTATGTTAATAAAAATCCATTCTTTTTATTTAAAAATCACTTCTTCATCTACAATAAAAATCCGATCCTTACATACAATAAAAATCGTATTTTTAATTCTAAAATCATTTCAAAAATCCAATCTTTTTCCATTTATTTCACTACATGAATAAAAATTATATTTTTATATTCTCTACCATATAAAAATCATATTTTTATTATCCCTATAATATAAAAATCATATTTTTATAAATTGAAAATCGGATTTTCAGGGGGGGTTTGGGTCTTCGTTGACGAAGGAAGAGGGAGAAGGGGGATCGGAGGAGGGGGGCCCTCGCGTTGGCGGCAGCGCGCAGCTGGGAGGAGCACGGCTCCTCCTTCCTCTTCCTTTTTTTCATTTCGTGAATGAATAGGAGAGAGAGAAGGAGAAGGAGGGACTTTATATAAAATTTAATTATTTTATTATTTTAAATTTCCAAAAAGTAACTTTAAATTTCAATCTCCAAACGAGACCCACGCCTGTCGTCCCTAGCTAATTACCCCCATTCTGAACACAATGGGATATGTATCGTAAGCTAGTTTGGCTGTTTCGATCGGTTTCCGTCAAAATCAAAATATAAATATATATATATATTGAATTTGAACGCACATTTCAATTTACCGGGGCCACGTACGGAATTTACCGGGGCCACGTACGGACTCTAAAAATTCCCGAAAAATATTTTCTAGTTTCATATTGACGATACGGTTCTAACAAAACTAATTTCGTCAAATTCTGAGACCGTTTGAAAAATGGTCATTTTCTGGTCGATAGAAATTGACTTAAACAGTTAAAACACGTTTTGCTTCGCCACGCTCACATATTGATTCGAAAAATTATGAATTTTAGAATCTAGCAATAATTCGACATCCCGGATCCAACAAAATTGGTTTCATCGAAAACAGAGGTCATTTGCAAAATTTCCATTTTTAAGGGCCAGAATTCCATGGCGACTATTCTGAATTTTCAACTGGGCATATCTTTTGATTCCCGCTATGAAATTTTGATTTTTCGGATTCGTTGGAAATATATTCTCAATTAGATTCTAATATTTTTAGTTTCGCTAAAATTCGGTTTATTTTGAATCCTGTACATTCATTTGAAATTTGAAATTGGATTTTCGAACTACCGCGCCATTTCCAATTCCTTTTACAAATAAAAATAAATATTTATATTCTAACATCGATTCAAATAAATATATACGTTCTAATTCTATTCAAAATAAATTTCACATCGTCATTATTTAAAATAAACCATTTTAAATATTCAAAATTCATTAAAATTGCAAAAATAAAAATTTTAAATTGGGTCAGATTTTCCGGATTATTACAATCTCCCCTACTTAAAATCTTTTCGTCCCCGAAAAGGAACGAAGCTGAAAGTTGTTTAACTAATCAACTCAACTTTCATTATTCTCATTGTGGCTTAAGTTCTTCAACTTTTCAGTTTCTAAGAACTTTTCAAATTTTCAAAAATTTGGCTAATACCCTAAATTTTCGAAAAATTTCGCCATAACCTCCCCTGCACGGGAGCACCGGGAAAATCCCGAAATTGCCATATAGGCCTTTCCAATCCAAAAAGAAAAGAAACAGCCAAGTGGCTAGCCAATCGGCTCATAAAATCATCCAAAACCCAAGAAATTATTAAACATGTACCTATTTGTCGGGCATACAATTTTATTCTTCTGCTCTAGCCTCTTTGCAATGACCTGTTCAATGTATACACATGTATATGCATGCAATTTCAAACAATTTCCAATACAGTTCAATATTTGGTTCATTTTGGCCTAAATTTACCTTACATCTATATGTTGGTTTAAATGAATAATCATACAACATAACCATCAATCAATTAGTTGATTAGCTTTTCAAATTCATATTTTTGATACATATACAGAAAATCATGTTTTTGATGCCAAATCTCAACAATAAGCACTATCTAGTTTTGGTTCTCACACCAGTCTAATGGAAATATAAAGAAATCCCACTTTCGAACTCGAAAATAAATACTGGCGATGGTGCACCATCACCAGAATTATCCCCGGGCGACTAGAGTGTGATTCTATATCTATCCAGTATATTAAAACTTTGAATACATGTTTGCAAGGCGTATATGCAAAATCTTTATATATTGGATTGTCCAAATCAATTTAAAATAAAAATTTAAATATGTATAATATGATTTAAATTTTCAAAACAAAATTTGTTTTCATTTTAAAAATATACTCTTCACACTCGTTCTAGGATACTACTGATCCTATCTCTAACGAGTCATTCTCATTGAATATAACTAATCCAATTTCTGATGAATTCTTTCGTTTGGTTCTAATGTGTCTTGTTCTCGAGCTCTGATACCAGCTGAAGCGACCTGAACTTCCCCGTGAAGGAAAGCACGGATTGAGTTGAGGACAAGACGAACCAGAACACAAACAGAAGAACATTTCATTGCTAATTACAACAATTCCATCAGAATATAAGAATATATAGAGTATGAATAAATATTATACATCAGAGAAATATCAGAGATTTAAATTACATTACATAGCAGCGGAAAAATAATACAAAACACAACTGAAGGAGATATACGGATACAGAGCTTTCTGAATATCGTTCCAGCTGTAAACCAGGATCCTGTGAATATAAATCTGCAAAACCAAAATTGCTAGCTGCCCGGGTCGAAAATAGGGGCACCCAGAGTTTAGGTTAAAACAATAAACTCCAGGTCAGTCATGTGACTGGTGTGAGAACTAAAACAGTTATTTAAAACTTTACTTTAAAACGGAGTAATTCAAGGGACCACGCCGTATAACACGGAACGGGTTTCCTCTCGAGAATACCAGTGCATAGAATAAACAGCGCAATGCTTTTTGGAAAAACTGAAGCTATTATAAGACCCAGGTCCCATCACACAATGCAACGCAAGCCGGAGGATAGGGTTTTCCCTTATAATAGCCAAATAATGCTTGATACGTTTAAAACAAATCATTTTGATACTATTATAGTGTAATGTGTGTGAAAACAACTTCAAATATAAATGTATCAATCCTAGGCGGCATGGGTACCATCTATCATGTCACTAATACTAGGCTCTACAAATAAAACCGAAATATCACGTATTGGAAATTGGATTTTCGTCATGAGTTGAGGCAAGGGGCAATCTCCTCAACGGCTTCGAGACACTCTAGCAAATGCCTCAGGATTCCCCGCAAAGAACCCTTAGAATCGGCTGGGCCGGTCCACACTTACGTTAGTGGATTGGCAATTCCTGAACACACGTTTCTCGGTCCTATCAGACCTATCCATCGGCTCCGAAGAGACCGGTATATCCGAGGTGCCTCGCATTCCAACATCCACAAAGGTATAATAATCAACAATGTCAGGGCTAGTAAAACGCTGACACCACCCATAGCTAGAAAGAAACGTCATGTTCTCCCATCGGCCCTTATCCCGTTTTTAACTCATACCGAGGTGTGAGGCTCGCGAATTAACGCTATACACAAAGCTACGCTATTTTAAAGCCATGCTTTGATCATCAACCACAAGACTCTGGTTTTCAACAAAAGCCTTGATCACTGCATCTCAGCATGCTACACAGGCAATTCATGCCATGCGACTGATATCTATCGATAGATAACCTCTGAGCTCGTACGTCTCAGAGAAGGGCATTAAGCAAGAGAATAAATTCTCCACTGCCAAACAGATATATATTTAATAGGAATCAATCAACATGGAATAAAATCCAATGTCAGACACACAATCCATTTACAAGTCCGTTCTGGGTCTGAACGAAACCGGAGGCACCTTATACCTCGCATATCCATTGATCTCCAAATACGTCTCGATGATCACCAACTATTTCCCTCCTCTTGGGAGTACAGCCCAATAAAGATCACTAGTAATCATCCAAACAATGTGAAGACCTCCGGTCATCAACCACAGTCTTCATCGTCGACTTATCGTCGAAACAGTTATTCAAAATGGGTATAAACCCGACCTTTCCGAATAACTCGCGTATATTATAAACAAGTGTTATAAAAACACAACATACGCCCCATTCCAATTCTGAATATTCTTTTATTTAAATATTCATACCTTTAGGGATTTGTTCCCATTAATTTTATCAAAGATAAATTCTTTAAAATTTATTCTTTAATCTTCCGTTGGATATCATTTCAAACCATATTACGGTTTTCCAAACTAGTCGGGATTAACGAACCATACAGAAGTAATCATTTATTTTATTTCCTAATCCCAACCTATTCATCCCATGGAGCAGAAATGTTATTACCCCATAACTAACGCCACAGTGTTATCGGTAAGTTTAATTGCCGTTTTCCAATCAGATCTAATTAAAGATTTAACTATCGCTAGGAGCAAAACTGGCGATACTCCACTCTCGATCGTTTTCCAAATTTGATCATTTAAATTATCAATCCACCTTTCAATCTAATTAAAGATTCATTAAAACTCATCTTAGTTTTAATCTTCCCAAAAATCAATATTAATGATTATTTAACTTTGGAAACACAAACATGTCGCATCGACAATCTACACCATACTATTGATTTCTGGCGATATATAACCTCTGAGCTCGTACGTCTCAGAGAAGGGCGTTAAGCAAGAGAATAAATTCTTCGCCGCCAAACAGATATATATTTAGCAGAGATCAACCATACAGTTCGAAATACAATGACAAACATGAAATCCTGCCTTTTACTGGATTAAATAACTAATGTCGTTTAAAACACAGTTCACGATAAACCCAAATCACATTCCATTAATTATGGAATATTCCCGCAAAAACAAATCAATATATAATCGATATCAATTTCCGTATCCGACCAATAATATAAATGGAATAACGGCAAAGCCTTTTAAATTCCATATGTATTAACAGTCTTCCTCCACATAATTTATTTTCGATTATTATCAAATTGAATTCCATTCAATTCCAATTCAATATATTAAACTGGAAAACATTACTTTGGAAAATCCCATTAAATCTCAATAAAAAGATTTATAAATTCCAAATCACATTTCACTGTAAATCGGGTTAAAGAACGAATGTCGTTAAAACACAGTTCACGATAAACCCAAATCACATTCTATTAATTATTGGGTTAAAGAAAAAGTGTTATTTAAAACACCGCTCACGATAAACCCCAAAAATCAATTCTAATTCAATTCCAATTAAATATATTAATTAATTGGTATACCACATTAAATCTAAGTATGAAGATTTAATTTTTTCTCAATTATGTTTAAGAACAGTATTAATGAAGACACCATTCACGACAAACCCAAATCTCATTTGATATTAAATACAAGGCTCTGAATAGAAAATATATCGGCTTATATTCAATATCAAATTCTGAAACCAACAAATATCGCTTTGGAAATAAGATATAAAATATATCTTCCAAATTTCCTCCACAATATCTGTATAATCACGGAATCCAATATGGAAATATTCCGAAGATAATTTCGATTCAAATGCATCCCAATTTATATATTGGAAATTCTGGTTACTTTTAAAAACCATTTCAAATCCAATTTGTATATTTTAAAAATATTGGATTATAATTCTAGTTCAAAACTAGTTCATTTTGATAAAAATACATTTTTATCTTTTCAAATATGGGATTTTTCATCCCAGTTCTTTCCAAATCATTTATTATGATTTTACACAAATTATTGCTATTTTTAATAATTTTATCAATCCCTGTATAGTCGATTTCCATGAACGGCCATCGAACAGCACTTACAGCGACCTTTTCCAAATTTGATTTGGACATAATTCCAAATCCAACCATTAGATTTCTAATTTCTCACATTCGTTGGAAAGCTCTTTTCGATACGAACCCAACGGTTCCGGTTTTAGGAGAATTCGACGGTCGGATATCCCTCAATATCCATTCGAAGTCAATGGTCGAAATTCACGAACTACTGCGGCACGGCGCCTTCTATTCAGGCCATTATATATAATATATATATATATATATATTTCGTCGATTTCCTTTTAAAACGCATTTTATAAATCGTTTTAAATTCGTTTTCAAAATGATTTCAACTTCATATTGAATTTCAAATCAAAATTGATTATTCCATATCATCGATATGTAAATGAAAATATTTTCAAAACATTATATTTTGAAATCAATTCCTTTTCGATATTCATTTATAAAAATGAATAAAATCGATATAAACATCGTTCTCGTCAAAATGGCGTCAATCTAATCAACCCAGCTTTATATATATAAATATATTTGTGTCCATCCCAAATCGGACATCAAAATCAAATTTTGATCTTTTACTAAACATTATTTTAAAATATTCGTTATTTTAAAACAATCGTTATTTTAAAATATTTATTCTTTTCTGAACTGGAATCAGACACAGTCAATCACCATATAATTTGATTTATATGGATTTCATACAACACACGTACACAACAACAATCTCACACAGTCAACCATCATCCAAAGTGCATTCTACACTGCATAAGCATCAAATATAAATATTCAACGCTTATAACAGTCTGTCAACCAATCGACTGACATACAGCTAATTATTGGAATTAGTGTATGTCATATGTCACCCCAATACTCGTGTGGGGTTTCAATCAACAAATAATGAATTTTATTTGTGCAGTTAGGCGATGTGTAAAATTTATCGTACCAATCAATATTAGTCAAATGTGTGTACATAAACAAATCGTCCGATTTGTTTATAACTCTTTATTTCATTTTACATACATGTTAAAAATTATATTTTTAACTATAAAATATTTATTTTCATTCCACATCACACAGTCAACTTTCGCAACAAATCAATCAAACATAGAAGTCATCCATGGTCTGTGGACGAAGGGTGTCGGGTGCTGCTAAGCACCATCTGCATCCTAGTATATATTTCAAACTAGAAATTTAAATTAAAAGTGAGAAGTTCTCACCTTTGAGTTCCACTCCTCCATTATCTATTTCTAAACGGTATGGATTCCGTCGATACCACCGCTATCTTTTCCCGCTGTTCACATTAAAAATCACATTTTTACAACGGCATTTCATATATAAGAATCATATATTTTTATTTCAACTTCATATATTTTACAACGCTTCTTTCTATATAAAATTATATTTTTATATTTCTACTTCTTATATAAAGATTGAATTTTTATTTCGCTTCATATATAAAAATCGAATTTTTATTTTAAAATCCTATGTGTAAAAATCTCATTTTTTACTTCGCTAATCTTCATAATAAAAGTCTAACTTTATAAATCTAACTTCATAATAAAGATCATATCTTTATCAATGTTCCATAAATATAAAAATCATATTTTTTATAACTTCGGTTTCAACATAAAAATCGTATTTTTATAGCTAAACACTTCTTTTAAAAATCATATTTTTATACAAGTAAAGATTACATTTTTAAACAAACAAAGGTTACATTTTTAAACAAACAAAGTTCATCACTTTATATTGTTAAAAATCATAACTTTACATACAAAAAGATCTCGTCTTTACGTTAATAAAAATCCATTCTTTTTATTTAAAAATCACTTCTTCATCTACAATAAAAATCCGATCCTTACATACAATAAAAATCGTATTTTTAATTCTAAAATCATTTCAAAAATCCAATCTTTTTCCATTTATTTCACTACATGAATAAAAATTATATTTTTATATTCTCTATCATATAAAAATCATATTTTTATTACCCCTATAATATAAAAATCGTATTTTTATAAATTGAAAATCGGGCTTTCAGGGGGGGGCTTGGGTCTTCGTTGACGAGGGGAGAGGGAGAAGGGGGATCGGAGGAGGAGGGGGGCCTTCGCGTTGGCGGCGGCGCACTGCTGGGAGGAGCACGGCTCCTCCTTCCTTTTCCTTTTTTTGATTTCGTGAATGAATAGTAGAGAGAGAAGGAGAAGGGGGCTTTATATGAAATTTAATTATTTAATTATTTTAAATTTCCAAAAAGTAACTTTAAATTTCGATCTCCAAACGAGATCCACGACCTGTCATCCCTAGCTAATTATCCCCATTCCGAACACAATGGGATATGTATCGTAAGACAGTTTGGCTGTTTCGACCGGTTTCCATAAAAATCAAAATATAAATCTATATATTGAATTTGAACGCACATTTCAATTTACCGGGGCCACATACTGACTCTAAAAATTCCCGAAAAATATTTTTTAGTTTTGTATTGACGATACGGTTCTAACAAAACTAATTTCATCAAATTCTGAGACCATTTGAAAAATGGTCATTTTCTGGTCGATCGAAATTGACTAAAACTGTTAAAACACGTTTTACTTCGCCACGCTCTCATATTGATTCGAAAAATTATGAATTTTCGAATGTAGCAATAATTCGACATCCCGGATCCAACAAAAGTGGTTTCGTCGAAAACAGAGGTCGTTTGCAAAATTTTCATTTTTAAGGGCCAGAATTCCATAGCGACTATTCTGAATTTTCAGCAGGGCATATCTTTTGATTCCCGCTATGAAAATTTGATTTTTAGGATTTGTTGGAAAGATATTCTCAATTAGATTCTAATATTTTTGGTTTTGCTAAAATCCGGTTTATTTTGAATCCTGTACATTCATTTGAAATTTGAATTCAAATTTTCGAACAACCACGCCATTTCCAATTCCTTTTATAAATATAAATAAATATTTATATTCTAATGTAGATTCAAATAAATATATACGCTCTAATTCTATTCAAAATAAATTTCTCGTTGTCATTATTTAAAATAAGCCATTTTAAATATTCAAAATTCATTAAAATTGCCAAAATAAAAGTTTTAAATTGGCTCGGATTTTCCGGGTTATTACACTCTCCCTATGGAACACCAATATACATATACTGATAGGGATGTTAATTTGAGTGGAAGCGTATTTTAGTTTTAAATATATACATTCATGTTAATATAAATTTTTATTGTTGAATATTAAATAAATATTAAAGAATTAGTTATTATTTATTATCTACTGTAGATATTAAATAACAAATAGCTCCGATAATTTAAAATTAGTCCTTAAGAAGGATAAATTGAATTAAATCAAATATCTTGACTAACATTGAAATTTAAGGATTGTCCTCAAACAAATTTAATGTAATTGTTATAAAAATATAGAAGATCTAAAATGAAAGTTAAAATATGACTTGAACCGAATAAGATATAAATGTTATAATAATCTACTTATACATTTATAGTACTAGATACTAGATATGAATAACATAAATATATGCAAATTTACAGAAATTGCAAGATAAGTAAAAATTTGACAAAAGTACAAGTGGACTTACGATTGGAAATGTAGCAAATGTTACTGGATAATCCATAGGAAGTTGCTTCTTTTTCTATGCATTGGCTTAATTGAATAACTAAAATATTATTATTATTCAATTTAAAATAAATGTTATTATGAATCTTGTTTATAAAAGTTTAAATTTCATTTGTAATAAAAGAACAATTGTTATTCACTTTATTTAAATGAAATATCTTACGGAATTTCACAAATAGTTAGTGATTTTTTAGTCCTTTACTATGATATGCTTAGCATAAATACTGAACGGTATGAATTTAATGATTTAAATCTAGCACATCTTTTGCATAGTCAGTTAGCCAATATAAACAAGAAAAGTATATCAAAACTCCATAATGATGGGATTTTGAAATCATTTGGTTTTGAGTCACATGAAGAATGCAAATCTTGTTTATTAGGCAAAATAACTGAATCACCTTTCACTTGACACATTGAATGGGTGATAAGTATTGGGTCTCGCGCATAATGATGTATATGAAGCAATGAATACATAATCTAGAGGTAGGTTTTATTACTTCATTACATTTATTGATGTTGTCAGCAGATATAGATATGTGTATCTTGTGAAACACAAATCAAATTTTTTGAAAAATTCAAAGAATTCAAAATGAAGTTCAAAACCAATTTTAAAAGAACATAAAGGCTCCTCGAACAGATCAAAAGAATAATTAAGCCAGTGATCAACGACTATCTAAATGAGTGTGAAATTGTTACATAACTCACTCCACCTAGATCACCATATTGAAATGATATGTCTGGAAGGAGAAATCGCACTTTATAAGATATGGTATGATCGTTGATAAGTCAATAGATCTTCTAATAAATTAATTTATAACAATTGCATTTAATCCTACCAAAACGATTTTGAAGACGCCATATAAGATATGGACTAGGAAATGTCCTAGTGTGTCTAATGCGAAGATTTGGGATCTAAGGCGTTTATTAAACGTCCTTCCTTTGATAAGATCGAACCCAAATCAGATAACTATTTTGTGTAATATCCAAAAGAAACAAATGGATATACTTTCTACAAATCCTCTGAGATTAAAATGTTTATTGCTCGAATTGGTATCCTTTTAAAGGAGAGCTAGTCTTTAAGATACCGATGGAATAAAATAGAATTCGAAATGTCTCGGAAACCACGAAATACCATTGAATCTTGTATAGACAGGAAATTGAGTGGGAGTAACACAATAATTCTAATGATTACATATTGATAACACATTAATTGTTATGAATAATGTTAGTAGATACTGATTCTAAGAAAGAAAATGTTTGGGTTAAGAAGTTCATAATTTAACTTAATTCGTTGTTGATCCAATGATCTACATTGCGATGACAATGTGGCTAATGCTCAAGCCAAAAATCTTAAACTCATTATCGATCCAAACATATATATTTAAGAAATATAATTCTTATGTGAAGTTGTTCACAGAGGAAATGAACATATGTGCAAAGTTGCAAAAGTTGTAATGCTGCAGACCTATTGAATTAGACTCTATCGCAGCAAAAGTTTAACAGACACACTAGTTTCATGATTATACAATACATGAGTGATTGACTCTGGTGCAGTGGGATATTGTTAGAGTTTATGCCCTAGAGGCAATTCATTTGATGTTATTAATAACATTGTTGATGCTATTGTTTTATTTGGAATAAAATATTCTATTATGTTATATTTACTATGTAATATAAATATTAACATAATAGAAGTCCTTAGAATAATAATACAGAATTATATAGTTCAAGTAAGTGACCTGAACATGAGATTATATAATATATTAAGTATTATAATTCTTAAATGTCCCTAGTCAAGTTTTATTGTTTATATAGGACAACAATAAAACACTGAGACTAGTATGTTGATTGACTGAGGATCACATCTCATTGATCATTAATATACGTGATATTAATGTCAAGACATATATATGTATTGGAGAATAGCATGTTGGGCTAACCCAACATGAGAAAACTACATGGAATATAATTAACAGTATCATAAGTTATTCTCATAGTGATAGTGATGTAATGGTCCTCACACCTGAAATCATTATAATTTTATTCGAAGATATTTGTGTTTTGATATCATCAAAAATTACTTGTAACAGAGTAGACGATAAAGGTGATTATTGGATACATCTCTAGTCGAATGAAAACAATGAATGATCTAGATGGAATTTAACCCTATGATATATTTGTAGTGATATCCATGGGCCTATTGATTGATCGAGACTATGAAATGCATGGTCGTGCTCAAATAATGATTTGTTTTATATATAGTCTACTCATCGATCAAGATAAATGGATTAAATCATAAAGAGGGTGATACGTTCCATGCCTCGAGTTTAATCCTAGATATATTGGTTAAAAAGGATTATATTACATTGATATGCTGACCACAAAAAGGTAGTGTCGAATTATTGATCTTATTATAACTTGGTAGCAGTGACGTATTACTAGATGTCGATCACTATTTATGACTTTAAATATGATTTAAAATCATTGCCAACGTTGTAATGAACTATAGGGTCACACACGTAGAACATTGTAAAGGGAAGGCTATTTTGTTTCGGGTTAAATAAAATATCAACCGTTGATATATTGTTTGAATGGGTATAAGGAATTGCTCCTTATTTCGGTACACGTGCATATTTAAAAGGGGCATTTTCACTTCTTTTATAATACTCGTATAGTACTGCTTCCTTCATCTCAAATGTTCATGTGGATACCTATATAGACTTGGCACATGACGGGTTTTGATTTGGTGCTTCAGCAGTTTGTTTTGATTTCGAAAATGATCTAGATTCATGAATTCAATGAAGATCTGGTATGATTTTAATTTCGATTTACTATTTTATTGTATGGATCCTGTTATAAACTGCTTAGATTTATAAAATAGGGTTTTGATTAGATCGATTAAACCTAACACTCGAACTATCTCTCGAAGGTATATTGATGCTAGCCAAGTTGTTGTCCTCTTGCTCTTGATAGAAATAAAGTATGTGCTCTTCATAAGTCTATCTACTATCACCCAAATGCTCGTATTGCCCTTCCTCGATCTGGATAGTCCATCAATGAAGTCTATAGAGACGCTCTCCCACTTCCATTATGAGACATCCAAAGGCTGAAGCAATTCGCCATGTTTCTTTTGTTCAGCCTTTACTTGCTACAAGTCAAACATCGAGCCACAAATTCCGCTACGTCCTTCTTCATACCAGTCCAAAAGAAAACTCTCTTCATATCTCGATACATCTTATCGCTGCCCGGATGGATAGTCATCCAAGAATGATGAGCCTCCTCAAGGACCATCCTCAACAAATCTCTATCTCGGAAAAAACAGAGCCTTCCATCTCATCGTAGCCACCCTTTATCATCCATGTAGTATCTACTTAAGTGATAGAGTTCACTCCTCTACTAAGCCTGTCCATGATGTCTACTATCTGTGGGTCCTCTCGCTGCATAGATCCAATACGCTCCATGAGAGTAGGTCGCACCTCCAATGATGCTAATAATCCAAATGTGAAATCCATAGATGACTTAAAATCAAAGGCCGATATAAACTCCAAGCTCTGCCTCTCTGCGAATAGAGGACTCAAAGTCATCCTCTACCTACTCAACGCGTCTGCCACTACATTACCCTTACCTAGGGCATAAGCTACCTCAAAATCGTAGGACACTAGGAACTCCATCCATCGTTGCTGCCTTAGATTGAGATCCTTTTATGAGAACAGATATTTGAGTGACTTATGATATGTGTATAGCTAAAATCTTTCTCCAAGTAGATAAAGTATCCAAGATTTCAATGCAAACACTGTAGCAGCCAACTCTATATCATGGGTAGGGTAGTTCTTCTCATGAACTCTCAACTGTCTACTACCATAGCACACTACCCTTCCCTCTTGCATCAGAACGACACCAAGTCCTGTGCCACAAGCATCTTTGTAGACCGTGAACATCTTTCTTCCATCGGGGAGGGTCAGAAAAGGGGATGATCTCAGAGCCCTCTTCAATCTCTGAAAAGCATCCTCACAATCAATGGTTTAAGAAAAAGCCAAGTTCTTCTTCGTCAGATGGGTGAGCGCGGCGGATATCCTTGCAAAGTCTTTGATGAACTTCTTATAACAGCTCGCCAACCCTAGGAAAATTCTCACCACCATCACATTCTGTAGAGCCTTCCAATCTTGAACTGCGAAGACTTTAGCGAGGTCTATCGCTATCCCATCTTTGGAGACTACATGCCCTAGGAATCTTTCTTCCTTCCTCCAAAAGTGACACTTAGAAATTTTTTCCTTGAGCTTATGCTCTCTAAGAATGCATAGAACCTCTCCTAAGTGTAGGGCATGCTCATCCTCGTCCTTTGAGAAGATCAGAATATCATCCACAAAGACCACCACAAACTTATTCAGAAACTCTCTAAACATTCTACTCATCAACTCCACAAAATAGGCAGGTGCATTGGTTAGCCCAAAAGGCATAACTAGCCACTCAAAGAAACTGTCTGGAGTTCTGAAAGTAGTCTTATCAATACTGTCCTCTGTCACCCTCAACTGATGAAATCTCATGGCCAAATCCATTTGCGAGAAAACTGATGCGCCTACTAGCTGATCAAACAAGTCATCAATCCTCGGAAGTGGGTGCTTATTCTTCTTGGTAAGCTTATTCAGCTCTCTATAGTCTACGCATAGATGAAGTGAGCCATCTACCTTAGTTTCAAAGACGACTGGAGCTCCCACTTTGATATTCTCCGTCTAATAAACCCTTTCTCGAATATAGCTCCCATACATGCTTGATGAGCTCCTCCTTTCCTAGGAGCCATGTGGTGCACTGGTAAAGCGAATGGCTTCGCATTCTATACCAAGTAAATCTGGAAGTATATCTCACACCTCAGAGGTAATCCCCTAGCCTCATCAAATACGTCCGGATAATCTCTGACTATGGGTACTGATAGCAAATCATCAACAGAAACGTCTAGCGAGTCTAGGAAACTGAGCATAACTAACCCCTGTGAGTCACACGAAATCTCAAGAGTTCTTCCTTAGCACATCAGAAACCTAACAAATGTAACACCCCGTAATTCTGTGACATTAAGATTCTCAAATTAAAGTATAATTAATTTTTAAAAGAAAAAGAAAAAGAAAAAGATCCATGCAGTTGTTTAATTTAATTATTGTAACTAACATGAAAAAGAGAAGTAAGGAGAGAACAATAATTATTATTGTTCTAAGACGTATTAACAAAAGCCTCTGTAGCTCAGTTGGTTAAGGCATTGGATTTGTAGCATGGAGGTCGGGGGTTCGAACCCCGGCGGCGGCATAATTTTTTTATCTTTGTTTTAGAGAGGGCCAACTGAACATGCAAATATATGTACGTATACAAATTCAAAATTTGAAAGGATAAGAACGTACATATAAGGAAATAAAGAAAATATATATATACATATGAGAATATAAATATATATATATGCAAAAATATATGTATACGAAAGATAAAATTCAAGATAAGGCTACAGTCAATGAAATATGGCAACATCATTTGAATTTTGAAAATAAAATGAAAGTTGTGCGTATATATATACGCGTAAAATGGTCGTTAGAGGAATTGTATACATATAAGAATATTTCATGTGAATAAAACAGTTAAATAAATTCCAGAAATTCAAAAGTTCGAAAATCAAACTTATACGCCAAAACAATTCATTCGAAATTCAAATTTCTACGCCAAAATAGCTTGTGGGACCCAATGCTGACTCAGCACTGCGTGTATGATAAGGTTTGGCTAGATTCATCTACGTACCTGGACTATTTTCTTAACTGGGTTCAATGCTGACTCAGCGCTGCGTGTACGATAAGGTCTTGAGCAGCTATATAAACAGCCCTAGTCTTCATTCTCTTTGCACCAATTCTCTTCTATCCTTATGCTGGTAAGATTCATGGCTTCTTCCCCTCCTCTAAATTTTCTTAAATAATTAAAATAAAATATAAATTCAAGACATGGAGATGCTACTCAAATCTGTTCAATAGAAGATTCAAATCAAAGTGAAGAATTCAAAGGCTAAATCAACAAACCTCGAGCAACGACATACGAATCTTAGCATCGCCGTTCTTCTATTCTAGATCTAATTTCTGTAAGTTGGTTATTTCTAGACTTGAACGTTTTATTTTTACTTGTGACATGAAATTAAAAGGATATAAGAAAAATGCCTAATCTCTTCACTTGGATCTGTGTTTATTTAAGTTTTTGGATCTAATTCTTGACTATGGCCCAGAACATACTATGACTTTGATTGACGGCCTATGACTATTGAACAAAGAGGATATGCCTATGCCTATGATCATGATTATGAGAACTATGACCATGAACCTATTGCCTTTGAATTACGAACATGAACCTTGATTTGGGACATACAACATATGACTATGACATTGCCTATGACAATGACTTATGACTATGGGAATTATTTTCCCTTTTGGACATTGAACATTGCCTACAACTATGAACCTTGCCTATGATTCATAATTAGGAAAATTGTTGCTTAAGTTTTGTGGCTATGAAATTGGGTCTAAACCCGATTATCTATTTTATCTGTTCCTTGTTTTTCTTTGGTTTTAGACTGTGGGAATTTACCTATTCACTTAGGTCTACCCATATTCTTGAACCTATTCTATCTATTGGTTTTAGACCGTGGGAATTTACCTATTAAGTTAGGTCTACCCATATTCTTGAACCTACGTCGTTATCCAAACCTTTTATGCCAGTTATTATCCCTTTTCATAGCATCTTTGGTTCATTCCTTATTTTCTACGAATCTAGATTTATTTACAATCTAGGTTAAATCACGATTATACGAACGGTGGGAATGCAATTTGGGGAAAATATGAAAATGAACATAAATGTAGTTATAAGCTTGGGAATTGGCATAAATTGGGAATATGTATTATGGTATGTTCATAGGAATGCAAATTGGATAAGTTTGACATATTAAATTTAGTATTAGCAAGTAAGCTAAATTTTAGGCATGAAATGTAAACTAGAATAATAATTCTAGTCTTACCATAAACTGTGAATTAGGAATGATAAATCAAAATTGTGTTAATTAAAGATTTGGAATAAGTATATTAGCACAATTTTGAATTTAGCCATAATTGTGAGAAATTGTCATGTTTAGAATAAATTATGGTTAGTGACACTTAATTTGGTATAATTTACATATCAAAAAGTATAAATATGATAAATAAGAGGGAACGGGCCATAATAATAAATGTGACAATGTACGTTAAAAGTGTAATAATGAAATAAGTAAATTAGGAGTAAATTTACTTATAGAATTTGTCATAAATGATAAATTGTTCATTTACCACAAAATATGTAACATGCATGTAGGTAAAGTTTTGGCCATAAATTATAAACTAGGATATTTAATCTAGTTTTGGCAATGAAATAGGAAATGGCCTGAACTGCAAGTTGGGTTAGGACTTGGGCCTAGAATATAAGTATACTAGTGGGCAGGACAAAATGAAAATGGTATAGGCCAAGTTTATTTAAAAAGGGAAAATGGACTTTGAAGATAAATTGTTGACAATTTATATATGGACAAAAGAAAGGTTTTCTCTTTGAATAACACATACACCTGAAAGTTCTAGGGTGACAGAGAGGATAGTGTCTAGGCTTGGGTTTGGAAAATACAAGTTTCCTGCCCTCCCTGGCTATCCCTAACTGATCCGAAGGACGGGATGGTTGTTTTCAAAACCAGATTTGGAAATTAATCAAAAACCCTTTGAACTTAGAAAACATGAATATGCCTAACCCGAGGTTAGACTGAGTTGCGGTGTAAACCTGCCCGGAACCGACCGGCACATCCAGTAACCGCAACAATATCTGTCTAATGTGAGAGGTTGCGGCTTTAATTTATTAATTAAAGCTAGAACAAGAATGGGAGAGTTAAGTCCATAGAAACACTTAACCAATTTAACACAGTTAAGCAAGAATGGGTGGGTTAAGTCCATAGAAACACTTAACCAACTTAACACAGTTAAAGATAGAATGGGAGGGTTAAGTCCATGGGAATACTTAGCCAAATTAACATGTTGACTAGACTAGAAGGTGGGGTTAAGTAAAGTTAATACACTTAGCCAATTTAACATGTTAATTAGACTAGAGGTTGGGGTTAAGTAATACACTTAGCCAATTTAATATGTTAGCTGGACTAGACCAGAGGGTTAAGTAAACTTGAACACTTAACCATCAGAATATGATAAATGAATAGGGTTAAGTAAAAAGCATAAAGGGATAACACTTAACCAGTTTAACAGGATAAGGGAAGAGGGTTAAGATAGCTTGAATCGACTAAAGACACTTAGCCAATCCAACCTGGCGAGAAAGAAAACTAAGTAGTAAACCTCAGTTGGAAAGGGGACTAAGTAGTAAAACTTAGTTAAGAAAACAAGGAATTTGGAAACTAAGTGGTAAACCTTAGTTAGTAGAACTAAGTAGTAATTCTTAGTATAACACGAAGGAGCGGACGTCCATCTGATTTTAAAGAAGACTCCAACGAATTGGGATACGAAGCCCGAGGCTTCGAGGGGACGTGAGGATACTCTTGGTATCCCTCTGTGAGGCTGCAGATGATCCGCCTGGGCGCACAGAGGTTAAGGTCTGCGGTAGAAGAGCCAAGGGTATGCCTTGGTTGCAATATATGGCAACCAAAAGACTAGGATGGACCAGCGTGATTCGGCGAGAAGACGGAAGCCCTGTGATAGCAACTCGTCGTCTACCTACCATCTTCAGTCAAGCGAGACACGTGAAGCGGGAAGGCTGGAGGACTCATACGGACCACATACTTGCTATCTAGTTGTGGTTGCGGGGTGTTGTTGGCCATAGAATTAGTGGGGCAGATAGGGGCCTTCGTACAGTTCTCATTTTACAAGGGTGGCCTTCCATTAGTTGAGGGAGGGGTCGAGTGGGACCATAGCCACTGGAAAAACAGACCTTAGCATCTGCATCGGCAGATATTGAAAGCTCCCGACCGAGTTCCGTATTTCTAGAGTAGCCCTGACAGCGGAACTCGGACCGCACATTACTGGACATGTGCATCTAGACAAGCGATAACGATTCGCGATACATGCATGAGAAAGTCTAGGAACATGTACCACCCTAGGTGGTGTGTCCTAGAATAAAGGGCATCGTTCGACAGGTAGCATAATCCCTAGTTTGGAACTAGGTGGCATAAACCCTGAATCCAAGAAGCATTCAGAAAAATAGCGTAAGTTCTAGTTGAATCTAGAAGGCACTTGATAGAAAACCCTAGATTAGATCTAGGTAATTAAATAATAAATGGATGCCTGAAGGCGACGGAAACTACAGGGATTGGGATCACGTTATCGTTACTAGTAGGGACACTAGTTAGGCGGTGCAGAGATATAGAAACCAGAATAATAAGGTAATAGCGAAGCAGAGAAAGTATTAAAGTGTATCCAGTTTATCTTGCCTTAGTATATCTTGTGGTAATCTTATCTTATCCTGTTGACCCTATCATCATGGTATTGTCTTGTATTCAGTTAATTCATGTCGTTTCATTTTTCCCTGTTCACATGCTAGAAGTTACTGACTTACCCAGGCTTTATGTCTGACTCTGTTTTTCTTTCGCTTCTTTTCTTCCGTTCCCCCTCCCCCCCCCCCCAAGGTAGTTGAGGAGGGAATAGTATAACTCAGGATTAGATTGGACCGTTGCTCTTTCCCCAGCTTGAAGATTTGACGAAGTCGTCCTTGGATTCTCTTTCAGATGCTATGGCTGGCTCTTGCTACATTGGGGAATATAAAATGTTGTTTTATGCTTCTTTATTTTGTAAAGACAGATGATACTTTGATATTGTAAAAGAATCTTGTACAGACTATTTTATCAATAAAGCAAAGTTCTATTTTCCGCTGTTTAATATTTGTCTGTCTTGTAATTTATCTGCATCTTTTACCCAAAATGCTCCACAAAACTTAGTGCATTCCCTTTGTGAGTGACACTAACAGACGTGGGGTGTTACAACAACTCTCCTCTCATAGTCTTGAATGACCCCACACATAACTAGCCAATCTATTCCTAGAATCAATCCATAACCATAAAGCCAAGAACATACACGTCACATTCAAACTCGACACCCAAGACAGAAAATCCCAAACCCCGATGTATCATGGATAAATGAGTCGTACCTCCTATGGGGTTTGAGACTACAATAGGATTAGAAAAAATACTAGTACCTAGGTGCAGATTATCTACCACAGAATTGGATATAATAAATGAGAAGCGCCAGAATCAAAGAGAGTCCTAATAGGATAGTCAAAAAGCGAAATCAAACCTTCGGTTGTGACTTTCCTACCTCGATCAGGTCCACTAGCCTCGAGAGCATGAACGTGTCCTCTAGAAGACCATTCCCCTTCTCCTTGCTTACTAGAGCATTGCCTAGTGAAATGTCCAATCTGACCACAATTGAAACAAGCTTTCTTTTCCTTTCTACAGTCTTTCACAAAAATGACCCAAGGCTCTGCAACCATGGAACTTAACTTCAGTCTTGATCTGAGCCTTATCAGGCTTTCCTCCTTTCTTTTGTGTTGCCTTCTTGGGACACCATTTCTTTTTCTCAGTCTTCGGTTGTGCATCTTTAGTCTTGACTTCTTTCTTTTCATTCTTACCATCCTCATGTATTATAGCCATGTCAACAAGCCTTTCGAAAGTCGACCCATGGGTATATGTGATAGTGCTAGTCCTTGGAGATATTGATTCAACCCTCTCACAAACCTAAGAGCCTTCTTATGGGGTGTATTCACCAAGTCCAAACCAAACCTTGCTAGCAAATTAAAGTTGTTGATGTTTTTTTTAACAGACATATTTCCCTGTTTTAAAGCCAAAAATCTCTCCACCTGCATTCCCTCTTCCGCCTAAGATAAAAATTTCATTTCGAATCTCTGTCTGAAATCCTCCTAAGTATCTACTAGTTGTTCTGTCTGTGTCACCTCCCACCAATATGAAGCTTCTTCCTTTAATTGCCAAGCGACCAATTGTATCTTCCTCTTATTATCGAGCTCGAAAAGACCAAACACATTCTCTGTTTCTTTAAGTCAATTGCGTGCCTCAACAAAGCTCTTGGTAGCACGGAAGGGTTAGCCTCCCATTGCACAGAAGTCCTTATGAAGCTTAGAAAATGACATATGAGGAGTAGGGGTGAGCATTATTTGGTTAAACCAAATAAACCAACCATACCAATTCATTTTGGTCTGTTTGGTTTGGTTCTGAAATTTGATTGGTTTGTAATCAGATAGAAAAAATATTTAGTTTGGTTATCGGTTTAATCAAATTAATCGAATTCTTATTATATTTTCAAAATTATCGATATTATAATAAATATTTTAGGTCAGATTAGTTATCCAAGTAAATTTTAATCATCGCATGTGTGTCAAAGTTATTTTTAGAAAGTATAAAAATCATAAATAACAATACTGTAATCGTATATTTACGATTTATTAAAAATTATAGTTAATATTCCAAACATAAGGTCTAAAATATTTTTAGTTCAGTTAAATCGGATAACCAACCGAACCAACCAAACTTAATTTGTTTGGTTTGGCTTGGTTTTCATTTTTATCGGTTTTAGTTTGGTTTGACAATTTCATCATCAAATAAACCAAATAACCCAAACGCTCACCCCTAATGAGGAGGTGGAGCTACTACAGCTGCAGCTGGGGGTGAGGCATCTTCTTGAACTCCAATAGCTTCCATAGCCTCTAAATACCTACAGAACCATGGCTTGAGGGGATATGTTTTTTTTCAAAAATAGGTTTTTATCTGAAAATATTATGCTTTTTGAAAACCATTTTTCAAAATTTTTCTCTGATCTTGTAACCTTTGGCTCTGATACTAAATATAACACCCCACGTTCGTTAATGTCACTCATAAGAGAATGCATTAAGTTCCGTGAAGCGCATAAACAAGAACAAAATTTCACAAGACAGATGTAAATAGGCACGAAAAAATAACATTTATTATTAGAAGCAAAATGTTGTTCCAACCTAGTTACATTATCAAATACCAAATACTTCAAATGAAATCATCTGTCTTATCATGCCAAGCATCAGAGTACAATAACGCAAAATCATATCCCATTCTACAAGCCATAGCAAAGCAGAAAGATAATCAAAACGGTACATCAAAGCAGAAGAATCTTGGCCCAAACTGAAAGAAAATCCTAATCACTGCAGAGTGCTACCACTTTGAGGGCCTGAGGGGGGAAAGGAAGAGAAAGATGCGAAACAAAATAGGTCAGCCATAAAGCGTGGCGAGTTCAAGTGAATTTTAGATATGCATAAAACAGAGGTATCAAGACTGAATAAGAAAGTAAAGTAACGTATAAGTACAAGACATTAAGGTAAAACAAGATAGAACAAGAAAAAGCAACGATTGAGTAAGGCTTCTCATTTATATCCCACGAACAAGTTTTCTCTTCACCAATACTAGAATAATAGGATTAGGTGTTTGTAACACCCCGTATTTTTAAGATAATAAAATAATAATAACTTAATTAAATAATGAGAATTAAGTAAACCGGACTGCGCCATTGCGTCCGTCGGAACTCTGGTCAAGATAGACATCTGGTTTGCGTAAAACGGACATCATATGAAGAAGTTATTAAGCCTAGAAGTTTGTATACGCACAAGGGATATATATATATATATGCAAACAAATTAAAATGTAAAATAAAGAATAAAATAAGGATTGCATGTAATAAATACATGCACTGAAGAAAAAAAATGTAATGCATGCATTGAAAGAAAGAATGGATTGGTTGCATGCAATGTAAATATGTTGCATGCACTGATTTGCAAACATAATGCATTAACATTAAAAGAAAAAGATTCATGCAATGGTTTAATTTAAGTATTGTAACTAACATGAAAAAGAGAAGTAAGGAGAGAACAATAATTATCATTGTTCTAAGACTTATTAACAAAAGACTTCATAGCTCAGTTGGTTAAGGCATTGGATTTGTAACATAGAGGTCGGGGGTTCGAACCCCAGCGGTGGCATAATTTTTATCTTTGTTTTAGAGAGGGCCAACTGAACATGCAAATATATGTACATATACAAATTCAAAATTTGAAAGGATAAGAACGTACATATAAGGAAATAAAGAAAATATATATATATATGAGAATATATATATATGCATAAATATATGTATACAAAAGATAAAATTCAAGATAAGGCTATAGTCAATGAAATATGGCAAGAATCAAATAACGGTGCAACATCGTTTGAATTTTGAGAATAAAACGAAAATTGTGTGTATATTTATACGCGTAAAATGGTCGATAGAGGAATTGTATACATATAAGAATATTTCATGTGAATAAAACAGTTAAATAAATTCCAGAAATTCAAAAGTTCAAAAATCAAATTTCTGCGCCAAAACAATTCAAACATTCGAAATTCAAATTTCTACGCCAAAACAGCTTGCGGGACCTAATGCTGACTCAGCACTGCGTGTACGATAAGATTTGGCTAAATTCATTTGCGGACCTGGACTATTTTCTTAACTGGGTTCAACGTTGACTCAGCGCTATGTGTACGATAAGGTCTTGAGCACCTATAAATAAGACCCTAGACCTAACCCTAAACATCATAATTCGGCGGTTGCGTTGGAGCTCTGCCATGGCTCCCTCTCTCTCTCTTCTAAAATGTTAGCCTATGAGGATTATGAATTTAGATCTGGAAGAGGGAATCAACGTTAATAAAAAGATTATTGAATCATGAACGCAAGGTAAACCTCTAAGGACCAATCTATTTAAATTATTTCTCTTTCCCTTCTCTTTTCATGAAATAATAAATCCATGGTCGTCAGGTCGTGAATCAAATTAAAGGGAAAAGGAAAACCATGGATGATATAACGGATCAGATCCAAAATTTGGGGAAAGCTTAAAGGTGAGTGGGTTTAAGCTATATCCTTTAGATAATGTTATGACTATCGTTTAGCATTCCCCTTTTTAATAAATTTTGAAATGGCCAATTTAATTATAAATTGTTGTTGTAACGAATTGAAATGTTGATATGAATATGTCAGGAAATTCCTATGTTGAATTGCTAAGTTACTGAATGTTTACATGTTGGAGAAAATAAACTTTTTAGGATATGAATAGCCAATTCAGTGATTGTAATTACATGCTTTACTTGGGACATATAATTGACTGAACGACATGTTAAAATAATTACCGGATTGAATGTTTACATGTCCTAGTAGAATTAAACATATGTTGAAAATGACATGCGGCAAAATATAGGCAAAAATTGGACGACATGTAAATTAAATTACTGTAAACTATATTACAGTAAAAAGGATAATATATCTAAAATTTTCATGTAATGAACATAACATATATTATGTTTTGAGATTTTAATTTGGAAGCGCAATTTGATATGAACATAAGTGATTGAATGAAAATGCCTAGGATTACAATTAGAAACTGTAAATACACTTATGGAGTGTTTTCCTTAATATAATAAGGAACATATATTACAAAGAATGAAGAATAATGGTTTAAAACAATAAATGGTTTAAAAGGGGAATGATAATAACCTATTATAAATAAATAACATTAAAGTAAATGTTGTATAATAGGTAGACTTGTCCTAGGGACAAGTGAATATTATAACTTAGGTTATAATAAACTAGTAAGGGAATGGGATAACTGGTGAATTAAGTTAAGTGACACTTAACTGTAAATTAAGTAATCAGAAAAGGGGAAAACCTAAAACCAGTTAAGAAAAGGAGGGAAAATATATTGTACTTAATTATAAATTAAGTAGTTTGGGAGTCTGAAACCCATTGGTAAGAATAACATGTTTAGACTTGTCCTAGGGACAAGCGGAAATTATAACATAGGTTATAATAAATGGGTAGAGAAACTTATTAATGGGCCTTAGTTAATAGAACTAAGTTAATAAGTAAACAACGATAAGTCGTATTGACGATGTAAAGTGGAATTATGATTAAATGAGAGAGGATGAGGAAAACTTAGGAAATGAAATTAGTTATTTTTAATCATAAATGGTAAGTGACATGTTAATTGGAAACATGTGAATTAGATATACTCAATTACATATTAAGTAAAATGTAACACCCCATAAATTCAAATACTAAAGTTAACAAATTAAAGAATACTTAATTTTAAATGTAAGAATCAAGGGAAATGGGTTATGCCATTATGTTCATCTCAGAATTCTGGTTGAGATAGAGTCCGAGTTTGCGTAAATTGGACTTCGTATGAAGAAGTTATGGCTGTCGAAAGTTTCCAAAAAATTCAAATAAATTCAAACAGCTCGAAACAGATTCAAATTTCAAATCAGAAGTCAGAAGAGGGCTGGGCGGGAAAACCCCTGCCCAGGACCCAGGTCGACCTGGGGGTCGACCCTAGTGTTGACCTCCCCCCTACAGGTCGACCTGCCCCCCCCCCCTCCCCCCCCGGCAGATCTGAGAGATGACGATTTTGTGACTCAGTGCTGAGTCATTAGGGCAGAGGTGTCACTCTAACTTGACTGGATGGTCTTGATTGATTCTAGGTTGATCGGATGGCCTAAATTAATCCTAAATTATATATAAACACATGTAGACTCAAACCCTAAAACCAAATCAAAATTATAACCATGGTCGTCATGCTATCACCTTGCAACCTAGAATAGCCGTCATCAACTAAAGGAAAAGTGAAGCTAATCAACTCAATTCAACCCAATTTATAACAACAACAACGAATTTGTCTACTCTAAATGCGAGCTAAATCAATTTCAGAACTCAGATTCCAGAACTCAAGACCTTCTTTGAGTCGTGAGTTCAATTTCTGTAATAAGATAATTGGGTTGAGTTATAAATTAAGTTATATGGCTATGTTTGTGAGACATTGGAAAAATGTGATATTTTGGGAATATATGCTAGTTGTTCATAATGATAATCTTGTTGTGGATTCCTTTTCATATGCCAAATCACCTATGTTCAACTTGATTCACGTTTGATATCATTTCATATGCAAGTTTGGGTGTATATTATATGTTAGTTTCTATATGAATTGTACATAAGTTTACATGTGAATCAAATAAAGTGACTATATGCAAGTTTAGGCAGAAATTGGATTCACATATATGCAAGTTTACACCTTTAGATTTAGATCTATGATGTACATCGTTTTATGCAAGTTTGTGACTATGGCCTATGCAAGTTTTGGAATGAAAACTATATTCATATATGCAAGTTTTAGGTGAAAAACTATATTATATATATGCAAGTTCACACCTTTAGGCCTATGTTTAGATTCATGACAATACACAGTTTATGCAAGTTATGTTGTAATCCTTATTTGCAAGATTAGATCCATTTTGTGTGTTATGCAAAATTGCGATGTTTCTTCCCTTTTATGTGCTAGACTAATTGCTAGACTAATATACATATATGTCATGATAAACGAACGAACAACGTGGGGACGATGAGGGTAATATTGAATATACACATATTGAGAATTGGCGTAATGGCCTTGAAAAAGGCATATAATTAATTTAAGACATTAATTGGAAAAATTGGCATTTATGGACATAATTGAGACAATTATGGACATAAGTATATTTGGAATTCATTGACAAATTTGAATAGGGATATTAATCCAATTTGGGGTTAAATGAAGATGTGTAATAATAAACCGCCTAAGACACGAGGTTAGAGTCTTTTGTGGTGTAAGACTGCCCGGACCCGCCCGGCAAATCCAGCAGCCACAAATGCCAGTCTAATGTGAGAGGTCAAAGGCATGAATTAAATGCGTAACAGTTGTAAAGACACGAGGTTAGGCTCGTTTATGGTGTAAGACTGCCCGGACCCGCCCGGCAAATCCAGCTGCCACAAATGCCAGTCTAATGTGGGAAGTCTTTACAAGGTTACGGTGTTAATGAATTAAGAAACACTTAAGTAGATAAACATGTGGTGGGACATGAGGGGGTTAAGTGGGTGCTTTGGGTGGTTTGTGAAATTAAGAGGGTGCCTTAGGTGGCAAGTGAAATACGATTAGATGCACTTAACCAAGATTGAAACATGTAAGAAGACATGAATAAAATGGGGTTAAGTGGGTAAAAACCTTAGAGGGGACCAAGCATAGGTGGAAAGCTTGTGTCATGCATGGGGGGCTTTTCAAACTAGTAACCCATTAAGTATCTTTGTGGGCTTTACCCAAGTCGAGGACGGGACATGCGTACTGGGTTTGATTGTAAGAGGTCAAAACGGGTTAGCGGTGGCAACGCAAGTCCAACGGGGTCATATGTGTGTGCAGGCCCAGGATGGTAGATAAGACGTTGTTGCATCGTGTAGATATAAGCCGTGCATTTTGGTGGTTTCGGGTTGCCACTTTGGGGAGTGATACACCCCACTATGGGGCTAGCACAGGTATTTATGAGTTAGGGAGCCGATCGAATGGGGGTAGTGGGTACACCTAGTGGAGATAGGGGCAGACGACACCTATGAAGGCAGTTACGAGTACACAAAACTACCGTTATCATTATTAAGTTCTGTAGGCGGGATAAACTTTTAGGGTGTTTGGTGTGGTGCAGTGTAGTAATTATCCTATAGTGACTAGGTACGCCTTTAACGTTATCTTTGTTCATCTGATTTCCTATGTTGGCTTTGTCATACCCATTTGTTCACAGTCATTTCCTTATTTTCCAGCTTATGCCTTATCATAGTTACTTAATGATTATATTGTTAAAGTTATTGCACTCACTAGACTTTATGTCTGAACCCTTTGTTTCCACCTCTTTTCTTCCTTCCCCCCCCCCCTAGGTGCTCAGGGTGGGATTAGTACTAGTGAAGCTTGATTTGGACAGCCTTATCTCTTTCTTTGGAAGTTGCTTGGATCGCTGAAGTAAAAGTTCATCCTAACTTATTTATGTCTATTTTATGTTGGGGTTATGTCTTTTATTTTATGTACTCTGATTTAGTCAAGATGGATATTATGTACTTGACTCTAGTCTTTGGTTTTTGATGATGTAATCAAACTTATTTGTTTACCGCTGCAATGAATGAAAATTTAAATTTTTAAGTATTATTTTATATCTGTCTTGTTGTTAAGTTTCTGTTCTATACACACTTAAAATGCTCCATAGATGTTAATGCATTCCCTTTGTGAGTGACATTAATGGACGTGGGGTGTCACACGTGGTATCAGAGCTGAAGGTTACCAGAACAGATAAGATATTTTGAAAAAATATTTTTCAAAAGCATTTTATAAAGAAATACTTTCAAAAGTATGTTTTAAGGAGAATATCTTCAAGAGAAAGGTTTATTTAAAACATAACCCCAAGAGCTATATATTTTTCTTTCGAATTCTTCGTTTGAATCTCTTTATTTTCTTTTCAACATGTCTGGAATTCCCGAGATACCCGAGGGGATACCGATACCAGGATGGTTTAGAAGGTATTTGGAAGATAGGGCCCATGTCGCAGGCCCAGCAAATGCTGCTCCTCCTCCTCCCCGTGTTGACACTTTCGCAAAGATATGCAAAGTCTTTCGGGCAATGGGCGGGAAACCTTTTCACGGGTCGGAGACGTTTGTTGAAGCTCGAAATTGGCTAAAGGGGGTGGAAGAATTGTTTAGAATCTTTGAGGTAGAAGATGGAAGAAAGGTCCAGCTAGCTGCCTGGTTAATGAAGGATGAGGCCTCGTTTTGGTGGGAGGTCACTAATGGAGAGCGTCCAGTTGATACATGGCCGGATTTCAGGCGTAGGTTTGAGGCAAAGTTTCCCTCACGGGCTGAAGAGAATCTATACATGGAAAGGTTTTTGGCATTGAGGCAGCAACAAGTTCAATCAATTGGCAAGATTTGGCTTGGGCTTGGTGAATACACCCGAAAAGAAGGCCCTGAGATTTGTTAAGGGTTTGAACGAGCCGCTACATGGGTTAGCTATGACCCACATCCCTATGGGGGCCACCTTTGAGAGACTAGTTGACATGGCACTTATGCATGAAGAGGAGAAAGGCGCCAATGCTAATAAGGCACCTGAGAAGAAAGGGGATCAAAAGAAACCACAATAGCAGAACAAGAAGGGTGGTAAAGACAACAATGGTAAGGGAAAGAAAAGATGCTTTAACTGTGGGACACTGGGCCATCTGAGTAAGGACTGTAGGAAGAAGAAGACTGGTTGTTTCCACTGTGGCAAGGCAGGACATCTGATTAAGGACTGCCCAATGAAAGGGCAGAGGGCAGGACCTACCTCTGAAGGGCAGATTCAGGCTCTCATGGCACCAGGGCAGGCAAGGGGGCAGGTCCAGGCTCTCGTGGTCCCACCGCTGCAAGAACGAGGTAGAGTGATTTCCGTTGAAAGTTTAGTTTATCTTTTCGATCATCATGTTCGCACACTCTTTGATTCTGGCGCATCGCACTCTTTTATATCAACTGCTTTAATTTCCCTTAGTTGTTTCAAATCCAATTGCGGGCTCAGCCTATTTGTCGATGATTTGTTTGGATTTGGAAATTTCTATACTCAACGTTGGGTTTAAATGTGATGCTTATGTTTTTGGGCTTCACGGGCTATGGGTTAATTTTGGGCATGGATTTGCTATCCAGTAATGGAGCCGTCCTAGATTGTGAAAAGAGAGGGGTTAGGCTTATGACTCGTTTGGGCAACACTCTCGAAATCTCTTGTAATCCCATGAATTCTGTTATGCTAAGTTATCTAGAATCGCTTAACGCGTCTGCTGAGAATTTGCAGTCGGTTAGAGTGGTCCGTGAATACTCGGATGTCTTCGATGAAGTTCGAGGCTTACCCCCGAGGCGTGAGATAGACTTTCGAATATACTTAGTAGATAATGCAAAGCCAGTTGCATTACCAGTACGCCACATGGCTCCGAGAGAGAGAAGAGAACTCAGTAAGCAAGTGAAAGAATTGCTTGAGAAGGGGTTCATAAGAAGAAGTATTTCGGAGTGGGGTGCTCAAGTCGTTTTTGCTACAAAAGCTGATGGGTCACTTAGATTGTGCGTGGACTATAGAGAGCTGAATAAGCTAACAAAGAAGATCAGACACCCGTTACCAAGGATAGACGATTTATTCGACCGGTTGGTAGGAGCTTCGGTGTTCTCGCAACTGGATTTAGCTACAGGGTTTCATCATCTAAGGGTGGCTGAAGATAGCATCGATAAGGCTGCATTTAGAACTCCTGACGGTTTCTTCGAGTGGCTCGTCATGCCTTTTGGTTTGACGAATGCACCCGCATACTTTGTTGACTTAATGAGTAGGGTGTTTAAGAAGTTTCTGAACAAGTTTGTGGTAGTCTTTGTAGACGACATTCTGGTTTTCTCTAAAACTGAAGAAGAGCATGCCCTACATATTAGGGAAGTCTTAGAGACCCTACGAGCACATCAGTTAAAAGCTAAGTTCTCCAAGTGCCATTTTTGGAGAAAAGAAGTGAGGTTCTTAGGACACGTGGTCTCTAAGAAAGGGATAGCTGTGGATCCCGCTAAGATAGTGGCAATCCAAGATTGGAAAACGCCTAAGAACGCAACCTAAGTAAGAAGCTTTTTAGGGCTGGCTAGCTATTATAGGAAGTTCATTAAGGACTTCACGAAGATATCAGCCCCTCTCACTCGATTAACGAAGAAGAATTTGACTTTTACTTGGGACGTTGACTGTGACGATGCTTTCCAACGTCTGAAGAGAGATTTGACGAATGCTCCAGTTTTAGTTTTGCCAGACGGGAGTAAGACATTCACTGTATATACCGATGCTTGCGGGACAGGGCTTAGCGCAGTTTTAATGCAAGAGGGAAGGGTGATATGCTATGGTGGAAGGCAGTTGAAAGCCCATGAGAAAATTTACCCTACCCACGATTTAGAGTTGGTGGCCATTATTTTTGCGCTTAAGTCATGGCTCCATTATTTGCTTGGCGAGAGGTTTGAGTTAAATACAGACCATAAGTCGCTAAAATACTTATTCTCTCAGAAGGACCTAAACTTGAGGCAACAGAGATGGATGGAGTTTTTGGCATCCTACGATTTTGAGATCGCATATACCCCTGGCAGGGGTAACGTTGTAGCTGACGCCGTAAATTGAAAGAAGTTAACTTTAAGTCCTTTGTTTGTAGAGCGGTAGAGTTTGGAGTATATATCTTCCTTTAACTTCAGACCCTCTGTCGATTTTGTACTCAGATTGTTGGCATCATTAGAGGTGCAACCTACACTTTTGGGTCGAGTTGGAGAGGCACAACGGAACGACCCACAGTTGGTTGAGATAGTAGGCAAGCTTATAGGAGGGGAGACATCTGGATAAATATGCTATAGATGAAAGAGGTTGGCTATGTAGGGATGGAAGACTTTGCGTACCACAAGACGAAAGTTTGAAGAAGGCAATTCTTGAAGACTCACATCGCTCTAAAATGACCATACATCCCGGTGGTGATAAGATGTATAGGGATATGAAGCGAGTTTTCTTTTGGGCCGGGATGAAGAAGGACGTGGCCGAGTTTGTTGCTAGATGCTTAGTGTGCTAGCAAGTCAAGGCGGAGCAAAAGAAGCCCGGAGGTTTGCTCCATCCATTAAAGATTCCGCTTTGGAAATGGGAAAGCATTTCCATGGATTTTGTAGATGGGTTACCAAGATCAAGGAAGGGTAATACGGGGATTTGGGTAATTGTAGACCGACTTACTAAAAGTGCCCATTTTATTCCCGTTAAAAGTAGAAGGACCGCCGCATGGTTAGCATCCGTTTACCTTCGAGAGATAGTCCGCTTGCACGGCATACCCTCCAGCATTGTGAGCGATAGAGATCCTATTTTCACAAGCGAATTTTGGAAGAGCTTACAAGAGGAGGTTGGAACGCAATTATGCTTAAGTACCGCTTATCATCCTCAGACGGATGGCCAGACCGAGAGGGTGAATCGGATTCTAGAAGACCTTCTGAGGCTATGCATTCTAGACTTTGGAGGAACATGGGAAGAACACCTTTCACTAGTAGAGTTCGCATATAATAATAGTTTTCAGGCTAGCATTGGCATGGCACCTTTTGAGGCTATTTATGGATGACCGTGCCGATCACCTACATGTTGGTGGGAATCCATAGATAAGGTTTTTCTTGGACCCGACATGATTAAGGAGACTTCGGAGAAGATAGACCTGATTCGTCGACGAATGAAGACGGCGCAGGACAGACATAAGTCATATGCTGATAAGAGACGAACCGATCTTGAGTTCAATGTTGGGGACATGGTTTTTATTAAGGTGTCACCGTTGAGAAACGTAGTCCGCTTTGGATCGGTAGGGAAGTTGGCACCAAGGTTCGTAGGACCCATTCCAATTACAGAGAGGATTGAGCAGATGGCGTACAGAATAAAATTACCAAAGAAGCTCAGTGGAGTTCATGACGTGTTTCACGTTTCACATTTGCGTAAGTGTTTACACGATACGGTGGAAGTGGTAGAGCCGAGCACGCTCGAAGAAGTGGAAGTAGAGCGCAATGCCACGACCAGACAAGCTCCTACACACATTCTCGGATCGGAGGTCAAAAAGCTTCGCAACAAAGAGGTCAAGTTGGTCAAAGTGCAATGGGAAGATGATCAAAGAGACGCGACTTGGGAGACGGAAGATAAGATGCGTACATTGTACCCTTTCCTTTTTGAGGGTATGTTTTGATTTCTCCTTTTTCTACCGCTTTGTTGATACTTGTCCTATCTTTTAGTATTATCTTTGCGATGACATCTTCGATCTTTAGTTAGGAAAAACCCTATGGTTGAAACATGTGTTTGAGACATGTTATGTCTGATGGATGCAAATGGATGCAAGTGGTTGCTAGTGGTTTCTCGTGGATGCATATACACACACCTTAGGCACTAGATCGGCTCAATCACCTTCATGTTGCATATAAATGTGTGTGCATATTTAATTTAATGGATGTATAATGGTTGTGTCATCATATGGATGCTGCATTTTGATGAATGGTTGTGCACACATGTAGAAATAATATGTATCGATAGGATTCTTTCGCATACATATTGGACGCATGGCACTATCATGATTTGCATTAAGGAGGTCAACTGAATCAGTAGACCGCCTGATTTTGCATTAGATAAGGAACATATACACACACTCTTTGCATATGTTCATACATCATTAGAAATTTTGTAAGGACAACGGATGCTTGTGTTTGATGGTTGAGTAGATGGATGATTGGATGTTAGGATATGCATTCTCCTTAACTTGGAGATTTCGGGGGCGAAATCCTTTAAGGAGGGGAGAATGTAACACCCCGTAAATTCAAATATTAAAGTTAACAAATTAAAGAATACTTAATTTTAAATGTAAGAATCAAGGGAAACGGTTTACGCCATTGTGTTCGTCTCGGAATTCTGGTTGAGATAGAGTCCGAGTTTGCGTAAATTGGACTTCGTATGAAGAAGTTATGGCTGTCGGAAGTTTCCAGAAAATTCAAATAAATTCAAACAGCTCGAAACAGATTCAAATTTCAAATCAGACGTCAGAATCGGGCTGGGCAGGAAAATTCCCGCCCAGGACCCAGGTCGATCAAGGGGTCGACCCTAGTGTCGACCTCCCCCCTACAGTTCGACCTGGGGGTCGACCTAAGGGTCGACTTGCCCCCCCCCCCGGGCAGATCTGAGAGATGACGATTTTGTGACTCAGTGCTGAGTCATTAGGGCTGAGGTGTCACTCTAACTTGATTGGATGGTCTTGATTGATTCTAGGTTGATCGGATGGCCTAAATTAATCCTAAATTCTATATAAACACGTGTAGACTCAAACCGTAAAACCAAATCAAAATTAGAACCATGGCCGTCATGCTATCACCTTGCAACCTAGAATAGCCGTCATCAACTAGAGGAAAAGTGAAGCTAATCAACTCAATTCAACTCAATTTATAACAATAACAACGAATTTGTCTACTCCAAAGGCGAGCTAAATCAATTTCAGAACTCAGATTCCAGAACTCAAGACCTTCTTTGAGTTGCGAGTTCAATTTCTTTAATAAGATAATTGGGTTGAGTTATAAATTGGGTTATACGGCTATGTTTGTGAGACATTGGAAAAATATGATATTTTGTGAGTATATGTTAGTTGTTCATAATGATAATCTTGTTGTGGATTCCTTTTCATATGCCAAATCACCTGTGTTCAACTTGATTCACGTTTGATATCATTTCATATGCAAGTTTAGGTGTAGATTATATGTTAGTTTCTATATGAATTGTACATAAGTTTACATGTGAATCAAATAAAGTGACTATATGCAAGTTTAGGTAGAAATTGGATTCACATATATGCAAATTTACACCTTTAGATTTATATCTATGATGTACATCGTTTTATGCAAGTTTGTGACTATGGCCTATTCAAGTTTTGAAATGAAAACTATATTCATATATGCAAGTTTTAGGTGAAAAACTATATTATATATATGCAATTTCACACCTTTAGGCCTATGTTTAGATTCATGACAATACACAATTTATGCAAGTTATGTTGTAATCCTTATTTGCAAGATTAGATCCATTTTGTGTGTTATTTAAAATTGCGATGTTTCTTCCCTTTTATGTGATAGACTAATTGCTAGTCTAATATACATATATGTCATGATAAACGAACGAACAACGTGGGGACGATGGGGGTAATATTGAATATACACACATTGAGAATTGGCATAATGGCCTTGAAAAAGGCATATAATTAATTTAAGACATTAATTGGAAAAATTGGCATTTATGGACATAATTGAGACAATTATGGACATAAGTATATTTGGAATTCATTGACAAATTTGAATAGGGATATTAATCCAATTTGGGGTTAAATGAAGATGTATAATAATAAACCGCCCAAGACACGAGGTTAGACTCTTTTGTGGTGTAAGACTGCCCGGACCCACCCGGCAAATCCAGCAGCCACAAATGCCAGTCTAATGTGAGAGGTCAAAAGCATGAATTAAATGCGTAACAGTTGTAAAGACACGAGGTTAGGCTCATTTGTGGTGTAAGACTGCCCGGACCAGCCCGACAAATCCAGCTGCCACAAATGCCAGTCTAATGTGGGAGGTCTTTACAAGGTTAAGGTGTTAATGAATTAAGAAACACTTAACCAGATAAACATGTGGTGGGACATGAGGGGGTTAAGTGGGTGCTTTGGGTGGCTTGTGAAATTAAGAGGGTGCCTTGGGTGGCATGTGAAATACGATTAGATGCACTTAACCAAGATTGAAACATGTAAGAAGACATGAATAAGAATGGGTTAAGTGGGGAAAAACCTTAGAGGAGACCAAGCATAGGTGGAAAGCTTGTGTCATGCAGGAGGGCCCCTTTTCAAACTAGTAACCCATTAAGTATCTTTGTGGGCTCGACCCAAGTCGAGGACGGGACACACGTACTGGGTTTGATTGTAAGAGGTCAAAACGGGTTAGCGGTGGCAACGCAAGTCCAACGGGGTCATATGCGTGTGTGGGCCCAGGCTGGTAGGTAAGACGTTGTTGCATCGTGTAGATATAAGCCATGCATTTTGGTGGTATCGGGTTTTCACTTTGGGGAGTGATACACCCCACTGTGGGGCCAGCATGGGTATCTTCGAGTTAGGGAGCCGATCGAATGGGGGTAATGGGTACATCTAGTGAAGATAGGGGCAGAGGCACCTATGAAGGCTGCTAGGGGTACACGAAACTACCATTATCATTATTAAGTTCTATAGGCGGGATCAACTTTTAGGGTGTTTGGTGTGGTGCAGTGTAGTAATTATCCTATAGTGACTAGGTATGCCTTTAACATTATCTTTGTTCATCTGATTTCTTTTATTGGCTTTGTCATACCCATTTGTTCACAGTCATTTCCTTATTTTCCAGCTTATGCCTTATCCTAGTTACTTAATGATTATATTGTTAAAGTTATTGCACTCGCCAGACTTTATGTCTGACCCCTTTGTTTCCACCTCTTTTCTTCCTTCCCTCCCCCCCAGGTGCTCAGGGTGGGACTAGTACTAGTGGAGCTTGATTTGGACAGCCTTATCTCTTTCTTTGGAAGTTGCTTGGATCGCTGAAGTAAAAGTTCAGCCTATCTTATTTATGGCTATTTTATATTGGGGTTATGTCTTTCATTTTATGTACTCTGATTTAGTCAAGATGGATATTATGTACTTGACTCTAGTCTTTGGTTTTTGATGATGTAACCAAACTTATTTGTTTACCGCTGCAATAAATGAAAATTTAAATTTTTAAGTACTATTTTATATATGTCTTGTTGTTAAGTTTCTGTTCTATACACACTTAAAACGCTCCATAGAAGTTAATGCATTCCCTTTGTGAGTGACATTAATGGACGTGGGGTGTCACATAAAACATGTTATTGAAATTAAACAAGAATATAAAAGGGATTGTGGATCACATACCTTGGGCCACAATCTAGAGAATAACATGTTGTAAGCTTATTAATAAACTTAAATGAATTAAGTTATATGACTGAAATTAATAAGCAAGAGAAACTTGGTAATTTGAGTAAGAATTCAATATGAATTGGAATAACCAAGTTAACTAGAAATCTGGTGAGGTGAGACAAGCACGTAAAAGAATGTTTAGACATAGGGTCTAACAACATGCTAAAGTAAGGCGCTTAGACCAGTCCGTACGGTTGAGGGTGAATAACCCAACAGGGTAGATCATCGAGGTGTTATAAGGCATGAGGGGAGCGCACATTCATCTGATTGTTTGACGGCTTCAAAGGACTGGAAGGGGAAGCACGCGGCTTCCGGGGAAATAGGGTACTCTTTGTATTCCTCTGTGAGTGGCAGATGATCTGCTTGTACTCACAGAGGTTAGGTCTGCCTAGGTGAACCACTGAGTATGCCTTGATTGCAATAATAAGGGGCAATCAAAAGACTAAGATGGACTAGCGTGATTCGGCGAGACCAATTAGTGCCCTGTGATAGCAACTCGTCGTCTACCTACTATCTTCAGTCAGTACGTAAAGCGGAAAGGCGGAGAACTCCAAAAGACCATATACTTTGTAATCTAGTTATGGGTGAGGTTGGCCAATAGGTTTGAAGGGAATAGGGGGTCGGGGTTAAGTTCTCATTCTTGATATTCTTGGGTGCCTTTCATTAGTTGAGGAAGGGTTCTAGTGGGACCATAGCCACTGTAAAAGCAGACCTTAGCATCTGCAATCGGCGGATATCTGAAAGCTCCCGACCGAGTTCCGTGTTTCTTGACTAGCCCTGCCACGGGACTCGGACGCATATATAGAGAACATGTGCAATAGACATCGAGAACGATTGATGATACGTATGTGGGAAAGTTTAGGTACACTCATGTCTCTCTGGGTGCTGTATCATAAGACTAGAGGGCATTAGTCGAGGATGGAACCTAATTCGATCGAATGGTTCAAAGATGGCAGTCCGAACGCTTACGTAATATAGAAGTAGTGGTTCTTTGCAGATGTAGCATTGACATATATATAGAAATCCGTACGGCATTCGGGTGTAGGATTAGGGACTGCTATATTCCTGCGATGATACGGTGGAGACCGTGCGAGTGGGGTACCATGGGGTGTATCTCAATATTTAGAGATAACTACATATACTGTATTAGGTTAATTCACTGTGAAGTAAATGGGTACGACGTGTGTGTAAGCCTTGAGTGCTGTTAACCCAAGTAGCCTAATAAATAAGAAAATATGATTGAACGGTAAATGTAAGATTATCCAAAGCGTATAGTTTAAATCCAGTCACCAGAACTTGTGTTCTGACCCCCTCCTCATAACACACTCGCAGGTTAGACTGTGGCAGAGACATGATAGCTTTGGATACTTGTTAGGCAGTATTAATAACATGGTAAGGTTATGTTTTGATTATACTATATTTTATTCTTTCCGCTGTGAGATATTTTTATGAGCTCTGACATGTTTTATGTCTCTGTCTTTTCTGCAGGATACCAGAGCATACCAATCCGAGTTTCGATAGATTGGAATTTTGAAAAAAAATCGGTCTGTCGAAATTGGGGTTGTCACAGTGTTACTCTAATTACATAATAGGATTAGGTGTTACCCGAATTACAAAACAGGATTAGGTGTTACCCTAATTATGTAACAGGATTGGGTGTTACCCTAATTACGTAACAGGATTAGGTGTTACCCTAATTACGTAACAGGATTAGGTTTTATCCTAATTACATAACATGATTAGGTGTTACCCTAATTACTACTCATGCGATCGACTTCCTACTACGTAAATACCCTATGTTAGCCCCGACAGTAGGGCGTATCACTCCTTAACCCAGCCGCTTATAGAACATAAACCTATTTACTGGTGTTACAATGTCTCAGTTTCCCCAATCGGATCCATGCACTCTCATGACTCCGCCGTAACGCTTCTGTACCCACCTTCCTCTTTTTGAACCTCTTACTATCCAGTTTAGTAAAGGGTGCCCTGTCCCCTACCTAGTGTGAGGCCTTCAACAGGATATCAACAAGGAAACTGATTGATATGGGTCCCACGCAGCAGATTGGTACAACCCAAACCCCCTATGCTTGTGCCCCCAAGTAACTAGGATTCAAGAGTCCCCGAAACCCGATACAACAGCAGAATAAGGGACCTCTTATCTTATTAGTAATCAGGTTTAACTTAGCAGGTTTAAGTTCATTAATAAGCGTGGTTGTAATATTACATGTTATTATGTATGTACAACCCCTTCCCCAAAACAAGCACTTGCCCAAATGTATATATATGCCATAGTAATTAATTTTTTCTTAACCTATATTTGGTACTTACATTATTTTAACATGTACTTAATCTCTGCATTAAGTTTAATCTAACATGCATACATATATGCATGTTCTTCCTTTTAGTTACATTCCCAAATTACAGTCCAAAAGTCCTCAATTCATAATATGCCCAAATTACAGTCAAAAGTCCTCAATTTCACAATACGCCCAAATTCTCCTTTTTCATTGTCATGTTATCCTAAATTCAATTATACGCAGTCTTAAATCGACATGGCCTAGGCTCTCGATGGCCTAGGCTCAGCATAAATAAAAAGGGAAAATAAGAAGGAAAAGAATAAAATAAAATCAAATTGTATAAAATTGGCATATAAACAAGATTGGAAATAAATTAAACAGTAGAATAGGGAAAAGGAAGATAGATATGTATGAATATTACTGATTAATCAAATGACAGTAAAAGAACATATGTTACTTTAACAACTTGCATTGATGAATAACAGTACAAAAGAATAGGTATAGAAAATAACTTATAAAAATTGTATGTTCTAGATACAATTTTATTTACTATCATGATATATTTTTAGGTGTAACTTAAACTCATACGGTTAGGTATTAGGTTCATAAATAGTTCTTGAAAAAGGTTGTATGTTGATTGCAGAGTCATAGGTTGATTGCAGGGCTGTAGGTTGATTGCAGGGTTGTATGCAGATCTTAAATCTTCTCTATTAATCTAAATTTCAGCAACATCTCCCTATTTTATTATTTAATTTAGAATATGTCATGGAGGCAGAGGGGGGTAAAGAACAGTTGTATATTGATAAACTGAGAGAGAGCCACCTTTTATACGTTAACTGAGCCTATTTTCAATCGTTAGATTTTAGGGTTTTGAATCTAGCCATACAACTCATCCAATGAACCTAATATGCAAAACAGTCCAAATACATTACTCAGAATCGGGCCTACATGTTCATAGGTCGACCCTTACCTACTGGGTTGACCTATGGATCGACCCCACTTGACATTGGTCAACCCATAGGTCGACCCAGGTCGGTTGTGGGTCGTTCCATGACTGTTGGTTCGCATTGTATATTTTTTTTGTTTGAATTTTGAAATGTGATCTAATTTTGAAAGCTCATATCTCCTTCATATGTTATTCGATTTATGCAAACTTGGGTCCATCTGAACTAGAATTCCAAGACAAATGCTACGGTAAAGTCGATTTTACTTAATTCTGAATATTTAATTATATAATATTCATCTTATCGTCTTTACACCGTATGGTTATGGTGTACTAAATTTTGGGGTGTTACAGTCCCCTTGCCAGGGATATAAGAAATCTCAAATCATATGATGTTAAGAACTCCATCCACCTTTATTGCCTCAAATTGAGATCCCTTTTAGAGAACAAATACATGAGTGACTTATGATTCGTAAAGAGCTCGAACCTCTTACCAAGTAGGTAGTGTCTCCAAGACTTAAGTGTGAATACAGTAGCAGCTAACTCCAAATTGTGCATAGGTTAATTCCTCTCATGAACCCTCAGCGGCCTACCATGGTAGCATGCTACTCTAACCTCTTTCCTCAATACCACGCCTAGACCACTCCCACAAGTGTCGGTATAAACTATGAACATCTTAGATCCATCGGGTAATGTCAAAACTAGTGCACTGGTGATAACATTCTTTAGCCTTTGAAAGGCATCCTTACAATCCATATCCCAGGAGAAAGCCAAGTTCTTCTTAGTAAGTCGGGTCAATGGTTGAAAAAGAAAAAATGGCGACCTTGTCTCCTGTAAAATAAAATACGTAGACAAAGACAAAATTAACTTTCGATTCAGATCACCCTTCAGTGTTTCCTCCAGATCGAAGTTCTTCTTCACAACATGCAAAGTAGATGGTCACTCAGATCCAAGGTATTTCTTCTTTCCTCGATCTAGAATCTAGATCCAAATTTCCAGATTTAGTTTTAAAAGATTAGGCTGCTTTAATTAAAGTATATCCTTTGCAATCAAAAGCTTGGATATATGTAGTGATGGAAAATAAATCTCATCAAAAATCTATCTAGCTTAATTATTTCGAACCTTTAGTTAAGGATAATATTAGAATTGATGTTATTGCTGAAAATCTGGTTAATAAAGCAAGAGAGAGATGGTCCAATTCTATAGCTTTCTATGTTTATGGAAGTAAACCCTATTTTTAGTTTTTAAGAGATTATATTGACATGAATTGGAATTTAAATGGGAAATATCAGTTATTTTCTAGGGAAAATGGGTTCTTTATTATCAAATGTGAATTTGTAGATGATTGTGAATAGGGTTGTATATCGGACAGGACGGTCCATTGTCCAGCTCGGTCCAAGGTTATATAGTGTCCGGTCCGTGCCCGTACGATTCTCTTATAGGACAGGACAAGGACACACCATTGTTCGCTTCGATTCAAAATGTTCAATGTTTTTCTATTATCTTAGGCTATATTGGATAGGACAGTCCATTGTCCGGCTTAGTCCGAGGCTATATGGTGTCCGGTCCGTGTCCATCCGAATTCCTTATAAGACAGGACTAGGACACACCGCCGTCCGTACCGACCCGTTTACACCCCTAATTGTGAAAGGATTTTAGCTTCTGGTCCTTATTTTTACAACAAGAGGTTAATGTACATGAAGAAAATGGCAACTGGGTATGAATTTATCTCATGAATTTTTAAACTCCATACCTATATGGATTCGTCTTCCCAATGTAGCTTAGACTTTTGGTCTGTGAAGGCTATTAGCAGAATTATTTCTACATTAGGACATTTCGTTAAATTAGATAGTGTTACAGAGGATGTTATCAAGGTTTCGTGTGCTAGAGTATTAATGGAAGTAGGCGTTAACTTTAAATTTCTAGAATTTATACCAATTCGGTATTTTAGTGGGAATGTTGTATGGCTAAAAGTCTTATATGAATGGGTTCCTTCTCCTTGTACTAATTGCAAAATATTTGGACATTCCAATGTTAGTTGTAAAGCTTCTAATATTTGGGTACCCAAAGACAGTTCTAATACCGTTAGTGGGATGGAAATTGATGAATCGATGAAAATCCAGGAATGCATAGTAATAATCTTTCAGTGAAGGATTCAAAAGAAAAGGTTCCCTCAGAGACTATTGTGAGAGATTCTAAGGGATATGAAAATATAGTTAAGTCTGCTAAGATAAGAGAAGTTAATTTTCATTCAAGTGTTAATCATATAATATCTCAGGGCAAATTAGAAAATAAGTCTAATCCTTGTGAGGTATTAACAACCACTAAAGATTTTATGCAGGAAGATAGTGAAATAGTTAAAAGTATTCTTAGTAAAGAAGAGAAGATCGATTGTTTTAGAGAAGATGTTATTTTGTTTGATAAGACTGATTATGATGGTAGTTCTATCAGAACCGAAGGAGAAGTTACAAAAAGTAGTCTCGAAGTAGGTAGGAAGGATGATGTTATTAATAAGGTAGGCAATACAAATGAAAATACATTGGTTAAAATACATAAGTTGAAAGGTGAAGATATGGGTTTAAATGGTGATCCATTGGTTAAAGATAACCCTAAATGGAAAAAATTGATTCTCAAATTAAAATAAGGTCGAAATCAAAGAAGGCAAAGGAAGAATATATAATTCATGGTAGTATTATTAATGGTGGCATCTCCAAAAGATAATATTCTCAGTTTTTTTTCTTTACTACTTGGGTTCATGTTCTTTTTCCTTTGCAGCGTCTGGTAGTTGTTTCTCTGACTCAGATGATTTAGTTTGAAATTTTTGCTCTTAGGCCAGTTGCTCAACTTCTTCTTGATTTATCTTGGTTCTTGCTACTTTTGCTTCTATGCTATGTTTGTTTAGTTTGGTTTGGGAGTTTTATTGGCTCTTTGGATTTATCCCTAGCTTTTATTTAGTCTAGTGCTAGCTTCTTCTATTTTGGAGCTGCTTTCTTCTGGCTTTCCTGTTTGGTCAGGAGTTCGATTATTTTGTTATTTTGCATAATTTGGTTGTCTTGTTGTATCTGTATTGTTATATGCCTTGGGTTGTTTCATTTTGGTATGTTGGTTTGAGTTGATGTTTCTTTTTTGACTTGTATAGTGTTTGTTTCATATTTCTGTCAGTTGTTGCCAACTCAGACTACTTTTGTACTTCTCCATTTTGTAATAAAGTATCCTATTGTTTTAAAAAAAAGTCAAGTTAATGGTACTGGGATCCATGCAAAGTCCTTAATGAACTTCCTGTAGTAACTCGCTAAGCTAAGAAACTCCTCACTTTAGTTGCGTTCCTGGCGGTCCTCTAATCTTGTACTGCCACTATCTTGGCGGGATTAACAGCCAACCCATCCATTGAGACCATTTTCCCCAAGAAACACACCTCTTTCCTCCAAAAATCACACTTGGAGAATTTCGCCTTTAACTGATAAACTCGGAGAGTATGGAGAACCTCTCTCAAATGCGAAGCTTGCTCGTCCTGGTTCCTCAAGAAGACAAGGCTATCATCCACAAAACCACCACAAACTTATTCAAAACCTCATTGAATACCCTACTCATCAAATCCACGAAACATGCTGGTGTGTTGGTCAGCCCAAAAGACATAACTAACCACCCGAAGAAGCCGCTGAGAGTACGAAACACTATTTTATTGATGCTATCCTCATCCACACATAACTGATGAAAACAAGTAGCCAAACCGACTGAGAGATTACAATCACGTCCACCAACTGGTCAAACAAATCATCTATCCAAGTGAGTGAGTAACAATTCTTCTTTGTTAGCTTGTTCAATTATTAGTAATCCACGCACGAACATAGGGAGCCATCAGCCTTAATGGCGAAGACAACAGCGTTACCCACTCGGAAATACTCTATCTAATAAAATCCTTTTCCAAAAGCTCACCCAATTGCTTTCTAAACTCTTTCCGTTCCCTCGGATCCATATGCAAAGCAGGTAACGCTACATGCTTCGCGTTCTCAATAACATAAATTCGTAAATCGATCTCTCGCTTAGGTGTCAATCCTCTAACCTCCTTGAATACATCCAAATTCTCACAGACAACAGGTACAAAATTAATATCAGTAGAAAAAATCTAGGGAGTAAAGAAAAATAAACATGACTGACCCTTGTGGGTCGTAAGAAATCTCTAGGGTCCTACCACTATATGTCTCAAACAAACGACCCTCTTCTCGCTGCCAGGTACAACCTCATACATGGCTAACCAATCCATCCCTAAGACCGTCCCATGCCCCGAAAATCCCAACACATAAGCATGACAATCAAACTCAACATCTAAAATAAAAAATTTCAAACCCCTACAAATCATAGATAGGTTCGCCGAACCACCTATAGATTTTGAAACTACAATGGGATTAGAAACTAGTGAGATTTCTAAGTGCAAACAGCCAACCAAGGTACTAGAAATAAACGAATGAAAAGATCCTGAACCGAAAAGAATGCGAACGGGGAAATCAAACCTTCAACAAAGACTTTCCTACCTCTAACTGGGCCACTGCTGTTCTATGCTTCCTCCATCACATGCATCTGAGCTATTGCGGTATCAGTACTCTATCCAGCACTCTATGGGAATGCTCTACTCATTTGCCTGACTACCCACAATTAAAACACTTTCCCTTTAGCTTTCTACAATCCCTAATGAGGTGTCCTAGTGTTCCACACCCATGGCACTTGATCACAGCCTTGATCTGCCTTTTCTGAGGATTTCCAACATGCTTCTTCTTGTCTTTCTTATTCAAGAATTTCTTTTTAGGACCAGAAAACTTAGAATATCCACTCTTTTCATCATTAACCTCTTCTATCTTATACTCATGCATCAATGCCATCTCAATTAAAGCATCAAATGTTGCTTCTTAGGAATGTGAGTCATCGTTAAAGCTTGGAGAGGTTGATTCAACGCTCTTGCAAATCGAAAAGCCTTCTTGTGAGCAGTATTAACCAAGTCCATGATAAATTTCGAAAAATCATTAAACCGACTGATGTATTCCTTTACCGACAAATCTTCTTGCTTCAAGCTGAAAAACTGCTCCAACTGCATTCCTTCCCAAGTAGAAGGCAGAAACTTCCTCTCAAACCTATTTCTGAATCTGGCCTAATCAAAATTCCTCCTCTCAGCCTCTATAGTCTCCCACCAAAACGAGGTTTCTTCCTTAAGTTGCCAAGCTGCAAATCGAACTCTCATCCTATCCTGTAGTTCCAATAGCTCGAAAATCCTCTTAGTCTCTCTAATCCAAAAGCACGTCTCTACAAACGTCTCGGTACTCGAAAAAGTGTTATCGTCTAAGTTAGAGAAGTCCTTACAAAACTTAGAGAAATTCGCGGTTGCCGGCGGATTGGGAGGAACCATCGTAGCAGGTGTTGGAACCTACACTTGTTCTTGTCTCTTAGTAGGCGTCGTAGCTTCTAAATATCTACGGAATCAACGGGAATAAGAATGCCATCTAGAAGATTAGGGGCTCCCGACATGCTATGCAAAAGAAATATTAAAATTTTTGAATTTGAGGGAATCAAAGGAATGTTGTAACCTGACTAGAGGGGATATATTTCACTTTCAAAAATAACTTTTGGCTTTTGAAATAGGTTTTTCTTTCAAAAGTTTTTTTTTAAAGAAAGTAGTGATCTTATAACCTTGGACTCTAACACCAAATGTAACATATCACACCCCTTAGGGTTATACTCAGATAGAATTTCGTTAAGAGATATGGAGTTTTGTAGGTATAAAGACAAATTACATCGCAAAAATTAAGATTTCACAAGACATAAAATAAATTCACAGTGGAAGAAAAAGACAATTTATACTAAAAATAGCAAAACCATCTTTATTATTTCAGCAAAACCAAATTGTCTTAAAATTCCATGTCTCAAATCTCAGTCATAATAGAAATATTAGAGTACAATAATATAGTATCCCCAAATAGCCAAAAAGGTACAAGTAAACCGTGGAAAGAGAATAAACAATACATCTCTACAAGAGTCTTCCAAGATAAAATCAACTAAGCAGTCCAAGCTAAGAACTTCCTCCCTGAGAGTCTGAGGGGAAGAAAAAGGAAAGAAGAAAAGGAGAAATAGATCGGACAAAAAGTCTGTTGAGTTGTAGTGATTTCTTGCACGACTGATAAGCAAAAGAAAATAGATAAAACGGTTGTTCTAGTGCCATAAAAGGTTAAGTGTATGTGCGCACCTAAATGTGAAAAATAGAATAGTGATCGCGAAAGATGTAAGTGTTGTCATTCGCAAGATTCATTGATGATGACTGTTTTGCACTTCTACAAATTCGAAACAAAACAATAATTAGGAAGAAGTTCCTAATACTACCTAATCGACCAATTACAATGAATCATGGATAATCTATGCCCACTATGTGTTCAGTTATATCAGGTCATATCCCATCAGCCAAAAGACATAACCTTATCCACAAGTGTCAAAGTGGCTTATGTTTCCAAATCAGACTAGTGCACGTACACTAACCCATCGAAATGCACTCACATCCTTCAATTGGACCGACTTACATCCATAATGTAACATTGTGTGTGTCGTTGCCTCATACGAGACCAAAAATGATTATAGGTATGCTTCATGGAATGGATCCCAACAAAATAAGTTGGTCGAATCCCCAACCCTTAATTTTACCCCAACAAACAAATTCAATATACAAAGCCCCTAATTTACCCACACATTATAAATTAGTATGATCATATTAAAGCCCCAACAACTAGGAGTACTAGGCTCGTAACAAATTCAATATATTAAGACCCTACTTTACCCACACACCGTAAATTAATATGTTCATATTAATGCCCGACAACGAGGAGTACTAGGCTTGTAATTTTCCCACACTCTGTAAATCAGTATGTACATATAAGGCCTAATTGTTCCTCTTAAGCATTCCAAGTCATATTGCAAATAAACTATTCAAGTTTTATTATGATTTCCAATTATCATAACTATGCAATTTTCTAATTACAATCCATTTTTGTCAAAATCGTCAGATAGACATTTACGGTTCGATTTTCCTTAATTCAGTTATTCCCTTCATATTTGCAGTTTCAACATATTCAAATTAAGCCTCAATTTTAATTATTTCTTTTCAATTAATTTTTATTCCCCGGTCCAACATTGAATAAACGAAAAAGAGAAATAATCCTATGCAAATTTTGGCATATATGTTTAAGCCTGTTTTCATTGCATTTATATGCCTTTTAGGCATATTTAGATGTAATAGAAAAACATAAGGAAAACAGAAAAAAAGGCAAGAATAGATCTGATACAACAGTTCATAGAAATCTGAACAAAAATAAAAGAAATAGACAAAAGAAATTCAGAAAGAAGAGTAGAGACAATTGAATCTGAAATCAACTATAAAAATATGAGTTCAAGAACTGTGAGTAATCTAGATTTAAAACAAATACAGCTGTTATTTTATAAATTTAACTCTATTTTAATAGAAATCTAGAAATCGCATAAATCTGACCTAATTTTGCAAATCCAATGGACCCAATAGGAAATTCCCAAAATCTATGAATAAACAGTACTCCAATTTGTATGCGAACAAACTATATTTTATTTTGGAGAAGATAGGTGTAGGCGAGGCACATAGGTAAAGAATGAAAATTGTGGGGAATGAAGGAGGTGTATATGTCTATTTATAAATGAGGCAGGGAGTCCTAGGACTTTAGATAATTAGGTTTTCTTTCACAAACGTCGGATAAAAAAAATCTCGAAGCTTCCAGCCTGTTCCAATTCGTGCAGGCACGAAACATGCCTGGCTAAACTACTTGGATCAACCCACCTCCCAGGTGGGTTGACATAGGTCTCGACCCACTTGGGGTCTACGTCGACCCAATTGGGATTGGGTCGTCCCAGCAATAATGCTAATTATGTATAATAAATTGTATTTTATTTGTTTTTTATTTTAAATTCTGATTTGAATTTCAAAATTCAATTAGCCATAATTTATTCATTTTAAGTCCGTTTTTACGCAAACCAAAAGTCTATCCGAGCCATAAAGTCATAACGGACGTGATGACGCAAATCTCATCCAATTCACATTATTTTACAACTTATTCTTTAGTTAATCAATTTGTTAATTAATTATTACTCATTAAAATTTTGTTATTATAGTAATTTAGTTGAAATAGTTATAAGATTTAATAAATAAGGTAGTACGTTACATAGTCAAGATAACAATAGTAAACAAAAATTTGGTTTAACTTAAATAGTTTGGTATCAATAATAGTAATCTAAATAGTATGTACACACACACACACACACACACACTCTAATCCAATCCGAACCCACTATTTATACTTTGTAATTTAGTTCATTTTCCATCCCTAATTTCAGATTTCAAATTCTCATTCGAATCAACTTACACTTTAGCTTATGCAACTTCCAAACATTTATTTTCAATTAGGATTTCATTTTAGAACCATAACTTATAATTGGTTATAAATCAAATCTTAAGATTATTTTGCTACATTACAACTTAGAAATCACTCGTCGTTTGCTTATTAAGCAAATCTTCCAAACGACGTTTCTATGTATCAAAACTTATTACTTTAACAACTTAAAATCTTATCTTGATTTTAAACTTAACAAACATCAAATCTTACCTTTTGCTGCACTTTTCACAAATTAGATCTTGAACATCTAATTCCTACTTACTCAGTATATAATAGTTATAAAAGGATTAACCTTAAAATCAAAATAATTTTCTTTTACTTTAAACTATCTTTAAAACTAATTAATCTTTTATATAAAGGATAAGGCCTTTTAAATCAAATCATTACATGAAGATTAATTTATATTAAACTAAATTAATTTATAGTAAAATTCTATTCAAATCAAACTTAACTCGAAATATTAATCTTTATAAATTACATTTTTAAGACGTTATTATAATAAATCAAATTTTACTTAAACTTGTAAATTCAAGTTAAATTAATTTCAAAATCAAATTTTACTAAAATTGACATATACTTATATCAATTTAGAAAAATAGCCTTATTGGCCATGACAATCGTATGTAATTTTTTATCCCATGGTCAAATGAATCGAGTATATATCATTTCAACTCATTTATTCTAAATTTTTGGGTATATATCATTTCAACATGAATCTTATTGATTCAATTTTAATTCCTAAATCTATACAATCGTTCGTGTATGTATCATTTCAACCCAGTTATTTAAATTTTCCTAAACCTATAGGGAACTTACAAGGTGATAACAATCAAAACATAGTATAACATCCATTGCAACCATATAGTGTCAAATATCGGTAGTGTGCGTGTCACATGTGCACAAGCAAATAAATAGCAATCCTAACGTTTCAAATATTTAATTCACTTAATAATTAGTTAGTCGTGAATGAGGGGAAACTATCTTTTCTTGGTTCGAAAAGAGGCATCCGTGACATGGATTAAGGACTTAATTCGATATCCAACATGACACCACCCATCAAATATACTTATGCACATACGTGTGTGTATATGTACGTAATTATGACTGGAAGTTTACGAGCATGATTGAGACGAATAGTAACTAAGCCGACACTCGAAAATCCCAACAAACCTCGATAACCCAATTTAACTACAGTTCCTAAGTCAAAACCATAATGAATTCTAAATCAATCACAACTGAAATGTACACATATATTATGATTAATTTATATAATTGAAAGAGAGGGTATACCTAGATTTTCCTTCAGCTAAAGATTTGAGAAATTCTCTCGGAAACACTCATCAATCAAGGCCTTCGCCACCACAAGCGTACACTGCCAAATCTCAGTGTCACTCTCTTCCCTGTCCTCTTCTACCTGATATGTGAATCACGTTGCAGCTTCCTATCACTAGTGCCGCAATCTCACCTCATCCAAATTCCAACTTCGATCAACAACCAATGGTCATTATCTCAGGCTATGCTATGTCCAAGTCTGTGCAAACCTAATCGCCTCAAAATTTATTTACTTCATGAATGTCATAAGACCACTGCTGTAAATCTCCTCATCTTGAATTCTTCTGTCCCGGTCAACTTGAAGTCTGACCAGCTGCAAGCGCGACTGAACCAAGTAGGAAGGGCGACGTGTTTTAGGTTGTGGCTTAGTGTGTTGCACGTCTCAGGAAAGTTCGATGTCGTATAGATAACCTGGAGCTAGAGGGGATTTCGTTCACAAGTGGAAGATGCGTGACTAGGGCTCGGACCTTAAAAAGCATGTGAGGAGGAAGCGGTACATCAGAGGCATTGAATTGATGGCTCTCGGTGGCAATGCATGAGGTTGAGGCTTGGATGTTTGATTTGCGCGAGAGGAGGCCATGGAAGGCATCAGTTTTATTTATTTTTCCTCATCTTTTGGTCGATGAGGTCAAATTGAGAAGGGGGAGAGGATGAAGTCGGATTTGCAAGGGAAGAAAGGGAAAAATGCATGTAAACCACCCTTTGACGTTTTTTAAAACGTGACACCTTTGTTCCTTTTTTCTAAATTAAAATTTCTTTTCTTATGATATATAAATCTAAGTACAAGAAATTTCTTAATATTAAAGTATAATTCGAAAATACATGTTAGGTACTGGATGAGAAACACAAACAAACGTTGTCCGTTTTGCGCGTTTTTATCCCAAAATTAAGGATTCGAAATAACAAATGTTCAGATTTGCAAAACGAAAAACAACATCATTCTAAGAATATTGCCTAGTATTTTTAGTTTGAATTCGTCGAGATTCCGACAACGTTTAATTCTTAACGATTTATTGAATGTTTAACTAATTTAAAGCGAATGGAACAAATTTGCTTATTATATTAAAATTTTGTTTTTTTCGTTATGTCTAATTGAACGTATCTCAAATATTAAATTTTGTAATTTAATTCAACTTTTAAATGTTAACGTTAAATACAATATTGTTTGTCGCCATCGCAAATTGATCATCCAAATCGATATGAACAAAGCTAACGAACTTATATGTTTTCATTATATAATCATTTATATTACTGCAAGTAATAAATTAAATTTTAAGAATCAAAGTTTTACAAATTATCGATTTCGCATTTGTTTTCAGTTAAACAAGCTCTAAATTAACCTATCATTTTAAATTTTATATTTTCAAACAAGTTGCCCGTTTTTAAGTTTATATTTAAAATTCGAATTCATACTTTTGATTTGAACTAAAGTTTCAAGTTCTAACTTAAATTCTAGCTCTAAATATTGGTTCAAACTTTAAATTTTAATTAACTTCGTATATTTAGAATGTCGAAATTATCGAATCATTACATTTTTTCTTTTCATCTCCATCTTTCAAAGCTTGGTTATCATCATCGTTGATATTTTTTTCCGAAGGCGATATGTCACCTGAAAAATGAATATTAAAAGACAATTTTTTTATGTTGGTAGCAAAGTTAGGTTAAAGTAGTTTGATAATTCATTCTTAATGTTGAAACAAAAAGCATAATGGTATAATTTTACTTAATTTTCTAAATGTTGAAACAAAGATAGGTGAGCAAAATAGTGTAGCTTTACCTGATTTTCTAATTGTTGAAATAAGGACAACTGCTATAACAAAGTTTAATATTTCGTCCAAATTGTTTCATGCAGCAGCTCAAATGATAGCGACAAGTTTGTCTACATAGGTTGTAATTTGCAAATTATTTGACCTACTCTAAGCAAATATAAATATATAAAGACATCAAATCTCAAACAATTCATTTAAAAAAAGGTGAATAGGTAGAAAGTAGCAGCTATGGTGTTGTTAGACCTAATATCAGCATTTATGATTGTTAGAAATTACAAAATATATACAATAAATTAGATTGCAAAGAGAATAGTGTTGCTTAAATGGCAAAATGAAAGAGAAAGAAATGAAAATTTCTCATACTTCAGCATTTACGATTTGCTTACTCTACAAATATTCAGATATTGGAAGGATAGTAGAGCGAAACAATGAAATTTTCATGGTTAACAATAAGAACATAAAAATTTGAACATCGGAACAAGTAAAAAAACACATTTTTACTCTGAAATTTGAGCAAAATAAGAACGACTAAAGCTTACTATTTACCTATAGGTTACAACGCGGAAGCCGTCGATGAAAACGGTAAACGTTGGACTGATTTCTTATTGGTGTTTGGGAGCCATTTATAAATTTCATTTGAGTTAGGGATTTGAAAATGATTTGAAATATCGGGTACAGTTTGGGTGAAAGGAAATAGGAAGAAGACGAAACAATCATCTCGGAAAGGAACATAATAATTGTGATAGATTTCCCAAAGACATATTTATATATGAAAGGGAGAATAATTTAATATTATCATAATATACAGTATATATAATAATATATAACACATTCTTTTAACTGGTGTTAATGGATAATTTCGGTTATCCGGTTCGGACACATCATATTCCAACTCAAACTGAAATTTTTGGATGAACAACTAGTGATGATAATTTGGACCGTTGCTTATTCAGATGGGAAAATGGACAAACAAAATTTTGGGTTGGACATTGATAATCAATAGAAAATTATGTTTGATTTGTAGTTCTAAAGTTAACGTCTCAATTTGTTGGGCTTAGAGCACATGGACTCTGAACTAAAAAAAAAATCTTTAAGTCATAGCAGTTCACGTGTTAAACATTTACTTGATGTTGATTTTTTTCTGTATCACTTTTCTTGTACCTCTTTAGTTATCCCTTATAATATGTTAGCATTTAAAAATATGTATAATACATAAATTATTAATTAAAATTATTATTTGTGTGTAATTTATGTTCTATGGTTTATACAAACAGTATGTATGTATTTGTATTTGAGAATTTTTTAAATTATTTTTGTTAGTATAGATATACGTATTGATATTGATATATGTTAGTAATTTATTCTATGAATCAACAACAATTTAATAGAATTTGTTTAAATAAGTTAAATGTAAAATTATGAAGTTAGTTTAACTATATAACATAGCAGGAAGAATTGAAAAGAAATTTACAAAAAAAATGTATAAACTTGTTGTGGAGTTATTGATGTTCAAAAATAATTTTATGACATAATATATGGTAAATTCTTGATATAAATAAATCATACCTAATTTACAAATTAACTTTGTCATTCTTGTTGTTATACATAGTTCATGTTATGTGATTTATACATCTTTATAATTGCATGGAAAACTACCTTTTTGTGCTTGATGTAATAGAATAATTGTTATCAGATTAGATTGATGTTCAATTGGCAAATCTAGATCCTACTTATTGTGCTCCCGCATTCACGTAATTTTTGCATAACAGATTGGTATCAGAGCAATTCTCGCACAACAGATTGGTATCAGAGTAAGGCGATTTGTTTTAAATTATGCATCAATTATTTCTACAAAGATTGGTAGATTCAGTGGTGATTATGCTATTACTATTTTGGCAGAAAAGGAAGACTTTGGTGGAGGAGATTATGTTGAGAGTGAAGAGAGTTCCAATCTGGGAACTTTAACGTGATATGGAGTTTACTGTGCTGAAGGGACCATTGGATTTGAGAACTTTTGATCATGTTTTAGACAGGGATCTTCATGTTGATGATGCTCAAGGGATCCAAGGTGATCAGGAAAGGAGCTCAGGTCAAGTGATAGACGGGTGTCGAGACAGAGATCGTTGTGGTTTAGACAGGGGTCTTCACGTTGATGATGCTCGAGTGATCCGGGGGGATCGAGGAAGGAGTTCAGGTCAAGTGTTAGATGGGTGTCGATGTTATTGCATGCACTTTTAGACCATTGGTTTATGCGCGGTGCAGCTCATGGTGGTAGATGCATTTTTTGCAGGCGGTGGGTGAAGTTTGTAATAACTAAGTGGTAGGAGAGAGAGTTTTTGTGCTTACAGAGATTTGGATTTTGGCTCTGTATTTGAATTGGTGACTGAGAGAATTATTTTTGGCTTTGGCGGTGTTGAGATTACTTTGGTGTCTGCCTTCCTTTTATTTTGGATATTTGCAACATTTTGTTGGCGGACGGGGACGTAGTCTGAGCTCGTTAACATGGTGTGATGTGGGGTAGCTTTGCTGGAACCCATTAGGCAAATATTCATTTTTGGTTTCTATCTCATTGTGAGATTTTGATTGAAGTTGGAGTTCTACTGAAGAGTTTTATGATGTAAAGAGAATTTGATTCGAGATGGGGTGTTGCAGATATGTGATTTTGCATCAAGGTGGAGTGCTAAATTTAGGTGATACAAAACCACAAATTGATTGGAACAAATTTGCAAAAAAATGGAAAGTAAATATTTTTATAATAGGAATGCATTGATTGCATTTGATGAGATGATAGAGAAATAAATAAAGGGATTAATTTCTTCCATCTATGCTAAAGAAACAGATTGATTTACTTTCTATCTTTTCACATTTGTTGCTACGGTAATTTTCCTCTATTATATCATTACCATATGTTGGTTGGTAATGTAATTGATAACTCACATGGATTTGCACTAGCTACATATTGAGGGGTAGACTTTAGTGTAAATCCATATTGGCATGGAGCCAGTGATCCCCAATGGTGTCTTTTCTTGTTAAGCATGTTTGAGGTTTGGATATGTAAACTCTTATTTTGTAGTCTCTTGTAATTCTCTCATGTGGAATAAAATATCTCTCTTTTGGACTGGACGTAAATATTGTGTCTTTTTGTTTCTCTGTTATAGTTATTTACTATTTGCTTGATGTAATACAATAATTGCTATCAGTTTAGATTGATGATCAATTGGCAAATCTAGATCATGCTTATTACAGTTCGGCATTCGCGTAATTTTTGCATAACAGATTGGTATCAGAGCCAGATCATCACATAGCTTGGAGTATTTGTTGGATTGAAAATTGGAGATGTCGGAGATGATGACGTTTTCGAAAATGGCTATTTTAAATAGGAAGAATTGGGGTATATGGAAGCGGAAGATGAAGGACATTCTATATCTCAATGATTTGCATTATCCCATTGATGGAGATGGAGTGAAGCCCTCGAATATGGATGAGGGAAAGTGGAAGAAAATGGACAAAAAGGCGATTGCGTTGATTCGCCAATATTTGGATGATTTTGTATTCCACCATGTGGCTAGTTGTGAATCCGCGAAGGCGTTGTGGGACAAATTAGTATCTTTGTATGAGTCGAGGAGTGCTACAAGTAAGGATTTTCTGGTTCGAAAGTTGGTGCAACTTCGATTGGATGAGGAGAAGTCTATTGCAGAGCATTTGAATCAGTTGGGAAACATGAATGTCAGTTTTGATGATGAGTTGCAGGCTCTTTTGTTGATGAGTTCTCTTTCGGAAAGTTGGAGACTTTGGTTGTTTCATTGAGTAATTCCAATGCTAATGGAACTATTTCTTTGAAAACGGTTCGAAGTAATCTTTTGAATGAGGAGCTAAGGAGAAAAGGGTCGAAGTTGAAATTGGTTCAAACTGAGGCGATAGTAGCAAGGGACTCGGGGAAAGATACAAGAAGGTAGAAGAAAGGTGCTAATGATAAAGGTGTTATCATTTGGCATTATTGTGGTAAGAAAGGCCACAAACGCAATGATTGATATTTATATATAAGAGATATGAAGAAAAAGAAGGCACGAGGTGATAATAATAGTGATTTGGCACAAGCAGGTTTTGCTGAAGGTACCGAAAGTGATTCTTCATGTGATGTCCTATTTAGTGTTGTGGAGCCTTGGAAGATGGATTCAGGAGCCAGTTTTCACGTATGTCGTTATGTGAAAAGTTTTTCTTCATATGAGAAGAGTGTTGGCATGATAAAGACGACCAATAGAGTAGAGCTACCAATTTGTGGAGTTGGAGCTATCAGGTTTCGGATGCATGATGGAGTGGTGTGAGAAGTGGCCGGTGTGAGGCACATACCCACTTGTTCGCATAACCTCATATCTCTCGGTCAGTTAGATCGCCGCGGTTGCACTTATGAGACTCGAGGTGGAGTTTTAAGAGTGAAGAAGGGTGGTCGTGTGATGATGCGGGGAGTTTTGGAGGAGGGAAACGTATATAGTTTGGTCGGTTCGGTGGTCAACAATGAAAGGTAGGTGACAGTTGAAGAACCTAGTCCACAACAAGGTGGAGAGGTTAATATGGTCACCGCTGATGGTCCTAAGGTGGAGGATCATGGTATCGACATGGGTCAGATGTTGATGATGATCAAGGGATCCCAGAGATGAAGAGATCATGTCAAGCGAAAGACGGATATCGAGTTGTGAAATCCACAAAGACGAGATAGAGGTCTTTGTGGTATTACAAACGCTTTTGAAGATCGCTATTGGCGTGATGCACGGATGAAAGAGGTGCATCATTAGTGGACGATGGTGGAGGTTTGTAACGATATTAATTGAGAAAAGAAGGTTGAAAGTGAGAGCTAAGTTGGCTGGTTTTGAGGAGATGTTGTGATTGAGAATAAGCTCTTTCTATTGGCGAATCACTTGCCATTCTTTCTTTCAATAGAACGAAAACCTTCTTCCGATGAAAGACCTGGTAGGTTGGCCCTTACCTATCTAAATGGCCTCACCTACTGAAGGAAAGATAGCCACACAGCCATGAAGACCAAGGCATAGAGCCGTAAGGTTCTCTTTCGCTATGCACCTTCGCTTGATGTAGACATTCCTTCAAGGGACCAGGGATGTTAGAAAAATGAAGAGCTCTTACATTCAGTTACACTTGCTGAAGCTGAAGCGTAAATGCAATTCTCGGGTGAGGAAAGGGTTAGATAGGAAGAGATTTGATAGATACTGATAACTCTCGGATGGAGTATTAAAATGGAAAGATCCATTAGATAATGAACTATTGGTTCCAAGCCATCTCTGGTGATGAATCAACAATTCGAAGTGCTTTTCTTGCGTATTCTTGATGAACCAGTGTCTAGATATAGATGTAGAAGAATTTGTTTGGGAAGTAATAAGCCCCTTTGACATCTCTTCATTTGGTATCAAGGTGGAGTGTTGAAATTGGTGATACGCAAATCACAATTTTGGTCAACAAATAATCTTACATATTTTGTGGAGAGATTTGTTGCTAGATTTTATGGAGAGATTTGTTGCTAGATTTTATGGAGAGATATTGGCTGCTATATTTATGGGATAATTAAGGTAAGGATTATTTGGTACTTATCCAAATAAATTTATGACATATATGAAGATAATTTGGATGCCAAATTTACTTGGGTATGAAGCAATTCACTATATAAAAAGCCTAGCTAACATCTTCATTAGGTGTGGAAAATTTGTCAATATTCTTCATTGTCTTTCTCCTTAAATTTTTATCCATTAGATATTCTCTACATATTTCTCAATAAGGTTATTGGTTTAAGTTGTAATTGTTTGTAACGATAGTTGAGATCGATTGTAAACAATTTTTATTGGTGAATCAATAAAGAGGGTGGTTCGGTGGAATATTGTGTGCTCATATTCCGATATTTTTGTGGTGTTGTTTATTTTTCATTCACATCCATCTTCAAGTGATTGGGTGATAAAGACCCTATTTTTATTGGCGTTTTGTCAAACTTCCGCTGCGCACAAAACCCCAACAGTTTGGTATCAAAGCAATTTTTGCATAACAATAATATATGGTAAATTCTTGATATAAATAAATCATACCTAAATTACAAATTAACTTTGTCATTCTCGTTGTTATACACAGTTCATGTTATGTGATTTACATCTTTATAATTGCATGGAAAACTACCTTTTTTAATATGAATATACATAGAAAAATTGACATATATTTTTGAGAGCTATTAGAAAAATGAACTAAATACTCTTTAAGATTATTTAAATAATTAGAATTTAAGATTTAATGAGTAGTTCAAACATATGGATTAAAATATAAAATATCACAAAAGAATTCAGGAGGTCCAACAAATAATTATAAAAATATTAAAATGCAGTTATATAAAGCGGAAATTATTTTCTTCAATTTATGAATTTATTGAGATACACATATAATATATTAAAATTTCTATTGTTGTTTACATGTTATTTAAACCGTATAACTAATTTAACTTTATATTTGGAAGAAAAATTAATTTTTCTATTTTTGTTGATATGAACATGGTGTACATTTTAAAACATCACACTTAGCATTAATTAGATGAATTAACAATAATTTATTGGTTGAATTCAAAATCACATAATTAATTTAAATATATTAAATTAAATGTAAAATGTTAAGTGGTTTGCATAGTGTTTTGTAAATGATTAAATAAATTTTACAATGCAGGCGTTTGACATTAACATTTCAATGCAATACATAGTAAATATATTGATGTAAATGAGTTCAACTTTTAACTTGTAATAGTTAAGTATGTGTATAATTTATATTATGTGATTGACATGTTTATATATTTGATTTTTTTTCTTCTCATTTTTTGATATGAATATGGTTAATCTTGATGTGATTTATAGAGGAATCAATGAATAATAGTTTGCTAAAATTATATAAATAGTTAATATTATGTAATTAATTGTAAATATGGTATTAAATGTGAATGTGAGGAAAAAATTGAAAGAGACTTAAATCATTATAGAAAATAGAAAGTCCAGGTATTTAAAGCAAAAAAAAACATAATTTTTGCCATTTTAGTATTTAAAAGAAAAATTAGCCAATTGAATATCTAAATTACTTAAAATTTTAGTTTTGTAATTAATTTAAATATGTAGACTTAAATATAAAATGTTAGGAGTTAACTGTAAATAAATAATTGTGTAAGCTTTGAAATTTCCATGTCAAAATGTAAAATGTCCAAAGAAGTAAAATAATATAAGAGAAATAGTAAATAAGTGTAAAGTGAAAACGTAATTTAAAACTAAAATATACAAAGAGAACCAAGGAGAAGAGAGAAAACTCCTAGAAGTAAAGAGAGTTTTAAGAAGTTATGTTTTACTATTATTTAATAGATTAAAGAAATCTATCAGGTTCATATAATGAAAATATTTTCAAAAACAAACCCATCATCAAAAAATATTAATATGAATTGGAAGAATAATAATGATATTACTAAAATATTGTGAATAATAGTATTGTTAGTGGTATTTTTTACTTTAAAATAACTTAACTTTTATATTTTGTTTAATTGGTTAGTTTGGTTATAAACTATTAAAAACCAAAACCAACAAATGAATCAAAATAATTTGAAAACAAGAACTAAAACCAGCCAATTAACTAGAAAAATCAAACCAAAACGATTTGGTTTGGTTGACTTATTTGATTTTAACCAATAAATGCTCACTTCTACTGTGTTATATCTCTTGCACACAGTTCTAATAATATTCATAAAAATAAGTATCATACGCTGTTTCTTCTGCATATGCTTTGGAAACGGTAAAGCAACAAAGGTTAACGCAATTAAACTATATATGCCTTTTCTTAAAAAAATAAAATAATCTACAGTAGAACATGACTCACTTTAACGAAGAGCATTCTATATAATTGGAGCATTACTTTATTACTTGCCTTTAATCCTATTTTTATCATAGCTCATTGTTTTTACTGCTTAATGCATTTGCTTTTTGTATTTTCCTTTTCACCTACAATTGACAAAGCGCACTTTGTCTTTTTAAACCTTACTCCAACAAATGTGTTTTGCAATATTCAATCCAATTATTAATTCAATAATTAAATAAGGATTGTGTATACTTATAATTGATAGAGGCACGGTCCAAGGCATAGGCAACCTAGGCCTTGGCCTAGGGCAACAGATGGGATGGGGAAACAATTTAAGTTATGTACAGTTTGTCTATATTTAAAACTTGATCTCCAACTTTAATAAATTGTATATATGGTTGACTGGTTTGGCATGTGAATTGATGCTTCAAGCACCCAGCTTCGATCTTTTTGGGGGCATCATATATTCTTCTCCTCATTTTTTTGCTAGGCCATCATATTTTCTTATTTTTTTTGGGTTGGCCTTGGGTAGCACAAGTGAACGGGACGACCTTGAATTGATACTGTATTCATGTTTCACCTTATTGTTTGTAAATAGAATATATATTTTTTAAAATATTTTTATTCCATAATTACAATTCAACTATTTTTGCAACATCAATGTGTGAAAACACTAGTTATAAGGACCATCAATGAATCGAGCTCGGTGGAAGTATCATAAAACTCGGATTCGAGTCCGATTACATTAATTAAAGTCGAGCCCACTCTGAACCCATAGGGTGTTTCAGATCAGTACTCGAGTCCAACCTGTTGTACTTTATAATCCTGCTGCGTAATATCTATATGCCTAACTCAAAATATTTATGTTATAATCATATTTTAAAATTACAACGGTGGTAAGATTTGTACATAATCAATGTTAACATATAAATAGAAGGGTGATATTGTTAAGTTTACACCAAAGGTATGCAAAAACAATTATATGTAAACAAACAAAATAACAAGCAAAAGATATATTCATATTTTGATAAGATGAAAAACTAATAATTAAATCGGATTATAATAAAGCTGTCAACGGATGCAATCAGATACAGGTACTACTGTACCCGTATCCCAAAAAAAAATCTGCATCCGTATCCGATATCCGCAGATACTGGCTTAAATATATCTGCATCCGTATCCACGGATATTTTTGGATATCTGAAAATATTTGTATTCGCCTTAGTGAATTCATATATTTTTAATTATCCGAAAATATCCGAGAATTAAACAATAAAAATTTACAAATACATTGTTTACATGAAAATTCGACAATTCTAACCAAAAATACGTCGTTTGACATTTTGGAAGTCTACAATATGAAAATATAAAACATACAAATTATTTTCACATTCAATATTTTTAAATATTTAAACTAATTACATATTTAACTACTCAATATCTCTTTCAAGAAAATGTCCTCGTTCTTACTTTTGAGAAGAGGCAACTTAATTAATTTATTAAACAAGCGATCGCTTCTCAATCAGTTTCATATATAAACAAGTGCAACAACACCATATTCACGAAAGTACACAAGCAGCAAACAAGAACAAGTGCATAAGACACTACAACAAATTGACCATATTACAACAGTGGAAAAAAGTTGTAAAATACTTTTTACAATGGTGGAGCCACCGTCGTCTATTAAGAAGTTGTGATAGGCTAAAATCTTTTACAACTGTTTTGCACCGTTGCGACACCGTTGTAATAAAAGCCTTTACAACTTTTCTGCACCGTTGCAGTAAAAATTACTACAACTGTTATGCACTATTGCAATAAAAGCTATTACAACTATTTAGCACTGTTGTGAATGTTGAGTATAACAATATAATTTTTATTTGATGATACATTATTTTATTCAATTAATAAATAATTATATTAAATAAAATGATATTGCATAGAATTTGATACTCAAACAGTTATTTATTCAATTAAATATTTTATTTCAATATTTGAAATAGTACAACTTTCTGATCCCACTATTATACAACTATTTGTTATATAATACAATCAGTTACATACATGCATTCCTCACTACAGACTGCTCATTCAGTACATTCAGCAACATATACACTTTCATATAAATATACACACACACACTGAATCTATATACGCTCCAGCATCCAATTCAGTCACATGTACACCAACAGAAAGATTGTGAACAATGTAATCAAAGCGAATCGTGAAATAATAAAAAGATTCACAGAAAGATCCACCTGCGCCTATGTCGTTTTGAAATAAATATGTAACAACCCGGAAAATCAGAACCAATTTAAAATTTTTGTATTGGCTATTTTAATAAATTTTGGATATTTAAAATGATATATTTTAAATAATAACGACTAGAAATTTATTTTGAATAAAATTAGAACGTATATATTTATTTTGATCGAAGTTAAAATAAAAATATTTATTTTAATTATAAAAGGAATTGGAAATGGCACAGTAGTTTGAAAATTCGATTTCAAATTTCAAATTAATGTACAGGATTCAAAATAAACCGGATTTTAGTGAAACCAAAAATATTTAAATCTGTTTGAAAATATCTTTCCAAAGAATGTGAAAAATCCAGATTTCATAGCGGGAATAAAAAGTTATGTCCATTTGAAATTTCAGAATAGTCGCTATGGAAATAAAGCCCATAAAAATAGCCATTTTTCAAACGACTTCCGTTTTCGATGAAACCACTTTTGTTAGATCTGAAATGTCATATTATTGCTAGATTCCAAAATTCATAATTTTTGGAATTAATATGTGAGCGTGGCCAAAGAAAACGTGTTTTGTCAATTTGAATCGACCAGAAAATGGCCATTTTTCAAACGGTCTCCAAATTCGACGAAATTACTTTTGTTAGGACCGTATCGTCAAAACACAACTAGATTTATTTTTCTGGAAATTTTGAAGTTAGAATGTGGCCCCAGTAAATTAAAATGTACATTTAAATTCAATATATATTGATTTTAATTTTAATTTTGATAAAAACTGTTCGAAACAACCAAATTGACTTACGAAACATATCCCATTGTGTCCGGAATAGGGGTATCTAGCTGGGGGCGACAGTCATTTTTAGGTTTGATTTGGAGTTCGAAGTTTAAAATGGTAAATTCACGAATTAAATATATTAATTAATTTATTATATAAACCCCCCTAGAACCCTAAGTCAACTATCATCCGTGGTCAAACTTTCTTCATCGCGCCTCTAGGAAGAAAACCGATGTTCCAAACCCTCCCATTTTTAATCCCAAATTCCACCAAAATCGTTGCAAATTAAAACAAGAAATCAAAGCAAAAATCTGAGTGCTTTCTTTTCTCTTTCCATCGGTACCAGTAGGATCAGACATCATCAAGTATCGCATCCAATTGTTAGCTCCAAACTGGCCGCGTTCAAGCCTAAATCCCGAGACATAGAGGCGTTCGAGCATCACTCGCTTCCAGGCGGAGGTCGAGGGCGGTCGGGGCTTCGACAGCGACGGTTCTGATGTGGGTCACGTTGGTCAACGGCGGCGCAAATGGGTAACCCTTGGGGCGGCTCCAAATTGATGTGTTCCAGAAGATTTCCAGTGAGCTTTTCTTATTTTTTTATATAGGTAACAATGCTTTTAAATTTAAGATTTTTTATAAAATTTGATATTAATTTATTTTCAGTTTTGAAAATAGTAATTATGTAATTAATTTAATTAATGTGGTAATTAAAATGTAATTATATTTTTATATGAATATCATTTGTTTAAAAATAAAATTAGCCTTACTTTTAAGAATAAGATTAACATTACTTTTAAAAATATATATAACATGATTTAAAAATAAAATAGCTTTGAAATTAAAATAAGGATTTTTACATATATAGATATGATAAAAATGTGATTTTTATCCCTTTAACTTTGAAATAAAAATATGATTTATATATATAATAGCCGTATAAAAATGTGATTTTTATATAAATGGCTTTGAAGTAGAAATATGATTTTTATTATAGGATTTGCGAAATAAAAAGACGATTTTTATGTATATAGATTTGAAATAAAAATATGATTTTATTATATGAATAACAATATAAAAATGAGATTTGTATATGAACAACATAAGAATAAAAATGTGATTTTTAATATAAAAATCATGTGAAACAGATTGCGATGGAACCAACTGGAAACGAATCCAAATCCAAACAGTTCAGAAATAAAGAATGGAGGAGTGGAACCCAAAGGTGAGAACTCCTCACTCTAATCTTGTTTTCTAGTTAAATATATACTAGGTTGCAGACGGGGCTTAGTAGCTCCTGGCCCCGTCGTCCACAGACCATGGACGACTTGTTTGATTGTACTGTGTTGTGGAAATTGTTTGTGATGTAAATGGAAAATAAAATATTCATGTATGGAATAAAATATCTGAACAATAAAAATATTATTTTTATTGTACTTATGAACTATGTAAAATAATCATGTATTGAAATAAATATTTATAAACAAATCGGACGATTTGTTTATATACACTCATTTATCTGATACTGATTGGGACGATATATTTTACATATCGCCCAACTGCACAAACAGTAATCAATATTTGTTGTTTGAAAACCCCACAAGGGCATTGGGATGATATCTGACATATATTGATCCCAAAATTAGTGGTATGTCAATCGATGGGTTGACAGGCTATGATAAGCGTTATTTATTTATTTTTAACACTTATACAGTTGTGTAATGCACTCTGGATGATGGTTGACTGTGTTTGATTATAGTTGTATACATATGTGTATAAAATCCATATAAATAAAATTATATGGTAATTGACTATGTCTGATTCCAGTTCAGAATTAACAAATATTTTAAAATAATATTCAGTGAATATTAAAATGTGAAGCCGTGTTAAGTAGTTAAACACCATTTTAACACAAACGGAAATTTTGTCGATTTTATTCATTTTATAATGAATATCGAAAAGTGATTTCAAAATTTGATATTTTGAAAATATTATCATTTTAATATTAAAATGATATGGAATATTCAAATTTGATATGAAATTGAAATCGTTTTAAATTGAATTCAAACCGAATTTATTATGGAATATTCAAATTTGATTTGAAATGAAATTGAAATCGTTTTAAAATGAATTTATTAAGGAATGTTCAAATTTGATTTGAAATGAAATGGAAATCGTTTTAAAATGAATTTAAAACGAATTTATTAAGGAATATCAAATTTGATTTGAAATTTGAAATGAAGTTGAATTTGTTTTTAAAACGATTTATAAAATACGTTTTAAATGGAAATCGACGATATATATATATATAATGGCCTGAATAGAACGCGTCGCGCCGTGGCCGTTCGCGAATTTCGACCATTGACTTTGAATGGACATTACGGGAGATCCGACCGTCAGATTCTCCTAAAACCGGAACCATTGGGTTCGTATTGAAAAGAGCTTTCCAACGAATACAAGAGATTTGAAATTTAACGGTTGTATTTCAAATTATGTCCAAATCAAAATTGGAAAAGGTCGTTGCAAGTGCAGTTCGATGACCGTTTATGGAAATCGACTGTACGGGCCTTGATAAAATTATTAAAAATATCAATAATTTGTGTAAAATCATAATAAATGATTTGGAAATAATTGGGATGAAAAATTCCATATTTGAAAAGATAAAAATATATTTTAATCAAAATGAACTAGTTATTAACTAGATTTGAGATCCAATAATTTTTAAATAAAATAAATTGGATTTTTGAATTGTTTTAAAAAATAACCAGGATTTCCAATATATGAATTGGAATGGATTTGAATCGAAATTATCTTCGGAATATTTCGATGTTGGATTTCGTGATTATACATATATTGTTACGGAATTTGAAATATATATATATATATATATATATATATTATTTCCAATACGATATTTGTTGGTTGTAGAATTTGATGTTGAATATAAGTCAATATAGTTTCTATTCAGAGCCTTGTATTTAATATCAAAATGGGATTTTGGGTTTGTCGTGAATGATGTCTTAAATAACACCGTTCGTAAGCCCAGCTGAGGAAGATTTAGTGAAAATTTCCAATTAATTAATATTTAATTGGAATTGAATAAAAGAAATGGGATTTTGGGTTATTGTGAACGGTGTCTTCAGTAACACTGTTCTTGAACCCCGTTCGAAAAGAATAAATCTTTTAAGTAAGATTATTGGAGTTTCCAGTTATATTTAGTAACTGGAATAAAATGGAATATGAATTGGGTTTATTGTGAACTGTGTTTTAATGACATTCGTTCTTTAACCCGATTCACAGTGAAATGTGATTTGGAATTTATAAATCTTTTTATTAAGATTTAATGGAAATTTTCCAAAGTAAAGTTTTTCCAATTTAATAAAATAAATTGGAATGGAATGGAATTCAATTTGGTAATAATCGAAGTGAATTTCTATGGAGGAAGACTGCTAATATATATGGAATTTAAAAGGCTTTGCCGTTATTCCATTTATATTATTAGTCGAATATGGAAGTTTATATCGATCATATACATCGATCTGTTTTCCGTGAAGATTCCATAATTAATGGAATGTGATTTTGGGTTTATCGTGAACTGTATTTTAAACGACATTAGTTCTTTAACCCAGTTAACGATAAGATTAATTTCTTAACTTTGAAAAATCATTAAGTAATGGTTTTTGGAGATTAAAACTGAATTAGAGTTTTAATGAATCTTTTATTAGATTGGAATGTGAATAGGATAATTAAAATTATCGAATTCATGAAATGATCGAGAATGGAGTACCACCAGTTTTACTCCAAGCGATAGTTAAATCTTTAATTAGATTTGAATGTGAAATGGTAAATAATTTTACCGATAACACCGTGGTGTTAAATATGGAGTATTACCAGTTTTGCTCCATGGGATGAATAGGTTGGAATTGGAAATTATAATAAATTATAACTTCGGTAAGGTTCACTAATCCCGACTAGTTTGGATAAACCTTAATTTGGTTTGAATTGATATCCAATGGAAGATTAAAGAATAAATTTAAAGAACTTATCTTTGATAAAATTAATGGGAACCTTTCCCAAAGGATATGAATATTTAAATAAAAGAATATTCAGAATTGGAGTGAGGCGTATGATGTGTTTTTATAGCACTTGTTTATTATATAAGCGAGTTATTCGGAAAGAACGAGTTTATCCCATTATGAATAACTGATTCGACGATATCACGAAGATGAAGACGGTGGTTATAGACCGGAGGTCTTCACATCATTTGGATTATTACTGATGTCTTGATTATGTTGTACACTCAAGACGAGGTAATAAGTGGTGATCACCCAGACGTACTTGGAGATCGACCGGACATGTGAGGACTTCTCTCCTATATTGGACATACGGGACGAGGAATAAGGTGTCTCCGGTTTTGTTCAGACCCAGAACGAACTTGTAAATGGATGTGTGTCTGACATTGGACTTCATTCTGTGTGATTGATAGACATCAGTTGCATGGCGTGAATTGCCTGTGTGGCATGCTGAGATGCAAATGATCAAGGCTTCTGTTGAAAAGCAGAGTCTTGTGGTTGATGATCAAAGCACGACTTTAATATAGCATAGCTTTGTGTATAGCGTTAATTCGCGAGCCTCACACCCCGGTGTGAACCAGAAACGGGAGAGGACATCAGGGGGAATATGCGTTTGCTTCTAGCTAGGAGTGGTGTCTGGGTTTTGCAAGCCCAGACGTTTTACTTATGTGGATGATGGATAGCGAGGCGCCTCGGTTATATCGGTCACTACGATATTGATGGATGGTTTGGTTGATATATGACCAGTTTTCGCCCCATAGGGTGGGGAAACGTATTGTTTAGGCATTTTAATCCACTTTGTGTGGACCAGCCCTGACGATCCAAGGCTTGCCTGCGCGCTTTCCTGAGACATGGTAGACTTGATTGTCTCGAAGCGGTAAGGATGATCCCTAGCCTTGGTTCACAGACGGAAATCCAACTTCCATTATGTGACTTTGCGATTTTGATTGTAGAGCCTAGTATTGGCGACATGATATATGGTACATGCCGTCTATGATTGATACATTTATATTTGAAGTTGTTTTATACACTATGCACTTATAATAGTATCAAATGATTTGTTTTAAACGTATCAAGCATGTTTGGCTATCATAAGGGAAAACCCTATACTCCGGCTTGCGTTGCATTATGTGATGGGGCTTGGGTCTTATAATAGCTTCATTTTTCCAAAAAACATTGTGCTATTTTGTTATATGCACTGGTATTCTTGGAAGGAAACCCGTTTCGTGTTATACGGCGTGGTCCCTTGATTTACTTTATTTTTAAAGTAAAGATTTAATAACTGTTTTAGTTCTCACACCAGTCACATGACTGACCTGGAGTTTATTGTTTTAACCTAAAATCTGGGTGTCCATATATTCCACACGGGCAGCTAGTAGTTTTGGTTTTTGCAGATTTATATTTACAGGATCCTGGTTTACAGCTGGAATGATATTCGGAAAGCTCTGTATCCGTGTATCTCTTTCAGTTGTGTTTTTTTATTATTTTCCGCTGCATTGTAATTTGTAAATCTCTGATATTTATCAAATATATATTATTTGTTCATATTCTGTATATTCTTATACTCTGATGTAAATTGTTGTAATAACCAATGAAATATTCTTCTGTTTGTGTTCTGATTTGTCGTGTTCTCAACTCAATCCGGGCTTTCCTTTACGGGGAAGTTTGGGTCGCTTCATTTGGTATCAGAGCTTTGGTTATAGAGCTCGAGAACAAGACACATTAGAACCAAATGAAAGAATTCATTAGAGATTGGATTAGGAATATCCATTGAGAATGACTCGTTACAGATAGGATCAGTAGTATCCTAGAACGAGTGTGAAGAGTAGTGTTTTTAAAATAAAAATGAAAACCAATTTTGTTTTGAAAAATTTAAACCTTATTATACGTATTTGAGTAATTTATTTTAAGTTGATTTGGACAATCGAGTATATAAGATTTTGCATATACGTATGATCCACGTGTGTATGAAGTCTCAAATATACTGGATAGATATAGAATCACACTCTAGTTTCCCGGGGATGATTCTGATGATTGTCATTACATCATCAGAGTTTATGCTCGAGTTTCGAAAGTGTGATATCTATATATTTCCAATTGCTGGTGTGAGAACCAAAACTAGATAGGCATATTGTTGTGAATTGACATCAAAAACATAATTTTGAATATATGTATTAAAGTTATGTGTTTGAAAAGCTAATCAACTAATTGATTGTTGATTGTGTTGTGTGATTATTTATTTAACCAACCTGTGAATGAAACGTAAATTTAGCCCAATTGGATCAAATATTGAACTGAATTGAAAATTGGTTGGAATTGCATACATCTATATATGTATATATTGAACAGGTCATAACAGGGAAACTAAGCAGAGGAACAAAATTGTATGCCCGACAAATAGGTACGTGTTTACTAGTTTTCATTTTCTTTTAAAGATTTATGAGCCTAAGGCTGACCGCTTGGCATTTTCTTTTTTCTTTTAAAGATTTATGATCCTAAGGCTGTCCGCTTGGCATTTTTTTTAATGATTTATGAGTCTGAGGCTGGCCGCTTGGCATTTTCTTTTTCCTTTTCTTTTAAAGATTTTATGAGCCTAAGGCTGGCCGCTTGACATTTCCTTTTTCTTTTAAAGATTTTATGAGCCTAAGGCTAGCCGCTTGGCATTTCCTTTTTCTTATTGGATGGATGAGGGCCCTATATGGCTAGTTGAGGTTTTAAATGTCTCCCCGTACAAAGGAGGTTATGGCAAAAAAATTCGAAAATTTAGGGTGTTAGCCAAATTTTTGAAAAATTTGAAAATTCTTAGAAACTGAAAAGTTAAAGAATGAAAGCCAAACTGAAAGTTGAGTTGGTTAGTTAAACAACTTTCAGCTCCGTTCCTTTTCGAGGACGAAAATATTTAAGTGGGGGAGATTGTAACAACTCCGAAAATCAAAACCAATTTACATATTTGTATTGGCAATTTTAATGAATTTTGGATATTTAAAATGATATATTTTAAATAATAGCGACTAGAAATTTATTTTGAATAGAATTAGAATGTATATATTTATTTAAAATTGAAGTTAGAATATAAATATTTATTTTAATTATAAAAGGAATTGGAAATGGTGCGGTAGTTTAAAAATTCGATTTCAAATTTCAAATGAATGTACAGGATTCAAAATAAACCGGATTTTAGTGAAACCAAAAATATTTGAATCTGTTTGAGAATAAATTTCCAACGAATGTGAAAAATCCAGATTTCATCGCGGGAATAAAAAGTTATGTCCATTTGAAAATTCAGAATAGTCGCTATGAAAATAAAGCCCTTAAAAATAGCCATTTTGCAAACGACCTCCGTTTTCGACGAAATCACTTTTGTTGGATCTGGAATGTCAAATTATTGTTAGATTCCAAAATTCATAATTTTTGGAATTAATATGTGAGCGTGGCCAAAGAAAACGTGTTTTGTTCATTTGAATCGACCAGAAAATGGCCATTTTTCAAACGGTCTCCAAATTCGATGAAATTAGTTTTGTTAGAACCGTATCGTCAAAACATAATTAGATTTAGAATTTTTGGAGTCAATATGTGACCCTAGTAAATTAAAATGTATGTTTAAATTCAATATATATTGATTTAAATTTTAATTTTGATAAAAACTGTTCGAAACAGCCAAATTGACTTATGAAACATATCCCATTGTGTCCGCAATGGAAGTATTTAGCTAGGGGTGGCAGTCGTTGGGTTTGATTTGGAGTTCAAAGTTTAAAATGGTAAATTAACAATTAAATATATTAATTAATTTATTATATAAACCCCCCTACAACCCTAAGTCAACTATTATCCGTGGTCAAACTTTCTTCACCGCACCTCCAGGAAGAAAACCGATGTTCCAAACCCTCCCATTTTTAACCCCAAATTCCTCCAAAATCGTTGCAAATTAAACAAGAAATCAAAGCAAAAATCGGAGTGCTTTCTTTTCTCTTTCCATCAGTACCAGTAGGATCGTACATCATCAAGTATTGCGTCCGATTATCAGCTCCAAAATGGTCGCGTTCAAGCCCAAATCCCGAGACATAGAGGCGTTCGAGCTTCACGTGCTTCCAAGGGGAGGTCGAGGGCGGTCGGGGCTTCGACGGCGACAGTTCTGATGTGAGTCACGTTGGTCAACGGCGGCGCAAATGGGTAACCCTAGGGGGCGGCTCCAAATTGATGTGGTCCAGAAGATTTCCAGTGAGCTTTTCTTATTTTTTATATAGGTAACAATGCTTTTAAATTTCAGATTTTTTTATAAAATTTGACATTAATTTATTTTCAGTTTTGAAAATAGCAATTTATGTAATTAATTTAATTATTGTGGTAATTAAAATGTAATTAAATTTTTGTATGAATATCATTTGTTTAAAAATCAAATTTTTATATGAAACAACCTTGTATTAAAAAATGTGATTTTTATAAAATTAGCATTACTTTTAAAAATATAAATTTAGCATTACTTTTAAAAATAAAATTAGCCTTACTTTTAAGAATAAGATTAACATTACTTTTAAATATATATATAACATGATTTAAAAATAAAATAGCTTTGAAATTAATATAAGGATTTTTACATATATAGATATGATAAAAATGTGATTTTTATCCCTTTAACTTTGAAATAAAAATATGATATATATATATATAATAGCCGTATAAAAATGTGATTTTATATAAATGGCTTTGAAGTAAAAATATGATTTTTATTATAGGATTAACAAAATAAAAAGATGATTTTTATGTATATAGATTTGAAATAAAAATATGATTTTATTGTATGAATAACAGTATAAAAATGAGATTTTTATATGAACAACATAAGAATGAAAATGTGATTTTTAATATAAAAATCGTGTGAAACAGATTGCGATGGAACCGACTGGAAACGAATCCAAATCCAAACAGTTCAGAAATAAAGAATGGAGGAGTGGAACCCAAAGGTGAGAACTCCTCACCCTAATCTTGTTTTCTAGTTAAATATATATTAGGTTGCAGACGGGGCTTAGTAGCTCCTGACCCCGTTGTCCACAGACCTTGGACGACTTGTTTGATTGTACTATGTTGTGGAAATTGATTGTGATGTAAATGGAAAATAAAATATTCATGTACGGAATAAAATATTTGAACAATAAAAATATCATTTTTATTGTATATATGAATTGTGTAAAATAGTCATGTATTGAAATAAATATTTATAAACAAATCAGACGATTTGTTTATGCACATCCATTTATCTGATACTGATTGGGACGATATATTTTACACATCGCCCAACTGCATAAATAATAACCAGTGTTTGTTGTTTGAAAACCCCACACAGGTTTTGGGATGATATTTGACATACACGGATCCCAATAATTAGTGGTATGTCAATCGATGGGTTGACAGGCTGTAATGAGCGTTATTTATTTATTTTTAACGCTTATACAGTTGTGTAATGCACTCTGAATGATGGTTGACTGTGTTTGATTATTGTTGTGTACATGTGTGTATAAAATCCATATAAATAAAATTATATGGTAATTGACTGCGTCTGATTCCAGTTTAGAATTAAAAAATATTTTAAAATAATATTCAGTGAATATTGAAATGTGAAGTCGTGTTAAGTAGTTAAACGCCATTTTAACACGAACTGGAATTTTGTCGATTTTATTCATTTTATAATGAATATCAAAAAGTGATTTCAAAATTTGATATTTTGAAAATATTGTCATTTTAATATTAAAATGATATGGAATATTCAAATTTGATTTGAAATTTGAAATGAAATTGAAATCGTTTTAAAATGAATTTAAACCGAATTTATTATGGAATATTCAAATTTGATTTGAAATTTGAAATGAAATTGAAATCGTTTTAAAATGAATTTAAAACGAATTTATTAAGGAATGTTCAAATTTGATCTGAAATTTGAAATGAAATGGAAATCGTTTTACAATGAATTTAAAACGAATTTATTAAGGAATATTCAAATTTGATTTGAAATGAAGTTGAAATCGTTTTTAAAACGATTTATAAAATACGTTTTAAAAGGAAATCGACGAAATATATATATATATATATATTATATTTAATGGCCTGAATAGAACGCGCCGCGCGGCGGTCGTTCACGAATTTCGACCATTGACTTCGAATGGACATTACGGGAGATCCGACCGTCGGATTCTCCTAAAACCGGAACCGTTGAGTTCGTACCGAAAAGATCTTTCCAACGAATACAAGAGATTTGAAATCTAATGGTTGGATTTAGAATTATGTCCAAATCAAAATTTAAAAAGGTCGCTGTAAGTGTAGTTCGATGACCGTTTATGGAAATCGACTGTATGAGCCTTGATAAAATTATTAAAAATATCAATAATTTGTGTAAAATCATAATAAATGATTTGGAAAGAATTAGGATGAAAAATTCCATATTTGAAAAGATAAAAATTTATTTTTATCAAAATGAACTAGTTATTAACTAGGTTTGAGATCCAATAATTTTTAAATAAAATAAACTAGATTTTTGAAATGGTTTAAAAAATAACTAGGATTTCCAATATATGAATTGGAATAGATTTGAATCGAAATTATCTTCGGAATATTTCGATGTTGGATTTCTTGATTATACAAATATTGTTATGGAAATTTGAAAGATATATATATCGTTATTTCCAATATGATATTTGGTGGTTGTAGAATTTGATGTTGAATATAAGTCGATATATTTTCTATTCAGAGCCTTGTATTTAATATCAAATTGGGATTTTGGGTTCGTCGTGAACAGTGTCTTAAATAACACCGTTCTCAAAACACGGTTGAGGAAAGAATAAATCTTTTTATTAAGATTTAGTGAAATTTTCCAATTAATTAATATTTAATTGGAATTGAAAAAAAGAAATAGGATTTTGGGTTGTTGTGAACGGTGTCTTTAGTAACTCTGTTCTTAAACCCCATTTGAAAAGAATAAATCTTTTAAGTAAGATTATTGGAGTTTCCAGTTATATTTAGTAACTGGAATAAAATGGAATATGAATTGGGTTTATTGTGAACTGTGTTTTAATGACATTCGTTCTTTAACCCGATTCATAGTGAAATGTGATTTGGAATTTATAAATCTTTTTATTAAGATTTAATGGAAATTTTCCAAAGTAAAGTTTTTCCAATTTAATAAAATAAATTGAAATGGAATGGAATTCAATTTGGCAATAATCGAAGTGAATTTCTGTGGAGGAAGACTGCTAATATATTTGGAATTTAAAAGGCTTTGCCATTATTCCATTTATATTATTAGTCATATATGGAAGTTTATGTCGATTATATATATCGATCTGTTTTCCGTGAAGATTCCATAATTAATGGAATGTGATTTTGGGTTTATTGTGAACTGTGTTTTAAATGACATTAGTTCTTTAACCCGTTAAAGATAAGATTAATTTCTTAACTTTGAAAAATCATTGAGTAATGATTTTTGGAGATTAAAACTGAATTAGAGTTTTAATGAATATTTTATTAGATTGGAATGTGAATGGGATAATTAAAATTTTCGAATTCATGAAATGATCGAGAATGAAGTACCACCAGTTTTACTCCAAGCGATAGTTAAATGTTTAATTAGATTTGAACGTGAAATGGTAAATAATTTTACCGATAACACCGTGGTGTTAGATATGGAGTATTACCAGTTTTGCTTCATGGGATGAATAGGTTGGGATTGAGAAATATAATAAATGATTACTTTGTTAAGGTTCGCTAATCCCGACTAGTTTGGATAAACCTTAATTTGTTTTGAGTTGATATCCAATGGAAGATTAAAGAATAAATTTAAAGAATTTATCTTTGATAAAATTAATGGGAACCTTTCCCAAAGGATATGAATATTTAAATAAAAGAATATTCAGAATTGGAATGAGGCGTATGTTGTGTATTTATAGCACTTGTTTATTATATACGCGAGTTATTCGGAAAGACCGGGTTTATCCCATTTTGAATAACTGATTCAACGATATGTCGAAGATGAAGACGGTGGTTGAAGACCGGAGGTCTTCACATCGTTTGGATGATTACTGATGTCTTGATTGGGCTGTACACCCAAGACGAGGTAATAAGTGGTGATCGCTTAGACGTACTTGGAGATCGACCGGATATGCGGGGACCTCTCTCTTATATTGGACATATGGGATGAGGAAAAGGTGTCTCCGGTTTCGTTCAGACCCAGAACGAACTTGTAAATGGATGTGTGTCTGACATTGGACTTCATTCTGTATGACTGATAGACATCAGTTGCATGACGTGAATTGCCTATGTGGCATGCTGAGATGCAAATGATCAAGGCTTCTATTGAAAAGCAGAGTCTCGTAGTTGTTGATCAAAGCACGGCTTTAATATGCATAGCTTTGTGTATAGCGTTAATTCGCGAGTCTCACACCCCGGTGTGAACCAGAAACGGGAGAGGACATCAGGGAGGACATGCGTTTCCTTATAGCTAGGAGTGGTGTCTGGGTTTTGCAAGCCCAGACGTTTTACTTATGTGGATGATGGATAGTGAGACGCCTCGGTTATATCAGTCACTACGGTGTCGATGCATGGTTTGGTCGATATTTGACCAGTTTTCGCCCCATAGGGCGGGGAAACATATTGTTTAGGCATTTTAATCCACGTCGTGTGGATCGGCCTTGACGATCCAACGCTTGCCTGCGCGCTTGCCTGAGACATGGTAGGCTAGATTGTCTCGAAGCGGTAAGGACGATCCCTAGCCTTGGTTCACAGACGGAAATCCAACTTCCATTATGTGACTTTGTGATCTTGATTGTAGAGCCTAGTACTGGCGACATGATATATTGTATCCATGTCGTCTATGATTGATACATTTATATTTAAAGTTGTTTTATACACTATGCACTTATAATAGTATTAAATGATTTGTTTTAAACGTATCAAGCATGTTTGGCTATTATAAGGGAAAACCCTATCTTCCGGCTTGCGTTGCATTGTATGATGAGACCTGGGTCTTATAATAACTTCATTTTTTTCAAATGCAATGCGCTGTTTTGTTATATGCACTGGTATTTTTGGGAGGAAACCCGTTCCGTGTTATACGGCGTGGTCCCTTGATTTACTTTATTTCTAAAGTAAAGATTTAATAATTGTTTTAGTTCTCACACTAGTCACATGACTGACCTGGAGTTTATTATTTTAACCTAAACTCTGGGTGCCCTTATTTTCCATACGGGAAACTAGTAGTTTTGGGTTTTGCAAATTTATATTCACAGGATCCTGGTTTACAACCGGAATGATATTTGGAAAGCTCTGTATCCGTGTTTCTCTTTCGGTTGTGTTTTGTATTATTTTCCGCTGCATTGTAATTTGTAAATCTCTGATATTTATCAAATGTATATTATTTGTTCATATTCTGTATATTCTTATACTCTGATGTAAATTGTTGTAATAAGCAATGAAATGTTCTTCTATTCGTGTTCTGATTTGTCGTGTTCTCAACTCAATCCGGGCTTTCTTTTACGGGGAAGTTTGGGTCGCTTCAAAATATCATTGAAATATAGATGTGTAGACTTTGTAGACAAATAACACATCTATGTAGTTTGTAATCTCTAATGGCAAGTGATGCAAATTATGTAACTGATATATTAAACTGAAATGTTCTACACATTGCATTATGATTATCAAACAAGTATTGCTTATAAGTGATGTAGATTCAATAGATGCATTATTATTTGATTTGTTTTAAGACAGTTTTTGTGCTTCTATAAAGTCATAAATCTACATCACTTATAAGTTATTGCAAATATTGATTCCAGGTACAATATCATCCATTTTTTGGTAAAAATTGAAAAGCCTTGTACAAGATCACATTTAAAAGTTACTTGTACAACACACATTTTTTGGCAGATTAATGTGTGACAAACTAATGTGATTTTTATCGCTAACATCTGCTTCACGTCTCATTTTTGCCTTGAACAGTTTGGTTGGAATAATCTAACTTTAATGTTTCTTGTCATATTCAGGTCATAGGGCCTCTTTGATGTCTTTTTCATAATAAAATGCAATCTGTGTTTTAGATTAAAAAAACATTATTAAAATAAAATAGCATTTGGAAATGCTTCATTCAATATGGGTGCACAATAATTATATGGTGAAAGTGAAAAAAAAACTAACTGGTAAGGAAAATCTCATATCATCCCTATCCTAAATGCAAATTTTCATTGGGTCGATAAGCTCAAAAGATAGCAAAACTACTAAAACACTTGAACCTTCTTATAATGTCCCTTTCTCAATCATCCTCAATCATAAAGAATGGTAAATCAACAAAAGACCAGCAACTTAAATCTTTGAATAATTTAACTGGAAAATTTTGATTATCAACGTTAATATCAAATTCAATCCCCAGACATAGATCTATTACCTTCTCATCTATTTATTTTCCTTGTTATTATGCCATGTTGCTTATGTATATAACAATGAGTTCATATGTTCTGTTACTGGCTTGACAAACAAACGTACCTTAACCCATCTCTGTCTAAAAAATTGACATGGAACACTTTCTAGAACTTCTTGATTAAATGCTTTTCCCGATCATCAAAAGAGGATGAGAGAGAAAGCGTGCTAGCGTAGATACTACTGATATTGAAGAGATAGCCGCACACATCAATTTCTGGCAGAGAAGGATACTTAAGTAAAAAGCTTCAGATCGGATGTTATTTGAGAAATGCATGCGAGTTGTACTCTGCCTCCTTTGAAAGGCTATCTATAGCCAGTTGCTTGCGTTTCTTTCTTCATAATTTGCTGCTTGGAACCTGAGTTGCAACGTATTGATTCCAGATCTTTTTTTAAAACTGATCATCAGAAGCTGGCATACAAAAGAAACCTATGTTTACAAATTACAGCATACTTTCATCCCTGACAAAAGGTCAGGTTCTGAATCAAAAAGATGAATCTTTTAAAAACAGATTGTAAATTTAATGATATAATGGAGCAACACTAATAGAAGATCACACAAAAGTATTTCCTAGCCAAACAAAGTTCACATTAAACTACAAACATATCTATTTGCGCAAAGTCAAAATTTATAAAGCTATTTCAGCTTCTTCAACATTCTCATACTGCACTTCAGCAAACTTTTATCACCATCCCACAATCACTCATTTCAAAAACCAAAACTTCTATCACAAACTTCATGAACTTAAACCTGCCATTATTCCTAAATTTGAATCAAACCATCACGCAATTGCATTGCATCATTACATAACAGCCTGCTCTTCTAAAAAACATACAAATCTATCAGCTAATACCTACTTCTCTAGTAATTGATAAAGTCAAAACATGAGCATAACAGAGTTTGGGAAAGTACAAATCTATCATCTGTTTCCATTAATTAAAATCTGAAAGAACATCGAAACATGTATGAGCAAAGCATAGTTTGCATATATTATAAATGAACATCTTCAGTTCATTTAGTGTAAAAGAACATTTGAAGATTGATGGTATCGTAGTGTTTTGGAAGCAAACATAATAAAAATCAACATATCAAACCCCAAATAGAACCATAAAAAAAAATGAAAAATGAAAAAAGTACCAAATCGAACAGCGTCTTCTAGTTGGATACCGAGCTTTTCATCCGAAAACTGAACTAAATAGCCGAGATTTAGCTACCTCGAACTAGATACACCACGGATCCGGTAAGTAATTCACATCTGGACCTAAAAAGGAAGCATCATCTCTTCTTCAAAGGAAAATCGTGACGAGACCAGAATTATTCTATTGGGTTCGTTTTTAGGTAATTTTAGCAGGTTTTCGAGTTTGGAAAATTTAAGGGGTCTCGAATTTAGATTAGGGTTTGGAAGAGGAACATATGCAGGCTGGAGGCCGAATTTATAAGGGGAGCAAAAGAGAAAGCGGTGATTGCATCCGAAATTTTGGTTTGGAGTACATTCGAAATTTTGGTTTGGAGTTATTTTTGAGCCAAACGAAATAATTGTTTGGAGCCAACGGAATTTGGATTTCATTACCCTCCGATATGTTACAAATGTACCATTCAGATCAAACATGGCACTAATTTTCTACTTATTTGTTCATATTTATTACTATAGTTAGTAAATACTGAATTCTAACTTGTAACTACTTTTATATTATTATATATTATAATCATTTTTATTAAGTATTAATTACGAGTAGCTAAAAGTGAATTATTTGTTAATTATTAATTAAATTGTGCATTTAATATTTGTTTATTGATTATTTATCAAATAGTTATCAATTAACTATTAATTCTTAACTATTAATTGATTTTTAGTTACTAATTGTTAATAAAAATTATTTAACTTTTCAAATTAGCTATTAAATTTTTTATTCATTAGTATTTATTAATTATTATATATTAATACTAATATTATTTAATTATCATATATTAATATTTAGTTATTACTTATTATGAGTATTTTTTATTAATTGTTAACTTTATTTAGTATTTTTTAACTTTTAATTATTATTTAGCTTGAAAAATTAATATATATTTATTGTTAATTACTATTATTTAACCGTTGTTGTTGAATTCAAATTGAATAGTAAAAAAACGTACCGTTTTGGACGGGGCACTGCCCCGCACCCCGCCGGGGGCTCTACCCCTTGGACCCTTGCGACCTGACCGGGTAGGTCGAACTCCGTTAGCGGGGGCGTTGCCTCCGCACCCCCACCTAAGGGGGTTGTCACCCCCCCGGCCCCTTCGTAGGGGATCATGCTTGATAAAAGTTTTTGAAAAAACTTTCAACATATTATAAGTCAGAATAAGTAAACAAATATAGTAAATATAATACAGATTTCTTAAGATTTTTTTTTTTGAATATTAAATTTTACTTATAATAATAACTATTGTTACTATTAATTAATAAGTAGCTAATTAGCATGTATTAACTATTAAAAATAAATTACTACTTATTAACTATTAATTATTTAATAATAATTGACAAACATTATTGATTCCCCAGTTTGTTATTAAACATTATTATTAAATATTATTATTAAATATCAATTAGTTATTAAATATAGATATTATAAACATGAAGTTTGTACTAGGCATCTCTATTACAACGAATAAAATGAAAAGTTGTGATATGTATGTTTATTACAATAGTGATTTTTTCACAGTTGTAAAAAACCTTTATTACAGCAGTGCGTTTTGCACAGTTCTAAAAAATATTTATTACAACCGTGCTTTACGCACAGTTGTAAAATTAAAGTTGTAAAATCGTGTTTTTGTTGTAGTGAGACAAGAAAGAAGCAAAGACAAGTACAAAACTGCAGTAGTGCACAATGGAGCAAGCAACAAGCAGTAGCAAGGACAAACAAGCACAACAAAATGTAACAAAAATTCTAGACCATTCACACAAACTTATGGCCATGCCATAGAATAAGTTGCATATGGATACACAAGTGTAGTATCAATTTTTATGCATGGTTATTTCAGGTGTAGCATCAAGTTTTACCACTGAGTAGAGGGCATACACAAGCCTATGGTACATAATGGCGTAGAGGTGCAAATGGAAAAAGAAATCTACAGGAAAGTAAAAATTAAAACTTTGCATAGTAGATTTCAGGTGCAAATATTTAATTAGAAGATTTCTTTTTCCATTTGTAAAAATGTTTAAATGGTGTAGAATTTATTAATATTTGTCTCCAAAAACGGTTGATTTGTACCACATGTTTCTAATCAGTTACCAAAGTAAATAAGTAATGGCCGATGCAAAGAGATAGATCAAGTGCAACGTTGAACAAGTCAAAAATAAACAATTGGTAACAACACAAGCCTGGGTATTTTCTCCGGTAAGCTCGTGGAAGCCGGTGCGCTTGTTAAGGAATCGCCTTCTTTAATCTCCCCAAAGCTTTGCTTGCACTGCAAAGACGTCTTTGCATATTGTGGATGTGGACTCAGAGAAAATGGTTGCTGAAGAGATAAAGAGATAGATCAAGTGTAGATTGTGGAAGCCGGTGTGCTTGTAAAGTAAGAGATTTGAAATCGTGGTAGACTGGTAGGCGGCTAGAAGATCTAGGGTTAGGACTTATAGGCCATTTTCGTGTTTTTTTTAAGATTGGGAAATAATGTACAGAAAGAAGGAAAGGAAAGCGGCTATGGGTATTTGGGTTAGGGTTTGAAGGCATACGCGGAAAAGAAAATGGGTATGGGTAACGTATGTGTGTTGGATCGATGGTTATTGGTCAGGGTTAATTTGGTTATTTTAAGAATGGTGGTATATTAATTTAACTTTAGGTGTGTGTGTGTGTGTATATATATATATATATATATATATATATATATATATGTGTGTGTGTGTGTGTGTGTGTGTGTGATTGGACGGATATTTTTCCGATACAGATACCACTAAAACCATATCCGCATCCGGAAGGATTTTCGGATATCGTATCCGCATGTCAGATAACGTATATATTTCATATTTTCGGATACGGATACAGACAGATATCGGATATTTCGGGTACCCGTTGACGTCCCTAGATTATAATCAGATCGAGATTTGATAAAATCGTATCCGTGCTTGGATAGTAAAAGAAAATATACTTATCCGTAATAATTGGACAAATTACGACGGTGCTTGACCCGAAACCCGACGAGCGCTACTAGTCACCTCTTATGGTAAAATATAGAGCAATTTTCTTTTGTAGCCCACTTTTTTTTATTTCACTTTTAGCTTTCTTTTGCAAAATATTACAGAAATAGCCCACTTTTGGCCACGTAAGCGTTGGGGAGCCAGTGTTGGAATTAAAAAAACAAAACTTTTGGGGCATAATCCTGGAGTTACTTATGGGTCTGCCGACAATCTCCTCTCTTTCATTACAAATAATTCAATAGATTTTGTCATGGCGGACAACATAATTTCAACGTCGGCGTCGTCTCCAATTTTAATTGCCTTAGATCCAGAATCGGTCGGCCAATTGCAAACTAGCTCAATGTCAAACTCATCCGATTTAATTTTAGTATCTTTATAAACAGCCTCCTTCAATTGTAAAAAGTTCGATCCTTTTAAAACTTTTGTCGGTTTACTCGATCCACCGTTATATGTTCCACATTTATGTTCATCAACAACCAATTCTCTATTATAATAGCATATAGTAGCAATATAATTTGGCGCCATTCTATGCTAAACACAAGATTAAAAAAAAAAACTTAGATTGGACAGATCCAAAATAAACTACAAAAACAAAGTCATACCTTTCGATAATCTAACAATAGCCAAACTCGTTTACTCTTCACTAAGATCCGCAATAAAAGATTCCTGTTTTGTGAATAACAATGAAGGATCTGAAGTTTTTAAATTTACATTTTGGGTTCTTTTATTGAGGAGTGAAGAATGAGAAATGGAGGAAGAGAAAACCCAGAAGAAGTAAGTTTATATCCTTTCGAGGTGCTCTCTGAAAGTTTTGTTTTTTTATTCCAACACTGGCGCAATATGTGATTGCGCTAATGTTCATGGCTCAGCTCCCCAACGTTTACGCGATCAAAAGTGAGCTATTTATGTAATATTTTGCAAAAGGAGGCTAATAGTAAAATAATAATAATAATAATGGGCTACAAAACCAAAAATGCTCTAAAATACAAGTTCGATTTTGTGGCTGATGCCATCTATGATCTACAGTGATAAATAGAAGCACCCTGCAAGCACCTGTACTTTTTTCCAAGCTAGGGTTCTTATTTTCTAGACGGTAATTTATAGCGACGATTCCCATCCGGAGATCGACGATGCAGGCGCAGCGGAGGACATTCAAGACGAAAATGTGTAATTTATATCAGAAAGGAAGATGCTCTCGTCACAATTGTAACTTCGCTCACGGAGATGCCGAGCTCAAAAGATTTGGAGGTGGTTCTCATTCTTTCAATGGTAAGTTTATCAATTTTTCTGTTGGAACTTAGAGAAAATATGTAGTTCGTTTTTGATTTGAAGCTCGTCTTAAGTAAGCAAGGTTTAACAATCAGTTCGGGCATCGTTTTTGTCCTAAAACTTTCCACAACCAAAGCCTTTGAATCTGCATAAACTAGAATGTTTTGTCTCTTAACAATTGCACGCATACAAAACCAAAACGGTAGTTTCGGATCTAAGTCCGTGGAAACTGACGAGACCACCAAAAATTCCAAGTTTTAGTCTAAAGCTTGAACTCTGTCTTTAACCTTGTATTATAATAGGAAGAGTATATACTAAAATATGATATATGTGTGTGTTATTCAGATATTTTATCTGAAAATCCTTTAGCTTGAATTTAGGGTTAAGACTCAAATTCTTAGTTAATGCTGCCACTTATTATAAATGGCTTGAAACATGTTTTAAGCGAGTTTGGTCACAATCTGTTTAAAATAGCTTATAAATAAGCTATAAAAATACTGCCTCTGAAGTTGTAAGCAATGATATTTTACTTCTTAGCTTAACTGTATGTTCAAGATTTTTTTCAAAACCAATGTTTGTCTGCACTAAATGGTTGGTTATACACATACATACATACATACATATATATATATATATATATATATATATATATATCAGACAATTAGATGTTTATAAGATGCTTGGTGAGTAAATTTAATCAGTTTAATTAGATTCTGCTTTCTATTTTGTTAGTATTCATTCTTATTTGTAAACTGAGAGAATGGCTTCATTATCTCTACTTAGTATTACACATTGATACCGGTGACTTAAAATGTATGTTACTTTTTTTCCAATCGTTTAAAAACTGATATGCTATATTCAACAATAAATACCAAACATTAGACTCTGCTTTCTATTTTGTTAGTATTCATTTCTCATTGTAAACCGAGAGAATGTTTTCATTATCTCTACTTAGTATTATTAGTATTACACATTGATACAGGTGACTTAAAATGTATGTTACTTTTTTTCCAATCGTTTAAAAACTGATATGCTATATTCAATAATAAATACCAAATTTTTTAACTCAGTGCAACTTTAAATAGTCAAGAGAAACATGGGTTTTCAAATAGTAACATAGAGTTCCTTAAAAATTAAAATAAGTTTAAAAAAAGATCAAAGCATGCTGTGAAATTTGTTTTTCTATAATTAAGATCACAACATAAGATGAATATCTTATCTGCTTTCTGGATAGGTAATTTTTGTCTTGCCCCATAATGTTGGAGTAATAATTTTTTGCAAACAGTTAGGTGTTTACTTCGTTCTCTGGTATAAGAATTACATTTTTTAATCAAAGTTTATGTCCATCATATGTCTAGCATTGGGCAAATAACTCGTTATGGAAGTTCTTTTTAGATGATTTTTTTTCCTTCATTTTTTCCTGGCTAAAAAATAAACTTGTCACGCCCAGTTAATATGTGAATTCACCTTTTTTTTAATAATTGCACTAAGATGCACATGATGTGAATTCACCTTTACCTCAATCAAACAAGTATTTTGGTTGCTACAGTGGAAGTTCTTATGAGTTTGCTTGTACATTGAAATGTGGTCTACATTAGAAGAATATTTCATTTTAGTTTATTGTTTGAGTTTTTATCATTTTCATAATTTTTATAGTTATTTGATTCATTGTTTATCTAATACTTGTGTTTTGGAATGTGGGATTGAATACCATTACATGCAGATGAAAAGCTTGTCCTTTTGTCCTAACCACTAATAATACATCTAGTTATACGGAAATGATTGCAGAATTCACTTTTAATTGACCTTGCTATCTCTCTTAATTCATCAATTATCGTTCCAACATTTTAACAAGTTTTCATAGTGCTTCGAGGAGTGGATCATCAGTGGTTATATCATGGAAATGTCCACATTCTTCATGGAGGATGGATTTCTTTATTCTGATACGTGTTCATATTGGTTAGTTGGTGATGCATGTTCATATGGTTTCATCAGCAATTTGTTGTGGTTTCATTTATTTAAGTCGTAGACATAGGCGTCTCATGCTTATGGGATATTCTCGTAGCAGATCAAGAGTGCTTCTGAATTTTGTGATCAAATTCAATTGTGAGATCATTTGTCTCCGAGATTGGTGCATATCTGTTATCAGTTATATATCTATTAGACGACAGAAATAATATCAGTGTCCGTTGTGAAGGAATTTTGAATGGAGAGACTCATTTCATTATGTCATATTTTCTGTTCAAGAAGATTATATGTAGCTGTCGTCACCATTTCACTTCACATGGGATAGTTATGTCTTCTTCTTCCATGCTATGAACCATGGCCATAAATATTTATGATATTACTGATTGGTTCACCATATGTATATGTGGCCTCTTGGAATTGTCAAAGGGAGAACTTATTCTACTTTCTTTGTTAAATTTCTCTTATTACCCTTGATGATGGTAAGCTAAACAGGACATATGGATTTTGCTCTCTCGATTTTCATCTGAGACAAAACTTAAGGTGTCTTCTTTGCTTATTTTTTAAATTAATAATTGTAGGTAGGAGGGAGTACAGAGATGATGATTTAAGAGCTAGGCTTGACAGAAGGCATTCACCTAATAGAAGATATTCACCTGGGAGAGATGCTAGAAATCGTCGTGGTTTTCATGACCAGAGAATAGTTCCTCGTGGTACTGGTAACGCCTTTGTGCATCTTTTTAGTTTAATTGGCTAGAAACCCACTTGTTTGCCGTAAACCATCTGTTTGTTATCGTCTCTGCAAAAAAAAAATATGTGATATATTAGTCTGATTGGTAACTAAGATCTAAACGGAGCACTGGAGTGCTTTTGGGTTCTCCTCCGTAGGTAGGAGGATTCTCAAAATCTGTTTTTCTGCCATATGCTAACTGGGGATGTTTTTGTTGTTGCGTTATCTGGATTTTGTATCGAGTATGTTAATTTGACATTTACTTTCAGTTTCTGTTGATTACTTTCAAACGCTTATGCTGGCCAATATCAATTGAATTCCCTTGTGCAGGCAATAGTCGGTCAAGGTCCCCTACCAGGACAAGGTAATGAAGCCTGTCAGAATCAATTAATCATTCTTTTTCACTTTTAATTTGCGAAATCACACAAACTTGCATCAAGTGAAGGCTAGAAAATATTGGTGTTTGGAACACTTAATTCAAATTCGGTGTCAAGCTCTAGTGCATCGTTGTACCTCAAGCATAAACATTCTATATTTATAAGCTTTTGTTTATCCATTGTTCTCCTATAATATGAAGATATTGTAATTATCACTTCATTCTTTTCTTCTTGTTTATCTTTTTTTCTCCTCTGTTTACAGCGAAAGAATGTATAGGAGAAGAGAACCCTCAGATGAATATTACGATGATAACCATAAGATATCAGATTCTGCTTTGAATAGGAAAAATGAAGACAGAGCTTCTCCTTATGATGATAAACGCGACCAGGTTTTTTTTTCTAATATAAAAGAAAACTCTTTAATGGGCAATCATGGTTTTCTATGGCTTCGATACTTGTTTGCTTAAATACTTATTTGTTTGTCATGTTTTTGTTTACGGTGTTCAGTTAAAGCGGGTACAGTCAGAAATTGAGAGGTTAGAAGATGACAAATCTCAGCTACAGGTGCATATTTATATTTTCTTTGGCAATCTCGATTTTTAATTCCACAATTTTTAGCATGACAGATTTTATTAATATTAAATATACTAGACTATACTCCCAAGTTTCTTAACTTATGAATTGCACTTCAATAATATGTATTTGTATCGTACAAAACTTGAATTAGTTTAGACAAAGATGCGTGCTTTTCTTAAACCAATACTTATGTGGTCTAAAATGACTAGTTCAAAGTTGTGTAGGTTGAAAATCTTGATAGGTTGAAGAACCAGTAGGGTCGGTTAGTTTTTGAATTACTTAATGGCTGTATTTTGTGTAATTATCATAAAATCACTCCTTACTCAAGTTTTAGTTGTTCAACACTCTAAAATGGCTCCCTTTTTAAGCATGACTTGGGTTTTTGTGTTGATTGGAAATCGCTATATTTTGAAGAATCAATAGAGCCGGTTACTTTTTGAATTACCAAGTAATTGTGTTTCATGTATAATCATCATAAAATCACTCCTTGCTCATGTTTAAGTGTTCTATACTCTGTGATGGCTGTTTGCCGTAGGCATCATCCTTGATACGCATTTGATTTGGGTTCTTTTTGACAACAGCATGCAGCTTATGTACTATACTTTCAATGTTATGCATTATCTGCTAATTGTGTGCTGGAACTGGTCATTAGACGATTTCTACATCTTATGACATTTCTGTGTACTGAAAGGTTATATGTTTTGATTGTAGAATTTTCTGGACGAGAAGGTTGATGAAACACACAGGCTATCTCTTAGGATAGAGGAGCTAGAAACCCAACTAAACAAAGAGCAAAAAGAATGCAATAGGTACTGTTTATTCCTTTCCATCCTATTTTTGGATGACCTGCTGCTTGTAGAACATGCAAGCTTCTGGATTATCACACTGTTACCTTCTATTACAGGGTTATGTCAAAGGTCAGGAAATTTGTTAGAGCCCATGGAACCTACATAAAGGCACAAGAGGAGCTGAAAAGGCAAGTTCATTATAATTTATACTGTGAATTCCAACATGAGCTTGCTTTGCTGTGTTATTTCATGTATTTAACACCAACGGTAATAAAAACACGCAGGTCACAAGCTCTTCTTCAAAAATTAGGTGATCAGCTATGTTCAGATATTTTAAAGCCTGGAGACACCGATGAGGATGCTAATTTTAATATGTCGAGTGATGATGATACAAAATTTGATAATCGTAGAAGCCCAAGAAATATTCAGCTGAAAAATGACATTTCATCACTTAAGAAGAGGTCTTATGTCTCGTCAGTAGCAAATGATACACAAATAGGTAAGATTAATTTACACTTTTGTAAACTCCAAAAGTCTCATTCTTATTCTGTTGTTGGATTTGCTTTGGATTGGCAATTAGCGTTGGATTTACTTAATGGTAGGCTATGTCATGAAATTACTCGCAGTGGACTTGTACTGCAGTGGTGCTGTACGCTGTAAAACGCATCTTGCTTTTATATTCCAGCCTCAATTACAAATCTAGTATTGATCGTCTTTTATTTGTAAAATCAACCTTGAAAATGCTTAATGCCAACTATTTTATTGAACCATTTTAACATAGGACATGCAAATTTTGTTAGAGCATTGAACATATGATATAATAACGACTAAGATGAATTTTTGATATATATTTTTTAGACCATGATAATTTATTTAGATTCCTAGAAAGAAGCCATAAGAGTGATGTGGAGGAAATAAGTTTTGCCTTTGTCTTTGTCTGGGTTAATGGCCTATTAATTTAGTTTAAGGCTCCAGTACATATTTATTAAAAAAATTGAAGTATTAAAATTTCATTAATTAGCTTGTTATATTGTTTAGTATCCAAATTGAATCACGTTATTTGTTTAAAAGATCGCCCATTGAAGTCATACCTGGTTGGAGATTCTAATATAATTTCTCTATAAAAGAGTGATTATATTCATAATAATTAGGATTGTGAGTATATTTCAAAAAGAAAAAAAAACATTCAATATCTCTATATCAGAAAATAAATAAGAAAAACCACCTTACAACTATTGCATTTATACTCCCATCCCAATTTTATTTAATCTTATTATGGAAAACAAATGCCTATGTAGTTAAGAAGCTGTTAATTCTAATTCTCTGTTTTTGTGTGTATGTGTGTGTGTGTGTGTGTGTGGCTCACTGATACCCCTATTTATCACCCTTATCATATCTTGAGCTTACACTATTTAAAATGATACAAAACTCGGTTATTATCTTCGTCTCATACAAATATCGAAGTAGTCTCATGTTTTGTAGAGATGATCCATTTTACGTGGATTGAACATCTACAAAATTTTATAGCATTTGGAAAGTGTAGCTCAAGGTGTGATACTATAGAGATGCCATTGAACCTTCCTTACACACATGCATATCTTCTGATAGTGAAAAATCAATGAAGGTTCGTTTTTACCATAAAATTTTATATTTTGATATTTTCTGCTGTTTCCAACATGTATCTCACATATGAAAAAGTAAAAGAAGTTTACGTTTATCATTTCCATGTAAAGACGAACTAATCCAATCGTCCACAATTTGTATCTGATTTTATGTCCCAGTAGCTGCTCTCATATGTGTGTGTGTGTATGTATATATATATATATATATATATATATATATGTGTGTGTGTGTGTGTGTGTGTGTGCAGTAGCCGCTCTCTCATATATATATGTGTGTGTGTGTATATATATATATATATATATATGTATGTGTATGTCTGTGTGTGTGTGTGTGTGTGCATGTGTGTAGAGCCGATGTTCTATTTAAATTGTAGTCATGGACCCTAAAGACAAAACTAATCCAGTGGTCCACAATTTGTATCTGATTTTGTGTCACAGGAGCCACTCCCATTTGTGTGTGTGTGTGTGTGTGTGTGTGTGTGTGTGTGTATAACCGATGTTCTATTTAAATTGTAGTCATGGACCCTAAAGACAAAACTAATCCAGTGGTCCACAATTTGTATTTGATTGTGTCCCAGTAGCCGCTCCCGTATGTAATTGGTATTCTCTACGACTATCTAGACTTCTTACTCCACATTTGACGTATCATGTATGCTAGATGGAACAGTTTTGCGTACTTTGAAAATGGTCAAGGTTCTTCAACAGCAAACAAACGTTGCTCTATCATAAAAAATTTAATTTTACTCAATTAAAAAAATAGTTATTAGAATACTCCCAAATATTTTTTTTGTTTAGGTTGACTAAAGCCTTGAAATTTGTATTGAAGTAATTCAAGGGTTTGGGTCTATGCGGGGCTGTTACTAAATATCAGCTTATGTATACCTTGCTACAATGCGATAATTGAGTATATGTAGAGTTATTAAATATTTATTATTAAACAAAGCTGTTACGAAATATCAGTTTATATCATACCTGTTGTTTATATGTCTGATTTCATTTTCCTTCCACCTTGCTGGAACATCTGATAATCTGTCTTATGCAGGTTTATTAAATTTCAGTTACAGAATACCCACTAGTTAATACGTCTGTTAACTTTTGCATCTGAATCCTGATAAACAACCTGATCACTGAAAATGCCATTTCATGGGGGTTTGCTACGTGTCTATTATCTTATGTCTTGAAACTGCAAAATAGTCTCCAGGTCCCATATTACAAATGTAGGAAATGACGTTCTATTGTAATTTAATGTGCTGGAAGCCTAGAACATAGAACTGTGACAAACCTTTTCAATTTTGGGGCCCCCTACAACTAGGCAGTCTGATGATTACTCAAAATGTTAAGATTCACTTTTGCAACAGTAAGACCTCCTCTGAAACGAACATCCTCATTGGTTTTGTAATTTGCTACAAAATGCTGTAATTTGCTACAAAATGCTGTATTTTATATGATATTTACTTATACATACATGCATTCACATACACACACATACATATACAAATACACACACAGACGTCTGCGCTTACGTTCACATATTTAACATTTAATCTGATTCCAATTCATCAATTATATAGGAAGTCTACCGAAACGAGGAAGGTATTCAGGCTTGGTAGCCAGGCCAGAGAGAACTGCCCAGTCAGAGTGTAATGATGATAAAGAAATTGAATCAAATATGGAAAATCAGACAAAGAAGCATACAAATAAGTCAACCTCAGATGACTACAGTTATAAGCGAGGAAGAAATAATGCCAGCGAGAAGGTATCTGTCATCATAGTTTTTCCTTTTATTGTGCGTTTATTACGCTGTTTTTCTTACAATCAATATGGCATTTTGTATTCAGGCAAAGCATTCAGATGGCAGAGGAAGTATGCCTTCAACTAGCATTGCTGCTCATGAAGATGAGGATATAACTAATTCAGTGGACTTGGAGGACACGAATGATAATGTGAATGTAGATATAAAAGCTATTCCATCTATGCCACCCCCACCTCCGCCCATTGATCTTAATGCCTACAAGCAGGTGAGTATGGAGGACACGAATGATAATTTGAATGTAGATATAAAAGCTATTCCATCTATGCCACCCCCACCTCCGCCCATTGATCTGAATGCTTACAAGCAGGTGAGTATTGTAGGGGATAGTAGCATCTGACAAGGTCAAATGTGGATATAAACGCTAACATAGAGTAAATGTGAAAAGTACTTGAGAAAAAGAGAGTATTAAAACTAAAAGTCACATTAACACCAATAAATAAAATAAAGGTGAGTGACGAAGGATCAAGATCTTCCGTTTTTAATTCGCTGAATCTCGCTCTCCCCCCCCCCTTCTCCCCCCCCTCTCTCCCCCCCCCCCTCTCTCCCTTCCTCCCTCCCCCTCTCCCCTCCTCTCTCCCGATCTTGATCTTGATTTCTTATTGTATGCAAGACGCGTCTCTACCATGATGTTACCCCCCGAATTAATACTGGTGCTTTTAAGCAGCAAAGTGAAACCGATCGTCGGTTGGTATTTTTAAAAAATTTGACGGCAACAATGAAACCCTAATCGCTGTAAAATCATGAAGAATCAAAAAATAAAATCAAAGCAAAATTACCCAGTTCGACCTGGCATTTTCGATCATCTTCGTTTTCGTCATTTTTTCTTTGTGATCTTCGTCGATAGCAATACATCTTGTCTTCTTCTGCTGTAGCGGTTGTGTTTGAGTAGCATGTGTGGGTTTGTATTTGAGTAGTGTGTATTTTCATGGCAAAGTTTGAGGTTTCAATCGAATCACTGAGATTTCGGTCGTTCTATTTAAGTTTCAGTTGAGATCGAAATGAAATCAAAATCGGAACTTTGGTTCAATAAATTAATAATTGTACTCGTAGATCTACAAAGAAAACTCAAAAAAAAAAAAAAAGGATTAATTTGAGTTCAAACAATGTTTTAAAACACGAACGGGCATACATGAGGCGTTTTCATGTCCGTGAGGGAGAGGCGTAAGCCTCAAAAAGTTGAGGCGTAATCCTTTCAGGGAAAAACAAGCGCAACTAAATAAACTTGTATGGGTTGTTAAATAAACTTATATAGGCAGCAAAATAGATGTAAATTGAAGTAGGCAAATACATGTAAATTACTAAATTGTAGAAACATATACATGTAATCGAGCTGATTCAAAGTCGATTCCAGTTTCAGGAATCGAAACCGATTCTTGAAGTTCAGTAATCGATTGAAATCAATTCCAATTCAGGAATATAAGTTTATTCCAAGACTGGAATGATTTCCATTCCAGAACCGGAAACGATTTCAGAGCTTGGATCAGTTTTAAAAAGTAAAAATAAAAATGACACGTTCTGTTCTTTTTTACCGTATGAAGTTTCAAACTAGTAAGAGGAGCATAAGTAAGTTAAAGGCAGCGCATTGTAAATTTTTGTTTGGCTAAAAAAAGGTGCACAAAAATGTATCTTTAGCGTTTATCATGCTTTTTTACGGTTTTTGCGCCTCAAAGGGTTGGGACATATGTTTTTATGGAAAACAGCCTCAATCAATGCACGACAGTGCTTTTTAGGGGACACCTCGATTTGAGGCGCGCTTCACTCGTGTTTTTTAAAACATTAGTTTCAAATATATGAATGTTCAAATTTTGATATTTTAACGTAGAGAACATAAATATTGTAAATATAATATATATAGGCTATAGGGGGTTATATGGCGCTGCTCTTTCGTGACACCTCTTCTGCGCCCCAACCGCAGCCACATATTTATAATTTAGTGGGGAGAGAGAATTAGTGGGAGGAGAGAGATGTGAAAATGTGGTCGAAATCAAGAGGGCTATAGGGGTGCTGCTCTATTTGGGGTGCTCTTGATCGTATCTCTCTCTCTCTCTCTCTCTCTCTATATATATATAGCATTCTGGGGCATCCCTATTTTGCAGCACCCCTACCCTATCGTGATTTACACTAATCCAAATCCAACAAAATTTTGTAAATGTTCAATCCACATATTATCATCTATTCAAAATTTGAGCTCGTTCCGACATTCATAGAATAATATATTTGATGTTTAAATTTAACGGCTCGAATAAATGTTTGAACGGTGAATAATTGAACTAAGATTTTGAAAATGTTACGAGTGTCGGAACAAGCTCAAATTTTGGATAGATGATAATATATATGTGGATTGAACATCTACAAAATCTTGTTGGGTTTGGATTAATGTAGCTCACGGTAGGGTAGGGGTACTGCAAAACCGGGATGCTCCTCTCTCTCTCTCTATATATATACGTATGTATATAGTGTGTGTGTATATATATATATATATATATATATATATATATATATATGAGGAGGGTTATATAGCACCCCTCTTTCATGGCACCCCTTTTGCACCTCTATATTAGCCACACATTTATAATTTAAAAAATTAGTGGAAGGAGAGAGAATTAGTGGGAAGAGAGAAACGGGATTGTGTGGTGGAAATAGGAGGGCTAAAGGGGTGCCGCACTATTTGGGGTGCTCTTGATCCTCTCTCTCTCTCTCTCTCTCTCTCTATATATATATATATATATATATATTGCTACTTGAAAAAAAACTGGAAAATGAAATAATGAATAAACATTTTCTCGTAGTGTTATAAATATTTTGTTAATATTTTATTTTTCGATAAAATATGAATTAAACATTTTGTTTCAATAAATTAAATAAATCCGTGTAATTATATAAAAAATAATAAGATCCGAAACTGGAATCGAAATTCCCAAAATTTATGGATTTGCTCGAAGCTCCTTAAATTACATAAGACCGAAACCGAGATATCGAACCTTGGTTTTTGGACTGAAAATTCATGTTTGATTAATATGAGGGCTGGGCTGAATACGTTAAATACTGTTAGACCGGTTATAAACTGGAAATGTACGGAGTTGACTTTAATTATTGTTGCCCTAATATTAATTAGTTTTAGTCAGTAGTTTAATTTAATTTTAATTAGTATTTAGTATAATTTAGTTTTAGGTTTTGACTTAGTTTAGTTCTATTAGTATGTAGCACAATTTTCACTAACAAACCATTGTAAACTGTTCTGAAATTTGCAAAATGGTTTGAAACCAAAATAATTCAACTGACCGAAACCAAGCCCATAACCAATTTCTTGGACCTTGATCTCTACATTTTTTAAAGCTACACTGGATATGTTTTTATACTACTAATCATAGTCATGAAAAATTTGGTTCATTTGGATAACTATTACAGTCAACATATTATTTCAAACCTATGGTTGAAAATGAATATTTCTATGACTATGATTCACTAAACATGTTGAATGCTGTTCACATTTTGAAATTATCCCATTTGCTGGATGGTGTTGGTATTCGTAGTGTTGGTCAAACATTTTTTAAGTTATGTTCGGTTTCAAAATGTGTAGCTTTTAAAAGAAAGGTATAATGCTGTAGATTAGGGTTCTGCGAACCCTCTAGATATGAGAAAGATTCAACGACATTTATCTTTTCTAGCGACTCTTTTGTAGATTGAGTTACAATACTTGTAAATTTGCAGAAGAGGTTAATCCATGTAAAAAAGAGACCATTTAATAGTTTCTAATTAGTTTAAAATCATAACGTAATATCAGTAATTTAAATTTAAACATCTATTTTAATTGTTGATTTTAAACATCAATTTTTGTGTTATAAACACCCGACTGAGTCAAGTTCTTATAAAAATCCACGTAATCAAATATTATCTTATATATGCTTGGAATATATTCTTTAACTCAAAATATGAAAGAGTTCGGTACATGAGGCGTTGTTGAACCGTATATGTATTTTGAGCTACACTGATTCCGAATGTAACAAACTTTGTGTGTGTGTGTGTTTTTTTTTTTTGGAGCATTCATATCATCTTTTGAACTAATTTTCAAAAGTTAAAAAATAAAAGTAGATGTATGAATGTCATCTCTATGAAAACTTGGACCATTTTGAAATTTCCAGCCTTCTCAAAATTGTAAGTTAATATCCATTGTTGAAACATGTATTTTAACGGTTAATTTTAAACATCAATTTCTCTATCTCTCTATCCATTCACTCCATTATTTCAATACAAAGTTGTAGTGGAAATCATGGCGCAATTGCGGTGCTCCACTGTTTTAGGTGCCATTGAATGCTTCCCTTTATATACATGTACGTGTGTGATGAGTTCAATTTTAATGGATTTGAGTAGGACACGAGGGCACATGCAAATTTTTGTAGAATATTAAGTGTTACTCAAAATATTATTGAGGTTACTATATGGGGGTTTCATCGAAAATTTCTCACATACAAAGATGCGTGCGTGCACACACATACACATTTACATGCGCGGGCCTGCGTACATGCATACACGCATAGTGTATTCTTAGGACAACCAGTCCTCTAGCGAGAAGGACGACACCCTTATAATCATATTTTTAGATGGATGTAACAACCGTGATGTTGAACTGTTAATAAATTGATGTAATCATGAATGTTTAACTCAAATCTGCTTAATTTTATGGTCCTTTCGGACGGACTAAATAATAATAATAATAATAATAATAATAATAATAATAATATTTCCTTTTCGAATGCCAAAACGAACGGGTTTCAGCTTTTCAATAACTAGCTTAAGTCCCATCCAAACGGATGGTTAAATCCATTTGAAGTTGTCGGAGCCATTTTTTGCTATGTTGAAAACGGTTACATGATCACAAGTCGGTTGCATGTGATTTTTATTCCAAAACATTATTTGCACGAGTGTAATGCGTAATTGAGCCAAAAGCTATGGCCAACCTTGCAAATTGTTTGTAAAAACATTGCGAAGGCCATCAGAAATAAAATTTAGCCAGCTTTCCTGCTGGCATATTGATATAGTTTCTTTATTTTTCACACTCTTGTTAACTTAACTGAAGTGTATTACTTCTGTGATGATGTAAAATAGTATTTTGATTTGTTTTGTTTTTACCGCAGCATGATGAAAAAGGTTCGGACCTTGATATGGGAAAAGGGGAAAGTGAAATGCTGGATATTGATCTTAATGATGAGGTTGATATTGTGTAAGTCAGTGAGTGGCAGCTGCTACCTGTGGTAGCTTTAGAGCGCTGTCTTTTTTAGCAATGTGTTATGTATATTTTTGGTTCTTTGGAACTTAGATGAACTTTTTGCCCTCTTTTTTTTGTCTGTTTTATGAACTGATATCATGATTTCAGTACTTTGTAAATTATAATCATAGACTAGAGTGAAAAGGTTTATTTTGAGGTGAAATTTTATTTTCACTCAGAAATGTGCCTGTTGCCATTTTTGATATTTTGATTTTATACTGCACGGAATTTGTATACGGTTTTATGCTTTGAATACGTAAATGAGCCGTTGTGCTAAACGTGGGTGCCCTGTTTGATGGGTCATGTGTGCCAAGTCTCATAATTTCATACGGACGTTTCCACATTGAAGACTGGAGAAGCCAAGTCAATGACGCCTACTGCAGGTACTGAAAATTCAAAATGGCACGCTGCTGACCATTCTTTAAACGCGTCCATGCAGACTAGAGCAGAGACTTTCATCTATAAAATGCAATGCTCGTTTTTACTACCAATTCATTCCTCTGCACCCTTCCAGTTTAGCATCTGATAACTGCAGAAATGGCTGCATATAAACATCTGTTTGGAATTTTGGCTATTGCTTTGATTGCTGAAATGGCTTTAGCTGCTGATTACACAGTCGGTGCTCCTGCTGGGAGCTGGGACCTAACGACCAACTATACCACATGGGTGGCTAACCAAAAGTTTTTTGTAAACGACAACTTGAGTAAGTTATTTTCCATTATCATCCTTAATCATTATTATTAATTACTCTTTTAGACGGGTACTAAGAAACAGTTTTGTGTGCAGTATTCAAGTATGCTGCAAATTTCCATAACGTGATGGAGGTGACAAAATCAAACTACGAGTCGTGCGGATTGAGTAGTCCGATCAACATGCATACAGGTGGAGATAACACGATCAAGCTATCGAGCGCCGGGACAAGGTACTTCCTATGTGGCATAGGTGATCACTGTACACGAGGAATGAAAGTGCAAATCAATACAGTTGCAGCATCACCACCAACTACTCCTGCTACTCCGTCTGCGCCTACATCCCCACCTCCACAGTCTGGTCCCTCGACCCCAACAATGATGATGCCACCGCCGGTCCCTTCAATGATGCCACCGCCGCCACCGACTTCGACCCCGTCCGGAGGTAACATTCTGCAAGTTACGGCTGCAAGCGGAGTTGGATTAGGATTTGGACTAGTCATGCTTTTGGCTTTTTAATCAGACTCATAGGTGTTTTATTTTGTGTTTGGGTTGATTTCTCAGTGATTTTTGTTTTTCCCTATTTAATTTTATTTTATATTTCTCAAGATTGTATGTACTTGGATGATATTTGTTGAATAAATCTTTTTTTTTTGGAGATGCCATCAGCGGCCAAGTTAGCGTCTAAAAGCAGACATGCTAGATTATATACTTAAAAATTCAGCTAGGGTCAATCTAATAAACTCAATTAGGACTAATATCAAGAAAAGTGGTGTCATAAAAGGAAAAACAAAAGTTCAATGAGGACCTTGCCTACCCTGTCCAGTTAATGCTCCGCTATTGTTCTGTTATATTCTTGTTACATCCCCTAGCAGATTTCTATGACTACGATCTTTTCAAATAGTATGTGAAATAGTCTTTTCGTTTTAAGTTTCGCTATATTAAGTCATTTCCCGTCATTTCCCGTTGTTTTCGCTATATCTTTTGTAAAAGAATGAATTGAAAATTGATATTTGTACATTATGAAAATTATAGTATTAGTTTCTTACTTGAATCTTTTAGCACATGTTTTCAAAATAAAAAATACTCTAAAAATTCCATTAAATTTAATTAAACTAAATAAAAAATTACATTTATTTATGTAAATTTGAACATGCTTTTATTTAAAATTAAGAATATATTAATTATAATTAAATTGAGTATAAAATTTTCTTTTACTTATCATTATATATTTACAAAAACATTAAGTACGTGTTTTTATATGTTATTTTTGAGTCATTCGTTATATTCCATTATTTCATTGCTTTATCTCTGCTATAATTTTTTTTACATCTTTACCGCATTTAATCCCTTGAACATTTGAACTGTATAGACTATGGCGGAGGTTTATAGAGCTCCGCTCTAGATGACATGATTATGTAGGTGTATATACGTGCTAGTATGACATCAGTAAAGGTCTATTTATGTTCCATTAGCATGGTACAAGTTTTACTTTGAAGTCATCTTATTGATATTGTTACGTGTTTAGCTTTACTCAAGCTCAGTTTGATCCGATTATTGTTAAAGATTTGGTACAGTTTAACCACCATCTTCATTGTTATCAGTCCTTTTTAAAAAATATCTGAGCTTATATAATATTCGCGTTCCCACTGTTTGTTTACATATTGAAGCTTCACCATCGAGTTATGAACTAAATGATAATTATAGTATTAGCATTTCATGTTGAGTACACAGTTTTACCTAATCACTACGCCATAGATGACCTATCGCAACGAAAATCCATAGTGTTGCTAACTACAATGTTGTCATTGCTATGCTGTTTTTTGTCTGTTGCAACACACATTTCAGTGTGTTAGCATATATATCAAATTGTGTTGCAGTAACTATAGATATACTCTAAATAAAAAATAAAATAAAAAAATAAATACATCTCAGCGATTCATACCATTAGTTAAAACAAAATATCAGTCATCTGTTCACATCATCAATCTGCACCTCACTTGTTTCCATTCCCGCTTTTATTTTCTTTCTACCGCCTCTCTTTTCATTTCGTTACTACCCCAAATTTCCAAAATCACCGATCCCTAATTCCGAATCGAATCACCATCAATTCTCCCTTCTAATTTTCATTTACAATCAAATTGGTCGGCTTCGAGACAATCAGCGTCTCTGCTCATCGTCGCTGTTTCGTTTCTCCTACCGCTTCTTACTACCGTCCTCTACCTCAGCAATTTCCCCTTTTTTGGCCGTTGCAATTCCAAATGGTTGTGTGCCCTTCCTCCAACTCCGTCTGTGCGACAGTCTGGTTATTTTGTCAGTTGTCTTCCTTACGATTTGCATTTATTGAGGTAAAATTCCTAATTTTTTTGTTTCACACAATCCAGTTTGTTTGACACAATTCATTTTCGAACGATGTGTTACCTCAAAAACTGAGCTTGTGTTCAATCTAGATACTTTAAGATATACTGGCAAAAACTGAGCTTCAGAATGCACTGTCTCAGACTATAATCCAGAATCTTAATCTACAAACAAGCCTGAAACCGATGCTAGTTGTTTTGGCTAGAACAATGTTTCTAAATATGTGTAATACAAGTTTGTTTATGGGTTTGTAGCTTAGTTTAGTTGAAGGAGTTTTGAAACTTAAAAACTAAGGTAGATATGAGCAGCAATTTTGGGCATGATAATGAAACAGAAAGTTGAAACTAAGATCTGTAAATTGTAGATGGGTATTGTAGCTTAGATTAGTTAAGGGATAATATTTTTAGTAAGTGTTTGGTACTAGAATGCTAAAGTTAAGAAATTTTGTAACCAGTCACTACTTACTATTGAGATGCTGATACTAGTTGAAAAATTCTAGATGATAATATGTAGACACGATGCAGTTTCTTGCATGCATAGCGAGGCAAGGTAGAAAGTTCGAACCGAGGCAAACGCAGTATTGCACAATGGGTATAAAAGCATGAAGAACTGAGGCAAACACAGTATTGCACATGTAACACCCAAGTTTATTACAAGGAGTATAATTGATATCTCAAGTCCTAATTTATACATTTTTGCCTAACTATGTCAGATAAGGGTATGTCATACTAAACTAATCCAATAAGTTAATTGACTAAACTGAGAAAGGAAATATTTAAGTTCTTGCACAATCAGTGTTTTTTGGGCCACATCAATTATTTTTAACACACATATAACTTGTTTTCATGACATTGCAGGCAGATAATGAAATTTACTTAGGTAACATTTTAGGGGAACCCCGGGTAACATTTTCGTTGCTGTTAAAATTGAAAGCTTGCACTGCATTATCACCAAGCTCAACACTTTTGTGCATGTTAGCCGTATCGACTTCATATCTATCACCACCAGTCTTGAAAGTTTTCTTTACTGTCTTAAATTTGATTTTACTTACATGTTGCCGTCTCGTGACCAATTTAAGTGTTTATAGCTCTATACATGCTGTATAGCAGCTAATAGCTGTTAGTACTCTTTCACATCATTCTAGATAGTGTATTGTGATATGTATTCTATGAATAGGTGATCATAGCCACTGCTAGGCAAATTGAGAGTTTGATTTGGCTGGGTGAAGCACTGGCTCGAATGCGATTCTCGGAATTGGTAATGCAGACCAAATTCTGATCCCTTTCTTTGCTTATTTGCAATAAGAACGCTAAATGTTACTTATCATTATTTCTTCTAAATTTGGTAATTTTACAGGTAGAAGTAGGTGATGTGCAAGAAGCATTTAGGCTACTTGATGTTGCAATCACTACACCAAAACAACCAATTTGGCGCACCAAGATATGGAGATTTGATACGGCTTAAAGCCGTATCAAATTTGATGGTGCTCATAGCCGTATCAAATTCATTTGGCACACTGATTGCAATCCGCACCATCCTTCTAAACTAAAATCTAACCCTACATCTTGAATGTTTCGGATTGGTTCTTTTGACACGGGTTTGGACTGTATCATAACCACATCATATTTTCGTACCCCCCTGTATTTCATTTCCTGCATTCCCCAATATTATACATCCCTAAATCCACGCACTTCCCCAATATTCTTCCTTTTGCCTCGCTCGCTTCCCTCAGGTAACATATCTCCCTTTTTAGCCATTATCTGTTTTAAATACATTGGATCGTTTTTTATTCTGCCGAATTTGGGTGTCGAAATCGAAATCGATTTGGATTTCGAAATTGACTTGGATCTTTATTTCGAATTCGATTTCCTGGTGTAGTGATCTATTGAACGGACGCTGGCAGTTGCATTATAGTGGATGGTTTCTTGTTTGGAAAAAATAGCAGGGTCGGTAATGGATTCTTTTCGGTAGACTTTGGTGAGGCATATAAATTAGTGTCAATGATGGCTGCTTCTAACAGCTAAGGTATTTGCACTACTTCTAACAGAATTATAAGAGATGCTTAGTTTCTTATTTGGTAGCCAAGTCTATATTATTTACTATCCATTCTTTTCATTTTATTAGCCTGAAAGATTACTAGAGTAAAAGTGAAATAATTATATTTAATTAGATAATTTTGACATGAAGTTTGCAGACATGTATGCCACATGCTCATGCATTTCATTATGTAAAGAAAAAGGTTGTAAGTGAGTACTGTTTGAATTTATGCCGCTGGTTTGACAGCTAAATGGATGATAAGTTTTCCTTAGTACCTTGATAGCACTTATATTCACATGATGTAGATTCTACAATGAGTAGCATTTTGACATGCTGAATACTGTTCTTAAACTTCCTGCGACAGGAATTTTATTGTATACGGTTACTCACCTGTATTGAACTAAATCAGGTGGCAACCATTTCTGCAAATAGTGAACGAGAGATTGGTGAGCTAATTGCAAGAGCGATGGAAAAAGTAGGGAAGGAAGAAGTAATCACAGTTTCTGTAAGTGCTTTACTGTTCTTATATTATATATGGTCAGCCCATTGAACACAGTTTGGATTACCAAATATATGTTTAATGCAGGATGGAAACACATTGGACAATGAGTTGGAAGTGGTTAAGGGTATGAAACTAGCTAGGTGTTATATATCACCCTATTTTATTACAGATCCGAAGACGCAGAAATGTGTGAGTTATATTGTTCTCTCTTGTACTTCGTGAGTTACATAACCAGCTAAGGGGGAATCAACATTCATAGTTCGTTAATTATGTTTATTTGAAATTCGGCTTGTTTTCCTTAATATATATTTTGTGATCTGATCTTTACTAAGCAATTTTAATGTATAGAGGCACGCTCTATGGCACCCCATACATAACCAGCTATTGAACGCTCGCCATTTATGTATATATATATATATATATATATATTATGCTATATATTTCAAATACTTTTGGTACAGATTATGTTTCCTTTTTTTCATCATATTATGATTCAGGTTGGTTATTTATAGGCTTCATTGAAGTCTTCTTTGGCTAAATTTGCAAGAATGAGTGTATTTTATTTTATTTTGCATTATGTTTGAAAGATGTTGAAATAGGTTGATTTCCAGTTTACCAATACCTATAGAATGATAATTTTGAGATTAATGGATGAAAAAGTCACTGCAATTCGCTTAATGGGATTTCAAAATGAATTTGTTGGCAATATATGAATAGTAGAATTGAGAAGTAGATGTATGTCCTCTGCTTCTTCTGAAAGATCGAACTCTTTGTTGTATATGATTAAATAAAGAAATACACCTCAAGATGTGAATAGGAAGCCAACAAAGGGGAACTGAATATATGAGCTTCCAGATGCAAATGACCATATCATGTTTGTAATTTCAGGTATACTTCTTGTTGTTGCAGGAGCTCAACAATCCATTGGTCCTTATTTATGATAAGAAGATTTCAGATGCAAACTCCCTTGTCCGCATACTGGAACTTGCTAAAAAAGGTACTTGCTAATGTCACGATTATGAGAAAACATACATGGTAACCCATGTGTGGTGAAATTCGAGGTGAAGTTTGATTTCCCTTTATTTTCACAGAACAACAGAGCTCTTTTAATTGTCGCTGAGGATGTGGAAAGCGATGCTTTAGCCATGCTTGTATTGAACAAACATCATGCCGGTCTCAAGGTAATTGATTCATGGTGCTATCTTCAGTTTAACATTTGTTAGTTTAATTAACATTGCTATAGTTTTTAGATTATTATTTCGTAGCTATACTCTGCTGTACCGTAGTTGGTTACCAGTCTGCAGCTTCACTTACATCTTGATGTATTGTGGTGGATATCATATCTCTAGATCCAGACTAGCCATTTTTATAGTCAGCGTAGAAAATGGTATATGCCCCTCCATTCCAGCTTGTTCGCTTTCCAAAAGGTTTGCGAAAATGGGAGCGTGCTCACCATTGTCATATGTTCAGTTAATTATATATTTTGTTCACTTGGTTAGTCTTATTTTTTCATTACATGGCTAGTAAGTATGGGACAATGTGATTCTTTCAAAATATTCATTTCTAAATCCATTGTTATACACTCTACATGTTAAAAACATTTCCGTTCTTTAATAAAATGTTGAGCTGTGTGCTAACTATACTAGTCTCACTTATGTTTATAGTTTTGTTTTGTTTGGACATCACTATCCACTTTGGGTCAGTTTCAGACGTGAAATTCTTTTGTGGTAATAAAGAACATAGAAAACTAATACAGGGTTTTCCCAAACAGGTACCACTTGTGCAACTTTACTTACACAGTCTATTCTAATCGAAAGATGCAAGTCTGTGGCTGCTGGAGTCAATGTCATGGATCTGCGCAATGGTATAAACATGGCTGTATATTCCGTTATAACCCACTTAAAAAGCAAAGCCTTGTCGATAAGCACGCCCGAGGAAATCACTCAGGTTACTACTAATGATTCTTACATGTTTTTTTCTTCTTTTTTTGTTTTGTTCAATTCCTTTGTTCTTTTCTGTTAGTTCTTTAGTTCTTTTGTTTCAAGATTTTGTTATTGTTACATGAATACTGTTTGAATTCATGCCGATGGTTTGATAGCTCAATGGATGATAAGCTTTCCTTAGTACCTTGATAGCACCTACTCACATGATGTAGATGTGAAATTCTACAATGAGTAGCATTTTCCCATGCTGTATATACTGTTCTTGAACTTTCTGCAACGTGAGTTTTATCGTATACAGTTACTCACCTGTGTTGAACTAAATCAGGTGGCAACCATTTCTGCAAATAGTGAACGAGAGATTGGGAAGAAGGGGAAGGTATTGGCAAGGAGAAGCAAGGGATTAGAGGACATATTAGAGTTAAAAATAAACAAGACACAAAAGGTTCATGTCTACTCATTTACTGCAATTGTTTGGAAAAAAGGAAAGAAAGAAAAGGGCTCAGTTTAAACTTTAGCAGTACTGGCCGGCAACAAGCTACGCAGCTTTGCATACTGCAAATTAATACGCTCCCTTAAGGCTCAGCTGAAACTTTAGGATACTGGCTCGACAACTGCAGTTTTTTTTTTTTTTTTTTTTGAGCAAGAACTGTGAACATTATGCTTTGTATATATTGTGTTATGTGGTTTGTATTAACTGAAGTTATGGGTTATATATTCATCGAATTATGCTTAGCATATCTTCTTTATATACTGTTATATAGGTGTAGCGTATCTTTTTTATTGTGCACATATATCAATGGGTGCAGTGTTTTTATATATTGCATATATGATATACCGATTTTGATACGGTTAAAAGCCGTATCTAATTCATTGATAGCATTGTAGGAATGAGGCATTAAACACGGTTTTAAACCGTATCAATTTAGAAATTTGATACGGTTTTAAGCCATATCAAAATCATAAATTGATACGGTTTTAAGCCGTATCAAAATCATAAATTGATACGGCTTAAAACCGTATCAAATTTCTAAATTGATAAGGTTTTCAGCCGTATCAATTTATGATTTTGATACGGCTTAAAACCGTATCAAAGCAACAGAGACGCCATTTTTTGATACGGCTTAAAACCGTATCAAATCGATTTTGATACGGCAATGAGCACTGCCAAATTGGCATTTTTGGTGTAGTGAATGCAACAGTCTGCAACTGATCATGCCACTGGTAAGCGACCAAGCTAAAATATCCAACTACAAATTTGAGTTGCAAACATAAATTCTTCACGAGTTTACTTACCTAATATCATGTAGGCACTATTGACATGGATCTTATAGTGATGGGAGTTTCTGCTAGTGAAAGAATGAAACGTGAAAATTATCTAGTTTCGCATTGTTATTCGATCTCCTCCAAAAAAAGCAAATAGGTGGACCTGCAATTCGAACAATGGAGGTACTTAGACATTACTCACTTCACTCTTTGGTAATTTTCCATTTCTTCAAATTTTGCTTACAAACGTGATGCATTGCAGTTGCTTGAAGGTTTGAAAAAACTAAGTGCTATAGTAGTACATTTGAGTGATGTAAGTGTTACCTTTTTATGTACTATAATTTTCTTTGGATGATGGTATAAATAGTAGTTAATGGTGTTGAAATATGTATATTTCTGGTAGTTGAGGCATGCGCTGACCACTTTAACGACTGAGGGTGTTACATCTGTGCATGAAGACAACATTAAGAGACAGTGAAGCAATTTGCTGGATGTAGAGCTGAAGGTACATGCATATGAAGTAGTTCTAATGGTGCATAGTTTTCATAGTGTTTATAGCTCTATTCACTAGTACATACTACATGCTGCATAGTTTTCACAATTCACTAGTACATATATAAGTAGTTTCTACTTGTCTTCTCTCATGATGATTGGGCACAAAAAAGTAGCCATTGAAATCAATATATAAACAACAAGATGTGCTTCAGGTTGAATTTATCTTTAAGTGAACTAATTTGTTTTTTAATGCACAAATATGGTTCTATGCTCCTATATAATATTTTTGTTATTTGTTTAGGGCATTATGTTGCAATTTCAGGTTATGATGCAAATACCGGGGAGTTTGAAATAAGAGATCCTGCAAGTGATAGGTATCACACTACTGTTTAATTTAGCTTTTTATCACTTGAAGATGTATTGCACCGTTAATCTGTCAAATTCCATGTATTCTTTTCAACCCTTTTATGTTTATGTCTACAACTGTAGGCAGGAATTCCATTTGGATGCTTTCCTCACGAATACATAGTGCTTGACAAAACTTAACTTGAAAACCCTGATCTCTAGGTTTCTCTTAAACATAACGAGCATGCCCTATACTTCATGAACTTTGCAGGAAATATGAAAGAGTTTCCTTGGTGTGCTTAGATGAAGCTCGCAAGTCTTTTGGCACCAATGAGGACATTCTTCTGGTACTAAATTTTTCTTTGGCTGTATGTCGATGTTCATTGTTCTAGTATTAGCTCATATAATTTCCTACAATATGCTTCTTCGTCATAATTGTTTGCATTTGAGATAGTTTGCACATTCATTCTAATCTGGTGAGAGCGAAAATGATCATAACTTGCATACTGATCGATAATAAATATGAATTATTGGTCATTGTGACTTTTGTAGCTTTGTATGAATATGAGTGAATCGAGTGATAACGTAGTGAGGAACGTATGTAAATATAAATGATTGTGTAATATACCAGTGAATGTACAATAGTGGAGTCAAAAAAATTGTACCAATTTAAATGTTGAAATAAAATATTTATTTGAATAAAACACTGTGTTATAATTAATATTTATTATAATATTATGAAAATTTTGATTAATAGCAATTGAGGTATAATTACTTTTAATAGTTGTAAAACAAAATTTAACAACTGCTAGAAACAGTTGTAAAAAAGGTTGATTTTATTACAATTGCAATATGACTAGTGGCGCATGCCAGTTGTACTAAACATATTACAACTGTTTTTGGCAGTTGTGAAAGGGTATTTTTTTGTAGTGGTACATATGGCAACATCTGTACTGATGTTGGCAACATCATCACAAAGGTGTTGCCTTTGGCTGTAAGGCGACGCGGCAAAAGGCAACCCTGAAAAAGTGTTGCCATTGAACATTTTTGGCCTATACCAACATTTTTTTTGCATCTACTGCGTCACTTCTCTGCGGTTGTCGTAGGCCATCTATGGCGTAGTGAATAGATTTAGAAACCTTGAAGGACCAAGTTTGATTTTGGATTTGAAGTACATGCAAACTCAAACCCTTTTTGAATTAAGATTTTATTAAACTGACTCGGTGTAACGACCCGCCCAACCGGCCGACCCGAATTGATCTGTAACAACCCGGAATCATAGCAACATAAATTAATTATTAGAATTTCGAAAATAGGAATTTCTGCAAATGATGGAATTTGACCATGAAACTTAAACCGATGCGTTCGTCTCGGAATTCTGGTCAACTTTCATGTTTGGAGTTCCACGAACGGAGTCCGTATGAAAAAGTTATGGACGAAATACCAAAATGGACGAAAAATAAATAAATCAAAAAATATATATATAATATACCTTATTTAACTAGCCGACCAGGGGTATTTGATGGCCCAGACGGTCGACCCTAGCGGTCGACCGGCCGACCGACGGTCGAACCTAGCGGTCGACCGACGATCGACTGCCATGGTCGACCCACTGGGTGTTAGATCGCCCAGTGACTGCTAGGTTTTATAGGTTTAGTTTATATTATATTAAAAAACGAATGGACATATGTTAATTAAAATAGATCTAACGGTCCTATGCTGATTCCACTCTTGTAAATAAAGGGGTAAGACCTCATTCTTTTCCATACAAATCTATAGCAACAACGGAGCTCTGCCATTTTCCTCCCTCTTCTAACCTGATTTCTAAAATAAAAATATATTCTTGTACAACAAATCAAATCCAAATCACATAGGATTGAGAGGATTATCAGATCCAATGGAAAAGAATGCAAATTAGCACTCAACAATAGATTCTCCCATCTTTTCCTATTTTCCTACATCTCTACATGTTTGGAATTTTCCCTTGTTTAGATTAATTGTAGATTTGTAAGAATTTGGGAATTGTAGGCCTAAAAGGTTCAAACTTTGGATTTGGATGCTTTAAGGTGAGTGGGAAATTTACGAATACAATTATAGTAACTTATTTATTTCGTTTGAATTAGATCTAAAATTTTATGCCTATCAGATATGTTCATTAAATTGTTGTAATTAGATTGACACCCTTCAGATCTGATTGTAAACATTATTAAAAATTGAATATTATGAATTGTGGTTAGGCATAAATATTAATTGTGGGATTCTTAAATTGTTTATACGTATTTCCAACAATTATGTGATAAAAATGTATTGTGGACATTGCATGACACTGCAGATATGGAAATCAGTCCCATTAAACACCAATTAGATGTAGTTATATTCAGATCTCTACTTCAGTGTTGAATAATAATATTATGTGAATACTTGATAAAGTGTCAAATTATGTGATTGTAATTTTAAAAGAATTATACCTATTTATATTCAATATTGTTGGGTTTTGGCTTAATTATTGTAAATATGTCATTATCTCCTTTTTGAACAAAAGATGATATTTTGAATTCACAAGTGGCATGACAAATGGTTCAAAAGGAAAAGTGGTGCAAACGTATGTATAAATATAAATATCTGTGTGTAGTTTGCATCAACTATTCTAAAAATATATATAAACATATATATTTCTTGTGAATTTGAAATATGTCTTTTCCACAAATTAGGCATAATTACAAAAATTACATGTAACAGTCTTTTTGGAAGATTTGAAACCTTTTGGAAAGATTTTATACGAAAAGGAATGTTTGGTTATTAATTAAACCAAATCATTAAATTTAATTATAATAATAACTAGGTTGACCGCATGAAAACATAAATATGAATATATACATATTATTCGTCCAAATCAGTGTAAAACTTTAAAATATATATTGTATTGTATTCAATTATGGAATTATATATGTAAATATAATCCATATTAAATTAATATATTTGTGGTTACCATGTGTAGCAATCAATATAATTAATTGCTATAAATAGGACCGAAAATCAGTAAATAACAATTGTAACCAATGTTAATTAGAGAAAATGAATATAATAGGATAATGGTTATAATTCCTAAATTAATATGGATTAATGTTGTACCCCCGCCCCCCCCAAAAAAATAGGAAATTTGAATTATAACCGCATTTAGACACGAGGTTAAACTCAACTTGTGCTATACGCCTACCCGGAACCGACCGACAAATCCAATAACCACAGGTAGTCAGCTTAATGTGAGGGGTCTAATGTGTAAATATAAATGTACTAAGGCACAAGGTTAAGTTCAACTTGTGGTAGAAGTCTACTTAATGTGAGAGGCCTGGTACACACACACACACACACACATATATATATATAACAGTCAACCAATAAATAAATAAATGAAGAAGAATACTAATTGTCTGTTGGGGTACAACAAATAAATACCTTGGGACTGATAAATGGCTGCCTTAGGAAAATATGACCGTTATGGCCATAAAGGGCAATAAGAATAGAAATAAATGAAAATGGGTGTCATAAGTGGATTAATGGATATTGATCGTTGCTTAAATACTAAGTCCGATTAGGAAAGTAATCAAATAAATATCCTAGGAAAAAGAGAATATAACCTTCCTTATTTATATTAATGTATATAGAGTGAACTTAATAGGTTAATGATGTGGAAATATTATTACCCATAAGAACCCAAGACGATAATAAATCGTGTGGAGAGAAACTAAAAAGGGTGTAATAACGTAGCCCGCTTTATCCCAATAGGGAAATGTATTAAGTGCTAATAGGGTACGAATATAATTGCCTTCGCGCGTAGTCCGCTTCCTTGGTCTTAACCGGCTGGGTTTGAAGAGTCCACCTAGGGATAGATCTTTCAGTATAGGGGTTTTAAACAACATGTAAGCGTATTGTCTAACCAAACCTGAAACTATAAACGTCAGATATGGTTACCTACCTTACAGGAAGTGGTAAGCAACCAAGGGGGTTATCCAATAAGGTCAGCTATAAGGTATAATGAGAGATAAAATACCATCTCTCACCTTATGCGGGGCAAGGGTATATGCGTGAATGACGGAAGCCTTAACTAGTATGGTCCGTTGCTAGTGCTCTCTAGTTTATCAAAGTTTGGAACAAGTCATCGAGAGGTATAAAGTCACCAATGAGTCCACCGACCAATGAGTCCACCTGGGCTCTTAAGTGATCGGGATAATCCACCATGTCTATCATTGATAGTGAGGTGGAAAATAATAAAGAGTAAGTGGATGGAAATGTGTATATATATATATATAAACTCCGCAGTTAGGGGTTCATTTCTCGGTCTAATAATCAATAAAGTTATAATTTAAAGGGCTTCCTAAATGTATGCGCAAACATTCTATCTCGGTATTATATCTTAGAATACCACTTTGGGAAGAGTAGTAGAGTCGTGCGAAAACATTCACAAGTTTAGGCTAGAATCACTATTCTAGGTAGGCATACATCTTTGGTCGAACTAAACGGGATACATCTGTATATCATAATTTGTGTTGTACATTTTCTGTTCATCAGAATATTGTTGTTCTGACCCCCCTCCTCATTACAACCACCCAGGTTTCTAGAGAAGGCCGGGTTCTCATAGGTGTTTTAGTTTGTGTTTTGGTTCTCGCTCTCTCTTATGCTCGGTATTGGCAAAGTGACTTACTTTAAAAAAGGCAGTTACTTGAGTTAATACTTGTTATCCTGTTTTTCGCTATGAGTTTTCTTTTATCGTACTCTGATTATGCTCACACTCATTTATTGCAGGTACCAGATATACACGCTTCATGCTTGGCTGTGTTCAAGTTTTGATTTTTGTCGAAATTTGGGCGTAGGAAAGTGTAGGATGTTACATTTAGTATCAGATCCTAGGTTAAATGATCAGAGAAATTAGTTAAATTAGGACTCGTGAGAGAATGTAAATCGATTTTCTTTTCTATTTTTCTTCTTCTTTCGTACTCGACTTAAATTTATTTCGATAATGAATTAGTCATGGGCCTAATAATAAAAATGGGCTTTTAGTGACTAAGAGTTGAAATATGTTGGGTTCGGGTTTCTAGCCAAGTCTATCTTAACCCAGAGTACGTTGGCGATCTCATTGTGAAGAGAATGAGGACGACATATGGTGGATTCCGTTGATTAGAGTTTGGAAACTGAAATAATAGAATATATATAATAAAAAATTCTAGCTACAACCGAGGTAGTCACTTGTCTGGTTTCTGGTTTTGTTTAGCAATTTCGATTAAGACCATTACTCAATCTAAAACGGGAAAAGTCCATGTTATTATGTCATATCCACTTCAGAAATATAATTACGAGGTATATCCATTAGTTACTTCATTGAATTTCCGAATCTACCTTTATTGAAAATATTCATTTGAGTTCTTGGCCTTGTATTCGAAGAAATTTATTTTTAAAACTATTTGGAAAAATAAAAATGAGTTTTGAAATACGGTTTCTAAAAATAGTTTTGTGGTTTTTAGAATTTTAATCAATTCATATTTCAAAATTTTTAGCGCTTTCGTGTAATTTTAGTAAATATAATCTGATTGGTAGGAAAGATGGAATTAGAAGTGACAAGGAATGTGTTAGTAAACTTGAAAAGAATAAATATCCATTCCTTGTAATTTTTAGCACCCCTCTTCCTATATATATTGGATAATTTATTGAAATTATCACAATCAAATCCTTACTATTTTAAAGCTCTAACATTTTTGAACACGAAAAGGTTTTTCAGTTTGAAATATAAACTGGAATATAAATAATAGTAATAATAGAATGGATTTATAAATACGAAACCGTTAGTTTATAATAAAATTTCATTTTTGGAAAAGTTTTAAATTTTTCTTCGAAAAGGTTAAGAAAATCCTTCATCCTTATTTTGGGGTATTTGATTTTGAACCGTTTAGTTTTGTCGGCTAGCAAAGGGAAAATCTGTTTTAATTTTTATTTCCGATTTCTAGCTGATTTTCTGTTTTAAGTTCATTTGATTTGGTGGTCACAATCTTTTTAGAGGCAGGGAAAAGGTGTTGGAAGATTTACTCTCTTAACTCGATGAATAGTGGAAGTTGATATGAGAACTCGGTTGGGAGTAGAAGTTGTTTCGACATAGCAGAAATTTTAATTTAATTTATATATTATTTATACGGGCCATTGGGCCGAGATTTAAACTGTGCCTTTTTAATGGCAAGCGGTCGACCGCCCACCTATGGCCAAGTCGACTGCTTCCCTCTTATTGACGTTGCCTGAACCCGACCCAAATCCGATGAAACGATATATATGTATATATATATGTATATGTATATATATATATATATATGTATATATATCGTTCAGCCGACTCTTTCTACCCCAACCCCAATTCACCGAAAACCCAAATCCTCCCCCTTCCCAAGCTTCAATCCGAGCAACTCCCATCCCATTTCGTCCCTATTTACCACCAAAATCCTTCTCGTGCAGGTCTCTACCAAATTATCTTCCAAATTTGCAATTTCACTTGCCCAATTTGCCGATTCCTCCATAGAACCTCGCATGCAACACCCCGCTCTCATGCCTTAGGAAGCCATTTGATTAGATCGCGATAAGGTGAAGATTAAGCAGTTGAAACGACCCGAAATCCCCCTATCTCCGAAGAGATGGAAAACAACAACTTGCTTTGAGAACATGACGCATCACAAATAATAGAACATTTCATTGCTATTACAATAGTTTACATCAAAGTACAAGATACCAGAGTATGAATAAATATTACATAGAGGAAATAAAATATTATCAGAGATTAAAATACGAAGCAGTTGAAATAAAATAATATAAATACAATGCACAGCGGAAATACATCACTAACACAACTGAAAAAAATACACGGATACAAAGCTTTCCGAATATAGTTTCAGCTGTAATCCAGGATCCTAGGAAAAGAAATATCTGCGAAAAAAAAACTACTAGCTGCCCGTGTGAAAAATATGGGCACCTAGAGTTTAGGTAGAAAAAATAAACTCCGAGTCAGTCATGAGACTGGTGTGAGAACTCAAAAACAGTTATTAATCTTTATTTTTAAAGTTGGGTAAATCAAGGGACCACGCCGCATGTTACGGAATGGGTTTCCTCCTAAGAATACCATAAACAAACAACGCAATGCTAAATAAAAGAAAATGAAGCTATTATGAGACTCAGGTCCCATCACACAATGCAACGCAAGCCAAAGGATAGAGTTTTACCTTATAATAGCCAAATATGCTTGGTACGCGAAATTTATCTTTTATTATTACTATAAGTGAAGAAATCAACTTCAAATATAAATGTATCAATCATAGACGGCATGAGCGCCCCATCCCACTATGTCGCCATATAGGTTTACAACTAAAACCGAAAAATGTCATATTGGAAGTTTGGATTTCCATACCGATGGCTGCTGATTCGAAAGATCTATCGCGTAGTGCAATACTCAACAGCTTATGTCCCGTGCATGAGAAAGTGCCGTAATGCACATTCGCCGTTTTGAGAAATCAAGTATCTCAATGCTTACGTCCCATGAATGAGAAAATGCCGTATACTCTATCCCTCCTGGGAATCGGAGGGTGTGCCCTATCCCTCTGAGCGTGGAGCGACCACACTCATCTCATCTCGGTCGACCGAATCCGTGACAACCCTAAAGGTGTCTATCCTCATCTCAAAAGCGTACTGATCAAACCATCAGTTCACCATCATATCGGTGTGTGAGGCTCGCGAATTAACGCTACACAAAACTATGCTAATTAAAGCTATGCTTTGATCATCATCCACCAAGCTCTGCTTTTCAACAAAAGCTTGGATCACTTCAACTCAGCATGTCACATTGTCAATCCGTACCATATCGTTGATTTCTGCCAATATATAACCTCTAAGCTCGTACGTCTTAGAGAAGGGTGATAAGCAAGAAAATAAATTCTCCGCCACCAAATAGATATATATTTAGCAGAGATCAACGAATACAGCATAAGGGAATACAACGTCAGATGTACCAACCATTTGCAAGTCCGTTCTGGGTCTGAACAAAACCGGAGGCACCTTATTCCTCGTCCCATATGTCCAATACAGAAGAGAGGCCCTCGCATATCCGGAAAATCAACAAGTATGAAGCGACCCGAAATTCTACGTGAAGGAAAGCCCGGATTGAGTTGAGAACATGAAAAATCAGAACACAAACAGAAGAACATTTCATTGCTATTACAACAATTTACATCAGAGTACAAGAATATACAGAGTATGAATAAATGTTATACATCAGAAAAATATCAGAGATTTACAAATTACAATGCAGCGGAAAATAATACAAAACACAACTGAAAGGAATATACGGATACAGAGCTTTCCGAATATCATTCCAGCTGTAAACCAGGATCCTGTGAATATAAATCTGCAAAACCAAAACTACTAGCTGCCCGTGTGGAAAATAGGGGCACTCAGAGTTTAGGTTAAAACAATAAACTCCAGGTCAGTCATGTGACTGGTATGAGAACTAAAACATTTATTATCTTGGTTTTAAAGTAAGGTAAATCAAGGGACCACGCCGTATAACACGGAACGGGTTTCCTTCCAAGACTACCAATGCATAAAAACAACAACACAATGCTAAATAACAAACAATGAAGCTATTATAAGACTAAGGTCCCATCACACATCGCAACGCAAGCCGGAGGATAGAGTTTTACCTTATATTAGTCAAACATGCTTGGTACATTTAAAATAAATCATTTTAATACTATTATAGTGTAAAGTGTATGAAAACAACTTCAAATATAAATGTATCAATCATAGACAGCATAGTGTCCCATCCTACTATATCGCCATACTAGGCTCTACAATCAAAACCGCAAAATATCGTATTGGAAGTTGGATTTCCATCTGTGAACCAAGGCAAGGGATCGTCCTTATCGCTTCAAGATGCTCTAGCCCGTGTCTCAGGACCCAGATTCAGGTGGGCCCCCGGATCGTCAGGGCCGGTCCACCCGAAGTGGAAAGGGTGAATTAAAATGCGTGAACATGCGTTTCCCTGCCCTATCGGGCGTAAGTCTGGTCTGTATAAAGACCATATCATCCATCGGCCCCGCAGTGCCGATATAACCGAGGCGCCTCGCTATCCATCATCCACATAAGTAAAACGCCTGGGCGTGCAAAACCTAAACACCACTCCTAGTTAGAAGGAAATGCATGCCCTCCCTGATGTCCTCTCCTGTTTCTGGTTCACACCAGGGTGTGAGGCTCGCGAATTAACGCTACACAAAGCTATGCTATATTAAAGCCGTGCTTTGATCATCAACCACAAGACTCTGCTTTTCAACAGAAGCCTAAATCATTTGCATCTCAGCATCCCACACAGGCAATTCACGCTATGCAACCGATGTCTATCAATCACACAGAATGAAATCCGATGTCAAACACACATCCATTTACAAGTTCGTCCTGGGTCTGAACGAAACTGGAGGCACCTTATTCCTCGTTCCATATGTCTAATACAGGAGAGGGGTCCTCGCATATCCGGTCGATCTCCAAGTACGTCTGGAACAATCACCACTTATTACCTTGTCTTGGGTGTACAACCCAATCAAGACATCAGTAATCATCCAAACGATGTGAAGACCTCCGGTCTTCAACCACCGTTCTCATCGTCGACTCATCGCCGATTCAGTTATTCAGAATGGGATAAACCCGGTCTTTTTGAATAACTCGCGTACATGATAAACAAGTGCTATAAAAACACAACATACGCCTCATTCCAATTCTGAATATTCTTTTATTTAAATATTCATATCTTTTGGGAAAGGTTCCCATTAATTTTATCAAAGATAAATTCTTTAAATTTATTCTTTAATCTTCCTTTGGAAATCAATCCGTACCAAATTATAGTTTATCCAAACTAGTCGGGATTAGCAAACCTTACCAAAGTAATCATTTGTTTTAACTTCCCAATCCCAACCTATTCATCCCATGAAGTAAAACTGGTAATACTTCATATCTAACACCATGGTGTTATCAGTAAAATTAATTACCATTTCACATTCAAATCTAATTAAAGATTTAACTAACGCTTGGAGCAGAACTGGTGATACTCCATTCTCGATCATTTCTTGGATTTGATAATTTTAGTTATCAAATTCACCTTTCAATCTATTTAAAGATTCATTAAAACACTAATTCAGTTTTAATTTCCGACAATCATTACTTAATGATTTTTCCAATTCAGGAAATAAATCCTGTCTTTAACTGGGTTAAAGAACTAATGTCCTTTAAAACACAGTTCACGATAAACCCAAAATCACATTCCATTAATTATGGAATTTTCACGGAAAAAAAAACCAGTATGTAATCGATATCAATTTCCGTATCCGACTAAAATTATGGATGGAATAACGACAAAGCCTTTTAAATTCCATATATATTATCAGTCTTCCTCCACAGAAGTTCATTTCGATTGTTATCAAATCGAATCCCATTCCATTCCAATTTATTTTATTTAACTTGCAAACTTTACTTTGGAAATTCCATTAAATCTTAGAATAAAAATTTATAAATTCCAAATCACATTTCACTGCAAATCAGTTTAAAGAACGAATGCCGTTAAAACACAGTTCATAATAAACCCGATTTACATTCCGTTTCAATTCCAATTAAATGCTCATTAATTGGTAATTCTTCTTTAAATCTTAGTTAAAAGACATATTCTTTTCACATGGGGTTTCAGAATAGTGTTAATGAAGACACCATTCCATCAGTCTCTAACCGTAAATTAGTAAGAGAACAATTCCCTAAGTATTAATCCCGAAGGCCGAAACCAACATCAGATCAATACCTAGGAAACCATTCAACTTAGCTAACCTCCAGTTAGTTTCTAATTTTCTTAACTCCATTGGGTTTAAGAACAGTGTTAGTGAAGACACCCTTCACAACAAACCCAAAATCCCATTTGATATTAAATACAAGGCTCTGAATAGAAAATATATCAGCTTATATTCAATATCAAATTCTGAATTCAACAAACATCGTATTGGAATAACAATATATATATATATATCTTCCAAATTCGTCCACCATGCCCGTATAATCACGGAATCCAATATCGAAATATTCCGAAGATAATTTCAATTCAAATCCATTCCAATTCATATATTGGAAATTCTAGTTATTTTTAAAACCATTTCAAATCCAATTTATTTATTTAAAAATAATTGGATTGTAATTCTAGTTAATAACTAGTTCATTTCGATAAAAATCTATTTTTATCTTTTCAAATATGGAATTTTTCATCCCAATTCTTTCCAAATCATTTCTTATGATTTTACACTAATTATTGATACTTTTAATAATATTATCAAGGCCTGTACAGTCGATTTCGATAAACGGCCATCGAACTGCACATACAGTGACCTTTTCCAAATTTGATTTGGACATAATTCCAAATCTAACCATTATATTTCAAATCTCTAATATTCATTAGAAAGCTCTTTTCGATACGAACCCAACGGTTCCAGTTTTAGGAGAATCCGACGGTCGGATCTCCCGTAATGTCCGTTCGAAGTCAATGGTCGAAATTCGCGAACTGTCGCGGCCCGGCGCGTTCTATTCAGCCCATTATATATATAATATATGTATTATATGTATTTCATCGATTTCTATTTAAAACGTATTTTATAAATCGTTTTAAATTCGCTTTCAAAACGATTTCAACTTCATATTCAATTTCAAATCAAAATTGAATATTCCATCTCATCGATATATAAATGATAGTATTTTCAAATCATTAGATTTTGAAATCAATTCCTTTTCAATATTCATTATAAAAATGAATAAAATTGATATAAATATCGTTCACATCAAAATGGCGTTAAATTAATCAACACGGCTTTATATATTTAAATATATCCGTGTCCATCCCAAATCGGACATCAAAATCATATTTTGATTCTTTTTTGAATATTTTTTTAAAATATTCATTATTTGAAAATATTCGTTATTTTAAAATATTCATTCGTTCTGAATAGGAATCAGACACAGTCAATTACCATATAATGTTGTTTATATGGATTTCATACAACACACGTATATAACAACAATAATCAACAATCATCCATCATCCAGAGTGCATTCTACACTGTATAAGCATTAAATATAGATATTTAACGCTTTCAACAGTCTGTCAACCAATCGATTGACATACAACTAAATAGTTCGGATTAGTGTACGTCAAATATCATCCCAACACACGTGTGGGGTTTCAAACGACAAACACAGATTATTATTTGTGCAGTTGGACGATGTGTAAAATTTATCGTCCCAATCAATATCAATCAAATGGTGTACATAAACAAATCGTCCGATCTGTAAGTGAATATTATTTTATTTATATACGCGTTAAAAATTATATTTTTAACGATAAAATATTTATTTCAACATATAAATATTTTATACAGTCCATTTATACAATAAAAATGATATTTTTATTATCCATGTATTTTATATAGTCCATTTCTCATCACAATCAATTTTCACAATACAATCAAACAAACAAGTCGCCCATGGTCTGTGGACGACGGGGAGCAGTTCATATAGGCAGTTATAAAATAAATAACTATACAGAAAATTTTAGTAAGGAGTCCTCACCTTTGGGTTCCACTTCACTGTGCTTCGTTGTCGCTCAGATTCGCTGTTTTAATTCCAACGCAATCTGTTTCACGAAATTTATATTAAAAATCACATTTTTAATTCCATGCTATTTATTTATAAATCACATTTTTATTCTGCTACTATATAAATAAAAAAAATCACATTTTTATAATGTTATTATATATATATAAAAATCTTATTTTTATAATGCTATTCGTATTATAAAAATCAATTTTTTTCAATGATGTTCCTAAAATAAAAATCTAATCTTTTCTATTCGATGTTTATATTTATAAAACATTTGCTATTTTTATTTATAAAATCATGTATATATATGCGAAAGAATTAGTTAAAATAAAAGAAAAAAAAACTAACCCTTTCTCTGTAAAAAAACGTTCGAACTGAGCTCCAAAGACTAGGGTTTCCCCTTGCCTCGCCACCAACGCGCCGGACCACCATCGATGGTGCCCCCTTGCAGCGCCGTGACGCACGCCTCCACCTGCCGGAGTTTGGAACAACTCGCGACCCCCAGGCTGACAAAAACCACTTTGAACTTCTTCAGTTTGGGCTCGAGATTCTCCCCGTACATTCGACTCTAGATGCCCAGATCAGTATAGATTTGAAGATGGCAAGATTCTACACAAAATTGCCTCTAGAATCGTTGGATTTCATTGATAGGAACATAAGAAAACAAGGAGGGAAGGATCGAGCTTCTGTCGCCGTCGAAATGGGAGAGAATCGGGTTTTCTTTTTTGAAGTTGACCACGATAACAGGTTTGACCGTTTAGAACTAGGGCTTGGCCCATATTTATATTTATATTTTATTTAATTTAATTCCATAATCTTTTGTTTATTAATCCGATCTCCAAATCAAGTCCAACGACTGTCGCCCCCAGCTAATTACCCTCATTCCAAACATAATGGGATATGTTTCGTACACTAATTCGCTTGTTACGATCAGTTTCCATTCAAATTAAAATATAAATCAATATATATTCAATTTAAACGTACATTTTAATTTACCGGGGTCACATACTAAACCCAAAAATTCTCGAAAAAATAAATCTAGCTATGTTTTGAAGATACAGTCCTAACAAAACTAATTTCGTCGAATTTGGAGACCATTTGAAACGGTCATTTTCCAGTCGATTAAATTCAAACTGAAAATGACCAAACACGTTTAAATCCTCCACGCTCACATATTGATTCCAAAAATTATGAAAATTGGAATCCACCAATAACTTGACATTCCGTATCCAATAAAAGTGGTTTCATCGAAAACGGAGGTCGTTTGCAAAATGGATATTTTTACGGACTATATTTCCATAGCGACTATTTTGAATTTTCTACTGGGCATAACTTTTTATTCCCGCTATGAAATTTCAATTTTTCGAATTCGTTGGAAGGATATTTTCAAATAGATTCAAATATTTCTAGTTTCACTAAAATCCGGTTTATTTTGAATCCTGTACATTCGTTTGAAATTTGAAATCGAATTTTCAAACTACCGCACCATTTTCAATTCCTTTTATAATTAAAATAAATATTTATATTCTAACTTCGATTTAAATAAATATATACGTTCTAATTCTGTTCAAAATAAATTTCTAGTCGTTATTATTTAAAATAAATCATTTTAAATATTCAAAATTCATTAAAATTGCCAAAATAATAACTTTAAATTGGTTCTGATTTTCCGGGTTGTTATAAGCTCCCTCACTTAAAATCTTTTCGTCCTCGAAAAGGAATGGAGCTGAAAGTTGTTTAACTAACCAACTCAACTTTCATTATTTTAATTGTGGCCTAAGTTCTTCAACTTTTCAGTTTCTAAAAACTTTTCAAATTCTTCAAAAATTTGGCTAACACCCTAAATTTTCGAATAATTTCGCCATAACCTCCTTTGTATGGGGAGGGGTTTGGAAATTTATTGGGCCATATTAGGTGCCCAATAAATCCTAAAAAGCATACATATATTTTTAGTGATATATTCTTGTGTCCACAGGGGAGTGTGTATAGATCATAACTCTAGAGAATAAATTCTCGTCACCCTATAAATAATTTTTTTGCCTTAATGACTAGAGAGACGTGATTATTGTCTACTCCAAACCCGTGTTGGGTTTTTATTAATCTGGCAATTTACCATTACATTTTATATAGTCCATATCAGTCTTCGGTTCAACCTGAAATATAGACATTGCCATATAAGCCTCTCGCTTGTATGGTAAATCTTCAACCTCGTCACATAAGCTCCAAATGCTTATGTGGAATATGATAGAGTATGCTATCTTCACGCAGTATGCCATGTAGTGTAGTTCGAAATTAACTGTTACTATCCTATGGCGACATTTATAATCTCACACAGAACAACCAGCACTCCGCATCCAATGGCATTCACAGGAGTTTATATAATAATAAAACTGCGCAGCCAACTCATTAAGGTTTACCTATTTGTCGGGCACGCAAATAAATTCTTTACTCAACAGCAAATCCATTTACATGTTCAATGTATATGCATGCATATATAGGAAACTCGAACAAAATTTCAATCCAGCTCAATATTTGATACAATTTGGCTTAATGGTTCAAAATTTTAATTAATCAAACCAATAATCAAACAACACAACCAGCAATCAATTAGTTGATTAACGTTTCAAATTTATTGCTTTAATACATAGTAAAAAATATATCATATTTTTGATGCCAAATCACAACAGTATATCCTATCTAGTTTTGGTTCTCACACTAGTCAAATGGAAATATATAGATATCCCACTTTCGACACTCAAACATAGATGTTGATGATGACACGTCAATCATCAGTATCATCTTCGGGAGACTAGAGTGTGGTTCTATATCTATCCAGTATCCGAGGCTTCGAATATACACCCCGTCAGGCATATACTCATAATTTCTCTATACTAGATTGTCCAAATTCAATCTAAAATACATATTCAAATACACTGAATAAGGTTTAAATTTTCAAAATAATACTTGTTTTCATTTTCCCTTTTTAAAATATGCTCTTCACACTCGTTCTAGGATACTACTGATCCTATCTCTAACGAGTCATTCTCATTGGATATTACTAATCCAATCTCTGATGAATTCTTTCGTTTGGTTTTAATATGCCTTCTTATCGAGCTCTGTAAACCAAAGCTCTGATACCAAATGAAGCGACGCGAACTTCCCCGTGAAGGAAAGCCCGGATTGAATCGAGAATACGACAAATCAAAACGTAATCAGAAGAACATTTCATTGCTATTACAATAATTTACATCAGAGTACAAGAATATACAGAGTATGAATAAATATTATACCTTAGAAAAATATCAGAGATTTACAAATTACAATGCAGCGGAAAATAATACAAAACACAACTAAAAGGAATATACGGATACAGAGCTTTCCGAATATCATTCCAGCTGTAAACCAGGATCTTGTGAAAATAAATCTGCAAAACCAAAACTACTAGCTGCCCATATGGAAAATAATGGCTCCCAGAGTTTAGGCTAAAAAAATAAACTCTAGGTCAGTCATGTGACTGGTGTGAGAACTAAAATAGTTATTATCGTGGTTTTAAAGTAAGGTAAATCAAGGGACCACGCCGTATAACACGGAACGGGTTTCCTTCCAAGAATACTTGTGCATAAAAACAACAGCACAATGCTAAATAACGAACAATGAAGCTATTATAAGACTCAGGTCCCATCACACAATGCAACGCAAGCCGGAGGATAGAGTTTTACCTTATAGTAGCCAAACATGCTTGGTACGTTTAAAACAAATCATGTTGATACTATTATAGTGTAAAGCGTATGAAAACAACTTCAAATATAAATGTATCAATCATAGACGGCATAGTGTCCTATCCCACTATGTCGCCATACTAGGCTCTACAATCAAAACCGCAAAATGTCGTATTGGAAGTTGGATTTCTATCTGTGAACCAAAGCAAGGGATCGTCCTTACCGCTTCGACACGTTCTAGCCCATGTCTCAGGACCCAGACTCAGGTGGGTCCTTGGATCATCAGGGCCGGTCCACCCGAAGTGCAATGGGTGAATTAAAATGTCTGAACATGCATTTTCTCGCTCTATGGGGTGTAAGTATGGTCTGTATAAAGACCATATCATCCATCGGCCCCGCAGTGCCGATATAACTGAGGCTCCTTGCTATCCATCATCCACATAAGTAAAACGCCTGGGCATGCAAAACCCAGACACCACTCCTAGCTAGAAGGAAACACATGCCCTCCCTGATGTCCTCTCCCATTTCTGGTTCACACCGGGCTGTGCGGCTCGCTAATTAACACTACACAAAGCTATGCTATATTAAAGCCATGCTTTGATCATCAACCACAAGACTCTGCTTTTCAACAGAAGCCTTGATCATTTGCATCTCAGCATGCCACACAGGCAATTCACGCTATGCAACTGATGTCTATCAATCACACAGAATGAAATCAGATGTCAGACACACATCCATTTACAAGTTTGTTCTGGGTCTGAACAAAACCGGAGGCACCTTATTCCTCGTCCCGTATGTCCAATACAGGAAAGAGATCCTCGCATATCCGGTCGATCTCCAAGTACGTCTGGAACGATCACCACTTGTTACCTTGTCTTGGGTGTACAGCCCAATCAAGACATCAGTAATCATCCAAATGATGTGAAGACCTCCGGTCTTCAACCACCGTCCTCATCGTCGACTCATCGTCGATTCAGTTATTTGGAATGGGATAAACTCGGTCTTTCTTAATAACTCGCGTACATGATAAAAAAGTGCTATAAAAACACAACATACGCCTCATTCCAATTCTGAATATTCTTTTATTTAAATATTCATATCCTTTGGGAAAGGTTCCCATTAATTTTATCAAAGATAAATTCTTTAAATTTATTCTTTGATCTTCCTTTGGAAACCAATCCATACCAAATTATGGTTTATCCAAACTAGTCGGGATTAGCAAACCTTACCGAAGTAATCATTTTTTTTAATTTCCCAATCCCAACCTATTCATCCCATGATGTAAAACTGGTAATACTTCATATTTAATACCACGGTGTTATCAGTAAAATTAATTACCATTTCACGTTCAAATCTAATTAAAGATTTAACTAACGCTTGGAGCAGAACTGGTGATACTCCATTCTCGATCATTTCTTGGATTTGATAATTTTAGTTATCAAATTCACCTTTCAATCTATTTAAAGATTCATTAAAACTCTAATTCAGTTTTAATTTCCGACAATCATTACTTAATGATTTTTCCAATTCAGGAAATAAATCTTGTCTTTAACTAGGTTAAACACCTAATGTCCTTTAAAACATAGTTCACGATAAATCCAAAATCACATTCCATTAATTATGGAATTTTCATGGAAAAACAAACCAATATACAATAAATGTTAATTTCCGTATCCGACTAAAATTATAGATGGAATAATGGCAAAGCCTTTTAAATTCCATATGTATTATCAGTCTTCCTCCACAGAAGTTCATTTCGATTATTATCAAATCGAATCCCATTCCAATTTATTTTATTTAACTAGAAAACTTTACTTTTGAAATTACATTAAATCTTAGAATAAAGATTTATAAATTCCAAATCACATTTCACTGCAAATCGGGTTAAAGAACGAATGTCGTTAAAACAAGTTCACAATAAACCCGATTTACATTCATTTCAATTCCAATAAAATGTTCATTAATTGGTAATTCTTATTTAAATCTTAGTCAAAAGACTTATTCTTTTCACACGGGGTTTCAAAACAGTGTTAATGAAGACACCATTCCATCAGTCTCTAACCGTAAATTAGTAAGAGAACAATTCCCTAAGTATTAATCCCAAAGGCCAAAACCAACATCAGATCAATACCCAGGAAACCATTCAACTTAGCTAACCTCCAGTTAGTTTTTAATTTCCTTAACTCCATTGGGTTTAAGAATAGTGTTAGTGAAGACATTGTTCACGATAAACTCAAAATCCCATTTGATATTAAATACAAGGCTCTAAATAGAAAATATATCGGCTTATATTTAATATCAAATTCTGAATTCAACAAACATCGTATTTGAATAACGATATATATATATATATATATCTTCCAAATTCCTCTACCATGCCCGTATAATCACGGAATCCAATATCGAAATATTCCGAAGATAATTTCGATTCAAATCCAATCCAATTCATATATTGGAAATTCTGGTTATTTTTAAAACCATTTCAAATCCAATTTATTTATTTAAAAATAATTGGATTATAATTCTAGTTAATAACTAGTTCATTTCGATAAAAATCTATTTTTATCTTTTCAAATATGGAATTTTTCATCCCAATTCTTTCCAAATCATTTCTTATGATTTTACACTAATTATTGATATTTTTAATAATTTTATCAAGTCCCGTGCAGTCGATTTCCATAAACGGCCATCGAACTGCACTTACAACGACCTTTTCCAAATTTGATTTGGACATAATTCCAAATCCAACCGTTTGATTTAAAATCTCTAATATTCCTTAGAAAGCACTTTTCGATACGAACCCAAAGATTCCAGTTTTAGGAGAATCCGACGGTCGGATCTTCTGTAATATCCGTTCGAAGTCAATGGTCGAAATTCGCGAACTACCGCGGCGCGACGCGTTCTATTCAGGCCATTATATATATATATATTATATATTTCATCGATTTCCATTTAAAACGTATTTTATAAATCGTTTTAAATTCGTTTTCAAAATGATTTCAACTTCATATTCAAATTCAAATCAAAATTGAATATTCCATATCATCGATATATAAATGATAGTATTTTCAAAACATAAGATATTGAAATCAATTCCTTTTCAATATTCATTATAAAAATGAATAAAATCGATATAAATATCGTTCACATCAAAATGGCGTTAAATTAATCAACACGGCTTTATATATTTAAATATATTCATGTCCATCCCAAATCGAACATCAAAATCATATTTTGATTCTTTTCTGAATATTATTTTAAAATATTCATTATTTGAAAATATTCGTTATTTTAAAATTTTCGTTCGTTTTGAATTGGAATTAGACACAGTCAATTGCCATATAATGTTATTTATATGGATTTCATACAACACACGTATATAACAACCATAATCAATAATCATCCATCATCCAGAGTGCATTCTACACTGTATAAGCATTAACTATAGATATTTAACGCTTTTAATAGTCTGTCAACCAATCGATTGACATACAACTAAACAGTTGGGATTAGTGTACGTCAAATATCATCCCAACACCCGTGTGGGGTTTCAAACGACAAACACAGATTATTATTTGTGCAGTTGGGCGATGTGCAAAATTTATCGTTCCAATCAATATCAATCAAATGGGTGTACATAAACAAATCGTCCAATCTGTAAATGAATATTATTTTATTTATATACGGGTTAAAAATTATATTTTTAACGATAAAATATTTATTTCAACATGTAAATATTTTATACAGGCGATTTCTACAATAAAAATGATATTTTTATTATCCATGTATTTTATATAGTCAATTTCTCATCACAATCAATTTTCACAATACAATCAAACAAACAAGTCGCCCATGGTCTGTGGACGACGGGGAGCAGTTCATATATGCAGTTATAAAACAAATAACTGTACAGAAAATTTTAGTGAGGAGTCCTCACCTTTGGTTCCACTCCACCGTGCTTCGTTGTCACTCATATTCGCTGTTTTAATTCCAACGCAATCTGTTTCACGAAATTTATATTAAAAATCACATTTTTATTACTGTGCGATTTATTTATAAATCACATTTTTGTTCTGCTACTATATAAACAAAAAAAAATCACATTTTTATAATGTTATCATATATATAAAAATATTATTTTTATAATGCTATCCGTATTATAAAAATCAAAATTTTTTCAATGTTGCTCGTAAAATAAAAATCCAATCTTTTCTATTCGATGTTTACATTTATAAAACATTTGCTATTTTTATTTATAAAATCATGTATATTTATATGTTTAAAATCATGTATATATATATATATATATATGTAAAAGAATTAGTTAAAAAAACTTACCCTTTCTCTATAAAAAAACATTCGAACTGAGCTCCAAAGACTAGGGTTTCCCCTTGCCTCGCCGCCAACGCGCCGGACCACCATCGGTGGTGCCCCCTCGCAGCGCCGTGACGCGCGCCTCCACCTGCCGGAGTTTGGAGCAACTCGCGGCCCCCCAGGCTGACAAAAACCACTCCGAACTTCTTCAGTTTGGGCTCGAGATTCTCCCCGTACACGCGACTCTAGATGCCCAGACCAGTATAGATTTGAATATGGCAAGATTCTACACAAAATCGCCTCTAGAACCGTTGGATTTCATTGAGAGGAACATAAGAAATCGAGGAGGGAAGGATCGGGCTTCTATCGCCGTCGAACTGGGAGATAATCGAGTTTTCTTTTTTGAAGTTGACCACGATAACGGGTTTGACCGTTTAGAACTGGGCTTGGCCCATATTTATATTTTATTTAATTTAATTCCAAAATCTTTCGTTTATTAATCCGATCTCCAAATCAAGTCCAACGACTGTCGCCCCTAGCTAATTACCCCCATTCCGAACACAATGGGATATGTTTCGTACGCTAATTCACTTGTTACGATCAGTTTTCGTTCAAATTAAAATATAAATCAATATATATTCAATTTAAACGTACATTTTAATTTACCTGGGCCACATACTGAACCCAAAAATTCCCCAAAATAAATAAATCTAGCTATGTTTTGACGATGCGGTCCTAACAAAACTAATTTTGTCGAATTTGGAGATTGTTTGAAAAATGGTCATTTTCCGGTCGATTAAATTCAAATTGAAATGACCAAACACGTTTAAATCCTCCACGCTCACATATTGATTCCAAAAATTATGAAAATTGGAATCCACCAATAATTTGACATTCCGGATCCAACAAAAGTGGTTTCATCGAAAACGGTGGTCGTTTACAAAATGGCTATTTTTACGGGTAATATTTCAATAACGACTATTCTGAATTTTCAACTGGGCATAACTTTTTATTCCCGCTATGAAATTTCAATTTTTTAGATTTGTTGGAAGGATATTTTCAAATAGATTCAAATATTTTTGGTTTCACTAAAATCCGGTTTATTTTGAATCCTGTACATTCATTTGAAATTTGAAATCGAATTTTCAAACTACCACGCCATTTTCAATTCCTTTTATAATTAAAATAAATATTTATATTCTAACTTCGATTTAAATAAATATATACATTCTAATTCTATTCAAAATAAATTTCTAGTCATTATTATTTAAAATAAATCATTTTAAAAATTCAAAATTCATTAAAATTGCCAATATAAATTTTTTAAATTGGTTCTGATTTTCCGGGTTGTTACAAAGTACGTCCAGACCACTACCACTATAACCCCTCCTGGGAACTAACCGATTCAGGGCATCAGTATAATCCGTTCGATGTGAAGATCGCCAGTCTTTAACCACCGCCTTCAAATCTTCGACTTAGTCGTCATATTAGTTACTCAGAATGGGTTAAACCCGGTATTCCAGATAACTCTCGTATTTAATAATCAAGTGCTATAAAAACACATCATACGCCTCATTCCTATCCATAATATTGTTTTATTCAAATATTCTTTACATTGGGAATTATTTCCATAAATATTATCAAAAATTTAATTCATTTAAACCTCTTGTTTAAATCTTCACTTGGAAACCATTTCAAAAGATTTTGTATTATCTTTTTCACAACTTTAAACCAAATTAAGGTTTTTCAAACTAGTCAGGATTAGCGAACCTTGCCGAAGTAATCATTTATTTTATTTATCCAATCCCAACCTATTTATCCCATGGAGCAAAACTGGTAGTACTCCATATCTAACACCCACTGTGTTATTAGTAAATTCAATTACCATTCTACGTTCAAATCTAATTAAAGATTTAACTATCGCATGGAGTAAAACTACTGATACTCCATTTTCGAACATTTCTCAAATTTGGCAAATTTAATTACCACATTAGCATTTCAATCTAATTAAATATTCATTAAAACTCCACTTAGTTTTAATCTCCAAAAATCATTATTTAATGATTGTTCAAATTTAGGAAACAAATCATGCCATTAACTGGGCTAAAGAACCAGTGTCATTTAAAAAGCATTTCACGATAAACCCAAAATCATCTTGCATCACATTGGAATCTACACGGAAATCATAACAGTATATAATCGATATAAATTCCCGTATTAGATTAATAAAATAAATGGAATAACGACAAAGCCTTTTAAATTCCATGTATAATAATGGTCTTCCTTCACAGTAGGGCTGGCACTTAGAACCGAGAACCGAAAACCCGAACCGACCTGACCCGAAAAAACCCGATCCCGAACCGAACTCGATGGGTCTTGGGTCGGGTCTAGGAAATGAAAAATACAGTAAAGACCTAATAAAACCCGACCCGAACAGACTCGACCCGAACAGACTCGACCCGAAAGACCCAATTGAAAATCATTGAAATATATGTAATTTTAGTGTTATTACCTACCAGAACCCGACCCGACCCGACCCAAAGCTCGGATCGGGTCGGGTCCCGATTTTGGAAATGTATGGTTTAGACCCGACAAAAACCGACCCGCCTAGACCCGAGACCTGATGGGTCGGGTCCGGTTGTAACAACCCATTATTTTTAATGATTTAAATTCCAATTTAAATCGATATTTTTATTTTGAAAATATTATATCATTTTCCATAACGGGAATTTGTAATTTGAAATACATATAGTGAGATATAGCCGATGTGAAAATTTCATCGGAAAATTTGAATGTTTGTCGATCGCACATTTTTCAGGGCAAAGCTGCGCGTATCAGTTCAAATTTTAGCGATTTAAAAATCTGTTCAAATCCAGTTCGGACAAACATGAAAAATATTCTATTCGATGTCACAAACTTAACGACGAATTTCATTTCGCGAATATCAGACGTTTTGTACTCCGTTTAATTGTTTCCAGTCTGAATTTTACGTTAAAAGAGGTCCGTAATGCGTTTTTTGAACGGAGTGTCTTGGCGCTGCAAATTTTATACCATTGTGTCCGTCTCATCACGCTAATTTCTAAAATATATTTATTTGTCAGTTTCGGTGTTCGGTTCGCACTGAAATTGTTAAAATGCTTGCACAACTCATTTTTGAAACGGAGCTGTCTGAGTTCGATGTGTCTCTTTTCCAATCTTACATACTTTTCTAACAATTTTGGGTCTGCAAAAGCTGTCCTTTTGTTTTACTAAACATCTTATTTATTTTTTTGTTTTTTTTGAACATAGGAAATGGGAACATTTAGCTTCTAAATTTCCATGCACGTTGGTTCCTTTTTACACTTTCATTTTTAAATTCCGAAGCATTTGTCATGTTCCTAATTTTTAAATATAAACCGTTCATTTTTTTTTTCATTTTTAATACGCGTTGGAACCTTTGTTTTTCTAACCAAAAGTGTTCATTTCTTTTTCACAAATGACACGTTCAAACTCCACGAACTATTCAACCCACTTTTCCTTCAAAGCGTGATACCCTTATGAACCGCTCAGCCCATATTTTTCTCCACCTCTTTATATTAATTGATCTCTTATCCACCATCTTCCCTACCCCATGATTTTTCCTCACCGTAAAATTCCATTTCTTCAGCTCTGTAGCAATCGCCGATCCTATTCTGTCCTTCAAAAAAAAAATGAAAACAAAGACTCAACGCATCCCTTGTAGCCACAGCCTCCTCCTCCCTGTGAGCCGCCTGAGATCCACTAAACTCCGCTCCGCTCATTAACCTTCCTACTGTTGCCGTCAGTTATTTTAGTAATAATAATAGTAATAAAAGATATGCTTGCTGAAATGATATAATGTGTATATATATATGTTTGTATGTGTGTGGTGTTACATATGTTTGTATGCATGTGGCGTTTGCATGGGACTGCTGGATTGTGCGTTTTTTTTTGTGTACTGTGCATATGACATTATGCTTAATTTTATTTTATTTTATTTTGTGTATGTATGTGTATTTCGGTGTAAGTGATTTACTGTTGTTGTTTTGTGTGCGTTTTGTGTGTGGTGTGAGTTAGTTATATATTTGTTTAAAAGTTTTTTTTATGTATAATGCTTTGTGTGTGTTTTCTCGTTATGTATTTATATATGTACAATTTATATTATATATATAAAGTTTTCGGTGGGTGTTGAATTTTAAGTTATATATATATTATAATTTCATTATGTGTGTGTGTATATATATATTATTTTTGTAAAAGCGGTGTGTCCATTCTGTTGAGTTATGGCGTTGAGTTTGAAACCGTTCCGAAACCCAATAGCCGAACCATTCCAAAACCGAATAGTTGTACCGATCTACTGAAAATTACCTGATCTCCTCACAAAATAAAAAATATATATTGAGCGATCATCGAGTTGAATCCGTTTTGTGCCGTGCTTGGATATCGTCATTTCAATTCTGTGTAAATCTGTTTGCCGTCTTCAATCTATGCCGCAAAAGGTGAGTTTATCGCACACCTGACTTACATTTTTCATGGATGTTAGACCAATAATGAACTGTTATATGAAATGTATAGGATTGCTGATAGAAATTGTTTGATTTGATATATATGCACATTTCATAAGTGACACGATATATTCATATGACACGTAGTTGCACTAATGATATATATACTGTGATTTTTGCTATATGATTGTTGTTTGTGATTGTTGATACCCCTAGTTTAGGAAAAATCACTAAGGGTTGAAATGATACATACCCGAACGGACATTAGAATAGGGAAAAATCATTATAGGTCGAAATGATAAACCTGAACGATTTTTACTGAATTTGGGATCAAGGGTTGAAATGATAAACCTATAGAAATATATAAATCGCGGATTGAAATGATAAATATCCGTATAACTTGACCATAGGGTAGAAAACTATATACGGACACCGTTGGTCGTGTTTTCGAAGTAAATTGATTTGGAATTTGAATTTAACTTAAGATTTTATATTTTTATATATTAATATTTTAAAGATTTTAAAACTTAGATTTTTCTAAATTTTGAATTTATGTTCAAAATGATTTTTATAAATAAATATAGGTTTTTAAAACACTTATTAAAGATTTTACTTGTAATTTATTTATTTTAAACTATATAATTTAATTATATAAGTATTTTAACTTTTTATATTATTATAAATAATTATTTTATACTTATTTTCTATATTATTTTAATATTATATATGCTTATAATCTATATTCTAATTAATTTTAGAATTTTATAAACATATATATATATTTTTTAAAAATTTATTTTCTTATATATATACTCCCTCCAGTTCGTTTTATTTGACGTTTTGAGAATTTTCCGATTTTTCAAATTATATGACGCTGTGCAAAACCGAAATTGAATGCTGCATTGGAAAATAGTGCTGCTACATTGGAAATCAAGACCACTTGCAAGACCTTTTGACACGTGTCTCCATTTTCAGTTGAAAGTAGTGCTGCTGCATTGGAAGCGCCATTTTCTAGCAGTTGTATTTAATGCCGGACTCCTTTGTTGCATTGAAAATGATGAACAATAAATGAAACAGAGGAGAATTAAATCAGTTTTAACCTTTCTTAATTTGTGTGAAAAACTCTAAAACGTCAAATAAAATGAACTGGAGGGAGTATTTTATAAACTTTAATAACGAAACTCATGATGGATAAGTTAGATTTCGCGATTTAAATTCGAAGTTTAAAGATATAAACTTATGAAATGATATTTGAATAACGAATGAACTCATATAAAGTTATAAATTTGAATCGATACGAACATTTAGTAGAGATGAAATGGAGCAAAATATAAGATATGAATTCGAATTCGAATTGATTTGAACTTATAAAAGATGAATTGTGAAATTGTTTTTCTGAATTTGAAAGCGAATTTGAATTGGTTTAAATTATAAACTTTTATAAGATATGAACGTGACTAGCGTAAGTTGATTTTATTTGAATTTATAATTGATATGAAATGAATTCGGTTTTTTAAAGCAATTGAATATAAATTGGAATATGTATAGATTTTATATATGGAATTGACTGTATAAATCGTATGGTTTGAATTATGAAATTTGTGAAATCGATTTTTTTTATGTAATGGTTTTAAAATTAAGTGAATTGTTTGAATTGAAAGATAAGGCTTGGATTCAGATTTATAAGTAATGAATTTGTATTTTTTCAACTTGAGTTATAAAATATAATATGATCACTGGAACTGAAATATATGATTTGTTTTGATTTATATATGTCGAAATAGAAGATTTTGACTTGAATTGTATATTTTGAATTATAACGTTAGATTTATATGAATCAACTTAATGGAATTCTTGTTGAAGGTAGATTTTAATCATTTGAACTATTTGAACTTGAAATTTGACGTAAATAAATCAAGCTAAATACCATCGAATTTATGTCATTTAGTTTTGATTTAAAAGGCATTTGAGATATGTTTTTATAAATTGACTCAAGATTTGAAATTCGTTATGGAATACTTTCGGAAATTTTAATCGAAGTTAAAATGATATGGTATCAGTTTATACTATTTTTGAAATCTTTACGATATGGTTATAAATTGATTTGGGTTAAACGATTTGAGCTGTTTTCAAATTTAATTATAATCGAAGTTAGATACTTAAATTTGATTTCAAATTAGAATATGAGATTTTGTATAAACTATTTTATAAAGTAATTTATAAAATAATGACCACGGTGTGAAAAATGTAAACGATTGTTTGTCAAAGAGACCAGGATCGGCTATTGTCATACTCTCTGCCAATACCGAAAACCACTTTAAAAACAGTGTACGCGGTAGAGTTCCAGAATGACGGGGATGATTTGGAGAACGACTCCATTTTATTTTATTTCATATTAATTACGAGACCCTAACTACCTTGAGTCAGCTTGATGTGGCTAAACAGGATGTAAAGACCCGGATTTTTCGGCCATTGATTTTGAATAGGTAAATCTGGTTTAAATATTTTACTTGGAAATATTAATGGATTTAATGAAGAATATGATTTTAAAACGCCGATTGGACGTTTATATTTATATTTAATATAAAACGAACTCGAAACTGCGCGGTAGTTCGTAATTTAACGTTCTGAACTTCAACTGAGTGTCATGGTTCGTTATAAATCAGATTTCTTCGAAACAAGAAACGTTAGAATCTGTTAAACTGTATTTTTCTAATGAAAGTGAAAAATCAAGATTTCATATTGTAAATGGGAAGTTATGTCCAAATTAAATATTCAGAAAAGCAGCGGCATATTCCGTTTTGGCCATAACGGTTATTTGAATATATTTAAGTATCAGATTCGAATTTGAACAAGATTCTTTTGGGACATTGTAGCGACCCGGGAAAAAGCGACCTTGGTTATCCGATATATAACACCTATCGAACAATCAAAAGTCGAAATTACCGGATAGTCCAAGAAAGAAATTAGAGGGTGAGGATAGATAAGATAGAAAATTAGAACAGAAGAAGAAGAACACAACAACATCAGAGTAACACGAATCTCACAGCGGAACGAATAAAATATAATAGACAACATATCTTGAAATCAAAGTAGTATATGTATATCATACCATTATCAGAGTACAACACTTTCATCACAGCGGAATAATCAATAGCTAGAAAAATCTTGAAGCCTCCTGCTCCAAGCTCTTCAAGCATACCTGTAAATCCTGAACACTTGACTGCCCGTACAAATTTGGGCACCCAAGAGTTTAGGGAAAACAAAATAAACTCTGGGTCAGTCATGGGACTGGTGTGAGTAAACTCAAATCATTTGGTTTAACTTTCAAAATCCTTTCGAAAGAAAAGATAATCGTAAGACCAATCCACACATAAACACGGACGGTTTTTACCTTACGATAACCCAAAACACTTTGGAAATCATATATTATCTGATATTATAATAATGTCTAATCACAAGTAATTAAAATCTAGTAGAACGCTTGCATCTCACGCTCTACATATATAGTATACAAATCAAACTCGCGGGAACTTATTGGAAATTGGATTCCGACTTTGACAAGGTATGGGACCACCTTCCGAACGTGTATCTCTAGAGGCAAATACACTGGGTTCAACAAGAACGTCTTGCAACCCGGCCCTCACATGACCGACCACTCATTTCGCTTGAGTGTATCGAATGTATATCACCGACGGTTGGGATCAGCAACCGCCTCCCGAAAAGGGACAGCATCGATAGATTAAAGATCAAAAGGAATTTCTCTAGATAGGTGATCATACATCCTAATGGGTGCGACCCACATAGCCATGCTGCCTGCCCGATTTTTGTCATTCCCTGGTTGTGAGGCCAGAGGTCATAACGTCTCTTCTGACAGATCACACCTCCATTACTTTGAATGCCACATCGTCATACCCGCCAAATCACAAATTGATTTCACCAAAAATACCACGGGTATAAAGCTAAGAGAAACGAATTCCTCCGCCACCAAACGTAAGTACGTTTGAAGAGATCAACTTACGCGATCCTTTGAATATACTCTGTCAGACACTCGTCCATACACGTTTGTCCTGGGACTGGACAAACCGAAGGCACTATTCTGTAAACAGGATAGCCCTTGCATAACTCCGTCTTCAATATTTTCAGCATACTCGATTCGCAACGCTTATGCCAATACGGAGTGGTTCTCTGGATAATAATCCAACCGGTCTCCCCATATTAACAACGTAAAATGGTCAAAACTTTGATAGTCGGTGAGTTAACTATCAAACGAAAACATGTCGGTGTGCAAACAACGATATTATTTCCCGAAGGAAATTCTATCGAACAATCATCACTTCATCCATTCGTTCATTTCCCTATTCATGTTGTTTAATGTTTCTTATCCACTATATTTAGAAAATATATATCATTACCATTGGAAAACATTTCCATCTCTTGTTTCTATATTCAGAAAACAATTCTGCTTCTCATTTGGAAAACATTTCCAAATCTCCTTCATTTGATTAACCAGATGTTTGAATAAACATCACTATGCCAAATCTCCTTCATTTGGTTTCCCCTTAACCACTTTTCACCATCGAATCTTAACCATTTCTTAGTTAAAAACGAAGTCAATCAAGTTGGGGTATAGTTACCTCTCAGACCTTAACTGAACAACATTTCTAACTTCGAAATAGGCAAAATTCATCTTTCTAAATCTTTAACACTTCTTTACGACATCCTCGGATTTTATTTACAAATCCGCTTCTCGTACGAAAAACACTTGATTATAACAATGGTGTTATAATCCCCTGCATCCGAATTATAATGACTGTATAAATACTTTGATTTTCTAACTCGAATAAATAACGAACTAAATCATTAACTCATACTCGGTTACTCTAAGTTGTAACTCTTATTCAATTAACTCTTATTCTATTTAACTCTTACTGGCCTAACCCTTGTTCAGATAACTCGTTTTGATTTACTCATTTTGACCCACTTACTTGATCAGTTCAACTGGACTAACTTAGCTTAATTAACTCGACTAAATTATTTCTATCAATTAACTAATATTTGACTTGACACCATTCGCTCGACTCTAGATCGCAGCGATCACAATGGTTACGCCTGATTCCCTCAGGAAACATCCGACCGCCTTAGGCTATCTGCAGCCCTGCGAATTACGCTAGCAGTCGTGCTCACTGGTAGCTTATCTTAAATGACTACTTCTGTTTAACTCTATCTCGAATAACTAAATTCAAGCAAATCTAATTGAATAACTAATATTCAATCATCACTTATTCGATTACTATATTTTAATAACTCTAGTTCGATTAGACTCTAATCGATTAATTCTCTTGGATCAACCCATTTCGAATAACAAATATTCAATAAACTCCCTTTCGAATAAACTGATATTCGATAGCTTTACTTCGAATAACTCTTATTCAATAAATTCTCTTCATACATATTCAGTTTCAAATATCGATGTGGAAATCGACTTTTACTTTTCTATATAAGTCTTGACTTATATACTCTATTTACCCAAAGATAAATAACTAAATTAATTTATAAAACTTTATTTATAAATTAACCTTCTCACTTTATCTGTTAAAACAGATCTTTCTTAAAAATTCACTTTGAATTCATATTCTGTTTACCCGTTGGCGAAGCACGGGCCTAAATTCTCCCTAGTGTAAAATTCTCTTTTATTACACTTCTATCCATTTCCAAGTATTCCATTATTCTATTTAATTTCTAAATAAATAATTCCTTTTCATAACTCAGTTTATTTTCTTGATATATATCCCTTTTAATCCATTTATAATTGTTTTACAAATATTCCTTTCTATTTCCATTTTGTAAATATTTCTCAAATGATTTCCTTTTTATTCCTATTTGTAATTGTTTATAAATAATTCCCTTTCTATCTTATTTGTAAATGATTTACAAATATTTTCCCTTTTCTTTTCTATTTATTCTATTTGCAAAATGATTTGCAAATATCTCCCTTTTTCCTTATTTTGCCAATATTTGTCCTTATATTTGTTTTACAAATATTTTCTCTATATTTATTTACAAATATGTTTTCTCTATATTCTTTGATTTATAAAATGTTTTCTTTAATAAACCAATATTTTCCATATATAAAATCCGTTGATTTTATATAAATAATCTACTTTCAAAATATTCTTGGAAATCCCTTTTCACTTTTCAGTATCGCTTATGGTATAAAAATACCAATTCAAAAGGGTCAATTTTCCATCCAAAACACACAGGGTCAGCCGATGATATAGCACATCATAAATAAGAATACATATATGAAAAATAGTAAAATAAATGTTGAGGAACCCAGTTGGGTCCCTCCAACCTGTTTTCCTGCATCCACAAATGTCAGTCCACATAAATAACATGAGTATAAAATATTCTGATAAACAGAATCAATATCTCGATACGATTTATATATATCGTTATCGATAATTTAAATCAACTGACTAGCAGTTCCACCAAACAGCCAACACACAGCAATTCAACCAATATTTATCAATTCTAAAAATACTTTATAAAAATATAAAGTGTTCAGAGTTAGTGAGATTTACTCACATTGGTCGGAGATCGTTAAATAACGATTATCGTTCTCTGATTCGATTCATGCGTTTAAATGTACCATAAATCCAAATGAGCTCCAATCGACTCGCGGTCCGTTCCATTGTGAAGCTCTCGTCCATACGGTCCCAACGCAACTTAGGGTTCGTCAATCTGATATCGTATGACCAAGTTATCCAATTTCGAAGTTAACGCATATTTAAATTGAATTAAAACATGAATTTAAATACAAACGGGCTATACCCTTCTTACGGCCCATTATCCCCTTGAAATACCACGGCCCATCTCCTATTTCTTCTTCCTCCTTCAGCCGTGAGTTCTCCAGTAAACAAACTCCCCCATTGCCGAACCTTCCCTCCACCATATCTCCACCATCTCTCAACGAAATCACATGAAACTACCTCCATTCCTCTTCTCTTCAAAATGTCATCATCTCCATCATCATAAACTGAAACTCGGTGTATGGCATCCAAACCCGTCGTCCCTCCTACACAGTTCAGGATTGACGAAAATTTCAACCGAATACCCTAAAAAAAATCACGTTAGTGCGTTTTCCTCTCTTGAATCCAAATACGAACTCCAATTTCTCAATCGATGAACCAAAACCCCAAATACTACAACCCTAGAACTACCGCTCAACAACTGGATGACCAAATACTGCGTCGCACCCCCCAAAACGAGCATGAAAATGGAGAGAATCAACTCACGAGTACAAATATATTCATCTAGGAATTTATTGATTTGTTTTTGATTTTATTTTGATTTCTAGAAGAGGGTTTTTCACGTTTTGGTGAAGAACAATGGCGGCGCAATTTTTGCCAGAGAGAAAAATGTCTGATTAGGGTTAGGAATGTATACGGTATTTATAGGATGGTATATTATTTTTTTATTCGATTATTTTATTTTATTTTAATCAATCGCTAATTTTACTTGTCCTCTAAAATTCCTGTGGTCACACACGATACCCAAAAATTACGAAACTGGACATGCACCTCCAGCTCGACATTGCGGACCCAACGAAACTTGTTTCGTCGAATTCCGACTTCGTATGCTCACACAGCGTATTTTTAACCGTTGAAATACTGGTTGTTTTTCACTCTAAAAATCCGTACGGTCACACAGTGACTCTAAAAATTACGAAACTTGACATCTAACAACTATTTGACATTGCAGGTCCAACAAAATTAGTTTCGTTGAAATCCGACTTCGTTTGCAAAAGTGGCTATTTTTAAAGTCCTAAATAGCCCTTTTAAATATATAAATATATTTAAAAACAGTTAAATTTAATATTTAAAAATAAATATTATCGTATATACTCACATACGATATACCACAGCTCTAAAATAATTATATTAGAGTTTATAACTCGATATTCAAATTCCAGTGTTAATTCGATATTCAAATTATATAGAAAATCCATTTATAACGTAAATAAAGCGTTGCAAAATATAAAGGAATTCCATAGCGACTATTTTAAAATTTGATTTGGACATAAAACAAAATCTACACGACGAAATCCTGATTTCTCTCTTCCACTAGGAAGATATACTCCACCAGCTCCACACGTTTCTTGTTTCTCAGAAATCCGGGTTAAAATGAATCCTGTATAACCAGTTGAAGTTCGAATCGCCAAATAGCGAACTGCAGCGCCATTTCGAGCTATATTATAATTATAATATAAATTATTCGTTCAAATGGCATTTATAAATATTTTCGTCAATATAATTCCATATAGACTGAATTATATATATATTATATTGCCCATTCACACAATATTGTGAATTCCACTATTTCTGACTAATTCAGAAATAAATATATGATTTTATTATTTAATTTAATTAAATATTCACTATAATTCAATTCAACGACCCTTTAATTCTCTAAATCACTATTCAAATAATTAAATAAATAAATTATTCTGTTGCTGAAAATACGGGTCGTTACAGACATAGTGATAAATAAATTTTTAGATTTTTTCTGAAATTTTTAAATAATTAAATAAACAACTTTTTATTTGGGGTATTTCACACCCTATATCAACATTTCGGGGTTTCACAATATAAGTTAATCTACCGATATTAGTATATTTTTGGGATAGTGACACACTGCTGGACACAACGATATTTTTACTTTCGTCGATATCAAGTTGTATGCAGACAGAATTTTATATAATATGGTACGCTTAACTTTAAAATTTAAAATCCGTAGTCACTCTCATTTAAATCAATCAACATCTGCGTATCGTTTGGAAATCCTGAAAATAGATCACACAGCCTACCCTAAAATTATGTATGCAGTCCATATATTTTAGTAAGCACATGGCTTATCTCCATCAATCAACACAGCTAAGAAGAAGAAATGAAAACACACTGCCACTTTCACACACAGTAAAATACGGTACGAACCAGCTAATTTTGAAAAGAAACATCAACACTGCAGCTACCCTATTATAAAACAGGACAGGCTAACCAAGTGAAAACACACTGACCAGGAAAAGAAAATTCAATTAAACGACTGGTGCTGGCCTTCTCCTGCAAGCCTACCTGACGTCCATGCACATGCCTGCGTTGATGTTTTTTCTACCCCATATACTCCATACAGCGTTTTGTCCCCATCCATATGTTGCTGAATGAAGTGAAGACTCATATATGCAGGCCTCAGATTCCAGCTACCCTAACATGCTACCTTATACAGTTGACACAACATCGATCTTATCTGTGTTCTCCATGCCTATAAATACAAACCGCATGTCTTGGTTGCAACAGCAAAAATAAAATGGTAATCCATCTTATAAAAAAAACAGGGCGGTGGAAAATTAGTTGCAGCATATGGGGGATTCACGCATGGGAAAGCAGGCATGCAAAAATAGAGAAAAAAACAAATCGGTGGGAAGAAAACAAATGGAACGATGGCAAGTTGGGAATGCTCCATGTATGGGGAGCCTTCATGCGCAGGAATATGATTTCCGAGGGAGGAAACAAATGTTGGAAGGAGGAGTTTTTCTGAAGTGGTGACTAGGAAGAAGATGTATTGTGACTGTGGGTTTTTGAATGGACAGTGGGATGCACAATTGGACTTGGGCCTTCGTTATCAGAAAACAAACGAAAAAAATGGAAAGGGATAACATATAGAAGAGATACCCGAAAGAAAGAAGTGGGAACCAGAGTGAAACAACAAGGAGTTGAGCACTTTGAACAGTGGGGAATTTTATGCCGTTGGTATTTTTGCTTGAAGTATGAAGTTGACATGGGTCGACATTAATATTGGTATGGCCTATATATTTAAATTCAAAGATAATTAAATTAAATTGTTTTACAATTTTTTTAACTAAATACTTCACCGGTACGTTATCAGAATTTCGCTCGGATGGTCAAGTTGGAACCATGGAACCGAAGACTTTGAGATGGAGCTGGTTGGATCAACCTTTGAGACAGCTGTGATTTTTAATCAAATTAAATGTCAGTTTAATTTAATTAAAAACAAACTTTTAACTGACAGAATCAAAATCAAGGTGAGTTAAACTCACTCAGTTACCCATTTATAATTTTTATAAATCGGGTTATTGCTCGTGTGCCATGTTTGCTAGTTGATTTAGTTGATTTAATGATTGTTTGGTTATTCGCTATACTGTTTAAATTAAACGGTTGTTTAATTTAAAACGAAATGACATCGTTATTTTTAACGATGATTTCCAATAGAGGTAACTTACCTTATTGGTTACGTTTATAACAATATAAACGTATTTAAAATGAATTGGATGTTTGAATTCTTATTTTGGTGGGTCACTATCAGTTGAATTGATCGTTTATTTTCATATGATCACTACATGAATTGTTTAACTGACATGATTGAATTATTGACTTGGTAGTTGTTTGTTGAATCTAAATTCGACATTTATTAGGTTATTAACCAATGGGTGATATTGGTTGAGGGATTTATAGCAGGTGGCCAAAATACAAACTGTTTTATAAAGATTGATTTACCGTCAAGTGATTCGATAAAAATGAAGTTCTGAAATTTATTTTAAACTAAATATAGATTTTCAAATATATTATTTTTAACAAGATTTTTTAAAAGAAAATAAAACCCGCCACATAGATACGGATTATATTAACCAAGAATCACCATCTTGGCACCAAAATTGACCGTGTGCAAAGCACGTGCTTTATCTTTTATAAAAGCCGATTCTTGTATTAAGAAGATTTTTAAGTAAATATGAAACGATTATTAATTGTTTTTACAATTAAAATAAGATTATGTTGGAAAGGATTATTTAAATTCATAATATTATTTATTAGTTTAAATAAGATGAGTTAGAGTTGATCAACGAGTTAATCGTATGTTAAAGTTGACCAAGCCAACTGTTATAACGAAAGTTGATTATTAAGTTAAATAAATTTGTGCAGATTTATCGAATGAAATAAATTTAGCGAATGGTGTTTAACTTAATAAGAAAAGGAAATTGGATATTTATCCAAGTTAATGATAAAGTAAATTAATTCTTAAATAAAATTCATTTAAGTAGTAATCAAAGTTAGTAATGAATATAATTTAATTTCAAAGTGAGTGTATGAACGGTTTAACTTTAAACCGAATTAAGCTATAAAGGTATTTTAAGCGAATACGATACGCTTAAATTAATTATGACTTAATATTTGAATTAAGTAAAGGAAATCGAGGAGAAAAGGAGTTTGATATAAAACCAGGGCTATATGGACGAGTTATAAGAAAGAGATTTCAAAAGTAAGAAGGTTTATAAAACCGTATGTTAAATAAAATAGCAAAAAGGATATCTGTTGGTATTAGAATGAAGATGGTTTTTAAATTACAATTGATATTTATCTCAAGATAAGAATGTGGTTGATCAAGGTCTGAGAGGTAATTAAAATACCCCAACTTGAACGACTTCAGAATTATCAAAAGATGATATTAGTTGTAATAGCGGGGATGTTTAAAGTAATTTGAGGAATAATAAGGTAACGTTATTTGAAGAATTTGGCAATGTATAAAATGGGATTCCAGAAATAAAAGGAATAAAAAGGGGATTAGTGAAAGTATAACGATATTTTCAAAATAAGGAGATGAGATTTGTAATGAGTTTATTCTGAAAAAGGAAAGTAACAATTATGGTATTCAAATAACGAAACAAAGGAGATATCGTAACGATGGTTTGAAATGATAAATTGAATTGGTTTCCCAATCTCTAATAATAAGTAACGTTGTAACAAATGGTTTGAAATGGTAGTTAGCGGGAAATGTGATATTGATTTTAAGATATTTTTCTAAGAATCAAAATAAAATGATTTAAGAATATAATATTATTTTAATGGCCAAGTGACGCTATGATCTGAACAAATGAACATTTTATTTATGATTGTTTATTTTGATAGTTAAATAACCGGCTATCAAAATCTGGCCCAACGTTATTGGTACGGAAAGATTGGGATCGAATTTATATTCGAAAACCATTCCGACCAATAAATATGAATACGTTGAAGATGCTGATCGAGGTGGAGCAATTGAAGACCGTAGATCTGCATAAAGCGGAAGAGTTACTTACAATCTCTAGCTGATCCCTAGAGATATACTGTGATTCTGTCGTGGTTGAAGTCTACGGGTTGTAAGGACTACTCGCTACTGATCTATAGGGTGATTCCTAGGATGTGGTAGGAGGGTGCCTTCGGTTAATCCTGTTCCTGGATGACTTATATGGACGATGTGATCGGTGGCCAGATGTTCAAGAGTCGATTTTAACCTCAAGCCTCATCAACCGGGAAATGACAAAAATCGGGCATGCAGCATGGCTATGTGGGTCGCTCCCATTAGGGTGTATAATCACCTATCTAGAGAAATCTTTTTGCTTCTTTAATCTATCGATGTTGTCCCTTTTCGGGAAACGGTGGTTTGAGCCCAACTGTTGGTGATATACATTCGATACATTCAAGAGAAATGAGTGGTCGGTCATGTGTGGGCCGGGTTGCAAGACGTTCTTGTTGAACCCAGTGTATTCGTCTCTAGAGATACACTATCGGCAGGTGGTCCCATACCTTATCATAGTCGGAATCTAATCTCCAATAAGCGCCCGCGGTTTTGTTTGTATACTATATATGTGGAGCGTGAGATGCAAGCATTCTGCTAGTTTCTATTTATTTGTATTTAGACACTATTATAATATCAGACAAGTATTGATTTTCAAAATGTTTTGGGTTATCGTAAGGTAAAAACCGTCCGTGTTTATGTGTGGATTCGGTCTTACGATTATCCTTTTCTTTCGAAAGGATTTTGACTTTAAAATCAAGTTGGATGATTCCCCTTAAAACTTTGCGAGTTTATCTCACTCTGGTTCACCAGACTGACCCGGTGTTTTGTAAATGCTTGGGTTAGACCGGGGTGTACAGGTTCAGGTTACCAGATGATTTGAAGTCCAAAGACGAGCTGAAGGAGTTCAGACGTATGATGTTCAACCGTTATTATTCCGCTGTGTATTATATATATGAGGACAGACTATTATAACTGTCCAGGTGAATTGTTGTACTCTGATGTTGTAAGTATCATTACAAGCTCTCAATAAAAGTTATTTTCATATTATATTTTGTTCCGCCGCGATGTGAGAATCTGTGGTGTATTAGTTCTTCTTCATATTCTAATATTCTTTCTTTCTTATCTCACCCTCTAAATTCTTTCTTGTAGCCTTCTGGGGTTTTGGATACTTGAGTTTTGGACACGAGTGGAATTAGTGTCAAGATTCAAGTGTCAAAATTCTCGGGTTGCTACAGTTGGTATCAGAGCAATGGATTAGGAATAACCTTGGCTCTGTGGTGTAACTTGATCGAGATGGGGTTAGTAATACCCTAGATCGAGATTGAATGTATATATATGAGAGCGTATTTGTAAATTCTATACATACAAATGATTTGTATTGTGTTGTTTGATCAGTTCAAGTTGAACTGACGAACTAATACAATATTGTTTTGTAAAGTGGGTAGATGGAAAATTTCGCCCAAAATATATTTTCATATATAAAGGAATAATTTCACAAATTTTTGATATAATGGTGTGGTTGATTGGTTTGAATGGAATTCAAATAGAATTGTAATTGGTTGAGTAAAACCAGAAGGGAATTAAATTTTAGCACTTGTTAACAGAATTTTAATAGGGAATTAAGTCAGGCAGGATTTAACTTAAGATAAGTTAATCAAATGAAATGATTTGGTAAAATTGATTGTGTATTGTGAATTGTTTGTTATTGGTTGCTAGGTTGATACAATAAAATCCGTCAACAGTCGAATGAATTGAAAACTGAGAGATAAATTCCAATCAAATGAATTCGGAGAAAACCCAATATGTAATGAAACATAAATAATTTAACACTGCGACAGTTATTTGCAATATATTGAGTTAAGTGTAGATTGGAGGAAGAGCTGTTAGTACTTTGCTTTAGAATTAGAGTTGGGTTGCCCGACAAAAAGGAAACCTTAATTTATTATTTGAGGGATTGATTTTATACCCTAAGATGGGTGGCCGCTTGGCTTTGTTTTCTTTTTGATCGACATGTGAGGCCCATAGTGGCGAGTTGTAGTTGTTTGGATAAAACGGTACAGAGAAGGTGCTGGCAAATTTTTCTGGAAATTTTAAAACTTAGAATTATTTTGATAATACCTTTAAAATTATTTTAAAATTAATTGGGTATTGGAGCATTTTCCTTACTTAGCAATTTCGAGGACGAAATTTTTTTAAGGGGGGAAGAATGTAACGACCCGGATTGATCGGCCATTGATTTTGAATAGGTAAATCTGGTTTAAATAATTTACTTGGAAATATTAATGGATTTAATGAAGAATATGATTTTAAAACGACGATTGGACGTTTATATTTATATTTAATATAAAACGAACTCGAAACTGCGCGGTAGTTCGTAATTTAACGTTCTGAACTTCAACTGAGTGTCATGGTTCGTTATAAATCAGATTTCTTCAAAACAAGAAACGTTAGAATCTGTTAAACTGTATTTTTCTAATGAAAGTGAAAAATCAAGATTTCATATTGTAAATGGGAAGTTATGTCCAAATTAAATATTCAGAAAAGCAGCGGTATATTCCGTTTTGGCCATAACGGTTATTTGAATATATTTAAGTATCGGATTCGAATTTGAACAAGATTCTTTTGGGGCGTAGTGATAAATAAATTTTTAGATTTTTTCTGAAAATTTTAAATAATTAAATAAACAACTTTTTATTTGGAGTATTTCGCACCCTATATCAACATTTCGGGGTTTCACAATATAAGTTAATCTACCGATATTATTATATTTTTGGGATCGTGACACACTGCTGGACACAACGATATTTTTACTTTCGTCGATATCAAGTCGTATGCAGACAGAATTTTATATATCATGGTACGCTTAACTTTAAAATTTAAAATCCGTAGTCACTCTCATTTAAATCAATCAACATCTGCGTATCGTTTGGAAATCCTGAAAATAGATCACACAGCCTACCCTAAAATTATGTATGCAGTCCATATATTTTAGTAAGCACATGGCTTATCTCCATCAATCAATACAGCTAAGAAGAAGAAATGAAAACACACTGCCACTATCACACACAGTAAAATACGGTACGAACCAGCTAATTTTGAAAAGAAACATCAACACTACAACTACCCTATTATAAAACAGGACAGGCAAACCAAGTGAAAACACACTGACCAGGAAAAGAAAATTCAATTAAACGACTGGTGCTAGCCTTCTCCTGCAAGCCTACCTGACGTCCATGCACATGCCTACGTTGATGTTTTTTCTACCCCATATACTCCATACAACGTTTTGTCCCCATCAATATGTTGCCGAATGAAGTGAAGACTCATATATGCAGGCCTCAGATTCCAGCTACCCAAACATGCTACCTTATACAGTTGACACAACATCGATCTTATCTGTGTTCTCCATGCCTATAAATACAAACCGCATGACTTGGTTGCAGCAGCAAAAATAAAACGGTAATCCATCTTATATAAAAAAAACAGGGCGGTGGAAAATTAGTTGCAGCATATGTGGGATTCACGCTTGGGAAAGCAGGCATGCGAAAATGGAGAAAAAAACAAATCGGTGGGAAGGAAACAAATGGAACGATGGCAAGTTGGGAATGCTCCATGTATGGGGAGCCTTCATGCGCAGGAATATGATTTCCGAGGGAGGAAACAAATGTTGGAAGGAGGAGTTTTTCTGAAGTGGTGACTGGGAAGAAATTGTATTGTGATTGTGGGTTTTTGAATGGACAGTGGGCTGCACAATTGGGCTTGGGCCTTCGTTATCAGAAAACAAAGGAAAAAAATGGAAAGGGATAATATATAGAAGAGATACCCGAAAGAAAGAAGTGGGAACCAGAGTGAAACAACAAGGAGTTGAGCACTTTGAACAGTGGGGAATTTTATGCCGTTGGTATTTTTGCTTGAAGTATGAAGTTGACATGGGTCGACATTAATATTGGTATGGCCTGTATATTTAAATTCAAAGATAATTAAATTAAAATGTTTTACAATTTTTTTAACTAAATACTTCACCGGTACGTTATCAGAATTTCGCTCGGATGATCTAGTTGGAACCATGGAACCGAAGACTTTGAGATGGAGCTGGTTGGATCAACATTTGAGACATCTGTGATTTTTTATCAAATTAAACGATTTTTAATCAAATTAAACGTCAGTTTAATTTAATTAAGAACAAACTTTTAACTGACAGAATCAAAATCAAGGTGAGTTAAACTCACTCAGTTACCCATTTATAATTTTTATAAATCGGGTTATTGCTCGTGTGCCATGTTTGCTAGTTGATTTGGTTGATTTAATGATTGTTTGGTTATTCGCTATACTGTTTAAATGAAACGGTTGTTTAATTTAAAACGAAATGACATCGTTATTTTTAACGATGATTTCCAATAGAGGTAACTTACCTTATTGGTTACGTTTATAACAATATAAACGTATTTAAAATGAATTGGATGTTTGAATTCTTATTTTGGTGGGTCACTACCAGTTGAATTGATCGTTTATTTTCATATGATCACTACATGAATTGTTTAACCGACATGATTGAATTATTGACTTGGTGGTTGTTTGTTGAATCTAAATTCAACATTTATTTGGTTATTAACCAATGGGTGATATTGGTTGAGGGATTTATAGCAGGTGGCCAAAATACAAACTGTTTTATAAAGATTGATTTACCGTTAGGTGAATCGATAAAAATGAAGTTCTGAAATTTATTTCAAACTAAATACAGATTTTCAAATATATTATTTTTAACAATATTTTTTAAAAGAAAATAAAACCCGCCACATAGATACGGATTATATTAACCAAGAATCACCATCTTGGCACCAAAATCGACCGTGTGCAAAGCACGTGCTTTATCTTTTATAAAAGCTGATTCCTGTATTAAGAATATTTTTAAGTAAATATGAAACGATTATTAATTGTTTTTACAATTAAAATAAGATTATGTTGGAAAGGATTATTTAAATTAATAATATTATTTATTAGTTTAAATAAGATGAGTTAGAGTCGATCAACGAGTTAATCGTATGTTAAAGTTGACCAAGCCAACTGTTATAACGACAGTTGATTATTAAGTTAAATAAATTTGTGCAGATTTATCTAATGAAATAATTAAGCGAATGGTGTTTAACTTAATAAGAAAAGGAACTTGGATATTTATCCAAGTTAACGATAAAGTAAATTAATTCTTAAATAAAGTTCATTTAAGTAGTAATCAAAGTTAGTAATGAATATAATTGAATTTCAAAGTGAGTGTATGAATGGTTTAACTTTAAACCGAATTAAGCTATAAAGGTATTTTAAGCGAATACGATACGCTTAAATTAATTATTACTTAATATTTGAATTAAGTAAAGGAAATCGAGGTGAAAAGGGGTTTGATATAAAACCAGGGCTATATGGACGAGTTATAAGAAAGAGATTTCAAAAGTAAGAAGGTTTATAAAACCGTATGTTAAATAAAATAGCAAAAAGGATATCTGTTGGTATTAGAATGAAGATGGGTTTTTAAATTACAATTGATATTTATCTCAAGATAAGAATGTGGTTGATCAAGGTCTAAGAGGTAATTAAAATACCCCAACTTGAACGACTTCGGAATTATCGAAAGATGATATTAGTTGTAATAATGGGGATGTTTGAAGTAATTTGAGGAATAATAAGGTAACGTTATTCGAAGAATTTGGCAATGTATAAAATGGGATTCCAGAAATAAAAGGAATAAAAAGGGGATTGGTGAAAGTATAACGATATTTTCAAAATAAGGAGACGAGATTTGTAATGAGTTTATTCTGAAAAAGGAAAGTAACGATTATGGTATTCAAATAACGAAACAAAGGAGTTATCGTAACGATGGTTTCAAATGATAAATTGAATTGGTTTCCCAATCTCTAATAATAAGTAACGTTGTAACAAATGGTTTGAAATGGTAGTTAGCGAGAAATGTGATATTGATTTTAAGATATTTTTCTAAGAATCAAAATAAAATGATTCGAGAATATAATATTATTTTAATGCCCAAGTGACGCTGTGATCTGAACAAATGAACATTTTATTTATGATTGTTTATTTTGATAGTTAAATAACCGACTATCAAAATCTAGCCCAACGTTATTGGTACGGAAAGATTGGGATCGAATTTATATTCGAAAACCATTCCGACCAATAAATACGAATACGTTGAAGATGCTGATCGAGGTGGAGCAATTGAAGACCGTAGATCTGCATAAAGCGGAAGAGTTACTTACAATCTCTAGCTGATCCCTAGAGATATACTGTGATTCTGTCGTGGTTGAAGTCTACGGGTTGCAAGGACTACTCGCTACTGATCTATAGGGTGATTCCTAGGATGTGGTAGGAGGGTGCCTTCGATTCATCCTATTCCTGGATGACTTGTATGGACGATGTGATCGGTGGCCAGATGTTCAAGAGTCGATTTTAACCTCAAGCCTCATCAACCGGGAAATGACAAAAATCGGGCAGGCAGCATGGCTATGTGGGTCGCTCCCATTAGGGTGTATAATCACTTATCTAGAGAAATCTTTTTGCTTCTTTAATCTATCGATGTTGTCCCTTTTCGGGAAACGGTGGTTTGAGCCCAACCGTTGGTGATATACATTCGATACATTCAAGAGAAATGAGTGGTTGGTCATGTGTGGGCCGGGTTGCAAGACGTTCTTGTTGAACCCAGTGTATTCGTATCTAGAGATACACTATCGGCAGGTGGTCCCATACCTTGTCATAGTCGGAATCCAATCTCCAATAAGCGCCCGCGGTTTTGTTTGTATACTATATATGTGGAGCGTGAGATGCAAGCGTTTTGCTAGTTTCTATTTATTTGTATTTAGACACTATTATAATATCAGACAAGTATTGATTTTCAAAATGTTTTGGGTTATCGTAAGGTAAAAACCGTCCGTGTTTATGTGTGGATTCGGTCTTACGATTATCCTTTTCTTTTGAAAGGATTTTGAATTTAAAATCAAGTTGGATGATTCCCCTTAAAACTTTGCGTGTTTATCTCACTCTGGTTCATCAGATTGACCAGGGGTTTTGTAAATGCTCGGGTTAGACCGGGGTGTACAGGTTCAGGTTACCAGATGATTTGAAGTCCAAAGACGAGCTGAAGGAGTTCAGACGTATGATGTTCAACCGTTATTATTCCGCTGTGTGTTATATATATGAGGACAAACTATTATAACTGTCCAGGTGAATTGTTGTACTCTGATGTTGTAAGTATCATTACAAGCTCTCAATAAAAGTTATTTTCATATTATATTTTGTTCCGCCGCGATGGGAGAATCTGTGGTGTATTAGTTCTTCTTCTTATTCTTCTATTCTAATATTCTTTCTTTCTTATCTCACCCTCTAAATTCTTTCTTATTGCCTTTTGGGGTTTTGGATACTTGAGTTTTGGACACGAGTGGAATTAGTGTCAAGATTCAAGTGTCAAAATTCTCGGGTTGCTACACAGGAGCTATGCACGGACCAAGTGAGGTCATACCTCTTATCGAGCACACTTTTTCGATATTATTCTATTACTGTTTAGATTTGATTTTGGGCCCTTTTGATTATCAGAGTGTGTATCGAGGTGGGCGGTAGTAGCTACTATGCGTTACCACCAGTCCGGCTCTACAAACAGTGAATCCACCTTGGCATTCCTTGTGTGCCTTGTCACTTGCCTTATACGATCCCACTACGACTTAGTTTTGTACCGTTTTATATGGAGTGCCCTCTAATCAACCTCCAGTTTACGGAGGAATTACGGTACTGTATATACTATGGGAATATATAAACGGTGTAAGGATAATCATGGTAATCCCGCTTACGCTATTTTGATATATTACTTTACTGATAGACACTATTGTATATAGCGTATTATACTATATAGTATTAGTTTGATGGATCCTTAGAGGATGGTGATCTTAAACATACTTTAAGTTACTGATTACGTTTCATCAAACATTTCATTGAGTTGATTTACTTCCATGAGAATGTCAGTCCTGATCCGAGTTGTTTTGTTTTGAATTATTACTCGGGTCAGATCGAGTATTCCAGTTTGGAGATTTATCCTTGGAATTGAAGCTTATCTTGGGTTTTGCTCACCTATATCTACTCATTGATCAGTTGTTCCAGTGTCAGGTATTCTCATTGTTTTGTTTCATACTGTTATCATTTATTTATGTACCAAAATTCATTATATTAAACTTCCGCTGTATTATTTATATGAACTCTGATGTAAAATTTATTTAATAGCTTCATGAACTACTATTGTATTTTAAATATCCGCTGCGAGATATTATATTGCTTTGTATCTATGTCTGTGATCTGTGATTCTGTGATTTATTCTATTTACCTCAGAAGCTGATAACAATCTGTTGTTTTGGACGTTTCGAGTTGACATGTTTTTTCAATTCAGCACGGTCAAAATGGTGGGTCGTTACATGTGGTATCAGAGCTTTGGTTTTATCAAAGCTTTAGCCTATGAGGTATAAGCTCATTAGAGATAGGGTAGTGATACTGTAACAACCCGGAATTTTGGAACCAATTTATAATTTTTATTTTAGAAATTTTGATGGATTTTTAATATTTAAAATGATTTATTTTAAATAATAACGACTAAAAACTTATTTAAATCGATGTTAGAACGAATATATTTAATATAATTATCAAAGGAATGCAAAATAAATCGGATTTTAGTGAAACCAAAAATATTAGAATTTATTTAAAAGTATCTTTCCAATGAATCTGAAAAATTGAAATTTCATAGCGGGAATCAAAAGTTAGGGCCAGTTGAATATTCAGAATAGTCGCTGTAGAATTTAATATAATATATAGCCCGTATAATTGGCCATTTTGCAAACGACCTCCATTTTCGACGAAACCACTTTGGTTGAATCCGGAATGTCAAATTATTGTAGGATTCCAATTTTCATAATTTTTGGAATTAATATGTGAGTGTGGTAAATATAAACGTGTTTTGTCAATTTTAGTCAAATTTAATCGACTTGAAAATGACCATTTTTCAAACGATCTCCAAATTCGATGAAATTAGTTTCGTTAGAACCGTATCGTCAAAACATAACTAGAAATAATTTTTTGTAATTTTTGGAGTCAGTATGTGACCTCAGTAAATTAAATTGTACGTTGTTTAATTAAAATATTACATTTTAAGTGAAACTGCTATAAACTTCAGAATTGGGCTTCGCCACTAGCTCCTTTGCGTTCAGAAGGCGTCAAAACCTATTATCAGGCAGTGAGCAGGCCTGATTTGGACTCCGGCCCGTTTCTGACTTTATACCACGTAAAACGATGAAATATATTATTATTTTAATAATTCTAAAACCCTAATCCTAAGGAGCCGCCACTCTCCCTGTTCATTCGATGGAAAAAACGCTCCCATTTTCTTTCTTTGATTTCTCCAAATCCATATAATGAAACCCGACACTTCTTAAGGAAAATATGAAGAGCCAGGAGAGCTCTATCTTCTCTACGGTTGTGATGGACTTTGACGAGCTGTGGTGGTGGAAATTTTGCCTCAAAGGCGCCGACTTTGGGGTGCTATCAACGGTGGAGGGGCCCACCAAGTGGGACGTGGTGGCCAGGCGCGAGGTGGCAGGGTTGAGGCGGTCGGAGTGAGGGGGTTTGATCGGAGTACGGTGCTTCGGGGGATGGTGCGATGGCGTTAATCGAAAAGGAAGGATGGGTTCGATGATGTAGCGGTTATCTGAGAAGGAAGAAGAGGTGTCCTTTCCTTTTTAATTAAGGTTAATGAAAGAATGTGTGTAATCAATCTAATTAATTAAGTTTTAATTTATATTAAAGTTATTAAATGTTTAAAACCATGTATCTTTGTCAAACGAAATCAGAATTCAGCGATCTTCGATGCGTTGGGATCATATGGACAATATCTACATGATGGTACAGACTAGAACTGAAACAGAGCAAATCAGAATTCAGAGCAAATTCAGATCTGAACTGTACGGAAATAAAAATCAAAAATAAAACCGATTAAGGTGAGAACTCTATTTTTTAATTAAAATTTTTATTATCTCTCGCTATTCGGAATTCATGGATTAGGTCAATAAATTAGATCTGTGATGTTTGGAATTTGAAATTGTTGAATGTTGTTTGTTGATTGTGATGCTCGTGGTTATTAGATTGTGATCGACAATAGAAATTTTCTCTTTTATTTAAATCTGTAGTTTATTGTTAAATCTGGATTTGAAATAAAAATTTTATTTTTATTTCAGATCTATCAATATTGGTTTGATTTTATGATATAGGTTTCATATTTTATTTAGATAAGCGAAACATGGTTTGTTTAAATTTAGATTTAAAATAAAATATTCATTTTTACTATTAACATGAAATATGATTTTATCAAATATAAATTTACAATAAAATATTCATTTTTATTGTTTACATGAAATATGATTTTGTCAAATATAGATTTATAATAAAATATTCATCTTTATTTTTAACATGGTTTATGTCAAAAGTTATTTTCATTATAATAATAAGATTAAAATAAAAAGATTAGGATAAAAAGGATTAAAATAAAAAGATAACAAAAGTTATCACCTTTGCTTAATAATTTAGTTAAACAAACTTTATCATTTTTGTCGCATTAGATTTGTCAAACAAACATTATCATTTTTGTCGCATTAGATTTGTCAAAACAAACATAATCTTTTTGCCGCATTAGAATTTAAACAAACATTAGCATTTTTGTCAATATTGTATAGTTAAACAAAAATATTCATTTTTGTCAATATAGTGTAGATCAACAAAAATATTCATTTTTTCCAATATAGTTTAGTTGAACGAAAACATTCATTTTTGTCAATTAGTATAGTTGAAATAAAAACATTCATTTTCGTCAAATTAGAATTCTTGAACAAAATATACATTTTTGGTTAAAACACATTAGTTGAAACCCGATTTGTCACTTTTGTCGAATTATAATAGTTGAACCAAAATTTGTCATTTTTGTCAAATTATAATAGTTGAACCAAATTTGTCACTTCTGTTAAATTATAATAGTTGAACCTAATTTGTCAGCTTTGTCAAAATGCAATAGTTGAAACAAAATTGGCATTTTGTCAAAATATAATGGTTGAACAAAAATTACATTTTTATTAATTATAATTTAGTTAGAGCAAAACTTACATTTTTTTAATTATTATTTAGTTAGAGCAAAAATTACATTTTTGTTAATTATAATTTAGTTAGAGCAAAAATTACATTTTTGTTAATTATAATTTAGCTAGAGCAAAAATTACATTTTTGTTAATTAGAATTCAGTTTTTTGTTAATTATGATTTAGTTAGAACAAAAAGAATTTCATTTCTATTAATTAGAATTTAGTTGGGACAAAGATTTCATTTTTTGACTATAATTCAGTTAGAACAAAAATTTAGATTTTTGTTAGGTAGAATTGAGTTAGAACAAAAATTTACATTTTTGTCAAATAGATTTGTGTCAAAACACAAAATAGCATTTTTGTTAAGGAGATTTATGTTAAAACAAAAATAACATCTTTGTTAAATAGATTTGTGTTAAAACAATAATATCATTTTTGTTAAACAGAAATTGTAGACAAATAAAATTAACATTTTTATTTGTTAAGTTAAATAGAAAAATGTAAACAAATAAATTGTAATAACCCGGAAATCCGAGCCAATTTAAAAATTTTATTTTGGCAATTTTAGTGAATTTAGAATATTTAAAATGGATTATTTTAAATAATATCGACGAAAAATTTATTTTGAATAGAATTAGAACGTATATATTTATATACGTCGTCCTTAGAATATAAATATTTATTTATAATTATAAAAGGAATTGAAAATGGCGCGGTAGTTCGATAATTCGATTTCAAATTTTAGTTGAACATACCGGGTGCAAAATAAACCGGATTTTAGCGAAACAAAAAATAATAGAAACTAATTGTGTATATCTTTCCAATGAATCCGAAAAATCAAAATTTAGTAGCGGGGATAAAAAGATATGCCCAGTTGAAAATTCAGAATAGTCGCTATGGAATTCTGGCCCTTAAAAATAGCCATTTTGCAAACGACCTCGGTTTTCGACGAAACCACTTTTGTTGGATCCGTGATATCAAATTATTGCTAGGTTTCAAATTTCGTAATTTTTTGAATTAGTATGTGAGCGTGGCGAAGGAAAACGCGTTTGACCAGTTTTAGTTGATTTTAATCGACTAGAAAATGGTCATTTTTCAAACGGTCTCAGAATTCGACGAAATTAGTTTTGTTAGGACCGTATCGTCAATACGAAGCTAGAAAATATTTTTCTGGAAATTTTCGAGTTAGTGTGTGACCCCGGTAAATTGAAATGCACGTTCAAATTTAACATATAGAGTTATATTTTGATTTTGACGAAAACTGATCGAAACGATCGAATCAGCCTACAATACGTATCCCATTGTGTTCGGAATGGGGGTAATTAGCTATGGACGACAGGCGGTGGGTCTCATTTCGAGTTCGAAATAAAAAGTTACTTTTTGGTGGAAATTAAAATAATAAAATATATAAAACCTTTATAATAACCCCCCTATTTCTCTTTCTGGTCAACACTTAGTAACGAAATAAAAAAACAAAAGAAGAAAACCGCCCGTTCAGATCTGGACCTCGTCGCCCCTTCCTCGCCGCCTCCGCCGCCCATGCCTACCCCGCCACCGCTACCACGCTGGCGATTCCCACCACCCTCGAAACCCCCCTCTCTCGCTCCTCTCTCTCCTCCTTCTCTAATGGAAACCGCAGCCCAAAGTCCCCAAATCATCCACCACTTAACCCTAGCCGCCATCAGCTAGTCGCGCCCGCCACCGCCCCAGCACCACATCGACTCCGACGCCACCTAAACCGCGCCCAGTCCAGTGCGCCGCTGGCCAGAGCGCAAGCCTCCTCCTTCGGACAGATTGGAAAATGAAGGTGAGTTCTTGTCTTAATTTAAAAATCTGATTTTTTTTTCTTCTGATATAGACATATGGATTAAATCAGTTTGCATATATATGGCAAATAAAAATTGAATCTTTATTGTTTGAATGGTTAAGTAAAGATTCAATTTTTAATATAGAAAATATCATATTGTTAATGAGAAAAGAATATATTTTTAACTATATAAAGGTCGGATTTTTTAACTATATAAAAAGGTGATTTTTCATTATCATGTAGCGAATGTATAAGAATTTGATTTTTTTTAAATATAGAAAAGCTTTGATTTTTATAATATGAAAGATCGAATTTTTAGATGTGAAAAGATTGTGTTTTTATAAATATAAAGATTATATTTTTATATAAGAGAAGATTATATTTTTATATAGGAAAATATTATATTTTTGTAAAACTGAAAAGATTCGATTTATAAAACTGAAAAGATAGGATTTTTATATATGTAGCGTTGAAATAAAAATACGATTTTTAATATGAAAATCGTGTGAAACAGATTGCGATGGGACCGATTGGAAATGAATTAAAATTCAGACCGTTCAACAATAAAGAACGGCGGAGTGGAACCCTCGGTGAGAACTTCTCACCTTTAATTTAAATTTCTAGTTAAAAATATATACTAGGATGCAGACGGTGTTTAGTAGCACCCGACACCCGTCGTCCACATACCATGGACGGTTGTATGCTTGTTTGATTGATTTTGATCTGTAGTTGATTGTGTGGTGTGATGTGAAACGAAATAAAATAATTTATAGTGGAAAATATTCTATAGTTAAAAATATAATTTTTAACGTGTATATAAAATAAATATTTATAAACGAATCGGACGATTTGTTTATATACACTGATTGGACTGATATTGATTAGGACGATAAATTTTACACATCGCCCAACTGCACAAATAAAATCTGTGTTTGATTGTTTGAAACCCCACACGGGTATTAGGATGATATATGACATACACTAATCCCAATAATTAGTTGTATGTCGATCGATTGATTGACAAACTGTTATAAGCGTTAAATATTTATATTTGATGCTTATACAGTGTAGAACGCACTTTGGATGATGGTTGATGATTTATCGTTGCTGTTATATACGTGTGTTGTAAAAAATCCATATAATTGACATTATATGGTAATTGATTGGGCCTCATTCCAGTTTTGAATAGAAATATTTGAAATAGAAATATTTGAAAGAGAAATATTTGAAATAGAAATATTTGAAAAAGAAATATTTGAAATAGAATAATTTGAAAATAGAAATATATGAAGCCGTGTTGATTAGATTGACGCCATTTTGACATGAACGATATTTATATCGATTTTATTCATTTTTATAATGAATATAGAAAAGGAAGTGATTTCAAATTCTGATATTTTGAAACGAATTGAATTCGAATTAAAATTGAATAGAATAGAATTCGAATTAAAATTGAATAGAATTGAATTCGAATTGAAATTGAATAGAATAGAAATCGAATAGAAATTGAATAGAATTGAAAATGAATTGAAATTGAATTAAAAATCGATTTGAATTGAAATCAATTTGAAATGAAATTAAAACGAATTTATGAGGAAAAATTCAATTTTTGATTTGAATTTGAAATGAAGTTGAAATCGTTTTGAAAATGAATTTAAAACAATTTATAAAATACGTTTTAAAAGGAAATCGACGAAGTATATATTATATATATAATATAATGGCCTGAATAGAACGCGCAGCGCTGCGGCAGTTCGTGAATTTCGACCATTGGTTTCGAATTGACGTTGCGGGAGATCCGACCGTCGGATTCTCCTCAAACCGAAACCGTTGGGTTCATATCGAAAAGAGATTTCTAACGAATATTAGAAATTTGAAATCTAACGGTTGGATTTGGAATTATGTCCAAATCAATTTGGAAAAGGTCGCTGTAAGTGCAGTTTGATGGCCGTTGGTGGAAATCGACTGTACGGGCCTTGATAAAATTATTAAAAATATCAATAATTTTTGTAAAATCATAAGAAATGATATGTGAAGAATTGGGATGAAAAACTCCATATTTGAAAAGATAAAAATAGATTTTTATCGAAATGAACTAGTTTTGAACTAGAATAAGAATTTATTTATTTTTAAAATAAATAAACTGGATTTGAAATGGTTTTGAAAATAACCAGAATTTCCAATAATTGCATTGGAATGGATTTGAATTGAAATTGTCTTTGGAATATTTCGATGTTGGATTTCGTGATTATACAGATGTTGTTAGGGAAATTTGAAAGATATATATATATATCATTATTTCCAATACGATATTTGTTGGTCGTAGAATTTGATATTGAATATAAGCCGATATATTTTCTATTCATAGCCTTGTATTTAATATCAAATGTGATTTGGGTTTGTCGTGAATGGTGTCTTCATTAACACTGTTCTTAAGCCTAGTTGAGAAAAAAAGATTAAATCTTTTTATTTAGATTTAATGAAGTGTACCAATTAAATGATATTTAATTGGAATTGAATTGGTATTGATTTTTGGGTTTATCGTGAACAGTGTTTTAAATAACACTTGTTCTTTAACCCGAAAATTGATGGAATGTGATTTTGGGTTGTCGCGAACGGTATCTTCAATAATACTGTTCTTAGACCCAAAGTGTAATGACCCAGATTTTTGAGCGAAATTGGTTATCGACATAAACTCGATGTCGATAACCAAAACATCGAAAAATCCTGGTAATTAGTGAAAGAAATTAGAGGGTGAGGATAGATAAGATAGAAACTTAGAATAGAAGAAGAAGAAGAACACAACATCAGAGTAACACGCACCTCACAGCGGAACGAATAACATATAATATATAACATAACTTTGAAATATAACAGTTATGTATACAATAGCACTTTATCAGAATACAGCACTTACAACACAGCGAAAAAACAATAGCTATAAAATCTTGAAACCTCCTGCTCCAAGCTCTCCAAGTATATCTGTAAATCCCGACTACTTGACTTCCCGTACAAATTTAGGCACCCAAGAGTTTAGGGAAAACAAAACAAAGTAAACTCCGGGTCAGTCATGGGACTGGTGTGAGTAAAACAGTTTAAACAGTTGAACAGGTATATGATATCTCATAAGACCACGCCGTGAATACGGAACGGGTTTTTCCCTTATGAGAATCCAACATCTTTTGACAAAGCAATATCATTCTGATATTATAAAAATGTCTACATACAAATAGATATCAATCTAGCAGAAACGATTTCATCTCACGTTCTACATATATAGTATACAATCAAGGTCGCAAGCACGTATTGGATAATGGATTTCCAACTATGACAAGGTATGGAACCACCTTCTGCTAGTGTACCTCTAAAGAGGAATACACTGGGTTCAACAAGAACATCTTGCAACCCGGCCACACATGACCGACCACTCATTTCGCTGAGTGTATCGAATGTATATCACCAACGGTTGGGATCAACAACCGTTTCCCGAATGGGACAACATCAACAATAGATTTTTAGAAATAAATGAAACTCTAGATCAGGTGATTATACACCCTAATAGGTGCGACCTACATAGCCATGCTACCTGCCCGATTTCTGTCATTTACCGGTTGATGAGGCTTGAGGTTACGCTTTATCATCATATCAGATTCACTTCGAATGCCACATTGTCAGCTCCATCGAAAATCACTAATTGACGTCTACAACAGTACATTATGTGTCAGCTAAAGAAGTTTCCTTCTCCGCTTCCACTCTTGGTACGGTTGAAGAAATCAATGCACGTGGCCTTTCTGGAAATACTCCGTCAGACATTCATCCACACAAGTCATCTTCATTCACTTAGAATGTCACATCGTCATACCCTCCAAATCACAAATTGACTTATCCAAAAATAACACGGGTATACACCCAAGAGAAACGAATTCCTCCACCACCAAACGTGAATATGTTTGAACAGATCAACTTACGCGATCCATTGGATATACTCTGTCAGACCTTCGTCCATACAAGTTGTCCTGGGACTGGACAAACTGAAGGCACTATTCAGTATATCCATCTTAGTCACTGTTATCTAAGATTCATACAACAGCCATTGCACTTTACTCCGTCTTCAATTATCTTTGGCATATATGATTCGCAACGCTTATGCCAATACAAAGTGGTTCTTTGGATAATAATCCAACCGGTCTCTCCATATTAACAACGTTAAAAGGGTCAAAACTTCGATAGTCTGTGAGTTAACTATCAAAGAAAACAAGTGTGCAAACAACGATATTATTTCCAGATGGAAATTATATCGATCAATCATCAAACAACTTTTATCCTTTTAATTAATTTATCATTTATTTATCTCCTTTGACATTTCCTGTTTCCCTATATTCGATATTTCTTATTTTCTAAATTTAGAAAACATATGTTATTAACACTGGAAAACATTTCCAGTTCTTGTTTTCTATACTAGAAACAATTCTGATTCTTGTTTTGGAAAACAATTCCAAAACTCCTACATTTGGATTAAGCAGATGGTTTAGATAAAACATCGCTATACCAACTCAAAACATTTCCTTTAATTACTAAATTCACTTTACCATCCTTTACTGCCGAACCATACCCATTCCTTAGTTAAAACGAAGCCAATCAAGTTGGGGTAGAACTACCTCTCAGACCTTAACTGAACAACACTTCTAACCTTTAAATAGGCAAAGTTCACTTTATATTTCTTTAACTAACTTCCTTACTTAACCTTTCTTTCGAATAATTATATTCGATTAACTCTTTTCAATTTACTCTATTCGATTAACTCCGTTGGACTGACCCTATTGGGTTAACTCTATTTGCTTGACTCTATTTGATTTACTCTATTTGCTTAACTCTATTTGATTTACCCTATTCACTTAACTCCTGTCGAATAAACTAGATTCGATAACACCTCTAACTCTATTGAAATAAACTATATTCGATTAAATCCTCGAAATCTATTCGAATACTCCTATTTAGTTAACTTAACTCGATTGCTTAATCTTGATAACTCAACTTGATAACCTAACTTGATTATCTTAACTTGATAACCTAACTTGATTATCTTAACTTGATAACTTAATCTTGATAACTTAACTTGATAACCTAACTTGATTATCTTAACTTGATAACTTCATTTGATTAACTTAACGCGCTAACTCAATTTGAATAACTTAACTTGATTATCTTAACTTGATAACTCAAATTGACTGATTCGACTTGGCTAACCCACTTGATTAACTCGACTTGGCAAACCCGCTTTGTTAACTCATTTGACTAGGTTCAACTAACTTTTTTACTATGGTTCGACTAACTCATTTGATTAGGTCCGACTAACTCTTTTGACTTGGTTTGACTAACCCATTTGATTAGGTTCGACTAACTCATTTGATTAGGTTCGACTAACTCTTTTACCATGGTTCGACTAACTCTACTCGTTTAACTCGACTAACCCGACTCGACTAGCCATATTTGTTTAACTCGACTAACTTTCGAATACCATATTCGATTTACTAACTTTCGAGTACCATATTCGATTTATTCGTTTCGAATAACTAAATTCGATTAACTCCTTCGAATACTAAATTCGATTAACTCCACTTCGAATAACTAATTCGATTATCTCCTTTCGAATAACACTATCCGATTAACCCCCTTTGATTTAACTCTTATTCAAATAACTTATATTCGAATAACTCTATTCGATTTGATTCTAGTCGAATGACCCAAATCGATTTAACTCTATTTGTTTAACCCTAATCGATTAACTCATTTGTTTAACTCTTTCTTTTATTAACTCCTGTCAAATTTTCCTTTTTATAACCCTATTTATTTTTCCAAATGAATATTCCTTTATTCTATTTATTTACTAAATAAATATTCCTTTATCCTATTTATTTTCTAAATAAATATTTCTCTTTTATAATATCCTTCTGATATTATAAATACTTTAAATCTCAAACTATTTCCTTTTATAAAATCGGTTGATTTTATAAAATTCCTTTATTCTATTTATTCACTAAATAAATATTCCTTTGATTAAATCATATTTATTTAACAAATAAATATTCCTTTATTCTATTCTATTAAACAAATAAATATCTCCTTTAGCCTATTTATTTTAACAAATAAATATTTCCATTATTCTATTTGTAAATGTTTCCATAAATATTTCCTTTGATTTCCTATTTGTAAATGTCTTACAAATATTCCTCCTCCTATTTGTTTTACAAATAATTTCCTTTATATTTGTTTAACAAATATATTTCCTTTTAATTTGATAATCAAATATAATTCTTTTATCAAAATCCTTTTTCTTATATATAAAATCCAGTGATTTTATATAAATAAATCATTTTCAAAATATACTTTTGAAAATCTCCTTTCTACATTCTGGTATTTTCTTATGGTATTTAACACACTATATAACAACGATAAATATCGTCCAAACACACATAATCAATCATCAGATTATATATCATATTATATATCACAATATATATAAATCACAATAAAATAGATGTTGAGGAATCCAGTTGGATTCCTCCAACCTGTTTCCCTGCATCACAGATGTTAGACAATATAACTAACATCGATTTCACTTTACTGTGAAATATTCTGATAAACAGAATCGACATATAAATGTTTAACGGTTTATATATATATAATTTCTACTAACTGACTAGCAGTTCAATCAAACAACCAACACACAGTCAAACAGACAATATTTAACAGTGCTAAGAATACATTGTAAAAATAGAACTGTACAGAGTTGGTGAGTTTTACTCACATTGGACGATCATCGTCAGTGACGATAACCATCGCTTGATTCAGACAATTTATTTTGCTATAAATTGTAACGTGCTCCAATTGACTCACGGTCAGTTCCATTGTGTAGTGTCCGTCCATACGATCCCAACGTGACTGACGGTTCGTGATTCTGATTTCATATGACCGAGATATAGCAGTTACAAGTTTGAACTAGTTTAAATTAAATTAAATAAAGCCTTTACTTTTTAAATTGGGCTTAACCTATTTCTTCCGGCCCACTAACCAACCCGCAAGCCCAAATCCCACGTGAACAGTTCCTTGTCTTCTTCAAAGTGAAGTGCCGTGACCTCCAGGAAAGAATCCTCTCCATTGCCGAGAATCATGCCTTCCGATCTCCATCTTCTCTCCCTTAAAACCCAAACCAAATACACCACTGCCCTCCTCATGAAAATCTCTGTCCTCTCCTCCTCCCAAGACCTGACTCGTACGCACCCAACCTGTCGCGGCCTCATAGCATTTCAGCGCTGCCCAAGTTATACCATCGACACTTTTAAAATCCAATAAATCCCAAAAATTTAGAACAGATGCTAAATCACATGCCAAACTCAAATCCAACATCCATTCGAGCTAAAACCCCCTGTGTTTGGATCGAGTCCCAACCTTAACCGACGCTGGCAAATGAACAACGACGCCAGTGTTGATCGAAGGTGCTCAAATTCGTACAGGATGGAGATAATCTTCTTCCGAACTCATAGATAGTGGTTTGAGGATTTTAGGATTTTTACTTTATTTTCTTTTGATTTGAAGTGGATCGAATATTTTACTGGAAGTAAAAATAGGAGCGGCGCATTTTTCTGGCTAGAGGTAAGTTAGGTTAGGGTTTAGAGAGTTGAAGGTATTATATACTATATTTTTAATAATTAAATATTCGATTATTTTATTAAATTCTAAGCAATCGTTATGTGTATCAGTCTTTAAAAATTCCTGAGACCACATACGATACCCAAAAATCACCAAACTGGACATGCAGCTGCAGCTCGACATTACGGTCCCAACGAAACTGATTTCGTCGAATTCCGACTCCGTATGCTCACACAGCGTATTTTTAACCGTCGAAATACTAACTATTTCTCAGTCTAAAAATCCGTACGGTCACACAGTGACTCTAAAAATCACCAAACTTGGAATCTAACAACTATTTGATATTGCGGATCCAACAAAACTGGTTTCGTCGAATTCCGACTTCGTTTGCAAAAGTGGCTATTTTTAAAGCTCTGGATGACCCATTTAAATATATAAATATATTTAAATATAATTAAATAATATATTTATAAATAAATATTATCGTCTATATTCACAGTGGAATACCATACAGCTCTAGAATATTCCTATATGAATTTCTAGCTCGATATTCACTTCTGGGTCAACCCGATATTCTATTTATATTGAAATTCCTTTTTAAAATATAAATAATTCCTATATAACTTATAAAGGAATTCCACAGCGACTTTTCTGAAATTTGATTTGGACATATCTCAAAATATACACAATGAAATCCCGATTTTTCTCTTCCACTAGAAAGATATACTCCACCAGCTCCACACGTTTCTTGTTTCACAGAAATCCGGCTTAAAACGAATCCTGTATATTCAGTTGAAGTTCAAATCGCCAAATATCGAACTGCAGTGCCATTTCAAGCTCGATTTTAATTATAATATAATTATACGTTCAAACTGACGTCAATTGAATATATTCGTCAATATAATTCAACTCTAAGCTGAATTAAATATTAGGGATGACCCAGTTCACATTATATTGTCAATTCACTATTTCTGGTTATTTCTGAATTAAATATATTATTCCATTATTTAATTTAATTAAATATTCATTATAATTTAATTAACGATGATTTATTTCCCTAAATCACTATTTATATAATTAAATAAATTAATTATAATACCCCTGCCAATGCGGGTCATTACATTCTTCCCTACTTAAAATAATTTCGTCCTCGAAATTGCTAAGTTAGAGGACGACCCTATCTATTTGAATTCCTAAGATTTGTTTACCCCTTATTTCTGATTTCAACTGAACCAATTAATATCGACTAAAATATTTATTCATTCCGACTAACTAAAATCTTCAAAAATTCTGAAAATTTTCTAACACTTTAAATTCTCGGAAAATTTCGCCATAACCTCCTTTGTACAGCCCTATCGGTAAAACCACAACTCGCCTCTCTAGGCCATCTTCAACCCAAAAGAAAATCAAACAGCCAAGCGGCTTGCCAATTCGGCTCATAAATTTCATGCTTATATCAAATATAAACTTGTACCTTTTCGTCGGGCATATCAACTCTATCACTTCACCTGTCATCAATTCAACATATACCAATGCAAATCCAACTTGATCCCAAATCAATTTATCTTTAACACAACCTTTCGCTTATACCTAAGTCGAATTTCATTTCAAACTCGAGCATTATTTTTGATTTCAAATCCATAACTCACCAGTCCAATATAATTCCAGATTATCTCTAATCAAGTCTAATTCTACTTGACACTAATCTATTTCAAATGATTTTCACTTACTGGCCTTTAGTTCAATCCCAATTCTATTGGATTTTACGAATTTTTCTTTAATTTGTTTAAATTCAAACAACCTTTTCTTCTTGGAAGTTTTTAAATAGTTTACCTCTTTCAAAAATCAAAATTTTCTTTTTGAAATTCAACACAACTTGTTTTCCCAAAACAAATTCAAAACAATATCTTTGATAGTAATCTGTCACTTACACACTCGAAAATGAACACCGATGATGTCATGATCAACATCGGAATCTATTTTCCAGCTACCGAAGTGAGTTCAATACTATAGCATTTTCAAAACCCATTTTTACACATTTCCACCTTGAAATCAATTCCAAATATCCTTTTACAATGTTGTAAACAAATTTAAAATCTCCCAGGATCTTAAAATTCACATATATTAAATCCAGATTCATTTACAAACACCTTTCCCATTTCTGGGATTTTAAATTCCAATTCTGATCTAAATTCAGATTTAATTCATTTAAATTTCATATAATTCACTTGTATAAATTTTGACTGGTTATATATAACCATTTCACATTTTATAATCTTATATGATTATAATTACTACCAACACATCCTATATATGATAATATATCACATATCCATACTGTGTCGGTCCATCGTATTCAAGTGTTTATTTACTCCTACCGATACAGTAAATCAAACTGATCGACCAGAACTCATAAACAACTCAACCAATGAATCCCCACAATATAAAACCATTTTTATATCAAATACAAATACGCACTCGTATATATACACTCAAACTCAATCTAGGGTATTACTAACCCTATCTCTACCGAGTCACGCCACAGAGCCAAGGTAATTCTTAACTTTCGCTCTGATACCAACTGTAATGACCCAGATTTTTGAGAGAATTTGGTTATCGACATAAACTCGATGTCGATAACCAAAACATCGAAAAATCCTGGTAATTAGTGAAAGAAATTAGAGGGTGAGGATAGATAAGATAGAAACTTAGAATAGAAGAAGAAGAAGAACACAACATCAGAGTAACACGCACCTCACAACGGAACGAATAACATATAATATATAACATAACTTTGAAATATAACAGTTATGTATACAATAGCACTTTATCAGAATACAACACTTACAACACAGCGGAAAAACAATAGCTATAAAATCTTGAAATCTCCTGCTCCAAGCTCTCAAAGTATATCTGTAATTCCCGACTACTTGACTGCCCGTACAAATTTAGGCACCCATGAGTTTAGGGAAAACAAAACAAAGTAAACTCCGGGTCAGTCATGGGATTGGTGTGAGTAAAACAGTTTAAACAGTTGAACAGGTATATGATATCTCATAAGACCACGCCGTGAATACGGAACGGGTTTTTCCCTTATGAGAATCCAACATCTTTTGACAAAGCAATATCATTCTGATATTATAAAAATGTCTACATACAAATAGATATCAATCTAGCAGAAACGCTTTCATCTCACGTTCTACATATATTATATACAATCAAGGTCGCAAGCACGTATTGGATAATGGATTTCCAACTATGACAAGGTATGGAACCACCTTCTGCTAGTGTACCTCTAGAGAGGAATACACTGGGTTCAAAAAGAACATCTTGCAACCCGACCACACATGACCGACCACTCATTTCGCTGAGTGTATCGAATGTATATCACCAATGGTTGGGATCAGCAACCGTTCCCCGATTGGAACAACATCAACAATAGATTTTTTAGAAATAAATGAAACTCTAGATCAGGTGATTATACACCCTAATAGGTGCAACCTACATAGTCATGCTACTAGCCCGATTTCTGTCATTTACCGGTTGATGAGGCTTGAGGTTACGCTTTATCATCACATCAGATTCACTTTGAATGCCACATTGTCAACTCCATCGAAAACCACTAATTGACGTCAACAACAGTACATTATGTGTTAGCTAAAGAAGTTTCCTTCTCCGCTTCCACTCTTGGTACGGTTGAAGAAATCAATGTACATGACCTTTCTGGAATTACTCTGTCAGACATTCATCCATACAAGTCATCTTCATTCACTTAGAATGTCACATCGTCATACCCGCCAAATCACAAATTGACTTATCCAAAAATAACATGGGTATACAGCCAAGAGAAACGAATTCCTCCGCCACCAAACGTGAATACGTTTGAACAGATCAACTTACGCGATCCATTGGATATACTCTGTTAGACCTTCGTCCATACAAGTTGTCCTGGGACTGGACAAACTGAAGACACTATTCAGTATATCCATCTTAGTCACTGTTATCTAAGATTCATACAATAGCCCTTGCACTTTACTTCGTCTTCAGTTATCTTTGGCATATATGATTCGCAACGCTTATGCCAATACAGAGTGGTTATTTGGATAATAATCCAACCAGTCTCTCCATATTAACAACGTTAAAAGGGTCAAAACTTCGATAGTCTGTGAGTTAACTATCAAAGAAAACAAGTGTGTAAACAACGATATTATTTCCAGATGGAAATTATATCGATCAATCATCAAACAACTTTTATCCTTTTAATTAATTTATCATTTATTTATCTCCTTTGACATTTCCTGTTTCCCTATATTCGATATTTCTTATTTTCTAAATTTAGAAAATATATGTTATTAACACTGGAAAACATTTCCAGTTCTTGTTTTCTATACTAGAAACAATTCTGATTCTTGTTTTGGAAAACATTTCCAAAACTCCTACGTTTGGATTAAGCAGATGGTTTAGATAAAACATCGCTATACCAACTCAAAACATTTCCTTTAATTACTAAATTCACTTTACCATCCTTTACTGCCGAACCATACCCATTCCTTAGTTAAAACGAAGCCAATCAAGTTGGGGTAGAACTACCTCTCAGACCTTAACTGAACAACACTTCTAACCTTGAAATAGGCAAAGTTCATTTTATATTTCTTTAATTAACTTCCTTACTTAACCTTTCTTTCGAATAATTATATTCGATTAACTCTTTTCAATTTACTCTATTCGATTAACTCCATTGGACTGACCCTATTGGGTTAACTCTATTTGCTTGACTCTATTTGATTTACTCTATTTGCTTAACTCTATTTGCTTAACTCTATTTGATTTACTCTATTCACTTAACTCCTGTCGAATAAACTAGATTCGATAACTCCTTTAACTCTATTCGAATAAACTATATTCGATTAACTCCTCGAACTCTATTCAAATACTCCTATTTAGTTAACTTAACTCGATTGCTTAATCTTGATAACTCAACTTGATAACCTAACTTAATTATCTTAACTTGATAACCTAGCTTGATTATCTTAACTTGATAACTTAATCTTGATAACTCAACTTGATAACCTAACTTGATTATCTTAACTTGATAACTTCATTTGATTAACTTAACGCGCTAACTCAATTTGAATAACTTAACTTGATTATCTTAACTAGATAACTCAAATTGGCTGATTCGACTTGGCTAACCCACTTGATTAACTCGACTTGGCAAACCCACTTTGTTAACTCATTTGACTAGGTTCGACTAACTCTTTTACTATGGTTCGACTAACTCATTTGATTAGGTCCGACTAACTCTTTTGACTTGGTTTGACTAACCCATTTGATTAGGTTCGACTAACTCATTTGATTAGGTTCGACTAACTCTTTTACCATGGTTCGACTAACTCTACTCGTTTAACTCGACTAACCCGACTCGACTAGCCATATTTGTTTAACTCGACTAACTTTCGAATACCATATTCGATTTACTAACTTTCGAGTACCATATTCGATTTATTCGTTTCGAATAACTAAATTCGATTAACTCCTTCGAATACTAAATTCGATTAACTCCACTTCGAATAACTAATTCGATTATCTCCTTTCGAATAACACTATCCGATTAACCCCCTTTGATTTAACTCTTATTCAAATAACTTATATTCGAATAACTCTATTCGATTTGACTCTAGTCGAATGACCCAAATCGATTTAACTCTATTTGTTTAACCCTAATCGATTAACTCATTTGTTTAACTCTTTCTTTTATTAACTCCTATCAAATTTTCCTTTTTATAACCCTATTTATTTTTCCAAATGAATATTCCTTTATTCTATTTATTTACTAAATAAATATTCCTTTATCCTATTTATTTTCTAAATAAATATTTCTCTTTTATAATATCCTTCTGATATTATAAATACTTTAAATCTCAAACTATTTCCTTTTATAAAATCGGTTGATTTTATAAAATTCCTTTATTCTATTTATTCACTAAATAAATATTCCTTTGATTAAATCATATTTATTTAACAAATAAATATTCCTTTATTCTATTCTATTAAACAAATAAATATCTCCTTTATCCTATTTATTTTAACAAATAAATATTTCCATTATTCTATTTGTAAATGTTTCCATAAATATTTCCTTTGATTTCCTATTTGTAAATGTCTTACAAATATTCCTCCTCCTGTTTGTTTTACAAATAATTTCCTTTATATTTGTTTAACAAATATATTTCCTTTTAATTTGATAATCAAATATAATTCTTTTATCAAAATCCTTTTTCTTATATATAAAATCCAGTGATTTTATATAAATAAATCATTTTCAAAAAATACTTTTGAAAATCTCCTTTCTACATTCTGGTATTTTCTTATGGTATTTAACACACTATATAACAATGATAAACATCGTCCAAACACACATAATCAATCATCAGATAATATATCACATTATATATCACAATATATATAAATCACAATAAAATAGATGTTGAGGAATCCAGTTTGATTCCTCCAACCTGTTTCCCTGCATCATAGATGTTAGACAATATAACTAACATCGATTTCACTTTACTGTGAAATATTTTGATAAACAGAATCGACATATAAATGTTTAACAGTTTATATATATATATATAAAATTTCTACTAACTGACTAGCAGTTCAATCAAACAACCAACACACAGTCAAACATATAATATTTAACAGTGCTAAGAATACGTTGTAAAAATAGTACTGTACAGAGTTGGTGAGTTTTACTCACATTGGACGATCATCGTCATAACCATCGCTTGATTCAGACAATTTATTTTGCTATAAATTGTAACGTGCTCCAATTGACTCGCGGTCAGTTTCATTGTGTAGTGTCCGTCCATACGATCCCAACGTGACTGACGGTTCGTGATTCTGATTTCATATGATCGAGATATAGCAGTTACAAGTTTGATCTAGTTTAAATTAAATAAAATAAAACCTTAACTTTTTAAATTGGGCTTAACCTATTTCTTCCGGCCCACTAACCAACCCGCAAGCCCAAATCCCACGTGAACAGTTCCTTGTCTTCTTCAAAATGAAGTGTCGTGACCTCCAGGAAAGAATCCTCACCATTGCCGAGAATCATGCCTTCCGATCTCCATCTTCTCTCCCTTAAAACCCAAACCAAATACACCACTGCCCTCCTCATGAAAATCTCTGTCCTCTCCTCCTCCCAAGACCTGACTCGTACGCACCCAGCCTGTCGCGGCCTCACAGCATTTCAGCGCTGCCCAAGTTATACCATCGACACTTTTAAAATCCAATAAATCCCAAAAATTTAGAACAGATGCTAAATCACATGCCGAACTCAAATCCAACATCCATTCGAGCTAAAACCCCCTGTGTTTGGATCGAGTCCCAACCCTAACCGACGCTGGCAAATGAACAACGACACCAGTGTTGATCGAAGGTGCTCAAACTCGTACAGGATGGAGATAATCTTCTTCCGAACTCATAGATAGTGGTTTGAGGATTTTAGGATTTTTACTTTATTTTCTTTTGATTTGAAGTGGATCGAATATTTTACTGGAAGTAAAAATGGGAGCGGCGCATTTTTCTGGCTAGAGGTAAGTTAGGTTAGGGTTTAGAGAGTTGAAGGTATTATATAGTATATTTTTAATAATTAAATATTCGATTATTTTATTAAATTCTAAGCAATCGTTATGTGTATCAGTCTTTAAAAATTCCTGAGGCCACATACGATACCCAAAAATCACCAAACTGGACATGCAGCTGCAGCTCGACATTACGGTCCCAACGAAACTGGTTTCGTCGAATTCCGACTCTGTATGCTCACACAGCGTATTTTTAACCGTTGAAATACTAACTATTTCTCAGTCTAAAAATCCGTACGGTCACACAGTGACTCTAAAAATCACCAAACTTGGAATCTAACAACTATTTGATATTGCGGATCCAACAAAACTGGTTTTGTCGAATTCCGACTTCGTTTGCAAAAGTGGCTATTTTTAAAGCTCTGGATGACCCATTTAAATATATAAATATATTTAAATATAATTAAATTATATATTTATAAATAAATATTATCGTCTATATTCACAGTGGAATACCATACAGCTCTAGAATATTCCTATATGAATTTCTAGCTCGATATTCACTTCTGGGTCAACCCGATATTCTGTTTATATTGAAATTCCTTTTTAAAATATAAATAGTTCCTGTATAAATTATAAACGAATTCCACAGCGACTTTTCTGAAATTTGATTTAGACATATCTCAAAATCTACACAATGAAATCCCGATTTTTCTCTTCCACTAGAAAGATATACTCCACCAGCTCCACACATTTCTTGTTTCATAGAAATCCGGCTTAAAACGAATCCTGTATATTCAGTTGAAGTTCAAATCGCCAAATATCGAACTGCAGCGCCATTTCAAGCTCGATTTTAATTATAATATAATTATACGTGCAAAATGACGTCGATTGGATATATTCGTCAATATAATTCAAATCTAAGCTGAATTAAATATTAGGGATGACCCAGTTCACATTATATTGTCAATTCACTATTTCTGGTTATTTCTGAATTAAATATATTATTCTATTATTTAATTTAAATAAATATTCACTATAATTTAATTAATGACAATTTATTTCCCTAAATCACTATTTATATAATTTAATAAATTAATTATAATACCCCTGCCAATGCGGGTCATTACACAAAGGAATTAAGAAAATCAGAAACTAACTGGAGATTAGTTAAGTGAATGGTTTCTGGGGTATTGATCTGATGTTGGTTTCGGCCTTCGGGGTTAATACTTAGGGAATTGCTCACTTACTAATTTATGGTTAGGGACTGATTGAAATGGAATGTGATTTTGGGTTTATCGTGAATCGTGTTTTAAATGACACTGATTCTTTAACCCAAGTAAAGATTAAAACTAAGTGGAGTTTTAATGAATCTTTAAATAAATTGAAAAAAAGATCGAGAATGGAGTATCACCAGTTTGCTCCAGGCGATAGTTAAATCTTTAATTAGACTTGAACGTGAAATGGTAATTGAATTTACCGATAACACCATGGTGTTAGATATGAAGTATTACCAGTTTTACTTCATGAGATGAATAGGTTGGGATTGGGAAATAAAATAAATGATCACTTCGGTGTGGTTCGCTAATCCCGACTAGTTTGAATTGATATTCAAAAGTAGATTAAAGAATAAATTTAAAGGATTTATCTTTGATAAAATTAATGGGAACCTTTCCCTAAGAATGTGAAATTTAGAAACTAACTGTCGGTTAGCTAAGCAGAATGGTTTCCTGGGTATTGATCTGATGTTGGTTTCGGCCTTCGGGGTTAATATTTGGGGAATTATTCTCTTGATTAATTTACGGTTAGTGATTGATGAACTGGAATGAGGCGTATGTTGTGTTTGTGTAACACGTATTTATTATATACGCGAGTTATTCAGAAAGACCGGGTTTATCCCATTCTGAATAACTGATACGACGATATGTCGAAGATGAAGACGGTGGTTGAAGACCGGAGGTCTTCACGTCGTTTGGGTGATTACTGATGATCTTGATTGGGCCGTACATCCGAGAGGAGGGAATCAGTTGGTGATCGTCCAGACGTACTTGGAGATCGATGGATATGCGAGGTACAAGGTGCCTCCGGTTTCGTTCAGACCCAGAACGGACTTGTAAATGGACTGTGTGTCTGACATTGGATTTCATTCTATGCAACTGATATCGGTTGCATAGAGTGGTTTGCCTGTGTGGCATGCTAAGATGCAAATGATCAAGGCTTCTGTTGCAAAGCAGAGTCTTGTGGTGGATGATCAAAGCATAGCCTGTGTGGCATAGCTTTGTGTAACATTGATTCGCGAGCCTCACACCCCGGTTGTGAACCAGAAACGGGAGAGGACCTCAGGGAGGGCATGCGTTTCTTTCTAGCTCGAAGTGGCGTCAGTGGTTTTACACGCCTTGACGAGTTTGACTTATGTGGTTGTTGCTGTTGCGAGGCGCCTCAGATATATCGGTGACTTTGTGAAGCCGATGGAGTCATTCGTTGGCTCATTGATACCCCAAAGGGTGGGGAAACGCAGTGTTCAGGAATTTTAATCCACATCGGTGGACCGGCCCTGTCGCTCCAAGGAATCACCTGTGTCTGGGTCCTGAGACACGGGCTAGAGCGTCTCGAATCGGTAGAGGACGATCCATGACCTCGGTTCATAGATGGAAATCCAATTTCCAAATACGTGATTCTGCGGTTTTATTTGTAGAGCCTAGTATGGCGACATGATATATGGTACTCATGCCGTCTATGATTGATACTTATGATTTGAACTTGTTTTGACACTATACACCTATAGTAATAATAAAAGATGAAATCTAGCGTATCAAGCATTCTTTGGCTATTATAAGGTAAAACCCTATCCTCCGGCTTGCGTTGCATTGTGTGATGGGACCTGGGTCTTATAATAGCTTCATTGTTCTTTATTTAGCATTGCGTTGTTGTTTTATGCACTGATATTCTTGGGAGGAAACTCGTTCCGTGTTATACGGCGTGGTCCCTTGATTTACCTAACTTTAAAATAAAGATTTATAACTATTTTAGTTCTCACACCAGTCACATGACTGACCTGGAGTTTATTGTTTTAACCTAAACTCTGGGTGCCCTTATTTTGACACGGGCAGCTAGTAATTTTGGTTTTGCAGATATATATTCACAGGATCCTGGTTTACAGCTGGAATGATACCCGGAAAGCTTTGTATCCGTATATCTCTTCTAGTTGTGTATTGTATTATTTTCCGCTGCTATGTAATGTATTGTAATCTCTGATATTTATCGAATGTGTAATATTGATTTATACTCTGTATATTCTTGTAATCTGATGAATTGTTGTAATTTACAATGAAATGTTCTTCCGTCTGAGTTCTAATTTGTCGTGTTCTCAAAACAATCAGGCGTTTCAAACGGTCTTGATCGGTTTAGTGACTGATTCGGATCGAGCGAAATTCCTTTTCGTCACAGTGGTATCAGAGCTTTGGTTTACAAAGCTCAGAGAACAAGACACATTAGAACCATACGAAAGAATTCATCAGAGATGGGATTAGTAATATCCAACGAGAATGACTCGTTAAAGATAGGATCAGTAGTATCCTAGAACAAGTGTGAAGAGTATATTTTTAAAATGAAAACAATTTTGTTTTGAAAATTTAAATCGTTTTATACATATTTGAATATTTATTTGTATTTATTTGGACAGTCCAGTGTATATAGACTTTGCGTATACGTCTGATCCACGTGTATTTGAAGTTTTAATGTACTGGATAGATATAGAATTACACTCTAGTCACCCGGAGATGGTACTGATGATTGTCATGACATCATTAGTATTTATGTTCGAGTTACGAAGGTGGAATTTCTATATATTTCCTATTGACTGGTGTGAGAACCAAAATTAGATAGGGCCTATTGTTGTGATTTGGCACCAAAAATGTGATTTTTGACTATATATCAAAGTTATGAATTTGAAATGATAATCAACAAATTGATTGCTGGTTGTGTTGTTTGATTATTGTTTGAATTAATTAAATGTTGAACCGTTTAGCCAAATTGAACCAAATAGTGAATTGTATTGAAAATTAGTCGCATTTGCATGCATATACATGTACTTATATTGTACAGGTCATAGCAAGGAGGCTAGAGCAGAAGAATAAAATTGTTTGCCCGACAAATAGGTACATGTTTACGGTAATTTACTGTTTTGTTTGGGTGATGATGATTTTATGAGCCGATTGGCTTGCCGCTTGGCTTTTTCTTTTTCTTTTGGATTGAAGAAGGCCATGGGAGGCTATATGAAATATCCTGAAGTCCCCGGTGCAGGGGAGGTTATGGCGAAATTTTTCGAAAATTTAGGGTGTTAGCCAAATTTTTGAAAATTTTGAAAAGTTCTTAGAAACTGAAAAGTTGAAGAACTTAAGCCGTAGTGAAAATAGTGAAAGCTGAGTTGATTTATTAAACAACTTTCGGCTTCGTTCCTTTTCGGGGACGAAAAATTTTAAGTGGGGGAGATTGTAATAACCCGGAAATCCGAGCCAATTTAAAAACTTTATTTTGGTAATTTTAGTGAATTTAGAATATTTGAAATGGATTATTTTAAATAATATCGATGAAAAATTTATTTTGAATAGAATTAGAACATATATATTTATAAACGTCGTCGTTAGAATATAAATATTTATTTATAATTATAAAAGGAATTGAAAATGGCGCGGTAGTTCGATAATTCGATTTCAAATTTCAATTGAACATACCGGGTGAAAAATAAACCGGAATTTAGCGAAACCAAAAATAATAGAAACTAATTGTGAATATCTTTCCAACGAATCCAAAAAATCAAAATTTCATAGCGTGGATAAAAAGATATGCCCAGTTGAAAATTCAGAATAGTCGCTATGGAATTTTGGCCCTTAAAAATAGCCATTTTGCAAACGACCTCGGTTTTCGACGAAACCACTCTTGTTGGATCCGTGATGTCAAATTAATGCTAGGTTTCAAATTTAGTAATTTTTCGAATTAGTATGTGAGCGTGGCAAAGGAAAACGCGTTTAACCAGTTTCAGTTGATTTTAATCGACTGGAAAATGACCATTTTTCAAACGGTCTCAAAATTCGACGAAATTAGTTTTGTTAGGACCGTATCGTCAATACGAAGCTAGAAAATATTTTTCTGGAATATTTTGAGTTAGTATGTGACCCCGGTAAATTGAAATGCGCGTTCAAATTCAATATATAGAGTTATATTTTGATTTTGACGAAAACTGATCGAAACGATCGAATCAGCCTACGATACATATCCCATTGTGTTCGCAATAGGGGTAATTAGATGTGGACGAAAGGCGGTGGGTCTCGTTTCGAGTTCGAAATAAAAAGTTACTTTTTGGTGGAAATTAAAATAATAAAATATACAAAACATTTACAATAACCCCCCTATTTCTCTTTCTGGTCAACACTTAGTAACGAAATAAATAAAAAAACCGCCCGTTCCGATCCGGACCTCGTCGCCCCTTCCTCGCCGCCTCCGCCGCCCAAGACTACCCCGCCGCCGCTACCACGCTGGCGATTCCCACCACCCTCGAAACCACCCTCCCTCGCTCCTCTCTCTCCTCCTTCTCTAAAGGAAACCGCAGCCCAAAGTCCCCAAATCATCCACCACTTAACCCTAGCCGCCATCAGCCAGTCGCGCCGGCCACCGCCCCAGCACCACATCGACTCCGACGCCACCTGAACCGCGCCCAGTCCAGTGCGCCGCCGGCCAGAGCGCAAGCCTCCTTCTTCGGACAGATCGGAAAATGAAGGTGAGTTCTTGTCTTAATTTAAAAATCTGAGTTTTTTTTTCTGATATAGACATATGGATTAAATCAGTTTGCATATATATGGCAAATAAAAATTGAATCTTTATTGTTTGAGTGGTTAAGTAAAGATTCAATTTTTAATATAGAAAATATCATATTGTTAATGAGAAAAGAATATATTTTTAACTATATAAAGGTCGGATTTTTTAACTATATAAAAAGGTGATTTTTCATTATCATGTAGCGAATGTATAAGAATTTGATTTTTTTTAAATATAGAAAAGCTTTGATTTTTATAATATGAAAGATCGAATTTTTAGATGTGAAAAGATTGTGTTTTTATAAATATAAAGATTATATTTTTTATATAAGAGAATATTATATTTTTATATAGGAAAATATTATATTTTTGTAAAACTGAAAAGATTCGATTTATAAAACTGAAAAGATAGGATTTTTATATATGTAGCGTTGAAATAAAAATACGATTTTTAATATGAAAATCACGTGAAACAGATTGCGATGGGACCGATTGGAAATGAATTAAAATTCAAACCGTTCAGCAATAAAGAACGGCGGAGTGGAACCCTCGGTGAGAACTTCTGAAACACCCCACCTCCGTTAGGGTCACTCTCAAAGGGAATGCCCTAATTTTGGTGGAGGTTTATAAGTATAAATCACAGATATACAAGACAGATATAATAACACATATTTTTGAACAGCGGAAAACAACAACTTTTATTTCATTAAAATACGTGTTACACCAACCATACCATAATTGTCTTACAACACTTCCAAAAACATAACATCTTCATAACTGTCTTGATTACATTATTTAAAGAAGCATAAAGAAAACATAAATAAACTGCAAAAGTCCCATAATTGCTGTCCAAAGCCATAGTCCAAAACGAAAAGATCCAAGCAATACATTCTTTCTCTTCAAGCTAGATATGAAGGCTGGTCAAGCTGCGGTATTCCCTCCCTGTGGACCTGGGGGGGGGGAATGGAAGAAAAGAAGACGAAAGAAGAGTAGAGTCAGACATAAAGCCTGAGTAAGTCTAGGACTATTCAGTCTATGAATAAAGAACTGGGTATGATAAGTATAAACTAGAAATGGGAAAGCACCATAAACCAAGTTAAGTTGTCTAGGGTCGAATATACTATCGTACCCCATATTAATCTCTGTACCCATATAAACTAGTTCCCAACAGGCACCCCATAATCAGGGTGAAGTGATCCATTTTATGATGATCGGCTCCTACTCGCATAGTTACATGTGTCTTACGGCCCCCGATGTTGTAGTTACCTGTGCTGGTCCCACCATGGGGTGTATCAAGTCCCATGGTGGCGGCCCGACACAATCCTAGAATGCACAGGTATGCTACTGGTACCCAGTGCCTTATTTTTCTGCGCCGGAGTGTGTGCACGCCCGTACCCCGTTAGAACCTACACTGCTGCACCACCGCCATCGATTTTGACCTCTTACAGTCAGCCCTGTAATCGTGCCCCACCCTGCCTAGTTTCAGGGTATCGTGATATGCCTTGTAGGGTTACTGCTGAAAAGGGTCCCCCGCTACTAGGTTTTCTATTTCTAGCCAACATGCTAAGTTGGTTAAGTGTTTTATAAACCTAACCCCCAATCAGTCTGTTTAGTTTAGCATGTTCCATTTTGATTAAGTCTTAATTCACTTAATCCTATCAATCCTGACTCAGCCTTAATTGTCTTATTAAAGCCTTGACCTCTCACATTAGACATGTATTGTTGTGGCTGCCTGTTGCCGGTTGGGTCCGGGCAGTCTTACGCCACAACTCAGTCTAACCTCGGGTCCTTATTGGGCTCCGTGTTTAACCACCCACATTGGATAGGTATTGTTGTGACTACTGGACAGCCGGGCGGTTCCGGGCAGGTTTACATCACAACTCAATCCAACCTCGGGTTAAACACATCGTATTTTCTACATTTACATATTCTGTCTCTTTTCTTTTTATATGTAAATATTTGCGGCCCATTATTCAAATTCATCTTTATTGATTAAGATTTATTTATGCCACTTAATTGTTTTTCAAGGTTGTTGGCATGCGTCAAACATGCCAACACATATGTTCTACATTTTAGCCCAAACGTCAATACCCCCGTTTTACACGTTCGTTCAAATGTAAGGTGTGTTGGGTTTAATACTTAAACCCAATTTAGCCATATGAAAAGGGGAGGCTTATAACATGGTGTTTATAAGGTAACATAAAAAGGGGAGTGTGAACGCATGAACTTGCAACATAACGATTCAATTAACATAAGGTAGGCACATGTGAACTTGCAATTGTAACAACATATAATATAAGCAATACTTAAACTTGAATCGTTCTATTCACATAATCATGGTATAAACAAAACATGAATCATTCTATTCGTGTAGTCATGGCATAAATGATACTTAAACATGAACCATTCTAATCATATAATTATGGCATAATCATAATTGAACATGAGTCCTTCTATTCATATAGTCATGGCATAAACATAATTGAACATGAATCCTACTATTCATATAATCATGGTTTTTATCCTATCTATGTAACATGTAAGTGGGATGTAATTCTAGTGTAATTTCTAATGTAACTTACGTGCCAAATATATTATCATATGATTATGATAACAACATAAGCCTAGAAACATGTTTTCAACTAGGCATAATAACAAACATAGTTTGGTCATGTTCATAAAATTAATACAAGCTTACAAAGACGCTTGCTTTTGTCACTATTACAAAATCATGATTTTTATACTTGAACTATGATACCAATTTCAACATAACCTTCATATGAATCATAATACTTAGGTGAATCAAATTACACTAAAGATGACCATAGAATTTTACATCATGTTGGCATAACAATAAATCATAGACTTGCATGAATTTCAAATAAACTATTACAACATATAGTTGTTATTCTCAACATGAATCATATACTTGCAATTATCAAATAGGTGTTGTAAATAACTACCACAAACATGTAGTTTTCAATATGAATCATATGCTTGCATGAATCCCAATTAAAATTCCACAACATGTGGTTGTCAACATAAACCATTATCTTGTACGAATCAAATCGTACACCATAGCATTGCCAAATCAAAATAACATACAAACATAAGTTATTATCGCCACAATTCCATTTCGTTGTTAACTTTCAATGCAAGTCGCGTACTTGCAAATATCCAATCGTATACCATAATATTCCCAAATCGTTTAGCATCAAAGCAACATACAAATATAGATTATTATCGCCACAATTCCATTTCTTACTTTACACAAATCAACACAATTATTTAATTCACATCGGAATAGCACTCTACTTACAACGTGTGACGAATCTTCAATTCAGGAATCTGAATTCTGAATTTGGAGATGCTATCCTTTGTTGTAGGCGTTGTTTTGATTGATTTGACGTTGCTTTAAGCTTTTGATTTATCTCCTAATTGTCTCTCTTTTTCTGACGGCTATCCTCAGTCTCTCCTCAGCAGCATGACGGTCTCATCTCCATTTTAGTTTATGTGAATTAGGGTTAGTCTTAGGTCCTTTTTATAGAGTTTGTGAGTTAATTTAGACCGTCGATGAAGCTTGGTTCAATAATAGCCGTTCGTTCAAAGGAGAGACCAACCAGGAGCTGACACCTAGCCCTAGTGACAAGGCAAGGCTCAGCAAATCGACCAAACACAGACTAGGCCAGCCAGGGGGGGCTGGGTTCGACCTGGCTCAGGAGCCAGGTCGACTCCCTAGTCGACCCCCAGGTCGACTCTAGAGTCGACCTGCCTGGGCAGGTCGACACCTAGGTCGACACCCAGGTCGACCTGGCCTGGCAGGTCGACCCTAGGGTCGACCCCCAGGTCGACCTGGTAGGTTTGGGCGGGAATTTTCCCGCCTACTTTGATTGGGCTGAAATCCAAATCTGTTTTCGAAATTCGAATTTTCTGAAACTTCATCGGGCCATAATTTGGTCATACGGACTCCGTTTTTCGAAAACTCGGACTCTATTTCGCGTATTTTTCCGAGACGAACACAATGGCATATCCCGTTTCCCTTAATACTTTGATTTGAAATTTATTATACTTTAATTTGTGGATTTCACTGTTATAAAATACACGGGGTGTTACATTCTCCCCCACTTAGAAGGATTTCGTCCCGAAATCTTCAAGTTCAGGAAGAATGTACATCCTAACATCCATCTACTCATCCATCAAACACGAGCATCCATTGTCCTTAAAAGACTTCTAATGCTTCATGACAATATGCGAAGTGTGTGTGTACATGTACTTATCTAATGCAAAATCAGGCGGTCTACTGATTCAGTTGACCTCCTTAATGCGAATTATGTAAGTGTTATGAATCCATTAAGTATGCAAATCCTCCTATTCATGATTCTACATGAGTGCACAATCATTCATACAAATGCAACATCCATATGACACATACTAAAGTTCAATCATATACGAATGCAAACATATATGCATATGCAATATGAAGTGATTGAGCCTATCTAAAACCTAGATTGTGTGTGTATATGCAACCACGAGCATCCACTAGCAATCACTTGCAACCACTTGCAATCATCATCCATAACATGTTTCAATTACATGTTTTCATCCAAAGGGTTTCTACCTAAAAGATAGGGTCGAGGAGATATACCTAAAAAGATAGATAAAAGCGCAACTTAAGGAAAAAGGAAAGATCAAAGATGTACCCTCGAAAAGAAAAGGGTAGGCTGCGCGTATTTTAGCTTCAGTTTCCCAAGTTGCATCTCCTTCGGCGTCGCTCCACTGAACTTTGACGAACTTGACTTCGCGGTTGCGTAGCTTCTTCACTTCCGTTCCTAATATGCGGGTTGGAACTTTCCTTATGGTTGCTTCGCGTTCCACTTCAGCTTCTTCTAGGATATTTGGCTCTACCACTTCAGCAGACTCATGTAGACATTTTCGGAGATATAAAACGTGAAAGACGTTGTGAACTCCGGCCAATTTTTCGGGTAGCTCCAATCTATAGGCCATTTTCCCAATTTTCTCAATGTTAGGGAATGGCCCTACGAACCTCGGTGCTAGCTTTCCTGTGGTTCCAAAACGAACAACGTTAGCGGAGATACCTTAAGAAAAACTCTGTCCCCAACCTCAAATTCAAGGTCGGTCCTCCTCTTGTCGGCGTAGGACTTTTGTCTGTCTTGGGCCATCTTCATCCTTCTTCGTATTAAGTTTACTTTTTCTGAAGTCTCTCGGATCATATCTGGTCCAAGTATGAGCTTATCAGTAGACTCCCACCAACAAGTGGGCGATCGGCACGGTCTTCCATATAAAGCTTCGAAGGGCGCCATTCCGATGGTTGCTTGATAGCTGTTGTTGTAGGCAAATTCCACCAAAGGAAGATGGTCTTCCCACGTCCCTCCGAAGTCAAGGATGCACAGTCTTAAATGGTCCTCCAAAACTCTGTTCACTCTTTCTGTTTGGCCGTCGGTTTGGGGATGATAGGCTGTGCTCAAGCATAACTGTGTGCCTACCGCTTCTTGCAGACTCCGCCAAAACTCACTGGTGAAGATAGGGTCTCGGTCACTAACAATGCTGGATGGTATTCCATGGAGTCGAACGATTTCCTTGAGGTAAAGAGATGCTAGGGATGAGGCAGTCTTTTACTTTTGACGGGTAAAAAGTGGGCGCTTTTAGTAAGCCTATCCACTATTACCCAAATGCTAGTGTTGCCTCTCCTAGACCTAGGCAGCCCATCGATGAAGTCCATTGAGATACTATCCCACTTCCACTGCGGGACCTCTAGAGGATGTAGCAGACCGCCAGGCTTTTTCTGTTTCGCCTTAACCTGTTGGCACACCGTACACTTAGAAACGAATTCTGCCACGTCCTTCTTCATGCCGTTCCAAAAGAAAGTTCTTTTTATGTCCTTGTACATTTTATCTCCGCCTGGGTGTATCGTCATCTTGGAGTGATGTGCTTCCTCGAGAACCTTCTTTACTAAATCCCTTGTCTGTGGGACGCATAGTCTTCCGTCTCGCCTTAGCCAACCCTTATCGTCGATGGAGTATCTGTTGAGATGACTTGAAGTCTCACCCCTAATTAGCCTATCAATCGTCTCCACAAGCTAAGGGTCCTCGCGTTGTGTTGTCCCTATCGAGTCCACTAAAGTCGGGCGTACTTCGAGCGATGCTAGCAAGCCTGGTACAAAATCGGAGGAAGGCCTAAAGTCGAAGCTGGCTATAAACTCTAGGCTTTGTCTTTCAACAAACAGTGGGCTTAAGGTCAGTTTATTTCGGCTCAACGCGTCTGCCACTACGTTGCCTTTGCCCGGAGTATAGGAGATCTCGAAATCATACGAGGCAAGAAACTCCATCCATCTTTGTTGCCTCAAGTTAAGATCTTTTTGCGAGAAAAGATATTTCAACGATTTATGGTCAGTGTAAAGTTCGAACTTCTCACCTAGGAGATAGTGTCGCCAAGACTTGAGTGCAAAGACGATGGCGGCTAATTCAAGATCGTGGGTCGGGTAGTTCTTTTCATTCACTTTCAATTGTCTCCCTCCATAAGCTACTACCCTTCCTTCTTGCATTAAGACGGCGCCTAGCCCTGTCCCACATGCATCTGTATAAACAGTGAACATCTTGCTTCCATCTGGCAACGTCAAAACTAGGGCTGTTGTAAGAGCCCTTTTCAGTCGCTGGAAAGCAAACTCGCAATCCAAGTCCCAATTGAACACTAGATTCTTCTTGGTCAACTTTGTGAGCGGGGCTGAGATTTTCGCAAAATCCCTTATGAACTTTCGATAGAAACCTGCTAGTCCTAGAAAACTTCAGACCTCAGTTGCATTCCTTGGTGTCTTCCAATCCTGTACCGCCACTACCTTAGCAGGGTCCACTGCTAACCCTTGTTTGGATACTATGTGCCCAAGGAACCTCACTTCTTCTCTCCAAAAGTGGCATTAGGAGAATTTGGCTTTTAGCAGATGGACTCGCAGAGTTTCCATGATTGTCCTTAAGTGCTGAGCATGTTCCTCTTCACTCTTTGAGAAGATAAGGATATCGTCTACGAAGACCACTACGAACTTATTGAGGGAATCTCTTAATACCCTACTCATCAGGTCCACGAAGTAAGCAGGTGCATTTGTCAAGCCGAAAGGCATGACAAGCCATTCAAAGAAGCCGTCTGGGGTTCTGAATGACGTTTTATCGATACTATCTTTGGCCACCCTTAGCTGATGAAAACCGGTCGCTAAATCGAGTTGGGAGAAAACAGACGCTCCTACAAGCTGATCAAACAAATCGTCAATTCTGGGGAGAGGGTGCCTATTCTTTTTCGTTAGCTTGTTGAGCTCACTATAGTCAACACATAGACGGAGTGAACCATCCGCCTTTGTAGCGAACACCACTGGAGCGCCCCATTCTGAAATACTCCTCCTAATGAACCCCTTTTCTAGAAGCTCTTTAATCTGTTTACTAAGCTCTTTCCTTTCCCGTGGAGCCATGTGTCTAACGGGCAACGCAACGGGCTTTGCATTATCTACAAGGTATATGCGGAAGTCTATCTCCCATTTCGGAGGCAAGCCCTTCACCTCTTCGAAGACATCCGGATATTGCTGGACCACTCTAACCGATTGCAAATTTTCAATGGAGGCATCAAGCGATTCAAGATAACTAAGCATAACCGCATACGAGGGATTACACGAAATTTCCAAAGTATTACCGAGCTGGGTTAGGAGCCTAACAACCCTTTTCTCACAATCGAGGATGGCCCCATTACTGGATAGCCAATCCATGCCCAAAATCAAACCATATCCCGAAAAGCCCAAAACAAAGGCACTACATTTAAATTCTATGCTTAGAATAGAAAATTTCAATCCCAAACAAATCATAGACAAATGAGCTGGGCCCCCAATTGGGTTTGAAACAATTAAGGGGTCCTCTACCATACTAGTTTTTAGGTGCAGAGATTCTACTAAAGCAGACGAATAAAGGAGTGTGATGCGCCGGAATCAAATAAAGTGCGAACGGGGTGATCATAAAGATAAACTACACTTTCTACAGAAGTATTTGTACCTCGCTGTTGCAGAGGTGGCGCTTCTAGCACATGAACTTGTGCCCCTGAGGTGGATCCAGCCCTCTGCCGCTGTCCTCGTTTCTTTGGGCAGTCCTTTGCCATGTGGCCTGTCTCACCGCAAGAAAAGCACCCACCATTCATCTTGGCCTTCTTTTTTCGGCAATCTTTTACTAAGTGCCCCACTTTGCCATAGAAATTACACTTCCTCTTCTCTCTGTTGCCTTTCCCGCCCTTCTTAAAGTCTATCTTCTTAGGCTGCAAACCCTCTTTCTTCCCTTGAGAGTTTTCTGCCTTTGTCTCCTTCTTGCCCTTATCCTCTTCGTTCAGCAACGCCATCTGTACCAACCTTTCATACGTAGCTCCCATAGGTATATGGGTCATGGCCAAACTGTGTAATGGCTCATTCAACCCTTTGACAAAACGGAGAGCCTTCTTGTGCGGGGTGTTGACTAAGTCCAGTCCGAACCTAGCCAGCTCATCAAACTGATTAACATACTCTTTGACTGTCTTGTTCCCTTGCTTAAGAAATAAGAATTTTTCCAACTGCAAACTCCTTTCCGCATCTGAGAGAAATTTAGCCTCAAACCTTGCCCTAAAGTCCTCCCATGTTTCCACTGGTCTTTCTGCATTAGTGACTTCCCACCAGTAGGAAGCCTCGCCTTTAAGTAGCCATACTGCCAGTTGTACTTTCTGTCTATCCTCTACCTCAAATATGATGAATAAGTCCTCGGTTTCTTTCAGCCAATTTCTAGCTGCCACGAAGGACTCAGTTCCATGAAAATCCTTTCCTCCCATAGCTTTAAAATCTTTACATATCTTAGCAAAGGTGTTTCCCCGCGGAGGAGGTGGAGGAAGAGGTGCTGCTGCAGCTGGATGATTTCCTGCAGCTGGGGGAGGAGGAACGGTAGGACCTGGCTGAGTGGCCCTTGCTTCTAATAACCGTCTAAACCAACCAGGTATTGGTACACCCTCTGACAAGTTAAGTTCTTCGGACATGCTGAAACAAAAAGGATAGATTCAAAACGGAGGATAAGAGATAGTTCCTAGGGCTTTGGGGGGACTTTTCCTTTTAAAATAAAATAATATTTTATCTTTTAAAAATGCTACTTTAAATTTCCTTTTTGAAAAATAAATTTTCAAAACTTTTTATCTTATCTGGTAAACCTATGCTCTGATACCAAGTGAAACACCCCACCTCCGTTAGGGTCACTCTCAAAGGGAATGCCCTAATTTTGGTGGAGGTTTATAAGTATAAATCACAGATATACAAGACAGATATAATAACACATATTTTTGAACAGCGGAAAACAACAACTTTTATTTCATTAAAATACGTGTTACACCAACCATACCATAATTGTCTTACAACACTTCCAAAAACATAACATCTTCATAACTATCTTGATTAAATTATTTAAAGAAGCATAAAGAAAACATAAATAAACTGCAAAAGTCTCATAATTGCTGTCCAAAGCCATAGTCCAAAATGAAAAGATCCAAGCAATACATTCTTTCTCTTCAAGCTGGATATGAAGGCTGGTCAAGCTGCGGTATTCCCTCCCTGTGGACCTGGGGGGGGGAACGAAAGAAAAGAAGACGAAAGAAAAGTAGGGTCAAACATAGAGCCTGAGTAAGTCTAGGACTATTCAGTCTATGAATAAAGAACTGGGTATGATAAGTATAAACTAGAAATGGGAAAGCACCATAAACCAAGTTAAGTTGTCTGGGGTCGAATATACTATCGTACCCCATATTAATCTTTGTACCCATATAAACTAGTTCCCAACAGGCACCCCATAATCAGGGTGAAGTGATCCATTTTATGATGATCGGCTCCTACTCGCATAGTTACATGTGTCTTACGGCCCCCGATGTTGTAGTTACCTGTGCTGGTCCCACCATGGGGTGTATCAAGTCCCATGGTGGCGGCCCGACACAATCCTAGAATGCACAGGTATGCTACTGGTACCCAGTGCCTTATTTTTCTGCGCCGGAGTGTGTGCACGCCCGCACCCCGTTAGAACCTACACTGCTGCACCACCGCCGTCGATTTGACCTCTTACAGTCAGCCTAGTAATCGTGCCCCACCCTGCCTAGTTTCAGGGTATCGTGATACGCCTTGTAGGGTTACTGCTGAAAAGGGTCCCCCGCTACTAGGTTTTCTATTTCTAGCCAACATGCTAAGTTGGTTAAGTGTTTTATAAACCTAACCCCCAATCAGTCTGTTTAGTTTAGCATGTTCCATTTTGATTAAGTCTTAATTCACTTAATCCTATCAATCCTGACTCAGCCTTAATTGTCTTATTAAAGCCTTGACCTCTCACATTAGACAGGTATTGTTGTGGCTGCCGGTTGGGTCCGGGCAGTCTTACGCCACAACTCAGTCTAACCTCGGGTCCTTATTGGGCTCCGTGTTTAACCACCCACATTGGATAGGTATTGTTGTGACTACTGGACAGATAGGTATTGTTGTGGCTGCCTGTTGCCGGTTGGGTCCGGGCAGTCTTACGCCACAACTCAGTCTAACCTCGGGTCCTTATTGGGCTCCGTGTTTAACCACCCACATTGGATAGGTATTGTTGTGACTACTGGACAGCCGGGCGGTTCCGGGCAGGTTTACATCACAACTCAATCCAACCTCGGGTTAAACACATCGTATTTTCTACATTTACATATTCTGTCTCTTTTCTTTTTATATGTAAATATTTGCGGCCCATTATTCAAATTCATCTTTATTGATTAAGAATTATTTATGCCACTTAATTGTTTTTCAAGGTTGTTGGCATGCGTCAAACATGCCAACACATATGTTCTACATTTTAGCCCAAACGTCAATACCCCCGTTTTACACGTTCGTTCAAATGTAAGGTGTGTTGGGTTTAATACTTAAACCCAATTTAGCCATATGAAAAGGGGAGGCTTATAACATGATGTTTATAAGGTAACATAAAAAGGGGAGTGTGAACGCATGAACTTGCAACATAACGATTCAATTAACATAAGGTAGGCACATGTGAACTTGCAATTGTAACAACATATAATATAAGCAATAATTAAACTTGAATCGTTCTATTCACATAATCATGGTATAAACAAAACATGAATCATTCTATTCGTGTAGTCATGGCATAAATGATACTTAAACATGAACCATTCTAATCATATAATTATGGCATAATCATAATTGAACATGAGTCCTTCTATTCATATAGTCATGGCATAAACATAATTGAACATGAATCCTACTATTCATATAATCATGGTTTTTATCCTATCTATGTAACTTGTAAGTGGGATGTAATTCTAGTGTAATTTCTAATGTAACTTACGTGCCAAATATATTATCATATGATTATGATAACAACATAAGCCTAGAAACATGTTTTCAACTAGGCATAATAACAAACATAGTTTGGTCATGTTCATAAAATTAATACAAGCTTACAAAGACGCTTGCTTTTGTCACTATTACAAAATCATGATTTTTATACTTGAACTATGATACCAATTTCAACATAACCTTCATATGAATCATAATACTTAGGTGAATCAAATTACACTAAAGATGACCATAGAATTTTACATCATGTTAGCATAACAATAAATCATAGACTTGCATGAATTTCAAATAAACTATTACAACATATAGTTGTTATTCTCAACATGAATCATATACTTGCAATTATCAAATAGGTGTTGTAAATAACTACCACAAACATGTAGTTTTCAATATGAATCATATGCTTGCATGAATCCCAATTAAAATTCCACAACATGTGGTTGTCAACATAAACCATTATCTTGTATGAATCAAATCGTACACCATAGCATTGCCAAATCAAAATAACATACAAACATAAGTTATTATCGCCACAATTCCATTTCGTTGTTAACTTTCAACGCAAGTCGCGTTCTTGCAAATATCCAATCGTATACCATAATATTCCCAAATCGTTTAGCATCAAAGCAACATACAAATATAGATTATTATCGTCACAATTCCATTTCTTACTTTACACAAATCAACACAATTATTTAATTCACATCGGAATAGCACTCTACTTACAACGTGTGACGAATCTTCAATTCAGGAATCTGAATTCTGAATTTGGAGATGCTATCCTTTGTTGTAGGCGTTGTTTTGATTGATTTGACGTTGCTTTAAGCTTTTGATTTATCTCCTAATTGTCTCTCTTTTTCTGACGGCTATCCTCAGTCTCTCCTCAGCAGCATGACGGTCTCATCTCCATTTTAGTTTATGTGAATTAGGGTTAGTCTTAGGTCCTTTTTATAGAGTTTGTGAGTTAATTTAGACCGTCGATGAAGCTTGGTTCAATAATAGCCGTTCGTTCAAAGGAGAGACCAACCAGGAGCTGACACCTAGCCCTAGTGACAAGGCAAGGCTCAGCAAATCGACCAAACACAGACTAGGCCAGCCAGGGGGGGCTGGGTTCGACCTGGCTCAGGAGCCAGGTCGACTCCCTAGTCGACCCCCAGGTCGACTCTAGAGTCGACCTGCCTGGGCAGGTCGACACCTAGGTCGACACCCAGGTCGACCTGGCCTGGCAGGTCGACCCTAGGGTCGACCCCCAGGTCGACCTGGTAGGTTTGGGCGGGAATTTTCCCGCCTACTTTGATTGGGCTGAAATCCAAATCTGTTTTCGAAATTCGAATTTTCTGAAACTTCATCGGGCCATAATTTGGTCATACGGACTCCGTTTTTCGAAAACTCGGACTCTATTTCGCGTATTTTTCCGAGACGAACACAATGGCATATCCCGTTTCCCTTAATACTTTGATTTGAAATTTATTATACTTTAATTTGTGGATTTCACTGTTATAAAATACACGGGGTGTTACATTCTCCCCCACTTAGAAGGATTTCGTCCCGAAATCTTCAAGTTCAGGAAGAATGTACATCCTAACATCCATCTACTCATCCATCAAACACGAGCATCCATTGTCCTTAAAAGACTTCTAATGCTTCATGACAATATGCGAAGTGTGTGTGTACATGTACTTATCTAATGCAAAATCAGGCGGTCTACTGATTCAGTTGACCTCCTTAATGCGAATTATGTAAGTGTTATGAATCCATTAAGTATGCAAATCCTCCTATTCATGATTCTACATGAGTGCACAATCATTCATACAAATGCAACATCCATATGACACATACTAAAGTTCAATCATATACGAATGCAAACATATATGCATATGCAATATGAAGTGATTGAGCCTATCTAAAACCTAGATTGTGTGTGTATATGCAACCACGAGCATCCACTAGCAATCACTTGCAACCACTTGCAATCATCATCCATAACATGTTTCAATTACATGTTTTCATCCAAAGGGTTTCTACCTAAAAGATAGGGTCGAGGAGATATACCTAAAAAGATAGATAAAAGCGCAACTTAAGGAAAAAGGAAAGATCAAAGATGTACCCTCGAAAAGAAAAGGGTAGGCTGCGCGTATTTTAGCTTCAGTTTCCCAAGTTGCATCTCCTTCGGCGTCGCTCCACTGAACTTTGACGAACTTGACTTCGCGGTTGCGTAGCTTCTTCACTTCCGTTCCTAATATGCGGGTTGGAACTTTCCTTATGGTTGCTTCGCGTTCCACTTCAGCTTCTTCTAGGATATTTGGCTCTACCACTTCAGCAGACTCATGTAGACATTTTCGGAGATATAAAACGTGAAAGACGTTGTGAACTCCGGCCAATTTTTCGGGTAGCTCCAATCTATAGGCCATTTTCCCAATTTTCTCAATGTTAGGGAATGGCCCTACGAACCTCGGTGCTAGCTTTCCTGTGGTTCCAAAACGAACAACGTTAGCGGAGATACCTTAAGAAAAACTCTGTCCCCAACCTCAAATTCAAGGTCGGTCCTCCTCTTGTCGGCGTAGGACTTTTGTCTGTCTTGGGCCATCTTCATCCTTCTTCGTATTAAGTTTACTTTTTCTGAAGTCTCTCGGATCATATCTGGTCCAAGTATGAGCTTATCAGTAGACTCCCACCAACAAGTGGGCGATCGGCACGGTCTTCCATATAAAGCTTCGAAGGGCGCCATTCCGATGGTTGCTTGATAGCTGTTGTTGTAGGCAAATTCCACCAAAGGAAGATGGTCTTCCCACGTCCCTCCGAAGTCAAGGATGCACAGTCTTAAATGGTCCTCCAAAACTCTGTTCACTCTTTCTGTTTGGCCGTCGGTTTGGGGATGATAGGCTGTGCTCAAGCATAACTGTGTGCCTACCGCTTCTTGCAGACTCCGCCAAAACTCACTGGTGAAGATAGGGTCTCGGTCACTAACAATGCTGGATGGTATTCCATGGAGTCGAACGATTTCCTTGAGGTAAAGAGATGCTAGGGATGAGGCAGTCTTTTACTTTTGACGGGTAAAAAGTGGGCGCTTTTAGTAAGCCTATCCACTATTACCCAAATGCTAGTGTTGCCTCTCCTAGACCTAGGCAGCCCATCGATGAAGTCCATTGAGATACTATCCCACTTCCACTGCGGGACCTCTAGAGGATGTAGCAGACCGCCAGGCTTTTTCTGTTTCGCCTTAACCTGTTGGCACACCGTACACTTAGAAACGAATTCTGCCACGTCCTTCTTCATGCCGTTCCAAAAGAAAGTTCTTTTTATGTCCTTGTACATTTTATCTCCGCCTGGGTGTATCGTCATCTTGGAGTGATGTGCTTCCTCGAGAACCTTCTTTACTAAATCCCTTGTCTGTGGGACGCATAGTCTTCCGTCTCGCCTTAGCCAACCCTTATCGTCGATGGAGTATCTGTTGAGATGACTTGAAGTCTCACCCCTAATTAGCCTATCAATCGTCTCCACAAGCTAAGGGTCCTCGCGTTGTGTTGTCCCTATCGAGTCCACTAAAGTCGGGCGTACTTCGAGCGATGCTAGCAAGCCTGGTACAAAATCGGAGGAAGGCCTAAAGTCGAAGCTGGCTATAAACTCTAGGCTTTGTCTTTCAACAAACAGTGGGCTTAAGGTCAGTTTATTTCGGCTCAACGCGTCTGCCACTACGTTGCCTTTGCCCGGAGTATAGGAGATCTCGAAATCATACGAGGCAAGAAACTCCATCCATCTTTGTTGCCTCAAGTTAAGATCTTTTTGCGAGAAAAGATATTTCAACGATTTATGGTCAGTGTAAAGTTCGAACTTCTCACCTAGGAGATAGTGTCGCCAAGACTTGAGTGCAAAGACGATGGCGGCTAATTCAAGATCGTGGGTCGGGTAGTTCTTTTCATTCACTTTCAATTGTCTCCCTCCATAAGCTACTACCCTTCCTTCTTGCATTAAGACGGCGCCTAGCCCTGTCCCACATGCATCTGTATAAACAGTGAACATCTTGCTTCCATCTGGCAACGTCAAAACTAGGGCTGTTGTAAGAGCCCTTTTCAGTCGCTGGAAAGCAAACTCGCAATCCAAGTCCCAATTGAACACTAGATTCTTCTTGGTCAACTTTGTGAGCGGGGCTGAGATTTTCGCAAAATCCCTTATGAACTTTCGATAGAAACCTGCTAGTCCTAGAAAACTTCAGACCTCAGTTGCATTCCTTGGTGTCTTCCAATCCTGTACCGCCACTACCTTAGCAGGGTCCACTGCTAACCCTTGTTTGGATACTATGTGCCCAAGGAACCTCACTTCTTCTCTCCAAAAGTGGCATTAGGAGAATTTGGCTTTTAGCAGATGGACTCGCAGAGTTTCCATGATTGTCCTTAAGTGCTGAGCATGTTCCTCTTCACTCTTTGAGAAGATAAGGATATCGTCTACGAAGACCACTACGAACTTATTGAGGGAATCTCTTAATACCCTACTCATCAGGTCCACGAAGTAAGCAGGTGCATTTGTCAAGCCGAAAGGCATGACAAGCCATTCAAAGAAGCCGTCTGGGGTTCTGAATGACGTTTTATCGATACTATCTTTGGCCACCCTTAGCTGATGAAAACCGGTCGCTAAATCGAGTTGGGAGAAAACAGACGCTCCTACAAGCTGATCAAACAAATCGTCAATTCTGGGGAGAGGGTGCCTATTCTTTTTCGTTAGCTTGTTGAGCTCACTATAGTCAACACATAGACGGAGTGAACCATCCGCCTTTGTAGCGAACACCACTGGAGCGCCCCATTCTGAAATACTCCTCCTAATGAACCCCTTTTCTAGAAGCTCTTTAATCTGTTTACAAAGCTCTTTCCTTTCCCGTGGAGCCATGTGTCTAACGGGCAACGCAACGGGCTTTGCATTATCTACAAGGTATATGCGGAAGTCTATCTCCCATTTCGGAGGCAAGCCCTTCACCTCTTCGAAGACATCCGGATATTGCTGGACCACTCTAACCGATTGCAATTTTCAATGGAGGCATCAAGCGATTCAAGATAACTAAGCATAACCGCATACGAGGGATTACACGAAATTTCCAAAGTATTACCGAGCTGGGTTAGGAGCCTAACAACCCTTTTCTCACAATCGAGGATGGCCCCATTACTGGATAGCCAATCCATGCCCAAAATCAAACCATATCCCGAAAAGCCCAAAACAAAGGCACTACATTTAAATTCTATGCTTAGAATAGAAATTTTCAATCCCAAACAAATCATAGACAAATGAGCTGGGCCCCCAATTGGGTTTGAAACAATTAAGGGGTCCTCTACCATACTAGTTTTTAGGTGCAGAGATTCTACTAAAGCAGACGAATAAAGGAGTGTGATGCGCCGGAATCAAATAAAGTGCGAACGGGGTGATCATAAAGATAAACTACACTTTCTACAGAAGTATTTGTACCTCGCTGTTGCAGAGGTGGCGCTTCTAGCACATGAACTTGTGCCCCTGAGGTGGATCCAGCCCTCTGCCGCTGTCCTCGTTTCTTTGGGCAGTCCTTTGCCATGTGGCCTGTCTCACCGCAAGAAAAGCACCCACCATTCATCTTGGCCTTCTTTTTTCGGCAATCTTTTACTAAGTGCCCCACTTTGCCATAGAAATTACACTTCCTCTTCTCTCTGTTGCCTTTCCCGCCCTTCTTAAAGTCTATCTTCTTAGGCTGCAAACCCTCTTTCTTCCCTTGAGAGTTTTCTGCCTTTGTCTCCTTCTTGCCCTTATCCTCTTCGTTCAGCAACGCCATCTGTACCAACCTTTCATACGTAGCTCCCATAGGTATATGGGTCATGGCCAAACTGTGTAATGGCTCATTCAACCCTTTGACAAAACGGAGAGCCTTCTTGTGCGGGGTGTTGACTAAGTCCAGTCCGAACCTAGCCAGCTCATCAAACTGATTAACATACTCTTTGACTGTCTTGTTCCCTTGCTTAAGAAATAAGAATTTTTCCAACTGCAAACTCCTTTCCGCATCTGAGAGAAATTTAGCCTCAAACCTTGCCCTAAAGTCCTCCCATGTTTCCACTGGTCTTTCTGCATTAGTGACTTCCCACCAGTAGGAAGCCTCGCCTTTAAGTAGCCATACTGCCAGTTGTACTTTCTGTCTATCCTCTACCTCAAATATGATGAATAAGTCCTCGGTTTCTTTCAGCCAATTTCTAGCTGCCACGAAGGACTCAGTTCCATGAAAATCCTTTCCTCCCATAGCTTTAAAATCTTTACATATCTTAGCAAAGGTGTTTCCCCGCGGAGGAGGTGAAGGAAGAGGTGCTGCTGCAGCTGGATGATTTCCTGCAGCTGGGGGAGGAGGAACGGTAGGACCTGGCTGAGTGGCCCTTGCTTCTAATAACCGTCTAAACCAACCAGGTATTGGTACACCCTCTGACAAGTTAAGTTCTTCGGACATGCTGAAACAAAAAGGATAGATTCAAAACGGAGGATAAGAGATAGTTCCTAGGGCTTTGGGGGGACTTTTCCTTTTAAAATAAAATAATATTTTATCTTTTAAAAATGCTACTTTAAATTTCCTTTTTGAAAAATAAATTTTCAAAACTTTTTATCTTATCTGGTAAACCTATGCTCTGATACCAAGTGAAACACCCCACCTCCGTTAGGGTCACTCTCAAAGGGAATGCCCTAATTTTGGTGGAGGTTTATAAGTATAAATCACAGATATACAAGACAGATATAATAACACATATTTTTGAACAGCGGAAAACAACAACTTTTATTTCATTAAAATACGTGTTACACCAACCATACCATAATTGTCTTACAACACTTCCAAAAACATAACATCTTCATAACTATCTTGATTAAATTATTTAAAGAAGCATAAAGAAAACATAAATAAACTGCAAAAGTCTCATAATTGCTGTCCAAAGCCATAGTCCAAAATGAAAAGATCCAAGCAATACATTCTTTCTCTTCAAGCTGGATATGAAGGCTGGTCAAGCTGCGGTATTCCCTCCCTGTGGACCTGGGGGGGAACGAAAGAAAAGAAGACGAAAGAAAAGTAGGGTCAAACATAGAGCCTGAGTAAGTCTAGGACTATTCAGTCTATGAATAAAGAACTGGGTATGATAAGTATAAACTAGAAATGGGAAAGCACCATAAACCAAGTTAAGTTGTCTGGGGTCGAATATACTATCGTACCCCATATTAATCTCTGTACCCATATAAACTAGTTCCCAACAGGCACCCCATAATCAGGGTGAAGTGATCCATTTTATGATGATCGGCTCCTACTCGCATAGTTACATGTGTCTTACGGCCCCCGATGTTGTAGTTACCTGTGCTGGTCCCACCATGGGGTGTATCAAGTCCCATGGTGGCGGCCCGACACAATCCTAGAATGCACAGGTATGCTACTGGTACCCAGTGCCTTATTTTTCTGCGCCGGAGTGTGTGCACGCCCGCACCCCGTTAGAACCTACACTGCTGCACCACCGCCGTCGATTTGACCTCTTACAGTCAGCCTAGTAATCGTGCCCCACCCTGCCTAGTTTCAGGGTATCGTGATACGCCTTGTAGGGTTACTGCTGAAAAGGGTCCCCCGCTACTAGGTTTTCTATTTCTAGCCAACATGCTAAGTTGGTTAAGTGTTTTATAAACCTAACCCCCAATCAGTCTGTTTAGTTTAGCATGTTCCATTTTGATTAAGTCTTAATTCACTTAATCCTATCAATCCTGACTCAGCCTTAATTGTCTTATTAAAGCCTTGACCTCTCACATTAGACAGGTATTGTTGTGGCTGCCGGTTGGGTCCGGGCAGTCTTACGCCACAACTCAGTCTAACCTCGGGTCCTTATTGGGCTCCGTGTTTAACCACCCACATTGGATAGGTATTGTTGTGACTACTGGACAGATAGGTATTGTTGTGGCTGCCTGTTGCCGGTTGGGTCCGGGCAGTCTTACGCCACAACTCAGTCTAACCTCGGGTCCTTATTGGGCTCCGTGTTTAACCACCCACATTGGATAGGTATTGTTGTGACTACTGGACAGCCGGGCGGTTCCGGGCAGGTTTACATCACAACTCAATCCAACCTCGGGTTAAACACATCGTATTTTCTACATTTACATATTCTGTCTCTTTTCTTTTTATATGTAAATATTTGCGGCCCATTATTCAAATTCATCTTTATTGATTAAGAATTATTTATGCCACTTAATTGTTTTTCAAGGTTGTTGGCATGCGTCAAACATGCCAACACATATGTTCTACATTTTAGCCCAAACGTCAATACCCCCGTTTTACACGTTCGTTCAAATGTAAGGTGTGTTGGGTTTAATACTTAAACCCAATTTAGCCATATGAAAAGGGGAGGCTTATAACATGATGTTTATAAGGTAACATAAAAAGGGGAGTGTGAACGCATGAACTTGCAACATAACGATTCAATTAACATAAGGTAGGCACATGTGAACTTGCAATTGTAACAACATATAATATAAGCAATAATTAAACTTGAATCGTTCTATTCACATAATCATGGTATAAACAAAACATGAATCATTCTATTCGTGTAGTCATGGCATAAATGATACTTAAACATGAACCATTCTAATCATATAATTATGGCATAATCATAATTGAACATGAGTCCTTCTATTCATATAGTCATGGCATAAACATAATTGAACATGAATCCTACTATTCATATAATCATGGTTTTTATCCTATCTATGTAACTTGTAAGTGGGATGTAATTCTAGTGTAATTTCTAATGTAACTTACGTGCCAAATATATTATCATATGATTATGATAACAACATAAGCCTAGAAACATGTTTTCAACTAGGCATAATAACAAACATAGTTTGGTCATGTTCATAAAATTAATACAAGCTTACAAAGACGCTTGCTTTTGTCACTATTACAAAATCATGATTTTTATACTTGAACTATGATACCAATTTCAACATAACCTTCATATGAATCATAATACTTAGGTGAATCAAATTACACTAAAGATGACCATAGAATTTTACATCATGTTAGCATAACAATAAATCATAGACTTGCATGAATTTCAAATAAACTATTACAACATATAGTTGTTATTCTCAACATGAATCATATACTTGCAATTATCAAATAGGTGTTGTAAATAACTACCACAAACATGTAGTTTTCAATATGAATCATATGCTTGCATGAATCCCAATTAAAATTCCACAACATGTGGTTGTCAACATAAACCATTATCTTGTATGAATCAAATCGTACACCATAGCATTGCCAAATCAAAATAACATACAAACATAAGTTATTATCGCCACAATTCCATTTCGTTGTTAACTTTCAACGCAAGTCGCGTTCTTGCAAATATCCAATCGTATACCATAATATTCCCAAATCGTTTAGCATCAAAGCAACATACAAATATAGATTATTATCGTCACAATTCCATTTCTTACTTTACACAAATCAACACAATTATTTAATTCGCATCGGAATAGCACTCTACTTACAACGTGTGACAAATCTTCAATTCAGGAATCTGAATTCTGAATTTGGAGATGCTATCCTTTGTTGTAGGCGTTGTTTTGATTGATTTGACGTTGCTTTAAGCATTTGATTTATCTCCTAATTGTCTCTCTTTTTCTGACGGCTATCCTCAGTCTCTCCTCAGCAGCATGACGGTCTCATCTCCATTTTAGTTTATGTGAATTAGGGTTAGTCTTAGGTCCTTTTTATAGAGTTTGTGAGTTAATTTAGACCGTCGATGAAGCTTGGTTCAATAATAGTCGTTCGTTCAAAGGAGAGACCAACCAGGAGCTGACACCTAGCCCTAGTGACAAGGCAAGGCTCAGCAAATCGACCAAACACATACTAGGCCAGCCGGGGGAGGGGGGGGGCTCGGTTCGACCTGGCTCAGGGGCCAGGTCGACTCCCCAGTCGACCCCCAGGTCGACTCTAGAGTCGACACCTAGGTCGACTCCCAGGTCGACTTGGACTGGCAGGTCGACCCCCAGGTCGACCTGGTGGGTTTGGGCGGGAATTTTCCCGCCTACTTTGATTGGGCTGAAATCCAAATCTGTTTTCGAAATTCGAATTTTCTGAAACTTCATCGGGACATAATTTGGTCATACGGACTCCGTTTTTCGAAAACTCGGACTCTATTTCGCGTATTTTTCCGAGACGAACGCAATGGCATATCCCGTTTCCCTTAATACTTTGATTTGAAATTTATTATACTTTAATTTGTGGATTTCATTGTTATAAAATACACGGGGTGTTACAACTTCTCACCTTTAATTTAAATTTCTAGTTAAAAATATATACTAGGATGCAGACGGTGTTTAATAGCACCCGACACCCGTCGTCCACAGACCATGGACGGCTTGTATGCTTGTTTGTTTGATTTTGATGTGTAGTTGATTGTGTGGTGTAAAACGAAATAAAATATTTTATAGTGGAAAATATTCTATAGTTAAAAATATAATTTTTAACGTGTATATAAAATAAATATTTATAAACGAATCGAACGATTTGTTTATATACACTGATTTGACTGATATTGATTGGGACGATAAATTTTACACATCGCCCAATTGCACAAATAAAATCTGTGTTTGATTGTTTGAAACCCCAAACGGGTATTGGGATGATATATGACATACACTAATCCCAATAATTAGTTGTATGTCGATCGATTGATTGACAGACTGTTGTAAGCATTAAATATTTATATTTGATGTTTATACAGTGTAGAACGCATTTTGGATGATGGTTGATGATTTATCGTTGCTGTTATATATGTGTGTTTTAGAAAATCCATATAATTGACATTATATGGTAATTGATTGGGCCTCATTCCAGTTTTGAATAGAAATATTTGAAATAGAAACATTTGAAAGAGAAATATTTGAAATAGAAATATTTGAAAAAGAAATATTTGAAATAGAATAATTTGAGAATAGAAATATACACTACTACAAAACTAGTTTGTTGCTTCTGTTGTTTACCCCCTGTTGCTTCGGTTCTACAACCGAAGCAACTGCAGATGACGCAATAAGCAAAAATGTGTTGCTTCAGCTAGAAAACTGAAGCAAAAAAACACCTTTTTGCTTTGGTTTCTTAGCTCTGTTGCTTCGTTTCAACATCCGAAGCAAATGAAGAAGCACAAATAGATCCAAACTTGTTGCTTCTGGTACACAACCGAAGCAATAAAAACATCTTTTTTTGCTTCTGTTCCCAGTCGTTGAAGCAAAAAATTGAATACTAGAATTTAAAAAGGCCCTACTTGTTGCTTCTGTTGTGCTTACATTAGAAGCAAAAATTATATTTAACAAAAAAAACCTTGGTAATCACTATAATTCTCAAACAAATAATGAACATATATCACAAATAATTATTTCTTGCAATTATATAATCATACTATGCAACAATATAAATTGAACAATTCAATGTAACAATTCCATTCATAGTGTTATAATCCATACATTCAAAAGCAACAACATAATAAAAAATAAAATAATTAAGTGATACTGCTAATAACCTAGTCTTAACACAAGAAAGTATCAAGTACAAACTAAGAACAACTTACTAATTACAAAATCACATTTTTAAGATTGAATGCAACATTTACGAAATGTGATATTTACAAAATGCAACTCTTACTATAAAGCAAAATTCCATAAACAAACCAAGCATTAATGTGTGTGTGTGTGTGTGTGTATATATATATATATATATATATATATATATATATATATATATATATATATATATATATATATATATAGTTTCTCATGGATGTCTTCTAACATGTTGCTCTCTAATTGTTGGCTACAATCTGACATAATGCAGTACCTGAACAGTAAAGCAAAATGGACGTTTTAATGAGTATCCAGCAATGATATTGCTAACAACAAATGATTTTATTAATAGCTAATAAGGGGTAAACAATTGACGATTTGGCAGAATTTAATATGTGTGTTGACATTTAAAAACAACAACATCACCAATGTGAACTCAACGTTGTTTCCACTCTCGGTTTGCAACCGATTTTGCAGTGCAATTCAGTTGCAAACTCCGTTTGCACTGCACCTCAATTTCAATGTGTGTTAAATTATGCTATTGAAGAACAATTTTTAATCAATGTTCGCTAATATAATAAGTTAGGTTGATAGCATAAACAAGATTATTACTTCTGTTACTGCTATGACTTTAACAATTAACATATTTAATACAAAAATTACTTCTATCACTGTTATGACTTTAACAGTTAGGAAAACAAAGGCACCAAGAATCCAACAAAATAAAATTAAAAAAATCACTTGTTCAAATCAGGTAAGAATTTTAAACTTACTGATTTATTTTCTCCATTCAATGAGCAATCAATGCCTACAGACACAATAACACCTGGAACAATGTAAGCAAGTGCAGGCTGCACAAAAAAAAAAAAAAAAAAAAAAGATCAAAAAAATTGGTAATAACAAATTAACGTAATAATAAAGTTTAAAATTCAACCTTAGCAGCTTGAACTCTGTTCATCACAATGATAATTGAAACCATACCCTCCACACACCCAAGTCACCCTCCCTGCGCTTATTGGAGAGCAGGGCCGGTCCTGAGTATTTGTGGGTCTAGTAGGGACCTAAAATTTTGGGCCCTTATTTTTTTTTAATGAAATCGAAGTTATGTGAAAATGTGCTTTTTCTACTGTGCATATCCATTGAGAAAAATGCGTGTTTCAGCAAATTCATAAAGCTTTTACCCACATTTTCAATCTGTCAACTAGAGGTCCACACAAGCCACATCTCCATTTTAATATATTGATTCATGTCAACAAAGCATACAATAATATCTACTTTTGCTTAGATAAATTACTATCAAGTACACGCACCCTGACAAGAAACACTAGGTCAGGGCCGGCCCTGTTGGAGAGTAAACAATGAGATTGCTAAGCACACATATTGATGGATTTACTGTATTAGCCAAATAAATGGAGAATATGGCCATTCTTTACTGAAAGGATGGTACTGCTGTTACCATTTTTCTTCCCACTAACTAGAAATAGACACTACCTTCCATAACAAATAATATTATTTGGAAAATTACTGGAACATAATATGAGACAAATAATAGTGTTTAAAACAATAGGAACAAAATATGAGATGTGAAGTGCACTACAATATGACACAAAGAGCACAAAGTTCCAATGTCTTCCTTCAGCCATTTTTGTGTGTAAGCTGCTATAACCACCCCACCATAGAATCCAGTCGTGCTCAAACAGCAAGCCCAATATATCAAAACAATGTGCTGAAACCATGCTACAGTCCCTTCTATTGTATGTTTCACAGCAGTAGTTATTTCATTATTTGATATTCTTACTTATGCAAACAGTACTATTGTAATTTTGAACTAGAATTAAACTAATAAAAGCAGTATTTTCATCGTATATAATATTTTCATATCTACTCTTGTTTGCAAGTCAAATAACTAGCAACGTTTGCACATCTTACTGTTCTTATACAAGAAAGTTAAACGGAGAGAATACATCTGATTTTATTCAAATAAGAAGGAAAAGAAAGATGTAATTATACCAGTAGGTGAAACTCTGTCCTCAATGCAGTAGAACATGCCTCCTTTAAGTTTTATTGGGAATCTTGTTGGGGAATCTGAGAACAAATTACACACTTTGTAGGTTGTCATCTTTTCTTTTAAGTTATAATATGTGCATAGCATTAACATATTGCTCATGTTTTTGTTCCGCATCATATGAGCTAAAGGAAGGGTTGTTGTTGGTTGTATAATTTTTTTCTTTAGCAGAGAACTTCACCAGTCACAAGAACTGTCAACCCACTAAGCTAACATTGTTGTATAATTTGACTTCAACTGTATAAATGGTTAGTGAGGGAGCACATGTAGAGTACAAGTTTCCTTGAATACGTAGCATGGTACCGCAGTGCGTTTCATTATTCGATAAAATTAGAGATAATAAGTTGTGGGTTAGCTGAAGTTTCCTTAGTAACGTGTGCTCATAACCTTTGAACCACAATCCAACAAATGTCAGCATATCTAAATACAAATGTTAGCTACCAACATAGTTAAGGTTAGACCATATTGTAGGTCCAACTTGTTAAGGTGTAACCACAACCAGATGTTACCAGATTATAATAGTCGATTCATCGAACATGTTCTCCGCTCTCCAAAAGTTACCGTGCTTTGCTCCTTCCAGCAGAATCACCCCAGTACTTGGCCATGTCACTACTCGATTAGGACAGTTGATACCATTAGAAATGTAAAAGGATGATTACAACGGTCTAGAGGAGTACAAGCTTCCCGAAGTTGGATCCGAAGGATCACGAGCTTCTCGAAGTTGAATCTAGGGAGCATAAGCTTTTGAGACGAGAAGCATTCATGAAAAAATAGCTCTGAGGCTTCCTGAGGAAACGATTAATGAGTTTTTTTCCCTTAAAGCTTGAGATTAGAAATTTCCTTTCCTTTTTATTTTGCTTATAGGAGTTGGAGAAGAAGAGGGGAAGCGTGTGGAAAAAACGCATAAAGAATGATGAGCGAGGAATGGAAAGAGGGGGAAACGAAAAGAGAAGCGGGAACCAAAAGTTAGGAGGGAACCAAAGGATTACTGTGAGCGAAACAGCTAGCGGGAAGGGAAAATTGAACGATTAAGAAACTTTTAATTATAACTAATTATTAGTTGTATTTGTTATCTGTTACATATTTATAATAATAAATAAAATTGACAATTAAATAAATTTATTAATTAATTCTTACTTCTAGTTTACTACTTATTGATTACCAATTTTAATTATATTTGTTAACAATGACTATAATTATTAGATGTTAATTATAATTTATTAACTATTAATAATTAACGATAACAAGTTACTATAAATAGACCATTACTTGTTTCTAGTTTATTGACTACTATTTACTAATTTCTATTTTATTCGGTAAAATGTACTTCTATTTAATTAACTTTTGTTTATTACTTATTGCTTATTACTTCTTAATTGTAATTTAATATTAATTGTTAAATATTACTTAGTATATATATACCATTTTGTTTAGTTTACAAATTATTAATCGTTATATGATAAAAATTAATTTAAATTAATAATTATTATGTATGAATTATAAACCCTTGAGTGAAAACTATCATATATTGAGTATATATTATTATTTATTCGTTATTTTTATGAGTTTCAATATTTTACTATGAAATGTTAATTTTTTTTACTTTAGTTCTTGTTGTAATTCGAAAATTTTATTTTTAAATTTTATGAATATTTCTTAACTTATTTTATATTACATAATATATAATACACACCAATTATAATTTTAAATAGTAAACATATCAGACATTACTCTGCTTTTTAACTGTTATATGTTAATTAGCTATTGGTTTTTACTACTTAATTATGTAATATAATATTTATTACAAATTAATAATCAATACTAATTACCTAATGGTAGTTGTTTAATGGGAGCGACTATCGGGACACAAAATTAAACACAAGATTAGAGGCACAAATTGTGAACCATTAGATAATTCATTCGTCTTTTTGGTGAGTGAAATTCAGGAGGAGATTTAAGGGTGGGATTGTTTGCGTCTAATTTTGTGTCACTATATTGTGTCTAAATAGACTTTCCCTTGTTTAATTATAATTTTTATTACTAAATGTTATATATTAAAAATTAATAATAAAACATTAATTATTAAAAATAATAATTCAACGGTATTTATTAGTTACTGAAGATTAATGTTAATCACTATTTGTTATTTGTTATTTCTCTAAATCAATTAGTTAAAGTGACTATTTGATGTTAATTTTTAATTATATGTGAAATAATCAATATCATTTATTAAAATTTAATTATTAAATAGAGATTGTTATTTTTTAATTTCAAAATTTAAATTTTTTTAAAACTACTAAATATTAATTTTAATTATAAAATATAAAATACTAAATGTTATATCTTAATTATTAATATTTATAGTTAATTATTATTTATTAAATATTTTCTTTACAAAACAATACTTATTGATCAAATTATTAATATTATTACTTAATTATTAAATAATACAATGATCAAATGCTAAATGATAAACATTAAATATTTTATATTGGTCATCGATAATTTAGTATTAAATATTAATATGCTTATTAATCAATAAATTTTAACTATAATTATGAATTATTAATAATTTACTATGATGGATTATTAAATACGAAATTTAATATTAACTATTCATAATGTTTAATAATTATAAGTTATTTATTGGTAATCATAAATTGTAAATAATGATATATGTAAGTTGTTATTCTTGATTACTTATTTGTGCATTTGCTCTAAGTAAAATAATTTCATTTGCTTCAGCTTCTAAGGAATCAGTACATATAAAACTATTTGATTCGGTGCAATTGCTTCAGTTCCTAAAGAACTGATGTAAATAACAATATATGATCCGGTTGTAAGGACAACCGAAGCAAATGATGTTGTTTGCTTCGGTGCATTTGCTTCAGTTGTTAACATAACCGAAGCAACTGGTATTATTTGCTTCTGTTGTGAGCACAACAGAAGCAAATAACGCTATTTAACACTATTTGCTTCTGTGCATTTGCTTCGGCTTTTAGAACAATAGAAGCAACTGAGGTTATTTGCTTCTGTTGTAAGAACAATGGAAGTAAATCAGGCGAAGCAACAGGCATATTCTGTACTAGTGATATGAAGCCGTGTTGATTAGATTAACGTCATTTTGACATGAACGATATTTATATCGATTTTATTCATTTTTATAATGAATATAGAAAAGGAAGTGATTTCAAATTCTGATATTTTGAAACGAATTGAATTCGAATTAAAATTGAATAGAATAGAATAGAATTCGAATTAAAATTGAATAGAATTGAATTCGAATTGAAATTAAATAGAATAGAAATCGAATAGAAATTGAATAGAATTGAAAATGAATTGAAATTGAATTAAAAATCGATTTGAATTGAAATCAATTTGAAATGAATTTAAAACGAATTTATGAGGAAAAATTCAATTTTTGATTTGAATTTGAAATGAAGTTGAAATCGTTTTGAAAACGAATTTAAAACGATTTATAAAATACGTTTTAAAAGGAAATCGACGAAGTATATATTATATATATTATATATATAATATAATGGCCTGAATAGAACGTGCCGCGCTGCGGTAGTTCGTGAATTTCGACCATTGGCTTCGAATTGACGTTGCGGGAGATCCGACCGTCGGATTCTCCTCAAACCGGAACCGTTGGGTTCGTATCGAAAAGAGCTTTCTAACGAATATTAGAAATTTGAAATCTAATGGTTGGATTTGGAATTATGTCCAAATCAAATTTGGAAAAGGTCGCTGTAAGTGCAGTTCGATGGCCGTTGGTGAAAATCGACTGTACGGGCCTTGATAAAATTATTAAAAATATCAATAATTTGCGTAAAATCATAAGAAATGATTTGGGAAGAATTGGGAAGAAAAACTCCATATTTGAAAAGATAAAAATAGATTTTTATCGAAATGAACTAGTTTTGAACTAGAATAAGAATTTATTTATTTTTAAAATAAATAAATTGGATTTGAAATGGTTTTGAAAATAACCAGAATTTCCAATAATTGCATTGGAATGGATTTGAATCGAAATTGTCTTCGAAATATTTCGATATTGGATTTCGTGATTATACAGATGTTGTTAGGGAAATTTGAAAGATATATATATATATATATATCGTTATTTCCAATACGATATTTGTTGGTCGTAGAATTTGATATTGAATATAAGCCGATATATTTTCTATTCAGAGCCTTGTATTTAATATCAAATGTGATTTGGGTTTGTCGTGAATGGTATCTTCATTAACACTGTTCTTAAGCCCAGTTGAGAAAAAAAGATTAAATCTTTTTATTTTGATTTAATGAAGTGTACCAATTAAATGATATTTAATTGGAATTGAATTGGTATTGATTTTTGGGTTTATCGTGAACAGTGTTTTAAATAACACTTGTTCTTTAACCCGAAAATTGATGGAATGTGATTTTGGGTTGTTGCGAACGGTATCTTCAATAATACCGTTCTTAGACCCAAAGGAATTGAGAAAATTAGAAACTAACTGGAGATTAGTTAAGTGAATGGTTTCTGGGGTATTGATCTGATGTTGGTTTCGGCCTTCGGGGTTAATACTTAGGGAATTGTTCACATACTAATTTATGGTTAGGGACTGATTGAAATGGAATGTGATTTTGGGTTTATCGTGAACCGTGTTTTAAATGAAACTGATTCTTTAACCCAAGTAAAGATTAAAACTAAGTGGAGTTTTAATGAATCTTTAATTAGATTGAAAAAAAAGATCGAGAATGGAGTATCACCAGTTTGCTCCAGGCGATAGTTAAATCTTTAATTAGATTTGAACGTGAAATGGTAATTGAATTTACCGATAACACCGTGGTGTTAGATATGAAGTATTACCAGTTTTACTTCATGAGATGAATAGGTTGGGATTGGGAAATAAAATAAATGATCACTTCGGTGTGGTTCGCTAATCCCGACTAGTTTGAATTGATATTCAAAAGTAGATTAAAGAATAAATTTAAAGGATTTATCTTTGATAAAATTAATGGGAACCTTTCCCTAAGAATTTAAAATTTAGAAACTAACTGTCGGTTAGCTAAGCAGAATGGTTTCCTGGGTATTGATCTGATGTTGGTTTCGGCCTTCGGGGTTAATATTTGGGGAATTATTCTCTTGATTAATTTACGGTTAGTGACTGATGAACTGGAATGAGGCGTATGTTGTGTTTGTGTAACACATATTTATTATATACGCGAGTTATTCAGAAAGACCGGGTTTATCCCATTCTGAATAACTGATACGACGATATGTCGAAGATGAAGACGGTGGTTGAAGACCGGAGGTCTTCATGTCGTTTGGGTGATTACTGATGATCTTGATTGGGCCGTACACCCGAGAGGAGGGAATCAGTTGGTGATCGTCCAGACGTACTTGGAGATTGATGGATATGCGAGGTACAAGGTGCCTCCGGTTTCGTTCAGACCCAGAACGGACTTGTAAATGGACTGTGTGTCTGACATTGGATTTCATTCTGTGTGACTGATATCGGTTGCATAGAGTGGTTTGCCTGTGTGGCATGCTAAGATGCAAATGATCAAGGCTTCTGTTGAAAAGCAGAGTCTTGTGGTGGATGATCAAAGCACAGCCTGTGTGGCATAGCTTTGTGTAACGTTGATTCGCGAGCCTCACACCCCGGTTGTGAACCAGAAACGGGAGAGGACCTCAGGGAGGGCATGCGTTTCTTTCTAGCTAGAAGTGGTGTCAGTGGTTTTACACGCCCTGACGAGTTTGACTTATGTGGTTGTTGCTGTTGCGAGGCGCCTCAGATATATCAGTGACTTTGTGAAGCCGATGGAGTCATTCGTTGGCTCATTGACACCCCAAAGGGTGGGGAAATGCAGTGTTCAGGAATTTTAATCCACATCGGTGGACCGGCCTTGTCGCTCCAAGGACTCACCTGTGTCTGGGTCCTGAGACGCGGGCTAGAGCGTCTCGAATCGGTAGAGGACGATCCCTGGGCTCGGTTCATAGATGGAAATCCAATTTCCAAATACGTGATTCTGCGGTTTTATTTGTAGAGCCTAGTATGGCGACATGATATATGGTACCCATGCCGTCTATGATTGATACTTATGATTTGAACTTGTTTTGACACTATACACCTATAGTAATAATAAAAGATGAAATCTAGCGTAACAAGCATTCTTTGGCTATTATAAGGTAAAACCCTATCCTCCGGCTTGCATTGCATTGTGTGATGGGACCTGGGTCTTATAATAGCTTCATTGTTCTTTATTTAGCATTGCGCTGTTGTTTTATGCACTGGTATTCTTGGGAGGAAACCCGTTCCGTGTTATACGGCGTGGTCCCTTGATTTACCTAACTTTAAAATAAAGATTTATAACTGTTTTAGTTCTCACACCAGTCACATGACTGACCTGGAGTTTATTGTTTTAACCTAAACTCTGGTTGCCCTTATTTTGACACGGGCAGCTAGTAGTTTTGGTTTTGCAGATATATATTCACAGGATCCTGGTTTACAGCTGGAATGATATCCGGAAAGCTTTGTATCCGTATATCTCTTCTAGTTGTGTATTGTATTATTTTCCGCTGCTTTGTAATGTATTGTAATCTCTGATATTTATCGAATGTGTAATATTGATTTATACTCTGTATATTCTTTTAATCTGATGAATTGTTGTAATTTACAATGAAATGGTCTTCCGTCTGAGTTCTAATTTGTCGTGTTCTCAAAACAATCAGGCGTTTCGAACGGTCTTGATCGGTTTAGCGACTGATTCGGATCGAGCGAAATTCCTTTTCGTCACATAAATTATTCTTTTATTTGTCATTATAATACATAGGAAAATTTATGTAACACAATATGTCATGTATGTTAGAAAACATATTTTGTAAACAAAACAAACATATCACTTTTATTTGTTTTGTTGAATTAGAATTGTCGACAAAACAAACATATCACTTTTATTTGTTTTGTTGAGTTAGAATTGCCGACAAAACAAACATATCACTTTTATTTGTTTTGTTGAATTAGAATTATCGACAAAACTAACATATCACTTTTATTTGTTTTGTTGAATTAGAATTGTTGACAAAACAAGCATATCACTTTTATTTGTTTTGTTGAATTAGAATTGTCGATAAAACAAAGTTATCATTTTTATTGAAATGGATTTGTCGACAAAACAAAGTCATCATTTTATTGTTTTGTTGAAATAGATTAGTTGAATCGAAATATACATTTTTGTCAAAATAGATTAGTTGAAACGAAATATGCATTTTTGGTCAAAATAGATTTGTTGAACCAAAAAATTCATTTTTGTCAAAATATAATAGTGGAAACAAAATTTTACATTTTGTCAAAATATGATGGTTGAAAACAAAAATATCATTTTTGTTAAATAGATTTGAGGTAAAACAAAAGCAACATTTTTGTTAAATAGGTTTGTGTTTAGGCAAAAATATTAATTTTTGTTGAAATAGAATTGTCAACAAAAACGAAAAACTATTTTTGTTCATTTTGGTAAACTAGAATTGTTAACAAGATGAAATTATCCCTTATAATCATTTTGTTAATCTAGAATTGCCAACATAAAAGAAATCATCACTTATGTTCATTTGTTAAACTAGAATTGTCAACAAAATGAATGAATCATTTTTTTTTATCATTTTGTTGAAATAGAATTGTCAACAAAAGTGAAAATATCATTTTTATGGAAATTGCATACATTAGAATTTTTATGCAATTCAAAGAATCATTTTTATTGAAAATGCACACATTAGGATTTGTATGCAAGATAAAATATCATTTTTTGTGAAATGCATACATTAGAATTTGTATGCAAGTTAATATACACATTAGAATTTGTGTATATATTAAAGTGACATTTTTATTGTCAATATACACATTAGAATTTATGTATATATTAAAGTGACATTTTTATTGTCAATATACACATTAGAATTTGTGTATATATTGAAATGACATTTTTATTGTTAATATACACATTAGAATTTGTGTATATATTAAAGTGACATTTTTATTATCAATATACACATTAGAATTTGTGTATATATTAAAGGGACATTTCTGTTGCAAATATACACATTAGAATCTGTGTATAAATTAAAGAGACATCTTTATTGTCAGAATATATATTAGAGTTCGTATGCAAATTAAAATAAACATTTTTATGTGTGTCATGTCATACATTGAAACTATATATACAAATAAAATATTTCTTTTTATTTGTTAAAGTATAAAATAGAAATTACACTCAAATAATGAAAATAAAAATTATCTTTTTTATTTTTCATTAACAAAGATATCATGTAAATAAAATACATATTTATTTGACATTATGAACATTTAAATGTGCTATGCCAATAAAGCAGTCTTTTATTTGGCGTGTTAAACATGTTAGTAGAATCGTCAAACGATTTATATTTATATATAACATTATATATATAAATATAAATTGAAATTAAAAGAATCGCGCGCGGTAGTTCGCGTTTTGGAATCGTAACTTTAAACGATTATACCGAAAGATCCGACCGTCGGATTTTCCCAAAACTGGAACCGTTAGGTCCTCTTTGGGAAGATCTTTCCAACGATATAAAATTTGTTAAAATCCAACGGTTAGATTTCGAGATAGTTGCCAGGGTCGCCTATTGACCCGAAGCGTCGTTAAATTAAATTGGGCTATTTTTTATATAAATAAAAATAGAGATAAATCATTATTAAATAATATTAACGATATGAAATGGTTTTAAATTATATATATGCGAGAATTATTTGAAAATACCGAGTTCAATCTCATTTCAAATAATTATACGATGATTTAAATCGAAGATATTGAAGACGACGATTGAAGACCGTCGATCTTCACATCGAATGGACGACTACTGATGCCCGACATTGGTTAGCTCCCAGTAAAGGGTTAAAAGTGGTAGTTTGTCTGGACGTACTTGTTGATTGTCCGGATATGCGAGCACCTCTCTTCTGTATTGGACATACGGGACGAGGAATAAGGTGTCTCCGGTTTCGTTCAGACCCATAACGGACTTGTAAATGGATGTGTGTCTGACATTGGATTTCATTATATGTAAATTGATTTCTATTCGATATATATCTGTTTGGCGGCGGAGAATTTATTCTCTTGCTTAACACCCTTCTATGAGACGCACGAGCTCAGAGCTTATATACTGGTAGTTATCAATCGCATGGCATGAATTGTCAATGTGGCATGCCAAGATGAAAATGATCGAGGCTTTTGTTGAAACGCAGGGCCTTATGGTTGATTATCAAAGCACGACCTATTTAGGCGTAGCTTTGTGTATAGCGTTACTTCGCGAGCCTCACACCCCGGTATGCGTCAAAAACGGGACAAGGGAACGCAGGGAGTGCACACGTTTCTTTCTAGCTAGAAGTGGTATCAGGGTTTTGCAAGCCCTGACATTTTACTTATGTGGATGATGGATTACGAGGCCTTGGTTATATTGGTCGATAGTGACTAATTTATAGGTTCAATAGGACCGGGAAGCATGTGTTCAGGAATTGCCAATCCACTAAAGTATTTGTGGATCGGCCCTGCAGGATCCAAAGGTTCGCCAGCATCCGAATCCTGGGACATTGCTAGAGTGTGTTGAATCGATAAGGAGATCGTTCCTAGCCTTGACTCATGATGGAAATCCAACTTCCAATAAGACACCATGCGGTTTTGACTGTAGAACTAGTATGGTGATATAGTATATGGTAGCTATTCCGTTTATGATTGATACATTATGATTGAAATGTTTTTGAAACATATATACATTAATAATAATATCAAATCAGTTTTTATCGTATCAAGCATTTTTGACCATTATAAGGTAAAACTCTGTCCTCCGGTTTGCGTTGCATTGTGTGATGGGACTTGAGTCTTAGAATGGTTTCGTTTTTCTAAAAAGCATTGCGTTGTTTAACGATTTACTTTATTTAAATTATGCACTGGCAATCCAATGGATTAAACCCGTTCCGCGTTAGCGGCGTGGTCCTGTGATTAGCCTTATTACTGGTTAAGTTAAGTGAAGATTTCTCATACCAGTCCCATGACTGATCCGTAGTTTGTTTCACTTTGCAAACTCGGTGTAACGAACCGGAGAATTCGATGCTCGAATTTCAACACAATACACCCCATGTACCAACTCGAGTACCGAAAATCCAGACCGTTTAAGAAAGAAGTTAGAGGGTGAGACAAGAAAGAAAGAAATATTAGAATATAAGAAAAGGAAGAACAACTAACCACAATATCAGACTCACATCGCAACGGAATAAAATATAATACAAAAATAAACTTTTATTGAAAACTTGAAACAATACTTACAATTTATCAGAGTACAGTGGACATTCAATTCATCTGGATAGTTATAACAGTCTGTCCTTATTTAAAACACACAGTGGAATACTACATATATCATACGCCTGATGTAACGACCCGTGTTTTTCGACCATTTGAACCTGAATACTTAAATTTGTTTTAAATATTTTATTTGGAATATAAATGGATTTTTATATTTAATTCGCTATTTAAAACGAAGTTCGAATGTTATACATTTATATAATTATAAATCGAGCTTGAAAATGGCGTGCAGTTCGTAAATTCGAGTTTTGAACTTCAACTGGATATACAGAGTCCGATATAAGTCGGATTTCTATGAAACAAGACGCGTTGGAACCGTATTGACAATAATTTTCATATGAAAGAGAAAAATCCAGATTTCGTATTGTGTATTGTAAGTTATGGCCAAATCAAAATTTGAAATAATCGCTGTGGAAATCGTTATTAAAATATCGGCCCTTAAAATGGTCATTTTACAAACGGACTCAGATTTCGACAAAACCAGTTTCATTGGGACCGTAGCGTTAAATTATTGTACGGTGTTGAGTTCCGTGGAAAACCGATGTCATATGTGACCACGGCAGCCGTAAACGCCCGTTCATTTTCTATAGCGCGTATTTAAATAAATAAAGGGGTAATTGGGCACAACTCGAACAGACGATCGAATTAGGCCACGAAACCAGTCCCATTGAGTTCGTATCGTCGATTAGGGTCAGGATAGGTATATAGTTTGTTATTTTTATAGACCGACAAATTTGGTGTTCAGAATGGCATTGCGGTGCGCGTTAAAAATAGCCTACCGGGGAAACAGTCTCAGAATGCGACGAAACTAGTGCCGTTGGGTTCGTATTGAAAAGTTATTTTAGGATCTCGAAGTTCCAAGGTGATCGGGTTTATCTGGTGATCGTGGTAAATTAAAAAGCGTGTTTATTTCCGGTTTTATAAAGGAAGTTTTTTCAAACGAAGTTGGATTTCGACGAAACTTATCCCATTGGATCCGGAATATCTCTTTACACCAAGATTAGCTTTTTTATCAGAAAACAAAGATCATATAAAATGTTTTTCTCTTGAAAAGCTGGCGGCAGGAGTTCGTTATATTATGGTGTATGTGTACAAACCTAAATGATAGCAAGCTACCCTATATCTTGTGTATTTTCGAAATCAGTCACTCTACAAAGACGACGCAGGCCTAACCCCTGAGATGAAAATACATCTATGGGTCCTCTCAATCACGCACTAGTCATCCTATGTTCAAAATGAACACGCTACAAACATGCACAGCAACCTACTTATCAAGAGTTTCACCTAAGCACATGCGATTCGTACACATACGCAGCCCACACTTTTAATGCATTATCAGACCTTTACCTATCCACATGCCTATTTCTGTATACCAAAACTCACATATTCCTATGCTATTGCTGCGATCGGTCCTCATCAAAGTTTAAAGCAAGGCACAGACAAACATTTATAACAACATGACCCAAACGTCTGTATCACGAAAGAGATATCACTGCTATTTCCGACTTCTTACTATGATACTTAAACGAAACAGGAAATCTTGCTACAGAAAATAAATGCTGCAGTACCATCAGCCTGTGCCACCCCATCAGATTTAAACCATTACAACAACGCTACTGTCTGAATTCGCCACTCTATTTTTGTTTCCCCTTCGCATGGCACATGCTGGAGACGTATTACTTTCTGCAAATCCTTTTGTAAAACCTTCCTCAGGTCTACCTACATGTACAGTACCCATCGACTTATATCACACAGCAGTGATCTTTCTTTTCTGTATGCTACCATTCAGACAAGCAGACCTAACCTAATCCCTATATGGTACGCTGTGAAACAAGACGTCGTTCCTATCCCTTGTTCTACACCTTATAAATACCCAACCAGTTCGCTTCTTTTTGTCTCAGAAAAACAACGAGCTTCCATGGCAACAAAGATAATATATATATATATATACATTTAAAATGGTGGAGTTTGTTCTGTTCGGCGATGGGTCTCTTTTACCATTTGTGTCCAGTAGCTGTATAAAGGAGGAGGCTGTTCATTTTGACGTGGGGGTGTGTGTTTAACGTGAGGATGCATTTTGGTGTGGGAGTGGATGTGTGTACGTGAAGTGTTGTTCTGGAAAGAAGTGTTGGATGGAGAAGAACTAGGAAACAAAAGAGCAGGAGAGAGGGGCTGCACGGATTGGAGTTGAGCGATGCATGGGAGGGGTCTGGACATAAATGTGTGGCTGTGTGTGTGCGGGGAGAGGTGCGGCTTTGAGTGACAGCACGGAGGAACGAATAGCATGGTTTGGCGAGTAAGGCGAGGTTGAGGTGGAAAGTTGGCAACGTTTGGAGATGAGGTGTGGGATGCCGCCGTGATAAGCTGATGAGGAGAGCCTGCGGCTCCGAGAAGAAGAAGGTGAGGACAAGGATTAATCTTCCTAATGTCTGTTAAGTATACAAAATTATATTTATCTAATCTATGATCAACAGTGCTAAATCGTTTTGTTAAACAGTGCCCAATTGTTTTGTTACGTGACCATATACACCTATTACGTTATCAAAAGATTTAGGAACTAACCAGTTTTGATGTCCCATTTATATGAACCAACCGTGAGCACGGGAAATTTAAATTGTGTAATTAGTGATTTAATTAAGGATTTAATTTAAGGATTTTATTAGTTCAAATCTAAACCGTAACACAAGGGTGTAAATATAATTTATTACTTAAGTATTAATACTATGTAATATTAATTTTAATGGTCGAATACCATATTAAATTGATAACGTTCATACAGTGATGAGACCGAATGAAACAAGCGATGTCGGTTCCATATCGACGAACACCACCGAATGAAGATGGTATGGACAGAATTGGCAGCTATTGGAGTTTTAATTAAATTAAATGTCAGTTTAATTTAATTAAAATAAGCTGCTGACAACAGAATCATATCAAGGTGAGTTAAACTCACTCAGTTTCCCTATTTATATTTTATATAAATTGGGTTTTTATTTTGTGTGCTCTGCTTGCCAATAATTGACTATTTGCTAGTTATACATTTGTTTGTTTATTTAACTGATGAAATTAAACTGTGTTTAATTTCAGTGAAATACCAAATCGTTATTTTTAACGATTAATTCCAATAAAGGTAACTCACCTTGGTTGGTCACGTTTATTTATAAACGTGTTTAAATGGTTGAATCGTTTGAATTGCTTGTGGTTGATGTTGAATGGTTGCTATTTAGTGTTATCAGTTAAACAAAACTGAATGGTCTGATTTGAGATAACCATTTGAATACAGGGAAGAACAGGTTGGAGGGACCCAACCGGATCCCTCAAATGTATTATTTATTTTCATATTATCATATATGAACTGATCTGTTTGTGTGATTGATTTGATGGTTGATTATTAATTGAATATTCAACATCTGTTTGGTTTGAACCAATAGGTGATATTGGTTAAGTGTTTGGCAGAGTATGGCCTTTAAAATCAATCGGGTTATAGACAGTGATTCACCGTCAGGTGAATCGATAGAGTTGAAGTTATAAAATTTACTTTATAACTGGAGTTAGGTTTTGGGAAAAAAATGTATTATTCTGAACAAAAGTTATTAAAGAGAATTAAATAAATGTTTTATTTATTTAAGATTTGATTTGTTAGTAATTTATTTTATAAAGTAAATTCTGATGTTAATCAGATTTACAAAGAATGAGAATAGAGAATGAATCGAATGGTTAAACTTTGATAATTGTTTTGAAAAGAAAACAATTAATGGAAATAATTTAAATTAATTATATTTTTAATTAATTTAAAGTGAAGGTTAATTGGAATTAGTTTACGAGATAATCAAATTTTGACTTGACAAAATTGACCATTTAAACTGGAATCGAATATCAAATTAGTTTGTTTCGAAATTGCGAAATGAAATAGTTGAAGAATATTGTTTTAACTTTAAATAAGATCTTTAAAAAGGATTTTCTATTTATCTTAGTAAATAAAGAAATTAACTACTGAAGTAGTTAATGAGTAAAGAAAATTATTGTTTTAATAAGAATTTAGAAGACTACTTTTGAAAAGTAATCGAAGAGAAGTGTAATCCAAATTGGATTGTGAAAGGAATCTATGAGCGGGTTTTATATTTAAAGCTAAGATGTTTATAATGATGTTAAAAAGAGGATTTCAAGCGAAGATGATAACTTAAATTTAAGTGTTGTTTAATTATGTGAATTAAGGTAAAGGGTTTATATAAACCAGGGTCGTGTAAATGAGGTTTAATGTGTTAAGGCGTTAATTTTATTTAACGTTACTTGAAAACAAGATCAAGTAAAAAGGAGAATTTTAAATGAGATTTCAAAATGGGAAAATGGTCGAATAATTTTGAAAGGAGATTGGAAATAAGCGAATCTGGGCAAAGAACTGAGTTATAGGGTTGTTTAACCAAATCCAATAGTTAAATGGAATTTGTTTGAGACTAGAATGAAATATTGATTTTGATTACAACTTATGTTTATCGGAGGATAAGAACGTTGTTGATCAAGGTCTGAGAGGTAATTAAAATACCCCAACTTGAACAACATCGGGATTATCTGAAGATAGTATTAGTTGGTAATCGTAAGAGACGTTAGTGGATATGTTTTGAAAATCTAAACAGCGATTTTAGCGCTGTTGTTATAATATATGTTTTGTAAATCTAATATAGCGATTGTAGCGCTTTTGCTATAGTAAATGGGTTGTAAAACCTAAACAGCGATTATAGCGCTGTTGTTTTGTAAATCTAAATAGTAATTATAACGCTATTGTTATAACATATGTGCTATAAATTTCTTTGTTAAAACTAATGGATTTCCGAATCTAAAAGATGATTTGACGGAAGAATTAAGTGGGAAATTGAATATAGCTATTCGAGATAGAATTAGCCAAACATAATTATTCGGCTAAGTTGCCATTTCGTACGACTGCTAGCGTAATTCGCAGGGCTGCAGATAGCCTACGGCGGTCGGATGTTTCCTGAGGGAATCAGGCGTAACCATTTTGATCGCTGCGATCTAGAGTCAAGCGAATAGATTTAAGGCGAGTATTAGTTAATCGATAGGAGTTAAATAAGTCGAGTTAATCAGTTAAAGTTGACCAGTTAAAGTTAATCAAGTTGAGTTAATCCATTAGAGTTAAATTGAATTAGAGTTATTCGAATATCGTATTTTCAATATTAAAAGAGTTAGAAGTTTTAACTCAATAAAAGTAAATCAGTTTGTTAAAGGCCAAGTGGTGCTGGATACTGAACCAGTGAACTCATTTGGAGTGTCATGATTGAAACACTGTATATTTTGATAGTTAAAACACCAACTATCAAACCTGTCCAATACGATTGTTGGTATGGAAAGACCGGGATCGAATTTATATTCGAAAACCATTCCGACCAACAAATACGTGAAGATATCAGAAGATGATCGAGATGGTGCTGTGAAGACCGTTGATTTTCATAAACGGAAGAACCACTAATATTCTCTGCCTGGCAAGCCGAGATAAGCTGTGATTCTGTCGTAGTTGGAATCTCCGGGTTGCAAGGACTTCTCGCTACTGATCCATGGGGTGATTCCTATATTGAATGCGGTAGGAGAGTGCCTTCGGTTCATCCTGTTCCTGGATGACCTGTATGGACGGATGTCTGATAGAGTATTTCCAAAGGGTCACGTACGTTGATTTCTTCAAACGTACGATAGTTGTTGGCGGGGAGTTGCCGTTCTCTTAGCTTCCAGCTAGAGTATTTTTGTGGACGTCAATTAGTGATATCTGACGGATCTGACGACGTGGCATTCAAAGTGAATGATGACCAGATGTTCAAAAGCTAATCTAAGCCTCAAGCCTCATCAACCGGGAAATGACAAAAATCGGGTAGGCAGCATGGCTATGTGGGTCGCTCCCATTAGGGTGTATAATCACCTATCTAGAGAAATTCCTATTTGTTTCTTAAATCTGTATTCGATGCTGTCCCTTTTCGGGAGACGGTTGCTGATCCCAACCGTCGGTGATATACATTCGATACACTCAAGCGAAATGAGTGGTCGGTCATGTGAGGGCCGGGTTGCAAGAAGTTCTTGTTGAACCCAGTGTATTCGTCTCTAGAGATACACTATCGGCAGGTGGTCCCATACCTTGTCAAGTTGGAATCCAATCTCCAATAAGCGCCTGCGGTTTTGATTGTATACTATATATGTGGAGCGTGAGATGCAAGCGTTCCACTAAATTGATATTTACTTGTATTTAGACATTATTATAATATCAGAACAAGATATTGGTTTCAAAACTGTTTTGGGTTATCGTAAGGTAAAAACCGTCCGTGTTTATGTGTGGATTTGGTCTTACGATTATCCTTTTCTTTTGAAAAGGTTTTGAACTTTAAAATCATGATTGGATGATTTACCTTTATACTGTGCGAGTTTATCTCACTCTGGTTCACCAGACTGACCCGGTGTTTTGTAAATGCTCGGGTTAGACCGGGTTGTACAGGTTCAGGTTATCGACTGCTATGAAGAGACGAGCTGGAAGAGTCCAGACGTATGATATTACTACTATTCCGCTGTGTGTTGTATATGGGAACAGGCTATTATAACTGTCCCATGGTATGATGTACTCTGATACTGTAAGTATTTTAAAGCTTTCAATAAAGATTATTTCTGTATTATATTTTGTTCCGCTGCGATGTGAGACTCTGTGTGGTGTTTCTTCTTCTTCTTCTATTCTAATATTTCTTTCTTTCTTATCTCACCCTCTAAATTCTTTCTAATGACTATCCAGTGTTTTCGGTGCTTGAAGGGTCGGCATGAGTTACGGTAAAGGTATTTATGTCGATTTTCGGGGCCGGAAACCGTTGGGTCGTTACACCTGATTTCCTCTAGCTCGTCTCCTGGAATCTGTATCATCTTATCCTGAACCTGTAAACTCGGTCAGACCCAACTCGGTCTGACCCGAGCATTACAAACGCCACAGGTCAGTCTGGTGAACCAGCGTGAGAAAAATTCACTAACTTATGGGTAGCATCCAACTTGATTTTAAAGTTAAAAATCATTTCGAAAGAAAAGGATAATCGTAAGACCAATCCACACATAAACACAGATGGTTTTTACCTTACGATAACCCAAACCATTTTTGAAATCAATATCTTTTCTGATATTATAATAGTGTCTACATACAAATAAATAGAATCTAGCAGAACGCTTGCATCTCACGCTCTACGAATATAGTATATAATCAAAACCGCGGGCGCTTATTGGAGATTGGATTTCCAACTATGACAAGGTATGGGACCACTTTCCAATAGTGTATCTCTAGAGATGAATACACTGGGTTCAACAAGAACGTCTTGCAACCCGGCCCACACATGGCCGACCACTCATTCCGTTTGAGTGTATCGAATGTATATCACCGACGGTTGGGATCAGCAACCGCCTCCCGAATAGGGACAACATCGAACATAGATTAAAGAAGCAATTGGAATTTCTCTAGATAGGTGATCATACACCCTAATGGGAGCAACCCACTTAGCCATGCTGCCTGCCCGATTTTTTGGTCATTTCCCGGTTGTGAGGCTTGAGGTTATAATCGTATTTCTAGATCATCTGGCCACCATTACTTTGAATGCCACATCGTCAAATCCATCAGACATCACTAATTGACGTCCATAAAAATACTCTAGTTATCAGGCTAAAGAAAACCTTTTCTCCTCCATCAACTATGGTACGTTTGAAGAAATCAATGTACGTGATCCTTTGGAAATACTCTGTCAGACATTCGTCCATACAAGTTATCCTGGGATTGGACAAACCGAAGGCACTCTCCTACTTCATCCTAGGAATCACCCTATGGATCAGTAGCGAGTAGTCCTTGCCATCCATCGATTTCAACCACGACAGGATCACCATCAAAATATCTCCGGGCGCGACTCCAGAGAATTCGACCAGTAGTCCTTTCGCTTATGAAGATATACGGTCTTCACTGCTCCATCTTCAATTCGTATATTCCATGTTTACATATTAGTTAGTTCGGAATGGTTTTCGAATAAATTCGATCCCGGTCTTTCCGTACTAACCATCGTATAGGCCAGATTTGATAGTCGGTTATTTAACTATCAAATAAAACAACCATTCATCCATAAAAGCAAATTTGAATTTATTGATTTAATATTCACCATCATTCTAGCCTCTTTTTGATTAACCATTCGTTAATTCAAAACTTCTACATTTTTTCAAAAATTGGAATACTCATTTCTCTCCTTATATTTGTACATATAAGCATATTTAAAAAAAACCTTTCATTTTAAGATCCCTTTTAGTACGTATTTCTCAACGCGGTCGTTATTCTCTAACTGTAGACTAGTAAGAGAATAATTTCCTTAATTTCTATTCCTTATCTTCTAACGAATAAAAATTTCAATTATCGATCATCACTTAAATCGAGATGTTCATCTCAACTTATCATTTCAAATCTTATAAATATGATTTCAAAACGTTTACTACTACTAGTAACCAATATTCCCTTTGATGATATGATTTGCAAACGTTTGCTAAATATTTATTTATTTCTAAAACTGAAACAAAGTACTTTTTATACGATATGGTTCATTTACCAATTCAATTTTATTTGAAACTTCATAAAAATAAAGTCTTGATTTCATAAATAAATTTACTACACCTTATCCCAACTTTATTCCAATAACGACATTCCATATATAAAATATTTGTATATCAATATCCCTGTAAATTCCTCACCATCAATATTTATTATCCAAAATCTTATATTTTTATCATTTGAATTAGTTTAATTCAAATTCAATTAGAGTATATAACTTCAAAACCCTTCTTATAGAATCAACTTATTTGCTTTAACACTAATTCACCTCACCCGTGAATAATATCCCTCAACACTAATCCATATTTGACTTAAGTAGTCAAATTGATTTTGTACATGCAAATCTTAGGTTTCAATTACATCAATAACGTCTATTGAGATATTACATGAAATCTTCTTTATATTTGCACGTTAGAAAGTTGTAATTCATTTCAAATGTTAGTCCCAAACTACCATTCCCACTTCCTTTCCCAATTCACTCTCAAATTATAGCTTTTTCAAATACTACCAATATATGGTTTTCCCTTTTTATAAATGTCACTTATATAATCGAGTTCTCATCTTATTTGTTAAACCAACACTTACTTTTTAATTCTTTTTTTATATTTGGTTTGTAAATGAACATTTCTATTTGAAAATGAATATTTTCCTTTTAAGTTCTTTTAATATTTCAATTCTATTTTGAAATCCATGTTTTCCAATTTCTAAAATGGTAGTCATTTCATTTCTTTTATAAACGTTGTTTATAAAATCACCTCATTAACGCATTTGTTTAAACAAAATATTTACCTTTAAAATATATATAAATTTCGATTTCAAATGAACATTTCTATTTAAAAATAGACACTTTCCTTTAAACTCATCTTATCAACATTCCTTATAAAATCGACCTTTCAGCATATTTGTTTTAAACAGATGTTTATTTTAAATTCTTTTTAATTTGGTTTCTAAATAAGCATGTCTATTTGGAAATAAGTGTTCCTTTTTAAAATCCTTATTTCATTTCAATTTCTATTTTAAAATCCATATATCGTTATTTAGGATATTTAAATTATCCAAAATCAACAGTCAGTGTTATTAACACATCCAAGTATACTATAACTGTCACAGGGTATAAACACATCATATATGAGCATGTATATGAAAAACAAATAAATAAATGTTGAGGAATCCAGTTGGATCCCTCCAACCTGTTTTCCCTGCATCCACAGATGTTAGTCAACAATAATAATACTCATCCTGCTTCGAGGCAGGATATCGCGGTATAGAAGGTCATCCACTATATATATTGTGGGGCGCATAGGGAAATCATCCGCTAATGGTACTGCGGGCATCCAATAATGATACTGCGGGCATTATCCAATCACCAATCACCAATATTATTTTTATATATTATTATTATAATAATATATTATCACTTTATATCAATCAATTTAGCAACCAAGCAATAAAACAAAATTTTGAACTATTAAAAACAGTTCAAATAATTAACTGAGTGAGTTTAACTCACCTTGGTTTGTCGTGCTGAATCTCCTGTTTAAAATCACATTTGCGTGGCTACGAATCATCTTGAATCGAATATATACCTATGATTACATATTTTTATTTAATGATTAAATGATTGTTAATTTAATCTAACTACCAACATAAATAAATTATTTATTCTACGTATTTAAATTTTTTGTAAATGTATACCTTAATTTGCTTCGCCCCATTTTCGACATTTTCCACATTGAAACTTCACGCCATAAAATCCTTGAGCTCATGAGAAACAAACTACCTATGATAATTTAAAATTTTCTTAATGATTAACTATTTATTTTAACTTAACCATTAATGAATACATAAATTTTCTATGAAATTTAAATCTAGTTAAAATGGTATACCTTAATTGGCTTGCAAATGTCGACGAACTCCTAAAACAAATCACGAACAGCTCCCAACGGCAATGAGGTTGCCTCAAACCCCTCAGTACTCATCGACCAGATAGTCCCCTCATCGATAGACCATTCATTGCCTCGTCAAACTTCCTGCTCGTCAGCATTGTCACTTAACCAAAAAAATTCCACCCACTTACCACTAACACCATCAACCAGACCTCACCCATTACTACATACCCCATCTCAGTCAGTCCATTAACAACTTCGAACCTCATGTCTCAACACCGTACCCAGATTTCCCAGTTCAACCCATAATCGTTCCACGTCCAGGCCTCTACCATCCCAAAACAAACATAACCGAACCCTCAACACCCCAGTTCATCGCACAACTCCCCTTCCATCGTTGTTCAACCCACTGTCGATCCTCCATCCTCATCAGTGACCAATTTCTCACTCCCCTAATTACAACCATCAGTACAACGCAAAACTTCCAATCATCAGATCGAGCTCCCCCAGATGCCAATTGTCGAACTCCTCTTACCTCAGTTCAAAAATCCAAATCGACACCCTTTTCTTCAGTCGCGAGTGTCCCCCTGCGTGATTTTGAACATATAAGGACTCGAACTAATTGTTTGCGATCCCTAATTCCCGTTTTCCCATTTCTGGTTTTATTCGATGGTTCGGTTCTTGATTTGATTTCCCTTTTTTTTATTCTGAGGAGCGGATTACAGAAGAAAGAGGAATCGAAGAAATTGAAGTGTATTGGTTTGGGGAAGTATCGAAGGCCACTGCTGTTTATATAGAGAAGCGAGGACACAGATAAGAACGACGTCAAATTAAGTAGGGTGTAGGCTTACAGAGTAGAGAGGTTTGCAGCGTACTGAAGCTTTGTGAAGAAGGAAGAAATCGTAATGAAAAGAGAAGACGCTGAGATTTCCAGAGTAGCATGTGCTGAAGCTTTTTGGGAGGAAGAGAAGAAATATTGCGATTTGAAATTGAAAAGCACATTGAAAAGCATAGACGATGGAGTACCCTGTGCTAGTAAAAATAGGTCGTCTCCTATAAATTGATTTAATTAAATTTTTGATTGTGTATTATTTAACACGGTGTGATTCAAATTAAAAGGTATTACGGTTCTGAACGCCTATTTGAACGCAAACAAAGACATTATTAGGGTTCTACTCTTATTCTGAACACATTGGAACAGTTTCCACGGTCCAATTCGACCATATACAGAAGATATTAAATTGACGGTTTAACGTTAAATTCGATTTAATATAAACAAATAAATTATTATCATCAGGTAAATATACACAAACTGAATTATATAAAATTCCAGAATAAACCAATATGAATTCTAAACGCGATATCACATTTTCAAGCCAAACTAATATCCTATTGATTAAAAATCGATTTATTTTATTAAATAAATCGTTATCGTTTACAAAGAATTTCACAGCGACTATTTCACAATTTGATTTGGCCATAACTCTCAATATAAATTACGAAATTATGATTTTTCTCTTTTATTACAAAATTATAGTTCAACAGATTCGAATATTTCTTGTTTCAGTGAATTCCGACTTTAACGAATCCTGCACACTCAACTGAAGTTCAAATCGTGAAATAACGAACTACCGCGCCATTTCGGGCTCGTTTATATTTTCATATATATTTATTCGTTTCAAACTTTGTTTTACTTTATATAAAAATCCATTTAAATTATGATTTCAATATTTAAACTAAATTAAATATTCAAAATTAAAGTGATAAAACATGGGTCGTTACACTCGGGTGCTCTCTTTTCCACACGGGCAGTCGAGTAGCTTATTTTGCAGATATATTGAGCAGGATTCTGGATCAAAGCTTAAAGTTGTGTCCAGAGCATTGATAGTCTTCCGCTGTGCTAGTTTATTCATTCCGCTGTAATATATTTAGTTTATTGTAAATAAATCTTCCGCAAAATTATATTTGTCGATGTACTCTGATATATTCTGTAATCTGATGTTGCATTATTAAGATGTAAAAAAAGTCTTCTGTTATTTGTTCTGATGTGTTGTATGCCCAAAGTTAGCATATTCAGATTTTTGAACGGTCTTGGTCGATTCAGCGATCGATTAGGTCCGGGCGATATCCGAGTCGTTACAGATACCCTAGATAGAGTGGAATTAGTTGCAGAATCCTTCTTGAGAGAGCGTATTTTGAAAGTATAAATAGTTTTAAATGGTTTTAAATTGTTTTTAAAACAAATATATTGGTATATAAATTTTTTTTTGGTATTTAAATCTTCTTCTGAATTTCCTTTCCATTTGAATCTATCTTTGTTTGTAGATCCTCTTTGATTAGGTTTTTTTCGTTCGTGCAGCTTTTAACTCAAATTTTATAATTATTCTTGTCCATAAGAAGGTAAGAAGTAGAAGGAGAGTATAATTCTTCCAGTGTGTTCATCCTTATCTAAATAAATGTTTGAAATAGATATATAGTTCTTTTGATATAATATTGAAATTCTTATATATATTTTTAGAAGATGTGTATTTGAAAAAAACATTATGTTTTGGTGATACCAATATTTGAAAAGATTTGATGTTATACCTTAAGATTTTACATTTTATACACTATATATTTATATAAGATTTAAAGATATAGATTTTATAAGAAAATGATTTTTCTTGGTTGAAATCTATAATGTTTTGCTTATAGTTATAAATATATGTATATATAGGAATTTATAAATTTAAATTGGTTTCTAAAGATTCTAATTTGTGATGTATATATATGTTAAATTTATGGAATTAAACTAGTTTTATAATAATGATAATTTGGGTTTGAAAAAGATTTTGGTATAGTATAGAATAATATTGTTCTATATTTGATTTAATAATATTATTGCAAATTTATTAAGGATTGAATTTAAATTTTAATACATAAATGAGTGGGGGAGATCTGCTAAAAAAATGAGTGGGGGAGAGATATAATTTTTCCTACTTTAATTTTAATGATTTGAAATATATTATTTATAATATATGTTTTGAAAATTTAGTATATATTTTGTTTAAATATAGAAAATGTTTCGAGTACTTGTTTGACGTTAAAGTTGGCCTGTCGAATACCTAGTGATTTGGGGTATATGTCTGATCAACGTATATGTTAAATCCTATGTGTATTAGATAGATATAAAATCACACTCTGGTTGCTTGGAAATGACTCCGGTCATGACTGCAGCATCATCGATATCTATTTTCGGGTTTCGAAAGTGGAATATATATATAGCCAATCGAGACGTCGAGTGAATAGTTGAAATTATTTTGAAATATGTTATATATAGCCAATCGAGACATCGAGTGAATACTTGAAATTATTTTGAAATATGTTTGAAAATATTTTAACTTTTGATTTGTGTATATATATTTCAAATTATATATACGTATGATTATAGATATGAACCATTGGTTTAAATATATTTAGTTATTTAATTACTATTTTCCTATCTCGTTCCTTTTCGGGGACGAAAAGTTTTGAGTGGGGGAGATTGTAACAACCTATTATTTTTAATAATATAAATTCCAATTTAAATTGGTATTTTTATTTTGAAAATATTCTATCATTTTCCATAACGGTAATTTGTAATTTGAAATACATACAGTGAGATATAGCCGTTGTGAAAATTTTGTCGGAAAATTTGAATGTTTGTCGGTCGCACATTTTTCAGGGCAAAGCTGCACATATCAGTTCAAATTTTAGCGATTTTAAAATCTCTTCGAATCCAGTTCGGAAAACATGAAAAATATTCTATTCGATGTCACGAATTCAACGGCGAAATTCATTTCGCGAAAATCAGACGTTTTGACCTCCGTTTAATTGTTTTCCTATGCGAATTTTACGTTAAAAGGGGTCCGTAACGCGTTTTTGAACGGAGCAGCTTGGCACTGCAGATTTTATACCATCGTTTTTTCATTTTTAATATGCGTTGGAACCTTTGTTTTTCTAACCAAAAGTGTTCATTTCTTTTTCACAAAGGCACGTTCAAACTCCATGAACTATTCAACCCACTTTTCCTTCAAAGCGTGATACCCTTATGAACCGCTCAGCCCATATTTTTCTCCACCTCTTTATATTAATTGATCTCTTATCCACCATCTTCCCTACCCCATGATTTTTCCTCATCGTAAAATTCCATTTCTTCAGCTCTGTAGTAATCGCCCATCCTATTCCGTCCTTCGAAAAAAAGAAATGAAAGCAAAAACTCAACGCATCCCTTATAGCCGCAGGCTCCTCCTCCCTGTGAGCCGTCTGAGATTCACTAAACTCCACTCTGCTCCTTCACCTCCCTACTGTTGCCAAGAGTTTTTTTAGTAATAATAATAATAAAAGATATGCTTGTTGAAATGATATAATGTGTATATAAATATATATATTTGTATGCGTGTGGCGTTTGCATGGGACTGCTGGGTTGTGCGTTTTTTTTGTGTACTGTGCATATGTACATTATGCTTTATTTTATTTTATTTTATTTTGTGTATGTATGTGTATTTCGGTGTAAGTGATTTACTGTTGTTGTTTTGTGTGCGTTTTGTGTGTGGTGTGAGTTAGTTATATATTTGTGTAAAAGTTTAATTATATATATATATAATGCTTTGTGTATGTTTTCTCGTTATGTATTTATATATATATATAATTTATATTATATATATAGTTTTCGGTGGGCGTTGAATTTTAATTTATATGTATACTATAATTTCATTATGTGTGTATATATATATTTTTTTTGTAAGAGCTGTGTGTCCATTCTATTGAGTAATGGCGATGAGTTCGAAACCGTTCCGAAACCCTATAGCCGAACCATTCCAAAACCCAATAGTTGTAGCGATCTACTGAAATTCCCTGATCTCCTCACAAAATAAACTATATATTGAGCGATCATCGAGCTGAATCCGTTCTGAGTTGTGCTTGGATATCGTCATTTCAATTCTGTGTAAATCCGTTTGCCGTCTTCAATCTATGCCACAAAAGGTGAGTTTATCTCACACCCGACTTACATTTTTCATGGATGTTAGACTAATAATGAACTGTTAGAAATGTATAGGATTGCTGATAGAAATTGTTTGATTTGATATATATGCACATTTCATAAGTGACACGATATATTCATATGACACGTAGTTGCACTGATGATATATATACTGTGATTTTTGCTATGTGATTGTTGTTTGTGATTGTTGATACCCCTAGTTTAGGAAAAATCACTAAGAGTTGAAATGATACATACCCGAACGGATATTAGAATAGGGAAAAATTGTTATGGGTTGAAATGATAGACCTGAACGATTTTTACTAAATTTGGGATCGCGTGTTGAAATGATAGACTCGTAGAAATATATAAATCGCGAATTGAAATGATAAATATCCGTATCACTTGACCATAGGGTAGAAAACTATATACGGACACCGTTGGTCGTGTTTTCGAAGTAAATTGATTTAGAATTTGAATTTAACTTAAGATTTTATATTTTTATATATTTATATTTTGATGATTTTAAAACTTGGATTTTTCTAAATTTTGAATTTATGTTTAAAATGATTTTTATAAATAAATATAGGTTTTTAAAACACTTATTTAAGATTTTACTTATAATTTATTTATTTTAAACTATATAATTTAATTATATAAGTATTTTAACTTTTTATATTATTATAAATAATTATTTTAAACTTATTTTTTATGTTATTTTAATATTATGTATGTTTATAATCTATATTCTAATTAATTTTAGAATTTTATAAACATATATATATTTTCAAAATTTATTTTCTTATATATATATATTTTATAAACTTTAATAATGAAACTCAAGATGGATAAGTTAGATTTCACGATTTAAATTCGAAGTTTAAAGATATAAACTTATATAATGATATTTGAATAACGAATGAACTCATATTAAGTCATAAATTCGAATCAATACGAACTTTTAGTAGAGATGAAATGGAGCAAAATATAAGATATGAATTCGAATTCGAATTGATTTGAACTTATAAAAGATGAACTTGAATTGTGAAATTGTTTTTCTGAATTTGGAAGCAAATTTGAATTGGTTTAAATTATAAACTTTATAAGATATGAACGTGAATAGTGTAAGTTGATTTTATTTGAATTTATAATTGATATGAATTGAATTCGGTTTTTTTAAAGCAACTGAATAGAAATTGGAATATGTATAGATTTTATAAATGGAATTGACTGTATAAATCGTACGGTTTGAATTTTGAAATTTGTGAAATCGATTTTTTATACAGTGGTTTTAAAATTAATTGAATTGTTTAAATTGAAAGATAAGGCTTGGATTCAGATTTATAAGTAATGAATTTGAATTTTTTTAACTTGAGTTATAAAATATAATATGATCATTGGAATTGAAATATATGATTTGTTTTGATTTATATAAATCGAAATAGAAGATTTTGACTTGAATTGTATATTTTGAATTCGAACGTTAGATTTAAATGAATCGACTTAGTGGAATTCTTATTAAAGGTAGATTTTAATCATTTGAACTATTTGAGTTTGAAATTTGACGTAAATAAATCAAGCAAAATACCATCGAAGTTATGTCATTTAGTTTTGATTTAAACGACATTTGAGATATGTTTTTTATAAGTCGACTCTAGATTTGAAATTCGTTATGGAATACTTTCGGAAATTTTAATCGAAGTTAAAATGATATGGTATCAGTTTATACTATATTTGAAATCTTTACAATATGGTTATAAATCGATTTGGGTTAAATGATTTGATTTGTTTTCAAATTTAATTATAATCAAAGTTAGATACTTAAATTTGATTTTTCAAATTAGGATATGAGATTTTGTACAAACTATTTTATAAAGTAATTTATAAAATAATGACCACGGTGTGAAAAATGTAAACGATTGGTTGTCAAAGAGACCGGGATCGGCTATTGTCATACTCTCTGCCAATACCAAGGCCACTTTAACAACTGTGTACGCGGTGGAGTTCCAGAATAAAGGGTATGATTTGGCGAACGACTCCATTTTATTTCATTTCATATTAATTACGAGACCCTGACTACCTTGAGTCAGCTTGATGTGGCTAAAACAGGAGCTATGCACGGACCAAGTGAGGTCATACCTCTTATCGAGCACACTTCTTTGATATTATTCTATTATTGTTGAGATTTGATTTTGGGCCCTTTTGATTATGGGTGTGTGTATCGAGGTGGGTGGTAGTAGCTATTGTGCGTTACCACCAGTCCGGCTCTGCAAACGGTGAATCCACCCTGGCATTCCTTGTGTGCCTTGTCACATGCCTTATATGATCCCACTGCGACTTTGTTTTGTACCGTTTTATATGGAGTGCCCTTTGATCAACCTCCAGTTTACGGAGGAATTACGGTACTGTATATACTATGGGAATATATAAGCGGTGTAAGGGTAATCATGGTAATCCCGCTTACGCTATTTTGATATATTACTTTACTGATAGACACTATTCTATATAGTGTATTATACTATATAATATTAGTTTGACGGATCCTTAGAGGATGGTGATCCCAAACTTCCTTTAAGTTAATGATTGCATTTCATCGAACATTTCATTTAAGTTGATTTACTTCCATGAGAATGTCAGTCCTGATCCGAGTTGTTTTGTTTTGCGTTATTTCTCGGGTCAGATCTAGTATTCCAGTTTGGAGATTTATCCTTGGAGTTGGAGCTTATCTTGGGTTTTGCTGACCTGTATCTACTCATTGATCAGTTGTTCCAGTGTCAGCTATTCTCATTGTTTAGTTTCATACTGTTATCATTTACTTATGTATCAAAATTCATTATATTAGACTTCCGCTGTATTATTTATGTGAACTCTGGTGTAAAATTTATTTAATAGCTTCATGAACTACTATTGCATTTTAAATATCTGCTGCGAGATATTATATTGCTCTGTATCTGTGTCTGTGATCTGTGATTCTATGATTTATTCTATTTACCTTAGAAGATAATAACAATCTGTTGTTTTGGACGTTTCGAGTTGACATATTTTGTCGATTCGGCACGGTCAAAATGGCAGGTCGTCACACTGGGTCTATCGGGTCGGGTCTAATTTCCTCCCCTACTTCATAGAAGCTCATCTCGATTATTACCAAATCGAATTCCATTCAATTCCAATTTAATATATTAAATTGGAAAACTTTACTTTGGAAAAATTCCATTAAATCTTGATTAAAAGATTTATTGTAACGATACGGATTTCGCCCGGACCTAATCGATCGCTAGATCGACCAAGACCGTTCGAATCCCGTATACGCTAACTTTGGGCATACAACACATCAGAACAAATAACAGAAGATTTTTATAAACATCATAATAATGTTACATCAGAGTACGAATAAATATAATAATACAGCGGAAGATAATTTTACAATAAATGTAATACAATGCACAGCGGAAGACTATAAATGTCTGGACACAGCTTAAAGCTTCAATCCAGAATCCTGCTCAATATATCTGCAAAATAAAACTACTCGACTGCCCGTGTGGAAAATAAGGGCACCCGAGTTTGCAAGGGAAAAGAAAACTACATGTCAGTCATGGGACTGGTGTGAGAAACTCTAAAACAGTTAAAACTATTTTTTTTAATAATTAGACAAATCACAGGACCACGCCGCTAACGCGGAACGGGTCTACCCCCATGAATGCCAATGTATAAACAACAATCAGTAATACAGATATGGATCTACTATGCATCAATCAACCTGCAATATCCCAATCTACCCATTTAGATTAATCACCACACTTAGATTTTCCAAATCCAATTCAATTTACAGAAATTATTCCTTTGGATTTTATTCCCGATTTATTATTTCAAATCATTTTTGAAATATATATCTAACTTTCTATAACAAAGTAGATTTCACTTTGAGACCTCAAATCAAATCATTTGGAAATATGAATTCCAAAATATAATGATGCATACAAACAAGTATGCAACCAAATATCGCGCTCCCCATCGACAAGGCAAAGGGTACGCACCTAGCAACTCGATATATAAATGTGCACCTACCCCACATAGGAGCAGGCTACACCGACGATGCACCTCCCACACATGGAAAGCATACACCGCCCTCTCACCCGTACTTTTAGTTTCAGGGTTACCCGAATCTTTAGCCACATACTAAATCATTTCATATCCCGAAGTAGGGAAAAATCATTTCACAACATAATAATCACAAGTACTTTCAAATCATAGTACTTCACATCAACAATCCACACATATGATTAGTCACTATTAATCACATAACCTTTGAGCTCGTACGTCTCAAAGAAGGGTGTTAAGCAAGAGAATAAATTCTCCGCCACCAAACAGATATGTTATCAATAGCAACTAATCGAATACGTGATTAACCACAATGTAAAACATAATACATTTCTAAATCATTTTAGAAATCATCGGGTTTAGACCTCGAAATCCTTTCTGTTTTATAAACCATTTTTATAAAACATTCCCTGTCCAAAATCGGGAATATATTTCTATTCACTTAAGAAAAATATATCATTTCACAATCATTCATTAAATTTGAAATGAACACAACATCGCTAAACACCTTATCGTCAAATCGTGAAGTGTTTCACAAAGTGTTAGCACACAGATATCTTTACCCAACCCAATGCTAAATGTAAAAGCACATTCTGCTCATAAACTGGTCGAGCACCATCAAAACAATCACTCAACCACAATCAATATCAACAACTAAGTAAATTTGGTTTAATCACATCACGTGTTTTGGTAAATTTAATCACCATTCATTCATCCAAATCTAATTAAAGATTTATTCAAACCCCAATTGGTTTCACCTCTAAAATGATTTCATATTGATTGTTCTACTTCTTGGAAATTAATCCTGCTTTTACACGGGTTAAAGAACTAATGTCATTTAAACACAGTTCACGACAAACCCCAAATCCAATTTGATATTAAAGACAAGGCTCTAAATAGAAAATATATCGGCTCATATTCAATATCAAATTCTGAAATCAACAAATATCGTATTGGAATAACGATATATATATATATATATCTTTCAAATTCCTCCACAATATCCATATAATCACGGAATCCAATATCGAAATATTCCGAAGATAATTTCGATTCAAATCCATTTCAATTCTTATATTAGAAATTTCTGGTTATAATAAAACCACATCTCAATCCATTTTATTTATTTAAAAATATCGGATTATTTTTCTAGTTAATAACTAGTTCATTTCGATAAAAATCTATTTTTATCTTTTCAAATACGGAATTTTTCATCTCAGTTCTTTCCAAATCATTTCTAATGATTTTACACTAATTATTGATATTTTTAATAATTTTATCAAGGCCCGTATAGTCGATTTCCAATAACGGTCATCGAACTGCACTTACAGCGACCTTTTCCAAATTTGACTTGGATATAATTCCAAATCCAACCGTTAGATTTCAAATTTCTAATATTCATTGGAAAGCTCTTTTTGATACGAACCCAACGGTTCTGGTTTCAGGAGAATCCGACGGTCGGATCTCCCGTAACATCAATTCGAAGTCAATGGTCGAAATTCGCGAACTGCCGCAGCACGGCGCGTTCTATTCAGGCCATTATATTGTATATATAATATATATAATATATATTTCGTCGATTTCCATTTAAAACGAATTTTATAAATCATTTTAAATTCGTTTCAAAAACAATTTCAACTTCCATTTCAAATTCAAATCAAAATTGAATTTTTCCTTATAAATTCGTTTTAAATTCATTTCAAATTGATTTCAATTCAAATCGATTTTTAATTCAATTTCAGTTCAATTTCAATTCAATTTTCATTTCGTTTTCAATTCATTTTGAATTCATTTCAATTCGTTTTCAATTCGATTACAATTCGACTTGAATTCATTTTCAATTCAATTCGATTCAATTTCATTTCAATTCGATTTCAATTCGATTTGAATTCATTTCAAATTGATTTCCATTCAATTTCAATTCGATTTCAATTCACATCGTATATATATTTCAATTTCAATATATATATTATTCTCGTCTCATATATATTTTTATCTCATATATATGTTATTCAAATTATATATATATATTATTTTCATTTTCATATCTAGTATCTTTTCATTTTCAATATATACAATATTTTCACATTTCGTATATATATTTTATTTTAACTCAGATATATATTTTATTTCAACTCAGATATATATTTTATTTCAACTCAGGTATATATTTTTCACTTTTCACATTTATATTTTTCACTAACCATTTCATATATATATATATATATATATTTTTCACTGACCATTACATATATAAAATTTTCACTGACCACATCACTTATCAAATTCACACAGACAAATCAATCCAAACACAATCAAACAAATAAGTCGTCCATGGTCTGTGGACGACGAGTGTCGGGTGCTGCTAAGCACCGTCTGCATCCTAGTATTTATTTTTAACTAGAAAAGAAAATTTATAGTGAGAAGTTCTCACCTTTGGGTTCCACTCCGCCAGTTTTATGGGACGGTTTGGATTCCGTTTTGATTTCAGTCCATTCCATCACCATCTGTTTCACGCAGTTCACGTTAAAAATCGTATTTTTAAACCGTTTTTATACATGTAAAAATCAAACTTTTTATGCGATGTTATTTATTTTTAAATCACATCTTTCAAGACAATGCTATTTTATTTTACAAAATTAATGCTATTTTATATTTTCAAAAGCAATGCTGTTTCTATTCTCAAAAACAATCCTGTTTCTATTTTCAAAAAAAAAACAATCTTGTTTCTATATTTTCAAAATCAATTCTATTTTATATTTTCAAAGATCATACTCTAGTTTATATTTTCAAAATCATACTCTAGTTTATATTTTCAAATCAAAGATGTTTATTTTTCAAAAGTAATTCTAATTTTATTTTTAAAAACATTGCTAATTTTATCTTCAAAAACAATACATTTTGATCTTGAAACAATGCTAATTTTTATTTAAAAAGAAATCCATGCCATTTATATTTTAAAACAATAATATTTTCTATTTTTAAACAAGACTGATTTTATATTATGCTTTTAAATTAAATTAGTTACACCAAAATAAATAAAATAAACTAAAAAAAACTCACAGTTCCCTTCCTGTATCGTTCAAACGCTGAAACCCCTATCTCGACCTCAGTTCCTCACGCGCGCCGCCACCACGATGGTCCGGACCACCATCGCCTCGCACCAGTCAAACCACCTTCGAGCGACGTTCCTCCACCGTGGGTTTGGCCCCACTCTAGTTCCTCCCTGAGCCTCGAATCGCATGCGAAGTCTGGCGGTTCCTAGGCAAAATCGAGCTCTGTCCTTGACCAAATCCGATCAATGTGGTTTAGATGGAAGGAGCTCAGAAAGCTCTACTATTTCCGCTTTATAATTACTGAATTTCATCGAGTGATTTAGCCAGAATTTGGGGAGAAAATTAGGAGTGATTTCCGCCCTATGGTTTGAAGAGGACGGCGGATTTTCTGTTGACCGCGATTCTTAGTTTGACCATTAACTAGGGTTTGAATATATATGGCTATATAATATATATTTAATAATTTAATTCAGGAATTAATTATTTATCGTACCGAACTCAAAATCGAACCCAACGACTGTCTCCCCTAGCCAAATACCCCCATTCCGAACACAATGGGATATGTCCCGCTAGCCAATTCGACCGTTACGATCTGTTTTCATCAAATTAAAATATAAATCAATGTATATTGAATTTAAACGCACATTTCAATTTACCGGGGCCACATATTAACTCTAAAAATTCCCAAAAAATATTTTCTAGCTTCGTATTGACGATACGGTCCTAACAAAACTAGTTTCGTCAAATTCCGAGACCGTTTGAAAAATGGCCAATTTCCAGTCGATTAAAATCAACTGAAACTGGTCAAATGCGTTTTCCTTTGCCACGCTCACATATTGATTCGGAAAATTACGAATTTTGGAATCTAGCAATAACTAGTCATCCAGGATCCAACAAAAGTGGTTTCGTCGAAAACCGAGGTCGTTTGCAAAATTCCCATTTTTAAGGGCCAGAATTCCATAGCGACTATTCTGAATTTTCAACTGGACGTATCTTTTGATTCCCACTATGAAATTTCGATTTCTCGGATTCATTGGAAAGATATTCTCAAATAGATTCTAATATTTTTGGTTTCGCCAAAATCCGGTTTATTTTGAATCCTGTGCATTCATTTGAACTTTGAAATCGAATTATCGAACTACCGCGCCATTTTCAATTCCTTTTATAATTTAAAATAAATATTCATATTCCAACGACGATCTATATAAATATACTTCTAATTCTATGCAAAATAAATTTCTCGTCGATATTATTTAAAATAATCTATTTTAAATATTCAAAATTCATTAAAATTGCCAAAATAAAATTTTCAAATTAGCTCGGATTTTCCGGGTTGTTACATTTATAAATTCCAAATCATATCTTCACTGTTAATTGGGTTAAAGAACAAATGTTATTTAAAACACCGTTCATGACAAACCCAAAAATCCAATTTCAATTCAATTTCCAATTAAATATTAATTAATTTGGAAAACTTCTCTAAATCTAATTAAAAGATTTATTCTGTTCTCAACTGGGTTTAAGAACAGTGTTATTAAAGACATCATTCGCGACAAACCCAAAATCCAATTTGATATTTAAATACAAGGCTCTAAATAGAAATTATACCAGCTTATATTCAATATCAAATTCCGAAAACAACAGATATCGTATTGGGAATAACGATATATATATCTTCCAAATTCCTCAACAATATCTGTATAATCACTTAATCCAATACCGAAATATTCCAAAGATTATTTCCATTCAAAACCATTCCAATTCATACGTTGGAAAAATTCTGGTTATTTTTAAACCCATTTTCAATCCAATTTATTTATTTAAAAACATTGGATTATTATTCTAGTCATAACTAGTTCATTTCGATAAAAATATATTTTTATCTTTTCAAACTTGGAATTTTTCATCCACAATCTTTCCAAATCATTTATTATGATTTTACACAATTTTTCCATATTTTTTAAAATTTTATTAAGGCCTTTACAGTCGGTTTCCAATAACGGCCACCGAACTTCATCCATAGCGACCTTTTCTAAATTTGATTTGGACATAATTTAAAATCCAACCATTCAAATTTAAATCTCTTATATTCATTGGAAAGATCTTTTCGATACAAACCCAACGGTTCCGGTTTTAAGAGAATCCGACGGTCGGATCTCTTGTAATATCAATTCGAAGTTAATGGTCAAAATTCGAGAACGGTCGCTGTGCGACGCGTCCTATTCAAGCTATAATATATACAATATATATAGTCGATTTCCATTCAAAACATATTTTATAAATTCGTTTATAAATTCATTTCAAAATGATTTCAACTTCATTTCAATTTTAAATCAAAACTGAATATTCCATATCATTATAATTTTAAAATGATAATATTTTCAAAATATTAGATTTTGAAATCCATTTCTTTTTCGTATTCATTATAAAATGAATAAAGTCGATCGATAAACCCCTTTAGGTTAAAACAACGTATATTAACTTAACTCGGCTTCATATACTTCAATATTTTCGTGTCCATCCAAAATCGGACATCAAAATCATATTTTGATTATTAACTGAATATTATTTTAAAATATTCGTTATTTCTAAATTGGAATCAGAGTCAATCAATTACCATATAATTTTATTTATATGGATTTCATACATCACATATATTCAACAATAATGATAAATAATAATTACACATTCAAACTTCATCCAGAGTGCATTCTGCAACTGTATAAGCATTAAATAATTAAATAATGCTTATCACAGTCTGTCGATCAATCGATTGACATATAATTATATTCAGGGGAGATGGGGTTTCCAAACAACAAAAGTCGATTCATAATAATCACTTGTTAATAAATTTAACCAGTTCTAATTCGATTAGAATTGTTTTTCTAATTAGCTAATTTTCATTGTTTAAATTATAAATAGATATTTATAATTTAATTTCAACTACCACAAAATAATATTAAATTATTTTTAATATTTTAAACATTTCAGCATTACAATCAAAACACAATACATTCAATTAAATCGTCTATGGTCTATGGATGAGGGAGGTGAGCTAACAGGCACCGTATACAATTTATAATGATTAAAACTGATAAAAATCTACACTGGCAATTTTATATATTTTTATATAAGAATACAATAACTTGATGAAATATAATTTAGTGAGAAGGAGTTCTCAATTTAGGTTCCACTCCATCAATCTTTATTGGATGATTTTATTTTTAATAAAATTAAACTAGTCATTTAATTTTATCAAAAACTTCAACTTGCTCCGTTCCCATTTGGCTCAGTTCCATGTTGTAGATCTAGATTTTACGGTTCCAATGCAACTAAAATCATCCAATTTCGTCTCTGTTTGACCAAGTTATAGATGTTTAAAATTTAATCACATATTTAAACAATTAAGGATAAATAAATAAATTAACTTATTTTACTTTTCTGTCTTTGTTCTATTATCTGGAAACCATCGACTACGACAATCCGTCCACTGCGCCGCCTATGGCCCACTAGAACTTGATCGCCGGCCATCCCTCAACGCGGCTTGGCACCTCCTTCAACCGCCGACCGCCTTGATCCACTCGCATGCACCTCCACGTCAGGAAATGCCATGAAAGTTGGTGGCTTCGAGGAGAAAATTCGAATGAGAAACTTCACGATATTCGGTCCTTCCTATACAGATTCGAAGAGCACAAAACCCTCAACAATTTTCATTCAGGAACTATGATTTTATTCAAACTATATTGCGTGAATTTGAGGGATGAAATCAGAGCGATATCTGTCGTTCTTTTCTAAAGCCGGTCGCTCGAATTTTGAATGGGAAATAGGGTTTTGGAAATTCAATTTATACCCTTTTTTTAAATTATTTAAGGGTGCGTTTTCTACAGGTCCCTATTAAGTTTCAAAATTAGGCTCACATCCGGTCATAAACTTATTACAAATTTAGTCCATATTTTTCAAAAATACATTAAAAAATAAAAATAAAAAATAAAAAAATCACGTAAATTCGTAATTAATTAAAACAATTAATCATGAAAAAATTCAGGTGAAAAAAACATAAAAAACAACGTCAAAATAAAAAATTACACAAAAACAACGAAATGCAGTAAAATGCATCAAAAGATGCATATAATTCAATTAGTTGCATATATGTATGCATTTATTTCAATTCTGCGTCGAACAGCAGTATAGTTGCATACATGTATGCAGATTTGTAAAATAAATGCATCTTTTGATGCAACTATTCAAATCCGCATAAAAAACATGCATACTAGTATATGTGCATACAAGTATGCAGTTATGTAGAAAAAATACATACAAGTATGCACATATTGCGTTGCCTACGGCCTTTAACATATTCTTGCATACAAATATGCAGTTATTCTGAATAACTACATACTTGTATGCAATTATTCAGTATGCATGCACATATTTTTTGCATGTGTATGCAGATAGTTGCATACATGAATGCAACTATTGGCAAAAGTTGAATTCATGTATGCAACTTTTTTTTGTTTCCGTGGACTTCTGGAGAAGTTTCCAGAATTTAGATTTTTTTTTACTAACCAGCACATTTTTGTTTGAAGAAAACACGTAACTTTCAAATGAAGATGGCGGAAGTATGGTGGAAGGAAAAACGGAAGGCGGTAGCTGAAAACAGGGGGCGGAAACTTATAAAAAAAGGGAGGGACGTGGGCTACATTAAGTTTGAAAATAGGGATGTGTCCCTAATTTTCACTTTATTTAATTCATTAATTACTTGTTTATTAATTCGAACTCCAAATCAAACCCAATGACTGTCGTCCGTAACTAAATACCCCCATTCCAAACACAAACAGATATGTTTCGTAAGCCAATTCGATCGTTTCGATTAGTTTTTATCAAAATTAAAATATGAATTAATATATACTGAATTTAAACGTACATTTTAATTTACCGAGGGCCACATACTGACTCCAAAAATTACAGAAAAAGTAATCTAGCTATGTTTTGATGATACGGTCCTAATAAAACTAATTTCGTCGAATGTGGAGATCGTTTGAAAAATGGCCTTTTTCTGGTCGATTAAATTTAAACTGAAATTTCAAAACACATTTAAATTTACCACGCTCATATATTACTTCCAAAAATTATGAAATTTGAAACCTAACAATAAATTGACATTCTGAATCCAACAAAAGTGGTTTCATCAAAAACGGTGGTCATTTGCAAAATGGCTATATATTATATTAATATATATATATATATAAATTCCATAGCGATTATTTTGAATTTTAAACTGGACATAACTTTCAATTTATATTATGAAATCTGAATTTTTCACATTTATTAGAAAGACATAGTTAAGTAGATTCTGAAATTTCTTGTTTTACTAAAATCCGATTTATATTTTATTCTGTACATTCATTCAAAGTTTAAAATCAAATTTCCAACTACCGCGCCGTTTCAGGCACGTTTTATATTTAAAATAAATTTATACGTTCTAACTTCATTTAAAATAATTTTTTAGTCATTCTTATTTAAAATAAATCATTTTAAATATTCGGAATCCATTAAAATAGCTAAAATAAAAATTTTAAATTGTTTCCGAAATTTCGGGTTGTTACAATCTCTCGACTTAAAATCTTTTCGTCCTCGAAAAGAAACGGAATTGAAAGTTGTTTAACTAACCAACTCAACTTTCATTCTTCAACTTTTCAGTTTCTAAGAATTTTCTAATTTCTCAAAAATTGGGTAACATCCTAAATTTTCGAAAAATTTCGCCATAACCTCCTTCGTACGGGCTGATCGGTAAAACTTCAACTTGCCTCACAGGGCCCTCATCATCCAAAAAGAAAAAGAAAATGCCAAGCGACTTGCTAATCGGCTCATAAAATCATTAAACCCAATGAATATGGTAAACATGTACCTATTTTTTGGGCATACAATTTTATTCCTCTTCTTAGCATCTATGCTATGACCTGTTCTTTATATACACATGTGCATATATGCAATTCCAATCAATTTCCAATTTAGTTCAATATTTGATTCAATTTGGCTTAATTTACCTTTCATTCTCATATTGGTTTCATTATTCTAATATTATTATTTAGTTAAACTAATAATCATCCATCATAACTGGCAATCAATTAGTCGATTAACTTTTTCAAACATATATCTTTATATATACTCACAAATCATTTTTTTAATGCCAAATCACAACAATAAACCCTATCTAATTTTTGGTTCTCACACTAGTCAATTGGAAATATATAGACATCCACTTTCGAAACTCGAACACAAACACTGATGATGCCATGGTCATCATCAAAATCATCTCCGGGCGACTAGAGTGTGATTCTATATCTATCCAGTATATTTGAGGCTTCGTATATATACTAGCTAGGTGTATATGAAAAATATTCATATACCCAATAGTCCAAATTCAGTAAAAAATAAATATTCAAATACGTGTAATAAGATATAATTTTTGAAATTAAATTTGTTTTTAATAAATAACACTCTTCAAACTCATCCTAGGGTAGTACTAACCCTATCTCTAATGAGTTTCTCATTCTAGGATGCTATTGATCCTATCTCCAATGAGTATTCTTAAATAGAATATTAATAATTCTATCTCTGATAAATAACACTCTTCATACAGAGTGCATTCTACAACTGTATAAGCATTAAATAATTAAATAACGCTTATCACAGTCTGTCGATGAATCTATTGACATATAATTAAATTCAGGGGAGAAGCGAATAAATAATCATCCCCAGACCCGTGTGGGGTTTCCAAACAACAAAAGTCGATTCAAAATAATCACTGGTTAATAAATTTAACCAGTTCTAATTCGATTTGAATTATTTTTCTAATTAGCCAATTTTCACAGTTTAAATTATGAATTGATATTTATAATTTAATTTCAACTACCACAAAATAATATTAAATTATTTTTAATGTTTTAAACATTTCAGTATCACAATCAAACACAATACAGTCAATTAAATCGTCCATGGTCTGTGAACAAGGGAGGTGAGCTAACATGCATCGTATACAATTTATAATGATTAAAACTGATAAAAATCTACATTGGCAATTCTATATATTTTTATACATGAATACAATAACATGATAAAATATAATTTAGTGAGAAGGAGTTCTCACTTTGGGTTCCACTCCGTCAATCTTTATTAGATGATTTTATTTTTAACAAAATTAAACTGGTCATTTAATTTTATCAAAAACTTCAAATTGCTCCGTTCCCGTTCTGGTTAGTTCCACGTTGTAGATCTCGATTTTACGGTTCCAATGCAACTGGAATCATCCAATTTCATCTCTATTTGACCAAGTTATAGATGTTTAAAATTTAATCACATATTTAAACTAATTAAGGATAATTAAATAAATAAAGTAACTAATTTTACTTTTCCATCTTCGTTCTATTATCTGGAAACCATTGACTTTGGCAATTCGTCCACTGCGCCGCTTAGGGCTCACCAGAACTTGATCGTCGACCCTCCCTCGACGCGGCGTGGCAACTCCTTCCACCGCCGGTCACCTCGTTCCACTCGCACACACCTCCAAGTCAGGAAATGCCATGAAAGTTGGCAGCTTCGAGGAGCAAATTCGAATGAGAAACTTCACGATATTCGATCCTTCCTATACATATTCGAAGAGCACAAAACCCTCAACAATCTTCGTTCAGGAACTACGATTTAATTCAAACTATATTGCGTGAATTTGAGGGATGAAATCAGAGCGATATCTGTCGTTCTTTTCTGAAGCCGGTGGCTTGAATTTTGAATGGGAAATTAGGGTTTTGGAAATTCAATTTACACCCTTTTTTAATTTATTTAATTCATTAATTACTTGTTTATTAATTTGAACTCCAAATCAAACCCAATGACTGTCGTCCCTAACTAAATACCCCCATTCCGAACACAATTGGATATGTTTCGTAAGCCAGTTCGATCATTTCGATCAGTTTTTACCAAAATTAAAATATAAATCAATGTATATTGAATTTAAACGTACATTTTAATTTACTGGGGGCCACATACTGACTCCAAAAATTACAGAAAAATATATCTAGATATATTTTGATGATACGGTCCTAACAAAAACTATTTTCGTCGAATTTGGAGATCGTTTGAAAAATGGCCTTTTTCTGCTCAATTAAATTTAAACTGAAATTTCGAAACACATTTAAATTTACCATGCTCACATATTACTTCCAAAAATTATGAAATTTGAAACCTAACAATAAATTGACATTCCGGATCCAACAAAAGTGGTTTCCTTGAAAACGGAGGTCATTTGCAAAATGGCTATTTTTAAGGGCTATATATTATATTAAAAAATAGATATAAATTCCATAGCGACTATTTTGAATTTTTAAACTAGACATAACTTCCAATTTATATTATGAAATCTGAATTTTTCACATTCATTAGAAAGATATAGTTAAGTAGATTCTAATGTTTTTGGTTTTACTGAAATCCGATTTATATTTCATTCTGTACATTCATTCAAAGTTTGAAACCGAATTTCCAAATTACCACGCCATTTCAGGCTCGTTTTATATTTAAAATAAATTTGTACATTCTAAATTCATTTAAAATAAATTTTTAGTTGTTATTATTTAAAATGAATCATTTTAAATATTCAGAATCTATTAAAATAGCTAAAATAAAATTTTTAAATTGGTTCTGAAATTCCGGGTTGTTACAGCAGTACTTAGCCATGGCTAGTTATGAGTTCCAGATTGGTTGACCGGTGAAGTTCGCCGACTTTTCCGCTTTTGGTTTGGAGGAGCCTTTTGTTGCCGTAGGCCTAGCACCGATCCTGCGCTTCGACACTTTTGAGCGCGACCTGTACCTGCGTTGTGTCCGTCTGTTTGATGCCCAGATGGATGCCGACATCGATGGCGAGTCTTGCGTCATTAGATCTGAGGTTATGGGTGCCCCATCGAGTTCACTGACGACGACTTAGCCCTGATTTTGGGTATCTCGGCAATTGGAGCCGAGGTTGATGCTATTAAGATGGAGGACCCTAAGATCCTCCAACGTATTTTCCTTGGAGAGCCGGGACCACTGCCAATCTGTTACCCATAGCCCATGTAGTTGCGCGTATCATACAGCAGAGCATCATCCCGAAGGTGGAAAGCTTGGAGCAAATTTATTATTCTGTTTGCTGGGCCTTCTATTCTATTCTTGGCGGCATAGCCGTCAATCGTGCGTGCGTGCTTATGATCCATCTTTATGAGCCCTTCGTCGACACCCCCACGGAGCCACTTTCCTTACAGTCACCTTCTCACCTGTGCCTTCTGACATTTCCAGGTGAGATTTTCTAAGGAGATGGCGGTGAGGAAGGCGCCGACCGCCATTAGCCGCGCCGCTCTCTGAAAGATAGGCATTTAGCTGCCCGATGCTCCTGACCCCGCACCACCCGCTCCAGCTTACCAGCCTCAGCAGCGCAGCAGCCTTGTCATGAGAGCCTAGAGTTCACCGCCATCCGCGCCATGCAGGCCTAGCTCCATGAGGTTTGCGACGAGAAGCGCCGATAGGAGCGTGAGATTGGCTGCATCTCCACTATACTACGCTCCTGGAGCGGGTGTGGTAATGGATCAAGCTCCAGCCGCGGAGGTAGACCAGCCTACAGTGGTTAGTCATAGTTGTTGTTAGTGCACGCCTTGCGCATGTTGTATCTTCTTTTATCGTGTGTTTCCCTTTCCAGCATTTTCTCTATCTTTGTTGTTGTTGTAGTGTCATAACTGTTAGTATTGAAAAATCGCATGACGTTAGTTAATGAGATTTCTGTGACACGCCACGTCCGTTAATGCCACTCATTAAGAGAATGCATTAAGTTTCGAGAAGCATTAAAGGTAAAAAGAAACAGAAAAATAATAAGATAAATATAAAGGCAACAACAGAATTCAAATTTTATTTCAAACATAAATCATAACATCGTTGTCCAAAATATCACAAGTTCAAAACTACATAAAAGCCAATACAAAAATATAAAACTTTCTATCTTGTTCCATCAGAGTACATAAAAAGCATAATTCCCCAAAAAGAGACAAAGCCATAGTAGAGATAAGAACTTGAGCAATACTTCAAGAGAAGCTCTTAGAAAGATAAAAGGAGAATTACGGTCAAGCCTGAGTGTTCCCGCCCTGAGAACCTGGGGGAGGGGGAACGGAAGAAATAAGAGGAAACAAAAAGGGTCAGACATAAAGTCTGGCGAGTGCAGCTACTTTTAGTAAGTAAATAAATAAAAGTAGCATGACATGCATATAAAGTGGATAAGAAAGATGACATCAAAAAAGGTAAGTATGACAAGGTAACATGATAAAGTGTATATGCTTCCCTAAAGATTACTCTGCACTATTACTAGTATAACCAGAATGAGATGATCCCTTCCACTATAAGGTGGTAGACTTAGGCATAGGTCCAAATGTACCCTAACTACTACCCTAATCGGTCAGCTCCTTAATCCACATAGATACTCTGTGCCAACACCACCGTAGGATGTATCACGTCCTAAAGTGGCAACCCTTCACTGGTATGCACAGCCCCATATCTACAGGTGTCACGGTCGTCTTATCCCCCTCTGCCCGGCCCATGTACGCACATGACCAGGTCGGTTTGCGCCGCCCACACCATCCTCCACGTTTGGATCTCTTACAATCAGTTCATTAAGCGTGCCCCTTCTTCGACCTAGTTCAGAGTACTTTGTTTGATACCTACTCCGGGTTACTGACTGAAACGGGTCCCACACAATATGATACAAGCTCTCCCCTTTGTCTTGTATCCCCCATTAGGTTTTCCACAGGTTATATTTACCCTAAAAGGTGTCTTTAATTATATAACCCCAATCTTTCTACCGGTTATGCTTACCTATAGGTGTCTTTAATACATAAACCCCAATTGGTTAAGTCTTGTGGGCTATATTTAAATATTACCCACCCATCTCAGATATACTTAACTTAACCCTCCTATTGTTCAACCAAGTTTACTTAACCCTTATTCATGTTTATGTTCACCAAATCCCTATGGATTCAACTAGGTTAAGTATTTCATTTCCTTACCATGTCCATTTATGGTTTATAATGGGATGACCTCCCACGTTAGGCTTATAGCTTGTGGATATTGGATATGCCGGTCGGGTCTGGGCAGACTTCTTCCACAAGTTGGGCCTAACCTCGTGTCTTAGCCCGTCTCGTATTTATGCACTTAGACCCCTCACATTAGATTCAACATTTGCGGTTGCTGGATATGCTGGTCGGTTCCGGGCAGACTTCCACCACAAATGCAATCTAACCTAGCGTCATAAGTGCAATTACAGTTTCTAATTACTGTAATCCTAGGCATTTTAATTATTAACCAATTAATTATACCTGTGTCTTTATAGGTGTTCATGCCCATCTGCCCAATTATATTCATACAGAATTATATGTCCAAATTCATATTCATTATTCAAGTTATGCCAGTTCTACTGTTTTCCCCCGCTCCCTATCAAACGCATTCGCATATATTTGGCGACATGCCTAGGCTAGAAAGTAGCCTGGCCATAAACAATAAAAGGGAAAGGTGATGGGAAGATGACAATAGCGATTATTCTAACATAACTAGCATACACACACACACACACACTGACATAGACATGTAATTGACATAGTGATTAGGTGGACATATAAAAATAGATCTAGTGAACATAATACAACTAGATCTAACATACTAAGGATGTCATAATAGGCATGAATAGATCTAAATAAGCATTCTCATGTCCAATTAATGGCAGATCTAAATTAACCACAACATGATAGGTATTAGATGATCTAGATATATAATTAGATCTAAACTAGGATTTAACTGTCCAAATAGTGACAGATCCAAATTAAACATAGACATGGATAAAGGTCAAGATCCACAAATGTGACGTGATAAATTGACCACAAGTGAATTAGTTCTATAAAGGTAGATCTAGCATGATAAAGATTAAGATCCAAGAGTATCATAGATTCACAATTTACAACAAATCCAAATCACAGTCATATCATGTTTTACTTTTAATCTTTTAAATCTAAAAGTAACTAAACTCACTATGTTTGGATTTTAGAAGATAGAAGAGAAATTGTTGGTATTGAATCTTAGATCTATACGTAAATCTTTAACTGATTATCTCTTAGATGATTGTTGTAGAAGAAAAGGATTCGTTTCAGTTCAGGCACCGACAACATTTGGCCTCCGTTGATTTCCAGTGAAGAAAACAAGAGAAATGGACCTTTGTTTATAGCTGCCAGCCCCCAAGAAATCGACTGCCACCTCAGCCCTAGGGGGGTCGATCCCCCTTTATGGGGTCGACCCCCCTTATGGGGTTGACATCCCTACTATAACATGTAAGTTCTATATGTGTGCAAATAATCCTATTATAACATGTAAGTTCTATATGTGTGCACACTCATTCGTCCAAATGCAACATCCATATGCTAATACATCCATTTTCACCCACTAAAAGAAAATAAAAATGCACATACATCCATATGCAGTATGAGAGTGACTGAGCCGATCTAGTGCCTAACGTGTGTGTATATGCATCCATAGGCAACCACTAGCAAACACTTGCATCCACTTGCATCCATCAAACATAACATGCCTCAAACACATGTTTACATCCATAGGATTCCTATCTAAAGGTCGAAAATACTATTGATAGGACATACTCAAATGATAGAAACAAGCATAGATACAACTTTGGAAAAAGGAGTTAAGGACATACCCTCGAAAAAGAAAGGGTACGAAGCACAAATCTTGTCTTCGGTCTCCCAAGTCGCATCCTCTAGGTTTTCTCCCCATTGAACCTTTATCAGCTTGATTTCTTTATTGTGTAGCTTCTTAACTTTTGATCCAAGAATACGGGTAGGGACTCGTCTGATTGTCGCCTCCCACTCCACTTCTACTTCCTCCAATATACTTGACTCAACAACTTCCGCGGTGTCATGCAAGCACTTCCGTAGATGAGAAACGTAGAAAACATCATGAATGCCGGATAGATTTTCTTGTAGCTTTACTCTATAGGCCATTTGGTCGATCCTTTCGGTTATGGGAAATGGTCCCACAAATCTGGGTGCCAACTTACCTACAGATCCGAAGCGATCCATATTCCTCAGAGGTGATACTTTAATAAAAACTAAGTCTCCTACTTCAAATTCGATGTCAGTCCTTCTCTTGTCTGCATATGATTTCTGCCTATCTTGAGTTGTCTTCATTCGTCGTCAAATAAGATCAATTTTCACTGATGTTTCTCTAATCATATCAGGTCCAAGTAATAATCTTTCTGTAGGTTCCCACCAACAAGTTGGCGATCTATAGGGTCGTCCGTACAATGCTTTGAAGAGTGCCTTGCCGATGCTAGCTTGATAACTGTTGTTGTAGGCAAACTCTACTAAAGGAAGATGTTCTTTTCAAGTCCCTCCGAAGTCTAGGATACACAGTCTTAAAAGATCCTCAAGAATTCTGTTTACTCTTTCTGTTTGCCCCTCGGTCTGTGGGTGATAAGCAGTGCTCAAACACAATTGTGTAACTAAAGCTTCTTGCAAGCTCCTCCAAAATTCACTAGTGAAGATGGGATCACGATCGCTCACGATGATGGAAGGTACGCCATGAAGATGGACTATCTCACGAACGTAAATTGCTGCCAACCATGATGCCATCCTCTTACTCTTAACTAGAATGAAATGAGCGCTCTTAGTGAGTCTGTCCACCACAACCCAGATACTGGTGTTGCCTTTCTTCGATCTAGGAAAACTATCTATGAAATCCATAGAGATGCTCTACCACTTCCAATGTGGAACCTCCAAAGGATGAAGTAAACCACCGGGCTTCTTTTGCTCAGCTTTGACTTGTTGACAAACTAAACATTGAGAAACAAACTATGCTACATCTTTCTTCATCCCAACCCAAAATAAAACCCTCTTCATGTCTCTGTACATCTTATCACCACTTGGATGAATAGTCATCTTAGAATGATGGGCTTCTTCTAGGACTAACTTTATTAAGCTTCTAGTTTGAGGAACACAAAGCCTTCCATCTCATCGCAACCACCCTTTTTCATCTATGGAATATCTACTGAGGTGACTAGAAGTCTTCCCTTTTCTGAGCTTATCTATGATATCTAAAATCTGTGTATCATTTTGCTTCAAAGCTCCTATCTGATCCATAAGAGTAGGTCGTATCTCTAATGATGCAAATAAATCAGGAAAAATCCCGATGGAGAGTCTAAAGTCAAAAGTTTATATGAACTCCAAGCTCTTCCTTTCCACTAACAGAGGACATAAATCCATCCTCTACCTACTTAGTGCGTCAGCCACCACATTACCCATGCCAGGGGTATAAACGATTTCAAAATCATAAAAGCTAGAATTACATCCACCTTTGTTGCCTTAAATTAAGATCCTTCTCGATAACAAGTACTTGAGAAATTTATGATCGGTGTACAATTAGAACTTCTCTCCAAGTAAATAGTGACACCACGTCTTAAGCATGAATACTATGGCAGCTAGCTCTAAATCATGGGTGGGGTAGTTCTTCTCATGAACTCTCAACTATCTACCCCTATAACACACTACCTTTCCTTCTTGCATCAGAACCGCACCAAGCCCAGTACCACAAGCATCAGTGTAAACCGTAAATACTTTGCTCCCATCAGGCAAGGTCAAGACTGGGGCTGTTGTCAGAGCCCTCTTCAAACGTTGGAAAGCAACATCACAATCTATATCCCATGAAAATGCCAAGTTCTTCTTTGTCAGCCTGGTGAGAGGGGCTTATATCTTTGCGAAGTCCTTAATGAACTTCCTATAATAACCTGCCAATCCAAGAAAGCTTCTCAACTCTGTTGCATTTTTCGAAATTTTCCAATCTTGCACTGCAACTACCTTTGCAGGATCTACAGCTATCCCTTCTTTGGAGACAACATGCCCTAAGAATCTCACCTCTTTTCTCTAAAGATTACATTTGGAGAACTTTGCTTAAGCTGATGCGCACAGAGAGTTTTCAAAACTTCTCTCAAATATTAGGTATGCTCTTCTTCTCTCTTGGAGAAGATCAAGATATCATCAACAAAGACCACGACAAATTTATTTAGAAACTCCCGAAACACCTTACTCATTAGATCAACAAAATAAGCGGGTGCATTCGTCAACCCAAAAGGCATGACTAGCCATTTAAAGAAACCATCCAGAATTCTAAAAGCGGTCTTATCTATACTGCCCTCAGCCACCCTCAACTGATGAAAACCCATGGCTTAGTCTAACTGAGACAATACTGAGGCACCAACAAGCTGGTCAAACAAGTCGTCTATCCTCGGAAGTGGGTTGCCTGTTCTTCTTAGTGGGTTTGTTCAACTCTCTATAGTCCAAACACAACCGAAGTGAACCATCCGCCTTAGTTGCAAATACAACTGGAGCACCCCATTCAAATATGCTTTGTCTGATAAATCCTTTCTCAAGTAGCTCCCCTACTTGCTTACTCAGCTCCCTCCTTTCCCTCGGAGCCATATGGCACACTAGTAATGCAACTAGCTTTGCATTGTCCACCAGATATATACGGAAATCGATTTCGCGCCTCAGAGGTAAACCCCGTACCTCATCAAAAACATCAGAATAATCTTGGACTACTGGAACAGATTGCAGATCATCGATAGATGCATCAAGAGACTCTAGGAAACTAAGCATAATCGACCTTTGTGGGTCACAAGAAATTTCGAGGGTCTTCCCATGATAAGTCAGAAGCCTGACGGCCCTCCTCTTGCAATCTAAAATGGCACCATACATGGTTAGCCAATCCATCCCTAGAATCATCCCATAGACCATAAACCCGAGGACATACGCATTGCACTCAAACTCGACGCCTAAGATAGATATCCTCAAACCCTGACAAACCATAGACAAATGAGCCGAACCACCAATGGGATTTGAGACAACAATGGAATCCACTACCATACTAGTATTTAAGTGCAGAGATTCAACCACAGAACTAGATATAAATGAATGTGAAGTGCCAGAATCAAAAAGTGTTTTAATAGGATGATTGGAAAGAGAGATTAAACCTTCCACAGAAATTTTTCTACCTCTACCAGGAGCACTGATCGTGAGAGCACGCACCTGCCCTCCAGAAGTTCCTACCCTTTGACCTTGTCCCTGTTTCTTTAGGAACTCCCTAGCAATGTGTACGACCTCTCCGTAATTGAAGCAAGAATTCTTCCTTCTTTTGCAGTCCTTTACCAAGTGACCCTCACGTCCACAATTGTGACACTTTCTCTTTAGCCTTGTCATTCTTTCCACCCTTCTTCTGTTGCTATTGTTGTTGTTGTCCCTTCTTGGGCCATATCTTCTTGTTTTGCTTTGTTTCCTCAGCTCTAGCCTCCATCTTTTCTCCCTTGTCCTTCTCATGCATCAAGACCATATCAACAAGCCTTTCAAAGGTAGCTCCCATTGGAATATGGGACATGGCTAACCCATGAAGGTGTTCATTTAGCCCTTTAACAAACCGCAAAGCCTTATTATATGGAGTATCCACCAGTTCCAGTCCAAATCTTGCTAGCTGGTTGAATTTGTTTACATACTCTTTAACAATCAAGTTTCCTTGTTTGAGTGCTAACTGCTAAGAACCTCTCCATTTTCATGCTTTTCTCAGCTTGGGAACGAAACTTCATTTCAAATCTCTATCTAAAATCATCCAAAGTTTCCACTGGACGACCTGCTTGGGTTACTTCCCACCGAAACAAAGCTTCATCTTTTAGTAGGCAGGTAGCCAACTGAATCTTCCTTCGATCTTCCACTTCAAAGATTACAAACAAGTCCTCGGTCTCCTTGAGCTAATTCTTTACCTCTGTGAATGTCTCGGTTCAATGGAATGGCTTTCCTCCCATAGCACGAAAATATTTGTAGATCTTAGAGAAGTTGTGTACACGCGGAGGAGGAGGAATAACGGGTGCAGCTGGGGAAGGCACGTTTCCTTGGCCTTCGGTAGGTGCCGTGGCCTCCAAATACCTACGGAACCAGCCTGATATCGTAACGCCCTCTGGAATATTAGGTTCCCCAGACATGCTGAAAAAGAAAAGGAAAGAGATTCAGACAAGGGATCGAAAGATATTACTTATGGCTTTTTGGGGAATGTTTTTCAAAACAGACTTTTCTTTTTGAAAATGCTTTCTTTTAAAACCTTTTTGAAAATAATTTTCAAAAACTTTTATCTAATCTGGTAACCTTCAGTTCTGATACCAAGTGTGACACCCCACGTCCGTTAGTGTCACTCATTAAGAGAATGCATTAAATTTCGTGAAGCGTTATAGGTAAACAGAAAGAGAAACATTACAAGATAGATATAAAGGCAACAATGGAATTCAATTCTTTATTTCAAACATAAATCATAACAACGTGGTCCAAAATATCACAAGTCTGAAACTACATAAAAGCCATTACAAAAATATAAAACTTTCTGTCTTATTCCATCAGAGTACATAAAAAGCATAATTCCCCAAAAAGAGACAAAGACATAGTAGAGATAAGAACTTGAGCAATACTTCAAGAGCAACTCCTAGTAAAATAAAAACAGAATCACAGTCAAGCCTGAGTGTTCCCGCCTTGAGAACCTGAGGGAGGGGGACGGAAGAAAGAAGAGGAAACAAAAAGAGTCAGACATAAAGTCTGGCGAGTCCAGTTACTTTTAGTAAGTAAATAAATAAAAGTAGCATGAAAGACATATAAAGTGGATAAGAAAGACGACATCACAAAAGGTAAGTATGACAAGGTAACATGATAGAGTGTATAAGCTTCCCTAAAGATTACTCTGCACTATTACTAGTATAACCAGAATGAGATGACCCCTTCCACTATAAGGTGTTAGACTTAGGCATACGTCCAAATGTACCCTAACTACTACCCTAATCGATCAGCTCCTTAATCCGCGTAGATACTCTGTGCCGGCCCCACCGTTGGATGTATCACGTCCTAAAGTGGCAACCCTTCACTGATATGCACAGCTCCATACATACATATGTCACGGTCGTTTTATCCCCCTCTGCCCGGCCCATGCACGCACATGACCCAGTCGGTTTGCGCAGCCCACACCGTCCTCTACGTTTGGATCTCTTACAATCAGTTCAGTAAGCGTGCCCCTTCTCCGACCTAGTTCGGAGTACTTTGTTTGATACCTACTCCGGGTTACTGACTGAAACGGGTCCCACACAATATGATACAAGCTCTCCCCTTTGTCTCGTATCCCCCAATAGGTTTTCCATAGGTTATATTTACCCTAAAAGGTGTTTTTAATTATATAACCCCAATCTTTCTACTAGTTATGCTTACCTATAGGTGTCTTTAATACATAACCCCTAATTGGTTAAGTCTTGTAGGCCTATATTTATTACCCACCCATCTTAGATATACTTAACTTAACCCTCCCATTGTTCAACCAAGTTTACTTAACCCCTATTCATGTTTATGTTCACCAAATCCCTATGGATTCAACTAGGTTAAGTATTTCAATTCCTTACCATGTCCATTTATGGTTTATAATGGGCTAGACCTCCCACATTAGGCCTACATCTTGTGGATGCTGGATATGCCGGTCGGGTCTGGGAAGACTTCTTCCACAAGTTGGGCCTAACCTCGTGCCTTAGCCCGTCTCGTATTTGTGCACTTAGACCCCTCACATTAGATTCAACATTTGCGGTTGCTGGATATGCCGGTCGGTTCCGAGCAGGCTTACACGACAAATGCAATCTAACCTCGTGGCATAAGTGCAGTTATAGTTTCTAATTACTATAATCCTAGGCATTTTAATTATTAACCAATTAATTATACCTTTGTCTTTATAGGTGTTCATGCCCATCTACCCAATTATATTCATAGTGAATTATATGTCCTAATTCATATTCATTATTCAAGTTATGCCAATTCTAATGTTTTCCCCCGCTCCCTAACTAATGCATTCACATATATTTGGTGGCGTTCCTAGGCTAGAAAGTAGCCTGGCCATAAACAATAAAAGGGAAAGGTGATGGGAAGATGACAATAGTGATTATTCTAACATAACTGGCATATATATATATATATACATATACACACACACTGACATAGACATGTAATTGACATAGTGATAACGTGGACATATAAAAATAGATCTAGTGAACATAATAAAACTAGATCTAACATACTAAGGATGTTATAATAGGCATCAATAGATCTAAATAAGGATTCACGTGTCCAATTAATGACAGATCTAAATTAACCACAACATGATAGGTACAAGATGATCTAGATAGATAATTTGATCTAAATATGGATTTAACTGTCCAAATAATGACAGATCCAAATTAACCACAGACATATATAAAGGTCAAGATCCGCAAATGTGACATGATAAATTAACCACAAGTGAATTAGACTATAAAGGTAGATCTAGCACGATAAATTTTAAGATCCAAGAGTATCATAGATTCACAATTTACAACAGATCCAAATCACAGTCATATCACGTTTTACTTTTAATCATTTAAATCTAAAATTTACTAAACTCACTGTGTTTGGATTTTAGAACATAGAAGAGAAATTATTGGTGTTGAATCTCAGACCTATACGTGAATCTCTAACTGATTAGCTCTTAGTTGATTGTTGTAGAAGAAAAGGATTCGTTTCAGTTCAGGCACCAACAATATTTGGCCTCCACTAATTTCCAGTGAAGAAAATAAGAGAAATGGACCTTTATTTATAGCGGCCAGCCCCCAAGAAATCGACTGCCACCTCAGCTCTAGGGGTTCGAGTCCCCCTTTATGGGGTCGACCCCGGGGTCGATCCCCCCTTGTCGACACCCCTACTATGAGGTCGACACTCCTGGGGCGGGAATTTTAAAATTTGAACTAAAATTTGGTTTTCTGGATAGGTTTGAACTGTTATATATATATATGTACTTATCTTGCGTGTATACAAAGTTCAAACCTTCATAACTTCCTCGTACGGTGTCCGTTTTACCAAACCAAATGTCTATCTTGACTAGAATTTCGAGAAGGACTCAGTGGTGCAGTCCGTTTCCCTTAATTCTGATTATTAAATTAATTATTATTTAATTTATCCTCTTTATGCTAAAATTATGGGGTGTTACAATTTCTATGTTGAAAAAATGTTTTGTCATTCACGCATATTTATTTGAATGAAATCTCATTTATTTACTAGCACTTGTCCTAAAGCTGGAAAGAATACAATTCTGTGTTAGATAAATTTTAGTAAAGGACCAGTTCTAAGTCATGGGTATATAAATAAATCACTGTTTCTTACTAAAATTAAAATTTATTTTGTCCTTTTGTGTGATTTCAGTTTTCGTATTTTTTGCGCGACTGACTTCCTTTTCGGCAACATGTGACTTGAATTGTTTAAGTTTCCGTAAAATACATTTCTGAAGTTTTTGGAAAACGTTGTTTGAAAAAAAGCTACTTTTTGTTATTTTCTTATTTTATAGGATAATGAAACGGTTTTGAAAGAAATTTTCAAAGTAAGCATAAGAAGTTTTTAAGTGGAAGTTTATTTTTATGAAAAGTTTCAATTTTTGGATGCTTTGTGTGCGCGTTTAGTGGTGCAATAGGACCAATGATACGATAAAAACGTTAACAACAACAAGGAAAAAGCTGTTTTAGCCTTGGAAACGTTGTTCCCATACTTGTCAACGATGCACGCAGGTTATTAGTTAACTCGCTGTAATGAACCAGATTTCCATAACATCAGAGTTGACTATATACATCCTACGTCCAACCCAAATATCACGAAAATACGAGACATTTTTTTTTAGAAGAAAGAGGTAGAAGAAGAACAGAAATAACAACACAGAATCTCACATCGCAGCGGAACAAAATATAATATATCACATCTTTGAAATACAAAATCTTAACTGTATAACATACACTTATCAGAGTACAACACTTACAACATAGCGGAACAAACTATAACTAGATAACGCTGAAGCCTCCTGCTCCAAGCTCCTTTAGATATATCTGAAAAATCCTGAACTACTTGACTGCCCGTACAAATTTAGGCACCCAAGAGTTTAGGTAGAACAAAACAAAATAAACTCCGGGTCAGTCATGGGACTGGTATGAGTAAACAGTTTAAAACAGTTTCAGAAAACTAAATGATATCTCATAAGACCACGCCGTATAACACGGAACGGGTTTTTCCCTTATGAGAATCCAAACACTTGATTTAACTTTCAAAAATCCCTTTTGAAAGGAACGGTAGCTTTATATCAAAACTCCTTTGATATTATAATAGTGTCTAAATCAAGTAGATGACAATCTAGTGGAACGTTTGCATCTCACGTTCCACATATATAATATAAAATCAAAACCGCAAGCACGTATTGGGTAATGGATTTCCAACTATGACAAGGTATGGAATCACCTTCCGCTAGTATATCTCTAGAGGAGAATACACCGAGTTCAACAAGAACATCTTGCAACTCAGCCACACATGACCGACCACTCATTTCGCTTGAGTGTATCGAATGTATATCACCAACGATTGGGATCAGCAACCGTTTCCCGAATGGGACAGCATCGACAATAGATTTTTAGAAGTAAATGAAACTCTAGATCAGGTGATTATACAGCCTAATAGGTGCGACCTACATAGCCATGCTGCTTGCCCGATTTCTGTCATTTACCGGATGATGAGGCTAGAAGCTACGCTTTATCATCACACCAGATTCACTTCGAATGCCACATCGTCAAATCCATCAAATCACCGATTGACGTCCTTAACAGTACATTACGTGTTAGCTAAAAGAAGTTTCCTTCTCCGCTTCCACTCTTGGTACGGTTGAAGAAATCAATGTACGTGACCTTTCTGGAAATACTCTGTCAGACATTCATCCATACACGTCACCCAGGAACAGGATGAACCAAAGGTACTATTTCTATAAATAGAAAAAGTCCTTGCACTCTACTCCGTCTTCGATTATCTTTATATAATCTGATTCGCACGCTACTGCCAATACGGAGTGGTTCTTCGGATAATAATCCAACCGGTCTCTCCATATTGACAACGATGGTCAAAACTCCGATAGTCTGTGATTTAACTATCGGATAAAAACAAGTGTTTCGATAGTCGATGATTTAACTATCGAATAAAACAAGTGTTCATCCAAACATCCAACAATCAGTGAGCCTTTAATTAATATTTCATTAATTTAATCACTTCTCTATTTCTTTATCAATATTTGTTAACCAAATATTTTCAATAACCATATTGGCCTTATACGTTATTTGGAAAACATTTCCATATATCGCCTTCCTTTATTTTCTAAACTTTTAGAAAATATCTTTTATTTATAATTGGAAAATACTCCAATTACTTATCTCTTTTCCGACTCGTTTATTTCTATACTTAGGAAACGTTCATTATTCTATTTCCAAGCTTTGCACATATTTGGGTTAAAACAGATGTTGTGTAAAACATCGTTACGACAACCCAAATACAGTATTTAACTAATTCTTATTCCACATTGATCTTCGAGCCTGAATCTTGCTACTTATCGGTATATCATGAAATCAACCAAGTTGGGGTATAATTACCTCTCAGACCTTGACTGAATAACATTTAACGTCAAAACAGACAAGACTACTTACTCGAATAATCAATACCATACAACTGATTATTCACCTTTAAACACATATACACTTTCTCTTTCTATTCCTACGAGATTTTATTCTTATACTTCCCTTTTTATTATACTATTCTATTTCTACGTTCGTTTTCTTATCGACTTCTATATATTTTGATATGTTAATTTCTAACTATCAAATTATCTTAAAAATATTCTATCTTCTTAAATTCCCGGAAAAATTCGCCATAACCTCCTTTGTACCGGGAGCATCGGGAAATTTCAAATAGCTTTCCCGGTCCTTCTTATCTCAAAAAGAAAAAGAAAAAGCCAAGCGGCTTGCCGATACGGCGCATAAAATCTCATATATGAATTAAATACGTACCTTTTTGTCGGGCATTCTATTTATTTCACTTCTATACTTTATTCCATACCTGTCTCCTGTATCTATACCTGCCCAATCTATTTAACTATACCAAATCGTTTTAACTCAATTCGTTAATTATTTCTTTAGTCTATTTCTCCTTTTAATATTTGAATTCTATATTCAAACTCCAATTCGCTTCTATTATTCAATTTCTATATATCAAATTCTATTGTCTTCTATTATTCAAATCCTATCGTTTAAAGTCCATTTGAATTCTATATTCAAATTCTATCGTTTAAAGTCCATTTGAATTCTATGCATTATTTATAAACAACGTTTATAACTTTAATTCAAATCCCACCTTTCCATTTATAAACAACGTTTATAAATTCGATTCAAATCCCATAATTTCATTTATAAACAAAGTTTATAAATTCGATTCAAATCTCATATTTTTATTTATAAACAACGTTTATAAATTCGATTCAAATCTCATATTTTTATTTATAAACAACGTTTATAAATTCGATTCAAATCTCATATTTTTATTTATAAACAACGTTTATAAATTTGATTCAAAACCCACCTTTCATTTATAAACAAAGTTTATAAATTCGATCACTTGTTTTATATACCTTCAAACAAGTTAAATATTTTCTATAGTCTTATTAAAAATTCAAATTCTATTTATAAAAATAGAATTCCCTTTTTAAATGTCAAATACCCTTTTCGATATTTTTATGAATCAATATTCAAACCCCAGGGATATTTTAAACAATCAATCAACCAATTTTCAATCATTTGATTTTTAACACATCATATATAAATATATATGAAATCAAACAAACAACAACAAATAATATATTTTTGAGGAATCCAGTCGGATTCCTCCAACCTGTTTTCCTGCATCCACAGATGTTAGCACATAAATAATACCTATCCTGCTTCGAGGCAGGATATCGCGGTATAGAAGGTCATCCACTAATCATAGCGTGGGGCGTATAGGGTAATCATCCGCTATGAAACTGCGGGCATCCGCTAATGAAACTGCGGGAATCCAACCAATCATCAACCCAATATATATATAATAGTCAACCAATCCTAAATAACTATATTTTTTTTAAAATAATCAGACTAAACAGCATTCAAACAAGCAACAACAATTATTTTTAACGATGTAAAAATAATTCTAAACAAACAGGTGAGTGAGATTTACTCACCGGAATTGTATAGCAGCTCATTCCCACTCTAAATATAAATCGACTGATGTTTGATTAAATTTTAAACTTCCCAATTGATTCTGAAAAATCTCAAACCAACTTCAGCTTGCATTGTTTGATGATACGATTCTGATGTTGCTGGTTTTGTTACCATCGGACCTCGTATGAATGAAGTATAATTTATGTAAGCTTCGATTTAAAAATATAATTAATTTTAACTTAATTATTTTCATTTAAACAAATTAATTACCTTACTAATCCACTATGAATTCTTCTATGACATCGCGCCTGCAACCGAGATGAACGAACAACTCATATCAATTGACTCCCTCCATTTCTCTTCGACCAACCGACCATTGTCTTTCAAAAAACACAAATCCGAACTTCTCAATCCACCACTGCAAAACCATCACCCACTTCCCCTTTATACAGTTTAGGCCCTGACCTCCCATTCAATCAAACAAACTTCATGCAAAACAAACCCACCATTGGAGCATTCACTCAAACACCTTATTGGCACCTCAACCCCTGGTTTGAATTCAACCCCCTCCTTCACTGTGAAACAGCAAAAACAACCCAATTCCATTAACAACCGACCTTCCTTATTCCCAAATCGAGATTGCTAACACCGCACCCCCTTCCTGATTCGAGCGCCATCGTTCATCCTCTGCTATGCACAAATCTCCAAACCTCTTGTGTTGTTGACCTCTCTGCCCCGCTGGCTTCATCCCGGAACCACTACTAACAAACTCTATCTTCCTCCTGCCCTTGCGATTCTGACCTGCTAGCGCGAGCTACAGTGATGCCAAAACCAAACCGCGACATACAGACTTGAATCGAACGCCCTTCCAGAAGCCAACGACCTAGCTCGTTGTACGGGATTTCGATTCCTCATTGCCACATACACTCTTTCCTATAGTATTCGTATTGAAATGATTCTGTTTCATTTCCTTATTATTATATTATCGCAACAGCTTTTAGATGGGTTTTGAAAGATTTGAGGAGGGGAGCGGTTTTACTTCTGAGGAAACGAAAATGAAAAGGATAAACGGGGAGAGACTATCGTGATTTATAGAAGAAGGGTGGGGCTTATACAATGAACAGCGAGGCCTTAAATTTCGTTGAGTGCTGGAAGCTTTGGACCCATTTGAAAAAGAATGTAATGAATGGTTTAAAAAGGGGGAGACGTGGTCTAAGAGGGGACAAGTATTTTATTTAAAATTTCAATTAGTTATGAACCGGTTTTATTTGATTTCAATTACCCTGTGATTCTGAACTCCTTTCTGAACCCAACGACCGTCAATTTTAAAGTAATACCACTATTCCGGACACACTAGGACAGGTCACGAAGTCTGATTTGATCGTCTTGAGGCGGTATTAATTTAAATCAATATAAATTAATTTCAGACAATTTACTCTCCTCGAAAATAAACAAATATTATTATCGTTATAAATTTCATATTAATTATTTGAACTGTTTTCAATTCAAAAAAATATTTGAATTCAACTAAATCCATTTTCTTATTCTGATAATTCAATATTAAATTGAAATTGAATTTTAAATCGATAACTCCCTATAAAAATTGATTTATTTACTTAACTAAATATTTAAATCCATATTAAATATTTTAAAATTAACCCCTAAGAGTCCGGGTCATTACAATCTTCCCCACTTAAAATAATTTCGTCCTCGAAATTGCTAAGGTAGAAAAAGTGCTACAAACCCATTAACTTTTCAGAACTTATTTATGTTGATACTCAACATTTCAAACTTCCTTACGTAACTTTTTTTTCCGAATAAATCCTTATTCGATAACTCCTCCCTTCGAATAACTATATTCGATAATCTCTCTTTCGAATAACTAGATTCGGAAACATTTCTTCGAATAAACTATATTCGATTTATTCTATTCTATTTACTCTTATCAATTAACTCTATTGGATTAACTCTTTTCGATTAACTCCATCGAATAACTAAATTCGATAACTCCTTCGAGTAACCAATATTCTATAACTCACTTCGATTAAACAAATCGATAACTCTTTTCGATTAAACTATAATCGATAACTCATTTCGATTAACAAATAATCGATAACTCCTTCCGAATAAATTATATTCGATAACTCCTTTGATTAACTAATAATCGATAACTCCTTCGATTTACTAATAATCGATAACTCCTTTCGAATAACCAAATTCGATAATTCCTTTCGAATAAACTATTATTTGATTTAACTCCATTCGCTTGACTCTAGATCGCAGCGATCACAATGGTTACGCCTGATTCCCCCAGGAAACATCCGACCGCCCTAGGCTATCTGCAGCCCTGCAAATTATGCTAGTAGTCGTATGAAATGGCAACTTATCCTGAGTAACTATGTTTGATTAACTCTATCTCCATAACTATATTCGACCCACTTTAATTGATACCACTTTAATTGAATAACGAATATTCGATCAATTCTAGTTGAATAACAAATATTCAATGAACTCTACGGATTAACCCTAACTGATTAATTCTAACTGGTTAATTCTTATTCTAATTGATTTATTCTAACTCTAATCGATTATTTCTAACTCTAATCGACTTCTCCTATTCGAATAACTCCTATTGGATAACGTTTATTCATTTATAAAGATTTACTTTTAGTAACGGTTCTTCACTTTATCAATGTTCTCTTTAATAACGTTACTTCACTTATACAAGTGTTGTATACCCCTTTCTATTTAAAACAATCGGTGTTAAAAACCAATATCTCTTCTCTATATAAGTTCAGACTTATATATTCTATCTATCGAATGATAAATTTTTAATTTAATTTATATACTGTCATTTATAAATTAATCTTTTCTATTTATCTGTTAAAAACAGATTTCCATTTTCTATTCATCTTCTGAATATTCCTTTGATTAAATTCTATTTATTTAACAAATAAATATCTCATCTATAACATTCAATTTATTTTCTATAAATAAATATTTCCATTGAATCTATTTGTAAATGTTTTAGAAATATTTCCCCTTTTATTTGTTTACACATAACATCCTTTGTATTTGTGTTACAAATATATTTCCTTTATACTTGATTTACACATATATTTCCTTTATTTTTGATTTACAAATATATTTCCTTTATTCACACCCAATTCATATTTCATTCACATTGATTTTACTCAATTTATTCAATTCGATCAATTTAACTTACTTAAGTTAAATTTAATTTCAATCATTCAAATTCCCATTAACTAGTGCTAATTAACCGTTTTGCCTATTTTACCCTTTTTATTTGAATATAACTTGTTCAAATATATGTCAACTTAATGATAGACTAATCTAATTATATTTTCAGCTCGAGTTATATATTCGATTTCGAATATAAATTCTCAATCTCTTTCACTTATCAAAAACCCAATTTCGATTCAAATTTGATTAACTAATTTCTCTTTTACTTAGTTAATTCTATTCAATAATCAGAAATATGATCATTGTTTCCCAAATCATTTTATCTACTTCACTTGAGTTCACATTCATTTTATAACTCAAGTCTATATTTTTCTCATGGCCATTCGGATTTTATTTACTTTAAAAATCCTTTTACTTATATATATAAACCATTGTGGTTTTTAATGGTTTCTGACGCTGCTTTTCAAAAATTTTGATTTTGACATATCTAAAAATTTATACGACGAAATCCTGATTTTTCTCTTTCATTAGAAAACTATTGTTCAACCGGTCCCGACGATTCTTGTTTCGAAGAATTCCGACTTCAATTGAGTTCTGTATACTAAATTGAAGTTCGAATCGCCAATTTTCGAACTATCGCGCTACGGCTAGCTCGTTTTAATTATATTTATAAATATAAACGTTTTAACTTTGTTTAATATATATTCAACTCCATTTTGATATATTTTTAATATGTATCAAATCCATTTTATAATATTCCCGATCTATTTCACTACTATTTGAAATTCTATATATTTACAATATTCAAATTCCATTTGAATTTCTTTATTCCAACTCATTTGAATTTCCTTCTATTCAATTTCTATTTGAATTTCTTCTATTCAATTCTATTTGAATTTCTTGTCTTCAATTTCTATTTGAAATCCTTTATTCAAAACCCATTTCAAATCCCTTATTCAAATTCCATTTGAAATCCTTTATTCGATTTCTTTTTAAATTCCTTTGTTCAATTTCTATTTGAAATCCTTTGAATTTAAATTCTATTTCAAACTCTATATTTTCTTGAATTCTAATATTCAACCTCCACTGTATATTCTCTTTGAAATTCTATTTAACCAAATTTCATTTGAATTCTAATATTCAAATCTCTATTTGATTTTTTTCTTTATTCAAATCCATTTGAATTCCTTTGAATTCAAATTCTATTTCACTTCTATTTGAATTATATATATATTCAAATTCCTTTATTTTACTTCAATTTGAAATCTATATTCCCATTTCAAACTTCCTTTTGAAGTTATAAAAATATATACATATATTTATATCTATCTCAAATTCAAAACATTTGAATTTTCAAACAACTTGTTTCTTTCAAACAAATTTCATCAAAACTTTTCTAAGGCAGCAATTCAACACTTAGAAACTCGAAAATGAACACTGATGATGTTGCGACCATCATCAGAATTATTTCCTAGCTACTGAATGAGTTCAGTGCTTTATTTCTTTCAAAACCCATTTAGAAAAATATTTTCCCAACTCCCAGGATTTTAAATTCTGAATTCTGGTTGGAATTAAATTTCAATTTATCTCATTTGTATATTTGATTTCATATACAAATTCCATTGGTTATATATAACTTTTTCTGTTTTTATAATCTAATTTGATTATAATCCTAACAATCAACTTAACTATTTGAAAACAATATCGTGTCCAATCTTCTGTTCAAGTGTTTATAAACTCCTATCGACTTCGTGGCGTCCCACGATTCGACCAAAATTTATAATCCACTCAACAGACTAGTCAACACAATATAAAACAGTTTTTATATCAAATAACAAATACGCTCTCTCGTATATATATATACACTCAACTCATTCTAGGATACTACTGATCCTATCTCTAATGAGCACATTTCCACACAGCCTAGGTATTCGCTCAACCTAAGCTCTGATACCAACTGTAATGACCCAGATTTCCATAACATCAGAGTTGACTATATACATCATACGTCCAACCCAAATATCACGAAAATACGAGACATTTTTTTTAGAAGAAAGAGGTAGAAGAAGAACAGAAATAACAACACAGAATCTCACATCGCAGCGGAACAAAATATAATATATCACATCTTTGAAATACAAAATCTTAACTGTATAACATACACTTATCAGAGTACAACACTTACAACATAGCGGAACAAACTATAACTAGATAACGCTGAAGCCTCCTGCTCCAAGCTCCTTTAGATATATCTGAAAAATCCTGAACTACTTGACTGCCCGTACAAATTTAGGCACCCAAGAGTTTAGGTAGAACAAAACAAAATAAACTCCGGGTCAGTCATGGGACTGGTATGAGTAAACAGTTTAAAACAGTTTCAGAAAACTAAATGATATCTCATAAGACCACGCCGTATAACACGGAACGGGTTTTTCCCTTATGAGAATCCAAACACTTGATTTAACTTTCAAAAATCCCTTTTGAAAGGAACGGTAGCTTTATATCAAAACTCCTTTGATATTATAATAGTGTCTAAATCAAGTAGATAACAATCTAGTGGAACGTTTGCATCTCACGTTCCACATATATAATATAAAATCAAAACCGCAAGCACGTATTGGGTAATGGATTTCCAACTATGACAAGGTATGGAATCACCTTCCGCTAGTATATCTCTAGAGGAGAATACACCGAGTTCAACAAGAACATCTTGCAACTCAGCCACACATGACCGACCACTCATTTCGCTTGAGTGTATCGAATGTATATCACCAACGATTGGGATCAGCAACCGTTTCCCGAATGGGACAGCATCGACAATAGATTTTTAGAAGTAAATGAAACTCTAGATCAGGTGATTATACAGCCTAATAGGTGCGACCTACATAGCCATGCTGCTTGTCCGATTTCTGTCATTTACCGGATGATGAGGCTAGAAGCTACGCTTTATCATCACACCAGATTCACTTCGAATGCCACATCGTCAAATCCATCAAATCACCGATTGACGTCCTTAACAGTACATTACGTGTTAGCTAAAAGAAGTTTCCTTCTCCGCTTCCACTCTTGGTACGGTTGAAGAAATCAATGTACGTGACCTTTCTGGAAATACTCTGTCAGACATTCATCCATACACGTCACCCAGGAACAGGATGAACCGAAGGTACTATTTCTATAAATAGAAAAAGTCCTTGCACTCTACTCCGTCTTCGATTATCTTTATATAATCTGATTCGCACGCTACTGCCAATACGGAGTGGTTCTTCGGATAATAATCCAACCGGTCTCTCCGTATTGACAACAATGGTCAAAACTCCGATAGTCTGTGATTTAACTATCGGATAAAAACAAGTGTTTCGATAGTCGATGATTTAACTATCGAATAAAACAAGTGTTCATCCAAACATCCAACAATCAGTGAGCCTTTAATTAATATTTCATTAATTTAATCACTTCTCTATTTCTTTATCAATATTTGTTAACCAAATATTTTCAATAACCATATTGGCATTATACGTTATTTGGAAAACATTTCCATATATCGCCTTCCTTTATTTTCTAAACTTTTAGAAAATATCTTTTATTTATAATTGGAAAATACTCCAATTACTTATCTCTTTTCCGACACGTTTATTTCTATACTTAGGAAACGTTCATTATTCTATTTCCAAGCTTTGCACATATTTGGGTTAAAACAGATGTTGTGTAAAAATCGTTACGACAACCCAAATACAGTATTTAACTAATTCTTATTCCACATTGATCTTCGAGCCTGAATCTTGCTACTTATCGGTATATCATGAAATCAACCAAGTTGGGGTATAATTACCTCTCAGACCTTGACTGAATAACATTTAACGTCAAAACAGACAAGACTACTTACTCGAATAATCAATACCATTCAACTGATTATTCACCTTTAAACACATATACACTTTCTCTTTCTATTCCTACGAGATTTTATTCTTATACTTCCCTTTTTATTATACTATTCTATTTCTACGTTCGTTTTCTTATCGACTTCTATATATTTTAATATGTTAATTTCTAACTATCAAATTATCTTAAAAATATTCTATCTCCTTAAATTCCCGGAAAAATTCGCCATAACCTCCTTTGTACCGGGAGCATCGGGAAATTTCAAATAGCTTTCCCGGTCCTTCTTATCTCAAAAAGAAAAAGAAAAAGCCAAGCGGCTTGCCGATACGGCGCATAAAATCTCATATATGAATTAAATACGTACCTTTTTGTCGGGCATTCTATTTATTTCACTTCTATACTTTATTCCATACCTGTCTCCTGTATCTATACCTGCCCAATCTATTTAACTATACCAAATCGTTTTAACTCAATTCGTTAATTATTTCTTTAGTCTATTTCTCCTTTTAATATTTGAATTCTATATTCAAACTCCAATTCGCTTCTATTATTCAATTTCTATATATCAAATTCTATTGTCTTCTATTATTCAAATCCTATCGTTTAAAGTCCATTTGAATTCTATATTCAAATTCTATCGTTTAAAGTCCATTTGAATTCTATGCATTATTTATAAACAACGTTTATAACTTTAATTCAAATCCCACCTTTCCATTTATAAACAACGTTTATAAATTCGATTCAAATCCCATAATTTCATTTATAAACAAAGTTTATAAATTCGATTCAAATCTCATATTTTTATTTATAAACAACGTTTATAAATTCGATTCAAATCTCATATTTTTATTTATAAACAACGTTTATAAATTCGATTCAAATCTCATATTTTTATTTATAAACAACGTTTATAAATTTGATTCAAAACCCACCTTTCATTTATAAACAAAGTTTATAAATTCGATCACTTGTTTTATATACCTTCAAACAAGTTAAATATTTTCTATAGTCTTATTAAAAATTCAAATTCTATTTATAAAAATAGAATTCCCTTTTTAAATGTCAAATACCCTTTTCGATATTTTTATGAATCAATATTCAAACCCCAGGGATATTTTAAACAATCAATCAACCAATTTTCAATCATTTGATTTTTAACACATCATATATAAATATATATGAAATCAAACAAACAACAACAGATAATATATTTTTGAGGAATCCAGTCGGATTCCTCCAACTTGTTTTCCTGCATCCACAGATGTTAGCACATAAATAATACCTATCCTGCTTCGAGGCAGGATATCGCGGTATAGAAGGTCATCCACTAATCATAGCGTGGGGCGTATAGGGTAATCATCCGCTATGAAACTGCGGGCATCCGCTAATGAAACTGCGGGAATCCAACCAATCATCAACCCAATATATATATAATAGTCAACCAATCCTAAATAACTATATATATTTTTTAAAATAATCAGACTAAACAGCATTCAAACAAGCAACAACAATTATTTTTAACGATGTAAAAATAATTCTAAACAAACAGGTGAGTGAGATTTACTCACCGGAATTGTATAGCAGCTCATTCCCACTCTAAATATAAATCGAATGATGTTTGATTAAATTTTAAACTTCCCAATTGATTCTGAAAAATCTCAAACCAACTTCAGCTTGCATTGTTTGATGATACGATTCTGATGTTGCTGGTTTTGTTACCATCGGACCTCGTATGAATGAAGTATAATTTATGTAAGCTTCGATTTAAAAATATAATTAATTTTAACTTAATTATTTTCATTTAAACAAATTAATTACCTTACTAATCCACTATGAATTCTTCTATGACATCGCGCCTGCAACCGAGATGAACGAACAACTCATATCAATTGACTCCCTCCATTTCTCTTCGACCAACCGACCATTGTCTTTCAAAAAACACAAATCCGAACTTCTCAATCCACCACTGCAAAACCATCACCCACTTCCCCTTTATACAGTTTAGGCCCTGACCTCCCATTCAATCAAACAAATTTCATGCAAAACAAACCCACCATTGGAGCATTCACTCAAACACCTTATTGGCACCTCAACCCCTGGTTTGAATTCAACCCCCTCCTTCACTGTGAAACAGCAAAAACAACCCAATTCCATTAACAACCGACCTTCCTTATTCCCAAATCGAGATTGCTAACACCGCACCCCCTTCCTGATTCGAGCGCCATCGTTCATCCTCTGCTATGCACAAATCTCCAAACCGCTTGTGTTGTTGACCTCTCTGCCCCGCTGGCCTCATCCCGGAACCACTACTAACAAACTAGATCTTCCTCCTGCCCTTGCGATTCTGACCTGCTAGCGCGAGCTACAGTGATGCCAAAACCAAACCGCGACATACAGACTTGAATCGAACGCCCTTCCAGAAGCCAACGACCTAGCTCGTTGTACGGGATTTCGATTCCTCATTGCCACATACACTCTTTCCTATAGTATTCGTATTGAAATGATTCTGTTTCATTTCCTTATTATTATATTATCGCAACAGCTTTTAGATGGGTTTTGAAAGATTTGAGGAGGGGAGCGGTTTTACTTCTGAGGAAACGAAAATGAAAAGGATAAACGGGGAGAGACTATTGTGATTTATAGAAGAAGGGTGGGGCTTATACAATGAACAACGAGGCCTTAAATTTCGTTGAGTGCTGGAAGCTTTGGACCCATTTGAAAAAGAATGTAATGAATGGTTTAAAAAGGGGGAGACGTGGTCTAAGAGGGGACAAGTATTTTATTTAAAATTTCAATTAGTTATGAACCGGTTTTATTTGATTTCAATTACCCTGTGATTCTGAACTCCTTTCTGAACCCAACGACCGTCAATTTTAAAGTAATACCACTATTCCGGACACACTAGGACAGGTCACGAAGTCTGATTTGATCGTCTTGAGGCGGTATTAATTTAAATCAATATAAATTAATTTCAGACAATTTACTCTCCTCGAAAATAAACAAATATTATTATCGTTATAAATTTCATATTAATTATTTGAACTGTTTTCAATTCAAAAAAAAAATTTGAATTCAACTAAATCCATTTTCTTATTCTGATAATTCAATATTAAATTGAAATTGAATTTTAAATCGATAACTCCCTATAAAAATTGATTTATTTACTTAACTCAATATTTAAATCCATATTAAATATTTTAAAATTAACCCCTAAGAGTCCGGGTCATTACACTCGCTTTACATTTTAGAGCTTGTTTTAAGCCTCTTTTACAGTCTATAGATGGAAATTTTTGGTATTTTGAGTAACTGAGGTGAAAATTCCATTGTACGGCGAGAAATGAAAAAGTTGTAAGCTGGAAAAATGTTAAAATTCCTCGCTTCGATTTTCCTTTTTCAGTTTAGGAGAAATTAAATAGGAAACGATTAGACTGTGTAGCGTTTTGGATGGTAGGGTTTGTATGCAAAATTGGTTGCTTCACGCTCTTGTTCGTAATTGTGTGAAGGTAATGGATGAAAAAGAGTTTTCAAAAATTTGCATTCATATAGAACTGCTTGAATATTTAGGATATGTTGCATCATACTTTCAAAAATATTTCAAAAATTAAATGCAAACATATAAGAGGATCCGATTTAGAATCACCTTGCATGCATATTTTATGGATGAATTGCATTATGTACACCATGCACATTTGCACATGATTGCAAAATGGATGTACACAAGTTGGTTGTGTAGAATAGGACTATAAGCATCAGAATTTCAGAACGAAATTCCTTCTAAGAAGAGAAGAATGTAACAACCCGGAATTTTGGCAACATAAATTAATGATTAGAATTTCAGAAACAGGAATTTCAGAAAATGATGGAATTTGACCATGAAACTTAACCGATGCATTCGTCTCGGAGTTATGTTCAACTTTCATGTTTGGTGTTTCGCGAACGGAGTTCATATGAAAAGTTATGGACAAAATACGAAAATGGACGGAAAATAAATAAGTCAGAATTTATATATATAATATACCTTATTTAACTAGCCGACCTGGGCATTTAATGACCCAGGCGGTCGACCCTAGCGGTTGACCGCTATGGTCGACCCATTGGGTGTCAAATTGCCCAGTGACGGCTAGGTTTTAAAGGTTTAGTTTGTATTATATTAAAAAACGAATGGACGGATGTTAATTAAAATAGAATTAACGGTCTTAGGCTTATTTCACTCCTATAAATAAAGGGGTAAGGCCTCATTCTTTTCCACACAAATCTGTAGCAGCAACGGAGCTCTGTCATTTTCCTTCTTCTTCTAACCTAATTTCTAAAATAAAAATATATTCTTATACAACAAATTAAATCCAAATCACAAAGGATTGAAAGGATTATCAGATCCACTGGAAAAGAATGCAAATTAATGCTTAACAATAGGTTCTACACTCTCTTCCTATTTTCTTACATCTCTTCAAATCTGGAATATTCCCATTTTCGGATTAGTTGTAGATTTATAAGAATTTGGGAATTGTAGGCCTAAAAGGTTCAAACTTTGGATTTGGATGCTTTATGGCGAGTGGGAAATTTACGAATACAGTTATAATAAATTATTTATTTCGTATGAATTAAATCTAAAATTTTATGCCTATTTCTATCAGATATGTTCATTAAATTGTAATTAGACTGACACCCATCAGATCTGATTGTAAACATTGTTAAAAATTGAATATTATGAATTGTGGTTAGGCATAATATTAATTATGGGATTCCTAAATTGTTTATACCTATTTCCTATAATTATGTGATAAAAATGTATTGTGGACATTGCATGACACTATAGATCTGGAAATCAGTCCCATTAAACACTAATTAGATGTATTTATATTCCTGATCTCTATTTCAGTGTTGAGTAATAATATGTTGTGAATACTTGATAAAGTGTTAAATTATGTGATTGTACTTTTAAAAGAATTATACCTATTTGTATTCAATATTGTTGGGTTTTGGCTTAATTATTTTAAATATGTCGTTTTCTCCTTTTTGAACAAAATATGCTATTTTGAATTCACAAGAGGGATGAAAAATGATTAAAAAGGAAAAGTGGTGCAAACGTATGTATAAATATAAATATAAATATTTGTGCGTAGTTTGCATCAACTATTCTAAAAATATATATAAACATATATATTTCTTGTGAATTTGAAATATGTCTATTCCATAAATTAGGCATAAGTTACTATAATTTCAACTAACAGTCCTTTTGGAAGATTTGAAACGTTTGGCAAGATTTAATACAAAAAGGAATTTTTGGTTATTGCTTAAACCAAATCATTAAATTTAATAATAATAACTATGTTGACCGCATGAAAACATAAATATAAAAATATACAAATTATCCGTCCAAATCAGCGTAACACGGTAAAATATACATTGTAACACCCCAAATTTGTACCGACACTAAAAGAGGATAAATTAAATAATAATTAATTTAATATTCAGAATAAGAGAAAACAGACTACACCATTGCGTCCATCTCGAAATTTTGGTCAAGATAGACATTTGGTTTGCATAAAACGGACATCGTATGAGGAAGTTATGAGGGTTTTAAGTTTGTATATGTGTAGAAAAATTATATACATACGTATGAGTCAGAGATGAGTCAGAGCTGAGTCAGAATTTTATCCATAAAGATTCAAATTCGAAAAATTCCTCAGAGCGCTAAAATTGTTTTAGGGGGTCGACCCGCCTGGAGGGGTGTCGACCTAGGGGTCGACCCGCCCACAGGGGTGTCGACACCCCTAGGGTTGAGGTGGCAGTCGGTTTCAGAGGGCTCTACAGCTATAAATATATGGCTATTTCTCATATTTTCTTCATTGGAAGTCATGAAGGCCATATGCTGCTGGAGTGCGAACTGAACTGTTTTTTACAAAAATATACCTTGCAAATCAAATTTAGAATTCTAGATCCGTTCTTTCTCAATACTCTAAACCTACCGCTGTGATTTTCTAGATTACTTTTAGGTTTAGATAAATGAAAGTAAATTGTGAAAGACTATGACCTGGATATATTGTAAAGTATGATTTTATGCAAGTGTTAAATCATATACTATGTTATGATATATCTATTTCTCTAGATCCAATTCAATTGTGTTTGTTCTATTGTGGATCTTGGTTTGTAACTATATTATGGTTAATATAGATCTATTAATATGGACAGTTATATCATTGGATAGATCTAATCACTTATGTAAATCATGAACATATGTCACCTTGAATTGGTTAGAATTGGAACTAAACCTTTATCTTAGTTGTAACTTTTATGACATGATATGATGTGTAGGTGTGTAGATCTATTTCTAAATTAGTAGATTTAATTTATGTGGACATTGAAACTATTAGACACATCTAGATCATCACCTTATGTTATCATCTTAGATATATTTTATGTGATCTAAATTGTCACCTTATGTCATCATGTTAGATCTATTTTATGTGATCTAAATTATCACCTTGTTATGATGACAATTTCGTGTCCATGCCAGTATGTATGTTCACCTTATTATCATACATGTTTATGTTGATGCCAAGATGATCATTTTAGTTACTTTCCCTATTATCGTTTATGACTAGGCTATTGTTTAGCCTAGGCATGTTGCCAATTTTGTGAGGGCACTAGTTAAGGAACGGGGAAAAGGGTTAAAAATGGCATAATTTGAATATGAACATTTATGGACATGTAATTCAAATTATTGGGTAAAATAGGTATTAACACCTATAAAAGGAAAGGATTAATTAATTGAGTAATTAAATAAAAATGGAATGTTCAGTAATTACAATTAGGAATTGTAATTGTACTTATGACACGAGGTTAGGTTGTATCAGTGGAGGAAGTCTGCCCGGACCTGACCGGCGTATCCAGCAGCCACTAATACTGAACCTAATGTGGGAGGTCTAAGTATGTGACGACCCAAACTTCCGAAGAACGAAAGTAAGGATAATCATAGGAGTATAACATAATTAAAAAATAACAGATCACAGATACATAGCAGAACATATGAATCATTGCAGCGGAGAGGAATGTCATCACTGAACATCAGAGTACGCAGTACAGGATACACTTAGCAAAATAGATGTCAAAAAAACAGTGAAAGAAATAAAGTCTCAATCTCCCAAAATACATCAATATCCAATACTGTCTCAATATCTCAAGAAGAAAATAAAAGATAAAAGAAAAGATCTTCCAACATCTTCATCAGTAAGCTCTAGTCCAAAAAACATCCCTACCTGAAACCTGTCAATTGGCTGCCCGTGTGGAAAGTGGGCACCCGAGTTTGCAAGGTGAAACAAACTACGAGTCAGTCATGGGACTGGTATGAGAAATCTTACTAAGCTAATAATATGGACGATCACTGGACCACGCCGCTAACGCGGAACGAGTTTTGCTCCATTGGATTGCTAGTGCATAAGTTTTATAAATTTTTAAGTCAAAAACAACGCAATGCTTTTAGAAAATGAAATCATTATAAGACTCAAGTCCCATCACACAATGCAACGCAAACGGAGGATAGAGTTTTACCTTTTAATGATAAAAAAATGTTTGATGCGTAGAAAATAATATTTTTAATATTATTACTAGACGACATAGTTACCATATACTATGTCGCCATATATAGGTATACAATCAAAACCGTAATGTCGTATTGGAGGTTGGTTTCCATCACGAGTCAAGGCTAGGGACGATCTCCTAACCGATTCGAGACACTCTAGCAATGTCTCAGGATTCCCCGTAGTGAACCCTTGGATATAGCAAGGCCGGTCCACTAATAACGCTAGTGGAATAGTTATGCCTGAACACACGTTTCCCGACCCTATTGGATCTATATATGGCCATTGGCGACCAATAAAAATATCCGAGGCGCCTCATTCCATCAACCACATAAGTAAAAATGTCGGGCCTTGTAAAAACCCAAACACCACTTCTAGCTAGAAAGAAATGTGTGCACTCCCTGCGTTCCCTTGTCCCGTTTTTGACTCTACCGGGGTGTGAGGCTCGTAAGGTAACGAAATACACAAAGCTATGTATAAATAGGCTATGCTTTGATCATCATCCACAAGGCTTTGCTTTTCAACAAAAGCCTCGATCAATTGCATCTTGGCATGTCACATTGACAGTCCATACCATGCGATCGATAACTACCAATATATAACCTTCGAGCTCGTGCGTCTCAAAGAAGGGTGTTTAGCAAGAGGATAAATCCTCCGCCACCTTAGAAATATATTAATAGATATCAATTAAATTACATGGCATGAAATTCAATGTCGGACACGCATCCATTTACAAGTCCGTTTTGGGTTTGAACGAAACCGGAGTCACCTAGGTGCTCGCTATCCGGACGATCAACAAGTACGTCCGGACAACTATCACTTTAACCCTTTATTGGTAGCTAGTCAATGCCAGGCATCAGTAGTTATCCTTTCGACGTGAAGATCGCCGGTCTTCAATCGCCATCTTCGATATCTTCGATTTAAAATCGCCGTAAAATTATTTGAAATGAGTTGAACTCGGTCTTTTCAAATAATTTTTCGAATTATTATTATTTAAACCATTCAATATCGTTAATATTAATTTATAACGATTTATCGCTATTTTTACTTATTTAAAAATAGCTCAATATAATTAAATGACGCTTCGGGTCGAAGGACGGCCCTGGCAATGTTTTTACCAAAATTTGATTTACACACATCTTGAAATATAACCGTTGGATTTTGATAAAGTTTATATCATCGGAAAGATCTTCCCAAAACGGTCCTAACGGTTCCAGTTTTGGGAAAATCCGATGGTTGGATCTTACGATATAATCGTTTGAAGTTACTATTGTTGAAACACGAACTACTGTGCGTGATTCGTTTAAATTTTAATTTTAATTTATATATAAATATAAATCATTTGGCGATTTTAACTATTTCAATAGTCACAAACAAACCAAGTACAATCCATATTCATGTTAGAGATTTTATATATACGATTTTCATAATTCTTCTAGCATGATAAAAATGATGATTTGAAATAAATCATGTTTTTAATAACTAATTATTTCCAATGGTAACCAAATTATATTGAAAATATGTTTTCTTAATGTTCACATCTTTTGTTGAAACCAAATGACAAATAAGACATGATTTTAATTCTACTATTTTTATTGTATCTAAAGTAACAATAAACATCTTAACATTTAAATCTATTCTTTTATTTTAAATGAAATGTCAATAAAAATGTGATTTTTATGATCTATTCTTTTTTTTAACATCTAAAATGTAAATAAAAATATAACTTTTTATTCTATGTTTTCATTTATAACAAAATTGCAAATAAAAAGGTAACCTTTTAATTCATGTTCTTATTTACATCTAAAATGTAAACAAAATGTAGCTTTTATTATAATGTTTTTATTTGCATCTAAACTTGCAAAAAAATGCAACCTTTATTAAATGTTTTGTTTGCATCTAAAACTGCAAACAAAAATGCAACTTTTTCCTACGTTGTTTATTTGCATCTAAATATGCAAATAAAAATGAAATCTTTTTCTATGATGTTTATTTGCATCTAAATATGCAAATAAAAATGTAACTTTTTCCCCTACGGTGCAAATAAAATTGTAATTTTTCCCTACGGAGTTTATTTGCATCTAAATATGCAAATAAAAATGTATTTTTTCCCTACGGTGTTTATTTGCATCTAAATATGCAAATAAAAATGTATTTTTTCCCTATGGTGTTTATTTCCATCTAAATATGCAAATAAAAATGTAATTTTTTCCCTACGGTGTTTATTTGCATCTAAATATGCAAATAAAAATGTAATTATTCCCTACGGTGTTTATTTGAATTTTTCCCTACGGTGTTTATTTGCATCTAAATATGCAAATAAAAATGTAATTTTTAATAAAATGTTTTGTTTGCAACTAAATTTGCAAACAAAAATGAAAATTTATTTTAATGGTTTGTTTGCATCTAAAATTGCAAACAAAAATGTAACTTTAATTCTAGTATTTTGTTTGCATCTAAAATTGCAAACAAAAATGTAACTTTAATTCTAATATCTTGTTTGCATCTAAAATTGTAAACAAAAATGTAAATTTAACTCTAATATTTTGTTTACATCTAAAATTGTAAACAAAAATGTAACTTTAATTCTAATATTTTGTTTGCATCAAAAATTGCAAACAAAAATGTAACTTTAATTCTAATATTTTGTTTGCATCTAAAATTGCAAACAAAAATGTAACTTTACAAATCATGTTTTTAATTTGTGTCTAAATTACAAATAAAAATATAACCTTTTTAAAACCATGTTTTATTTGCGTCAAGAAATGCAAATAAAAATTCAACTTCCAATTTCAACATTTTATTTTAGTATCAAAGAATGCAAATAAAAGTATAATTTTTTTATTTCAATGTATATTTGCATCAAAGAATGCAAATAAAAGAACAACTTTCTATTTCAATGTATATTTGCATCAAAGATGCAAATAAAAGAATAACTTTTTAATTCAATGTATATTTGCATCAAAGAATGCAAATAAAAGAACGACTTTCTATTTCAATGTATATTTGCATCAAAGAATGCAAATAAAAGAATAACTTACTATTTCAATGTATATTTGCATCAAAGAATGCAAATAAAAGAATAACTTTTTAAATCAATGTATATTTGCATCAAAGAATGCAAATAAAAGAACAACTTTCTATTTCAATGTACATTTGCATCAAAGAATGCAAATAAAAAACAACTTTCTATTTCAATGTACATTTGCATCAAAGAATGCAAATAAAAGAACAACTTTATATTTCAATGTATATTTGCATCAAAGAATGCAAATAAAAGAACTTTCTATTTCAATGTATATTTGCATCAAAGAAAGCAAATAAAAGAACAACTTTATTTCAATACAATCATATATTCCAAAAATGATATATTTTCAATTGTATTGACAATTCCATTTCAATACAATAATATAGATAAAAATGAAATATTTTCAATTGTATTGACAATTCTATTTCAATACAATAATATAGACAAAAATGATATATTTTCAACTGTATTGACGATTCTATTTCAATACAATAATATAGACCAAAATGATATATTTTCAATTGTATTGACAATTCTATTTCAATACAATAATATAGACAAAAATGATATGTTTTCAATTGTATTGACAATTCTATTTCAATACAATAATATAGACAAAAACGATATATTTTTAATTGTATTGACAATTCTATTTCAATACGATAATATAGACAAAAATGATATATTTTCAATTGTATTGACAATTCTATTTCAATACAATAATATAGACAAAAATGATATATTTTCAATTGTATTGACAATTATATTTCAATATAATAATATAGACAAAAATGATATATTTCTAATTGAATTGGCAAATTAATTAAATTCAATAAAAATGACCAAATGATATTTATTGAATTAACAAATCAATTCAATAAGAATGACAACATAATATTCATATTGAATTGACAAACTGATTCAATTCAATTAAAATTGACAAAAATAATATTTTATATTGAATTGACAAACTGATTCAATTCAAATAAAAAAAATGATAACATAATATTTAACTAACACATATATAGATCTATAATTTTCCATCACCAAACAACAGATCAAACATCATCCAAAATGTCAGAACAAAGTAGATCAAAATCATATACATGCGATCATTACATAGCAATTAAATTAAATTAATTAATTATATATATATATAAAAAAGAAATCTCACAGTCGCATTGTAACGACCAGGGTTTTGCGATCCTGGTTATCGACACCAAACACAATGTCGACTAATCAAGCATCAGAAATACCTGATAGTCCAAGAAAGAAATTAGAGGGTGAGAATAGATAAGACAGAAACTTAGAATAGAAGAAGAAGAACATACAACTTCAGAGTAAACACGAATCTCACAGCGGAACGAACAATATATATTAGATACATAACTTTGAAATAAAATCAATACATGTATTCAATAACATTATCAGAGTATAACACTTACAACACAGCAAAAATAAATAATAACTATATATTCTTGAAGCCTTTTGCTCCAAGCTCTCCAAGTAATCTGTAAAATCCTGACTACTTGACTTCCCGTACAAAATTGGGCACCAAAGAGTTTAGGGAAAACAAAACAAAACAAACTCTGGGTCAGTCATGGGACTGGTGTGAGTAAAACAGTTTAAAACAGTTTGAGCAATTAAACGATATCTCATAAGACCATGCCGTATAACGGAACTGGTTTTTCCCTTATGAGAATCCAAATTAATTTGATTTAACTTTCAAATCATTTTGAAAGAAATAATGATCTTTATATCAAAATTCATTTGATATTATAATAATGTCTATCAACCACAATATAATAATCATCTAGCAGAAACGTTTTCATCTCACGTTCTACATATATAGTATACAATCAAAACCGCGAGCACTTATTGGATAATGGATTACCAACTATGACAAGGTATGGAACCACCTTCCGATAGTGTACCTCTAAAAAGGAATACACTGGGTTCAACAAGAACATCTTGCAACCCGGCCACACATGACCGAGCACTCATTTCGCTTGAGTGTATCGAATGTATATCACCAAGGGTTGGGATCAACAACCGTTTCCCATATGGGATGGCATCAAATAGATTTAAGAATGAAATGAATATATCGAGATAGGTGATAATACACCCTAATTGGCAGCCAACAACTTAGCCATGCTGCCTGCCCGATTTTTGTCATTTCCCGGTTGTGAGGCTAGAGGCCACACTTATCTCTGACAGATCACATAATTATTCACTTTAAATGCCAGATCGTCATACCCGCCAAATCAAAAATTGATTTCCCAAAAAATACAACGAGTATACAGCTAAGAGAAACGAAATCCTCCGCCACCAAACGTAAATACGTTTTGTAATGTCCCGTATTTTCTGGTCATTTTATTGAAATATTTCATTTATTTAAAATATTGATTTGAGTTATATAATCGATTTTAACCATTTAATTTGAATATTTAAATTATATTAATAATATAATAATATTTTAATTTCGGCAAATTTGGAAAATGCGGATTTTTGCCGTATAAGGTGATCGGGCAACTTAAAGTGGTTAAATCTGATTTATATTAAATTATAGAAGCAATTTCGTTATTAAAACGACGTTATAACGTTTAATTTATAATTTAATTATAAAACGAGCTGCAGCGACGCGGCAGTTCGCGATTTGGCGTTTTGAACTTCAATCGGTCGTACCGGGTTCAAAATAAGTCGGATTTCCTCGAAACAAGAAACGTCGGGACCGGTTTGACGATATCTTTCCAATGGCAGAGAAAAATCCAGTTTTCGTCGTGTAGATTTTATTTTATGTCCAAATCAAAATTTGAAAAGGTTGCTGTGGAATTTTGTTATATATTATAACGTTATATATATTAAATAAAAGGGTTTTTAAATATTTATAAAATCGTTTTGGCTTGAAACTCAACCCGGGATATTTTATCGTGGTAGTATACGATATTCTGGTCGTGTATGGCCAATTTCAATATTTTAATATTATTATATTGAGGTATTTTTAAATTGGTTTATTTTATTCGAATTGGCCAGTTATAAAAGGACCTTTATTCAAACGACCTCAGTTTTCGACGAAATAAATTTTATTGGAACCGCAACGGCAAATTATTGCTAGATTTCAAGTGGCACGTCAATCGGGGTTAATTTGTGAGCGTGGCAAAATAAAACGCAAATAAAAACGACCATTGAACATAAACGAGGGCCATTCGAGCGAACGAACTCGGAATTCGACGAAACGAGTTTCATTCGGACCATATCGTCAAATTATACCATGCCGTCCAATTGCTTCTCGAACGGGGTTCGTATGTGATCGCAGCAGCGAATAAACGATGTTTGAAATAGCGATAGACACGAAATAAAATATCGTTAGTCATTGTTGTTCGTCAAATCAACTTAAATAAATATTTTTCCACACTATATAAGGTTCTAAGGATGAAACCCTAGCCTCCACAACCAGAAATCTTCAGGTATTTTTGCAATAAAGTCCCTCAACACAAAATCCATTATATCTTCCAATCCGTGACGATTTTGAGAGGGCAACCTGAAGCAAAAGTGTTGATCGGGTTCATATCTACCTACAGCAAAAAGATGGGGGTGGTCGGAGCTTGGTGGTGGCCGGAATCGGGGTTTAAAGTGGAAAACCTACTTTCGTTTTTGGTCAAAATTGACGAGTTGTGGTTGATTTGAGGTGGTGATACCTTGGCGGTTTTGTAGAGGAGAGTTCAGGCTTCGTTTTGGCAGTGGTGGCGTGACCTTTGGTGGTCGGAGGAGGCCGGGGCGACGAGATGAACTGAGAACAGTGATTTTGGGTTGATTTCAAAAGCAAGATCGGGTTTTGCCCATTTCCGGCGACCCTATACATGACCAGGTGATGATGGCTGAACCAAATGGAAGAGGGGAGGGAGATCTGTCGATTGGAGGTGGTTGCGTGGGTTCCGGCATCCTATGGTCGGAGAATTCTCGGTTCAAAGTCCTCTCCGTCGAACTCAATTTTCAGGCAAGGCGGGGGGGGGGGGGGGTGTGTTTGGGGCCCCACTGGCCGGCGAAGACGTGGGATGGGAAGGCGAGGGTCGTGATGGTGTCAGGGGTGCTCCAGGTCTTCTGAGTGGCGGCGCAAGGAGGAGGATGGGTTGGTGTGGTGCGTGAAGTTGGAACACGAAGGCCATCGGGGAAGAAGATGGGTTCCAGGAAATTCATTTGGAGAAAACACGTTTTTCGTGAATACCTAGGGTGACATGGCAGCCCAATTACGGTAATTAAAGGTAAGGGGGTTAATTAATATTTAATTAATTGAATAATTAGTTTAGTTTAAATCGTATATATATGGAACTTTAAACAGTGATAACTTCTCCATACGATAACGAAATCTGACAAAACTGGATCCGTTGGGATCGCAGGGACGAGACCTAGGTGATGGCACTGACTAGGCTTTGATCCGACACTGTTGACAATTCAGCTAATTTTGAATGTCCGTTCAAGATTAGAAGGAACAAACACGTCAACCGTCGACAGAATAATCTGGTGAGTTAATTCTCACACCTTCTGGAATTCTGTGATGTGGTAAATTCATATTAATATTTAATTTACCTTTAAAAATATTAATTGGTTGCTATTGGCTGATTATCGTTGATTGGTTGCTGTTATTATTTGTTTAATCATTTTAAATTAGTAGATCATATGAAATTTATTTCATATATCATTATGAAATGTCTAACGAGCTGTGATGCAGGGAGGAACAGGTTGGAGGAATCCGACCGGATTCCTCAAATATTATATATGTTGTTTGTTTGTGATATATTGTTGATATTTGACCTGATTTAACCCCATATGGTAGAAAACCCCTGTTTGTGGGTGATGATTGAATAGACACTTACCTGTGTTGTGTTTAAAATCAACCGACAGTGTTGATTTGGTAATTGGCAGTGAATGGCCTAAAATGTGTTGTTTAGACGGCGTTCGACCGTTCGGTGAAACGACGCAGTTTTAAAGTTATAAATTATTTTATAAATAAATTGGGCCTTTTCAAGTATTTTATTTAAGTAATTAAAATAGAAGTTTATAATTAAATATTTTAATCAAGTTTACAAAGAATTATTCAAAATGGTTTGAGTAGCAGAATCGTATGAGGTATAATCCAAGTTTTCAAATGAGATTTGAAACTGAGATTTTATAAGTGAATGTGGAAATTCAAATAAAGTTTTACCTAATGTTTTATTTATTTAGTAAGTCGAATTCAATTAAATGAAATTGGGTAATTGATTTGGAAATAGACAAAAATATAATGTTGGTTTCAAAATAAGTTATAACAAGTGTGAAAGGAGGTTAAATAGATTATTACAAATATAAAGCAAGGAATCCAAGCAAGGTTTTAAAAATGAGGTTTTAAAACCAAAGTGATGACTTTAAGATTAAAGTACGGGGTTGAGCGAAACGTGAAATTGAAATAAGAATTATAAAGGTGAAGGAAAATATACATCATTGGGTTGGGTTAATATGGGTAAATGGATTTCAAACCCAAGATACAAATGCCCAAATAGATGGAATCAAGTTGTTTGGCAAGAGATTTTGATTTTAAATCAAAATGTACAAGCAAAATAATAATATAAGTTAAAAGTGGTATTTTTGTGGATATTTACTTAATCAAAGAAATTAAGTAGAAAGATTCTTGAACGATGGATTTCAAAAGTAAGTGAATGGTTTTGCAAAACCAGGTTTGAAACCGAAATGGTAAATAAGATTTTGGGGAAATGTTTAAGTGATAAACTGATATTATTCTGAGATAAGGACGTTGTCGATCAAGGTCTGAGAGGTAAATAGAATACCCCAACTTGAACGGCTTCATTATTATCGAGGAATGGTATTGGTTTGAAACGAATAAAAGATGTTGGTATTGGCGTGATATTCCATACGAGAGATATTAAACACTAAGGCGAGACTTGGAAATTAAATAATATTGCAATATCAGTTTCAAAAGAAATAAGAATATTGTTTTCAAATTTTATTGAACATTTGTTATTCAATTAGAATTGATCGAATATAGTATTTGAAATAGAGTTAATCAAACATAGTTACTCGGGAAGAGTTGCCATTACGTACGACTGCTAGCGTAATTCGCAGGGCTGCATATAGCTACGGCGGTCGGATGTTTCCTAAGGGAATCAGGCGTAACCATTGTGATCGCTGCGATCTAGAGTCAAGCGAATAAAGTTAAGTCGAATATTAGAGTTGATTAACGATTTTGTTAAATATACTTTAAAGAGGCCAGGTCATGCCAAGTACTGAATCAGTGAAATCATTTTATTGACACATTTGTTATTTGATAGTTAAAACATCGACTATCAAATCAGACCAAATACGATTGTTGGTATGGAAAGACCGGGATCGAATTTATATTCGAAAACCATTCCGACCAAGAAATACGTGAAGACGTCAATTGAAGACGGAGCAAGTGAAGACCGTGGATCTTCATAAGCGGAAGGACTACTTGTTGAATCTCTCTGGCTTGCAACAAAGAGTTATTCGGTTTGTGATTTTGTCATGGTTGAAATCCACAGGTTGCAAGGACTTCTCTGAAACACCCCACCTCCGTTAGGGTCACTCTCAAAGGGAATGCCCTAATTTTGGTGGAGGTTTATAAGTATAAGTCACAGATATACAAGACAGATATAAGAACACATATTTGTAAACAGCGGAAAATCAACAACTTTTATTTCATAAAAGCAAATACGTGCTACAACAACATCACCATAATTGTCTTACCTCTTTTTCCAAAACATAACATAACACTTTCATAATCTGTCTTGATTACATTATTTAAAGAAGCATAAATAAAACATAGATAAACGGCAAAAGCCCCATAGAGTTTGTCCAAAGCCATAGTTTCAAACGAAAAGGTCCAAGCAATACATTTCTCTTCTTCAAGCTGGATGTTAAGGCTGGTCAAGCTGCAGTGTTCCCTCCCTGTGGACCTGGGGGGGGGGGGGGGGAAACGGAAGAAAAGAAGACGAAAGAAAAGTAGAGTCAGACATAAAGCCTGAGTAAGTCTAGTACTATTTTGTCTATGAATAAAGAACTGGGTATGATAAGTATAAACAAGAAGTGGGAAAGTACTATAAACTTGGTTAAGTTGTCTAGGGTCGAATATACTATCGTACCCCATGTAAATCTCTGAACCCATATAAACTAGTTTCCAACTGGCACCCCATAATCAGGGTGATGTGATCCATTCTATGATGATCGGCTCCTACTCGCATAGTTACATGTGTCTTACGGCCCCCGATGTTGTAGTTACCTATGCTGGTCCCACCATGGGGTGTATCAAGTCCCATGGTGGCGGCCCGACACAACCTTAGAATGCACAGGTATGCTACTGGTGCCCAGTGCCTTATTTTTCTGTGCCGGGGTGTGTGCACGCCCGCACCCCGTTAGAACCTACACTGCTACACCACCGCCGTCGATTTGACCTCTTATAATCAGCCCAGTAATCGTGCCCCACCCTGCCTAGTTTCAGGGTATCCTGATACACCTTCTAGGGTTACTGCTGAAAAGGGTCCCCCGTTACTAGGTTTTCTATCTCTAGCCAACATGCTAAGTTGGTTAAGTGTTTTCCTACCTAACCCCCACCAGTCCGTTTAGTTTAGCATGTTTCATTTTGATTAAGTTTTTAGTCCACTTAATCCTAACAATCCTGACTCAGCTTTAATTGTCTTATTAAAGCCTTGACCTCTCACATTAGACAGGTATTGTTGTGGCTGCCTGTTGCCGGTTGGTTCCGGGCAGTCTTACGCCATAACTCAGTCTAACCTCGGGTCCTTATTGGGCTCCATGTTTAACCTCCCACATTGGATAGGTATTGTTGTGACTACTGGACAGCCGAGCGGTTCCGGGCAGGTTTACATCACAACTCAATCCAACCTCGGGTTAAACACATCGTATGTTCTACATTTACATATTTTGTCTTTCTTCTTTATTTTCTTATATGTAAATATTTGCGGCCCATTATTAAGTTAATGGTGCAAAGATTACACCAATCATGGGCCCAACCCATACCTGAATTTGTGCCCTTCTATTTTATATTTTCATTCATTAGTAATTTTAACCCAACGTTATTTTCCCCCGTTTAACACGTCCGTTTATTATATATATGTTGGGCTTAGCCTTTTTAAGCCCAACTTAGCCATGCGAAAAGGGGAGGCTTAAAGCGAGATTACATACACAAAAAGGGGAATGTGAACGCATGAACTTGCAATATGACGTTGGAAATACAAAATAGAAACTGGTGTACTTGCATAGTAGTGACATATACTTTGGTCATGAAGCATAAGTGACATGAATCAAACCATGTAAACTTGTAGTTAAGTTAAGAATATCACTATACAACATAAACCTATATTTTTATTCAGGCATAATGTCAAACATAAGCAAATCATGTTCATAAGATTACTACATGTTTACAAAGGTGTTTACTTTTGTTACTAACACAAAAGTATAGTTAAATTTGTCCACATAACCATGGCATAAATATTTCTAACATGAAATCATGATTTTTACTTTAGTCATGCAAACTTGCAAAAAGGGATTTTGAATCTAACCTAGCTATGTACCACATATGTCATCATATAATTCTTGTAAACAATATAGACTTAACATGGATTTCAATTATGCTAAATATCAATCATAGCCTAGTCATATTCATAAGTTTGCAAATAGGTTTTCTAGTACAAAAGCATGACTTAATACATAGACCATGATGCCAAATTTTCAACATAATTTCATATGGACTATGATAACCCAAACTTATTCCAATTACTTCACAAAAATGATGTTTGTATAAAAATACACATTATGATGGCATAGTAGCAAAACCCCAAACTTGCATGAATTTCAATTAATCAACTACATACATGTAGCTTCAACATGGATTACATAATTTGCGAATATTCCAAACGTATACTTGCATAAAACTACCGCAAACATGTAGTTTTTCATAATGAATAACATAATTCGAGAATATCCAAACGTATACAATATTCCAAATCGATAAGAATCATAGTAACGCACAAATATGAATTACTTTATCGCCACAAATCAAATATACAAACCAACACAATTATTTGTTCATACCAAAGTAATACTCTACTTACAATTGTGTGGCGAATTCTCAAATTTAGGGAAGATGCGATTCCTTGTTGATTTGATTTGTTTAGGTTGCTTGATGCTTTAGAATTTGCCTCCTAATCCTCTCTCCAATTGGTGGCTACTCTTAGTCGTTCCTCAGCAACATGGCGGCTTTGTTCTTATTTTTGAATGAATAGATTAGGGTTGAGTCTAGGGTCATTTTTATAGGGGTAATGAACTGATAGGACCATTGATGTTGCTTGGATTGATCGTAGCCATTCATCCTAAGGAGAGACCAATTAGAGCCTGCCACCTAGCCCTAATGACAAAGCAGACTGCAGAAAATCGACCAACATAGAATAGGCCAGCCAGGGTGGACTGGGTTCGACCTGGGTCTGGACCAGGTCGACAGCCCTGTCGACAGCCCTGTCGACAGCCCTGTCGACAGCCCTGTCGACCTGGCTAGACCAGGTCGACAGCCCAGTCGACCTGGGTGCCTTAGGCGGGTGTTCTTCCGCCCTGGCCCATTAGGCCCCATTTTGGAATTTAAACTTGATTTTTCTGAGTTATTTTATTCTGTTTGAATTTTAAACTTAATTCAGAAACTTCCGAAGGCCATATCTTCTTCATACGGACTCCGTTTTTCGAAAACTCGGACTCCATTTCGCGTATTTTTCCGAGACGAACGTAATGGCGTATCCCGTTTCCCTTAGTTCTTTGATTTGAAATTAATTATACTTTAATTTGTGAATTTCACAGTTATAGAATTCGCGGGGTGTTACATTCTCCCCCACTTAAAAGGATTTCGTCCCCGAAATCTTCAAGTTAGGAGGAATGTATATCCTAACATCCAATCATCCATCTACTCATCCAACCAACACGAGCATCCATTGTCCTTAAAAGACTTCTAATGCTTCATGATCATATGCGAAGTGTGTGTGTACATGTACTTATCTAATGCAAAATCAGGCGGTCTACTGATTCAGTTGACCTCCTTAATGCGAACTATGTAGGTGCCATGAATCCATTATGTATGCAAATCTTCCTATTCTTGATTCTACATGAGTGCATAATCATTCAATACAAATGCAACATCCACATGACAACACATTAGAATTCAACCATATACGAATGCAAACATATATGCATATGCAATATGAAGTGACTGAGCCGATCTAAAACCTAGATTGTGTGTGTATATGCAACCACGAGCAACCACTAGCAATCACTTGCAACCACTTGCAACCATCATCCATAACATGTTTCAATTACATGTTTTCATCCAAATGGTTTCTACCTAAAAGATAAGGTCAAGGAAATATACCTAAAAAGATAGATAAAAGCGCAACTTAAGGAAAATGAAAGATCAAGGATGTACCCTCGAACAGAAAAGGGTAGGCAGTGCGTATTCTAGCTTCAGTTTCCCAAGTCGCGTCTCCCTCGGCGTCGCTCCACTGAACTTTGACGAGCTTGACTTCACGGTTGCGTAGCTTCTTCACTTCCGTTCCTAATATGCGGGTTGGAACTTTTCTTATGGTTGCTTCGCGCTCCACTTCGGCCTCTTCGAGGATATTTGGCTCTACCACTTCAGCAGACTCATGTAGACATTTTCGGAGATGTGAAACGTGAAAAACGTTGTGGACTCCAGCCAACTTCTCGGGTAGCTCTAATCTATAGGCCATTTTCCCAATTTTCTCGATGATAGGGAATGGCCCTACGAACCTTGGTGCCAGTTTTCCTGTGGTTCCAAAACGAACAACGTTCCTTAGCGGTGATACCTTGAGAAAAACTCTGTCTCCAACCTCAAATTCAAGGTCGGTCCTTCTCTTGTCGGCATAGGACTTTTGTCTGTCTTAGGCCGTCTTCATCCTTCTTCGTATTAAGTCTACTTTCTCTGAAGTCTCTCGGATCATATCTGGTCCAAGTATGAGCTTGTCCGTAGATTCCCACCAACAAGTGGGCGATCGGCACAGTCTTCCATATAAAGCTTCGAAGGGCGCCATTCCGATGGTTGCTTGATAGCTGTTGTTGTAGGCAAATTCCACCAAAGGAAGGTGGTCTTCCCATGTCCCTCCGAAGTCAAGGACGCATAGCCTTAAAAGGTCTTCCAAAACTCTGTTCACTCTCTCTGTTTGGCCGTCGGTTTGGGGATGATAGGCTGTGCTCAAGCATAACTGCGTTCCTACTGCTTCTTGCAGACTCCGCCAAAACTCACTGGTGAAGATGGGGTCTCGGTCACTAACAATGCTAGATGGTATTCCATGGAGTCGAACGATTTCCTTGAGGTAAAGTGATGCTAGGGATGAGGCAGTTCTTTTACTTTTGACAGGTAAAAAGTGGGCGCTTTTAGTAAGCCTATCCACTATTACCCAAATGCTAGTGTTGCCTCTCCTAGACCTAGGCAGCCCATCGATGAAGTCCATTGAGATGCTATCCCACTTCCACTGTGGGACCTCCAGAGGATGTAGCAGTCCGCCAGGCTTTTTCTGTTCAGCCTTAACCTGTTGGCACACCATGCACTTAGAAACGAATTCTGCCACGTCCTTTTTCATGCCGTTCCAGAAGAAAGTCCTTTTTATATCTTTGTACATTTTATCTCCGCCTGGATGTATCGTCATCTTGGAGTGATGTGCTTCCTCGAGAACCTTCTTTACTAAATCTTTTGTCTGTGGGACGCATAGTCTTCCGTCTCGCCTTAGCAAACCCTTATCGTCGATGGAGTATCTGTTGAGGTGACTTGAAGTCTCACCCCTAATTAGCCTATCAATTGTTTCCACAAGCTGAGGGTCTTCGCGTTGTGCTGTCCCTACTGAATCCACTAAAGTTGGGCGCACCTCGAGAGATGCTAGCAAGCCTGGTACGAAATCGGAGGAAGGCCTAAAGTCGAAGCTGGCTATAAACTCTAGGCTTTGTCTTTCAACAAACAACGGGCTTAGGGTCAATTTCTTTCGGCTCAACGCGTCTGCCACTACGTTGCCTTTGCCTGGGGTATAGGAGATTTCGAAATCGTACGAGGCAAGAAACTCCATCCACCTTTGTTGCCTCAAGTTAAGATCCTTCTGCGAGAAAAGATATTTCAACGATTTATGGTCAGTGTAAAGTTCGAACTTCTCACCTAGGAGATAATGTCGCCAAGACTTGAGTGCAAAGACGATGGCGGCTAACTCAAGATCGTGGGTTGGGTAGTTCTTTTCGTGCACCTTCAACTGCCTCCTGCCATAAGCTACTACCCTTCCTTCTTGCATTAAGACGGCGCCTAGCCCTGTCCCACATGCATCCGTATAAACAGTGAACATCTTGCTCCCATCTGGCAGCGTCAAAACTGGGGCTGTTGTGAGAGCCCTTTTCAATCGTTGGAAAGCAAACTCGCAATCCAAATCCCAATTGAACACTAGATTCTTCTTAGTTAATTTCGTGAGCGGAGCTGAGATTTTCGCAAAATCCCTTATAAATTTTCGATAGAAACCTGCTAGTCCTAGAAAGCTTCGGACCTCAGTTGCATTCCTTGGTGTCTTCCAATCCTGTACCGCCACTACCTTAGCAGGGTCCACTGCTAACCCTTGTTTGGATACTATGTGCCCAAGGAACCTCACCTCTTCTCTCCAAAAGTGGCATTTGGAGAATTTGGCTCTTAGTTGATGGACTCGCAAAGTTTCCATGATTGCCCTTAGGTGCTGAGCATGTTCCTCTTCACTTTTTGAGAAGATAAGGATATCATCTACGAAGACCACTACGAACTTGTTGAGGAAATCTCTAAATACCCTACTCATCAGGTCCACGAAGTAAGCAGGTGCATTTGTCAAGCCGAAAGGCATGACAAGCCATTCAAAGAAGCCGTCTGGGGTTCTGAATGCCGTTTTATCGATGCTATCTTCAGCCACCCTTAGCTGATGAAAACCGGTTGCTAAATCGAGTTGGGAGAAAACAGACGCTCCTACAAGCTGGTCAAATAAATCGTCGATTCTAGGGAGAGGGTGCCTATTCTTTTTCGTTAGCTTGTTGAGCTCCCTATAGTCAACACATAGACGGAGTGAACCATCCGCCTTTGTAGCGAACACCACCGGAGCGCCCCATTCTGAAATGCTTCTCCTTATGAACCCCTTTTCTAGAAGCTCTTTAATCTGTTTACTGAGCTCTTTCCTTTCTCGTGGAGCCATGTGTCTAACGGGCAACGCAACGGGCTTTGCATTATCTAGAAGATATATGCGGAAGTCTATTTCCCGCTTCGGAGGCAAGCCCTTCACCTCTTCGAAGACATCCGGGTATTCCCGGACCACTTTAACTGACTGCAAATTTTCAACAGAGGCATCTAGCGATTCAAGATAACTAAGCATAACCGCATACGAGGGATTACAAGAAATTTCCAAAGTATTACCGAGCTGGGTTAGGAGCCTAACAACCCTTTTCTCACAATCAAGGATGGCCCCATTACTGGATAGCCAATCCATACCCAAGATCAAACCATAACCCGAAAAGCCCAAAACAAAGGCACTACATTGAAATTCTACACTTAGAATAGAAATTTTCAATCCCACACAGATCATAGACAAATGAGCTGGGCCCCCAATTGGGTTTGAAACAATTAAGGGGTCCTCTACCATACTAGTTTTTAGGTGCAGAGATTCTACTAAAGCAGACGAGATAAAGGAGTGTGATGCGCCAGAATCAAATAAAGTGCGAACGGGGTGATCATAAAGATAAACTACGCTTTCTACAGAAGTATTTATACCTCGCTGTTGCAGAGGTGGCGCTTCCAGCACATGAACCTGTGCCCCTGGGGTGGATCCAGCCCTCTGCCCCTGTCCTCGTTTCTTTGGGCAGTCCTTAGCCCTGTGGCCTGTCTCACCGCAAGAAAAGCACCCACCATTCTCCTTGGCCTTCTTTTTCCGGCAGTCCTTTACTAAGTGCCCCACTTTGCCACAGAAATTGCACTTCCTCTTCTCTTTGTTGCCTTTCCCGCCCTTCTTAAAGTCTGTCTTCTTAGGCTGCAAACCCTCTTTCTTCCCTTGAGAGCTTTCTGCCTTTGTCTCCTTCTTGCCCTTATCCTCTTCATTCAGCAATGCCATTTGCACCAATCTTTCATACGTGGCTCCCATGGGTATATGGGTCATGGCCAAACTGTGTAATGGCTCATTCAACCCTTTGACGAAACGGAGAGCCTTCTTGTGCGGGGTGTTGACTAGGTCAAGCCCAAACCTAGCCAGCTCATCGAACTGATTCACATACTCTCTGACTGTCTTGTCCCCTTGCTTAAGAAATAAGAATTTTTCCAACTGCAAACTTCTTTCCGCATCTGAGAGAAATTTAATCTCAAACCTTGCCCTAAAGTCCTCCCATGTCTCCACTGGTCTTTCAGCATTAGTGACTTCCCACCAGTAGGAAGCCTCGCCCTTCAATAGCCACACTGCCAATTGTACTTTTTGTCTATCCTCTACCTCAAAGATGATAAATAGGTCCTCCGTTTCTTTCAGCCAATTTCTAGCTGCCACGAAGGACTCAGTTCCATGGAAATCCTTTCCTCCCATAGCTTTAAAATCTTTACATATCTTAGCAAATGTGTTTCCCCGTGGAGGAGGTGGAGGAAAAGGTGCCGCTGCAGCTGGATGATTTCCGGCAGCTGGGGGAGGAGGAATGGTAGGACCTGGCTGAGTGGCCCTTGCTTCTAAGAACCGTCTAAACCAACCAGGTATTGGTACCCCTTCTGGCAAGTTAAGATCTTCGGACATGCTGAAACAAAAAGGATAGATTCAAAACGAAGGATAAGAGATAGTACCTATGGCTTTGGGGAGTGGACTTTGCCTTTTTTAAAATAATATAATATTTTTCTTTTAAAAATGCTTCTTTAAATTTCCTTTTTGAAAATATTTTTTCAAAACTTTTTATCTTATCTGGAAAACCTATGCTCTGATACCAAGTGAAACACCCCACCTCCGTTAGGGTCACTCTCAAAGGGAATGCCCTAATTTTGGTGGAGGTTTATAAGTATAAGTCACAGATATACAAGATAGATATAAGAACACATATTTGTAAACAGCGGAAAATCAACAACTTTTATTTCATAAAAGCAAATACGTGCTACAACAACATCACCATAATTGTCTTACCTCTTTTTCCAAAACATAACATAACACTTTCATAATCTGTCTTGATTACATTATTTAAAGAAGCATAAATAAAACATAGATAAACGGCAAAAGCCCCATAGAGTTTGTCCAAAGCCATAGTTTCAAATGAAAAGGTCCAAGCAATACATTTCTCTTCTTCAAGCTGGATGTTAAGGCTGGTCAAGCTGCAGTGTTCCCTCCCTGTGGACCTGGGGGGGGGGGGGGGAACGGAAGAAAAGAAGACGAAAGAAAAGTAGAGTCAGACATAAAGCCTGAGTAAGTCTAGTACTATTTTGTCTATGAATAAAGAACTGGGTATGATAAGTATAAACAAGAAGTGGGAAAGTACTATAAACTTGGTTAAGTTGTCTAGGGTCGAATATACTATCGTACCCCATGTAAATCTCTGAACCCATATAAACTAGTTTCCAACTGGCACCCCATAATCAGGGTGATGTGATCCATTCTATGATGATCGGCTCCTACTCGCATAGTTACATGTGTCTTACGGCCCCCGATGTTGTAGTTACCTATGCTGGTCCCACCATGGGGTGTATCAAGTCCCATGGTGGCGGCCCGACACAACCTTAGAATGCACAGGTATGCTACTGGTGCCCAGTGCCTTATTTTTCTGTGCCGGGGTGTGTGCACGCCCGCACCCCGTTAGAACCTACACTGCTACACCACCGCCGTCGATTTGACCTCTTATAATCAGCCCAGTAATCGTGCCCCACCCTGCCTAGTTTCAGGGTATCCTGATACACCTTCTAGGGTTACTGCTGAAAAGGGTCCCCCGTTACTAGGTTTTCTATCTCTAGCCAACATGCTAAGTTGGTTAAGTGTTTTCCTACCTAACCCCCACCAGTCCGTTTAGTTTAGCATGTTTCATTTTGATTAAGTTTTTAGTCCACTTAATCCTAACAATCCTGACTCAGCTTTAATTGTCTTATTAAAGCCTTGACCTCTCACATTAGACAGGTATTGTTGTGGCTGCCTGTTGCCGGTTGGTTCCGGGCAGTCTTACGCCATAACTCAGTCTAACCTCGGGTCCTTATTGGGCTCCATGTTTAACCTCCCACATTGGATAGGTATTGTTGTGACTACTGGACAGCCGGGCGGTTCCGGGCAGGTTTACATCATAACTCAATCCAACCTCGGGTTAAACACATCGTATGTTCTACATTTACATATTTTGTCTTTCTTCTTTATTTTCTTATATGTAAATATTTGCGGCCCATTATTAAGTTAATGGTGCAAAGATTACACCAATCATGGGCCCAACCCATACCTGAATTTGGGCCCTTCTATTTTATATTTTCATTCATTAGTAATTTTAACCCAACGTTATTTTCCCCCGTTTAACACGTCCGTTTATTATATATATGTTGGGCTTAGCCTTTTTAAGCCCAACTTAGCCATGCGAAAAGGGGAGGCTTAAAGCGAGATTACATACACAAAAAGGGGAATGTGAACGCATGAACTTGCAATATGACGTTGGAAATACAAAATAGAAACTGGTGTACTTGCATAGTAGTGACATATACTTTGGTCATGAAGCATAAGTGACATGAATCAAACCATATAAACTTGTAGTTAAGTTAAGAATATCACTATACAACATAAACCTATATTTTTATTCAGGCATAATGTCAAACATAAGCAAATCATGTTCATAAGATTACTACATGTTTACAAAGGTGTTTACTTTTGTTACTAACACAAAAGTATAGTTAAATTTGTCCACATAACCATGGCATAAATATTTCTAACATGAAATCATGATTTTTACTTTAGTCATGCAAACTTGCAAAAAGGGATTTTGAATCTAACCTAGCTATGTACCACATATGTCATCATATAATTCTTGTAAACAATATAGACTTAACATGGATTTCAATTATGCTAAATATCAATCATAGCCTAGTCATATTCATAAGTTTGCAAATAGGTTTTCTAGTACAAAAGCATGACTTAATACATAGACCATGATGCCAAATTTTCAACATAATTTCATATGGACTATGATAACCCAAACTTATTCCAATTACTTCACAAAAATGATGTTTGTATAAAAATACACATTATGATGGCATAGTAGCAAAACCCCAAACTTGCATGAATTTCAATTAATCAACTACATACATGTAGCTTCAACATGGATTACATAATTTGCGAATATTCCAAACGTATACTTGCATAAAACTACCGCAAACATGTAGTTTTTCATAATGAATAACATAATTCGAGAATATCCAAACGTATACAATATTCCAAATCGATAAGAATCATAGTAACGCACAAATATGAATTACTTTATCGCCACAAATCAAATATACAAACCAACACAATTATTTGTTCATACCAAAGTAATACTCTACTTACAATTGTGTGGCGAATTCTCAAATTTAGGGAAGATGCGATTCCTTGTTGATTTGATTTGTTTAGGTTGCTTGATGCTTTAGAATTTGCCTCCTAATCCTCTCTCCAATTGGTGGCTACTCTTAGTCGTTCCTCAGCAACATGGCGGCTTTGTTCTTATTTTTGAATGAATAGATTAGGGTTGAGTCTAGGGTCATTTTTATAGGGGTAATGAACTGATTAGGACCATTGATGTTGCTTGGATTGATCGTAGCCATTCATCCTAAGGAGAGACCAATTAGAGCCTGCCACCTAGCCCTAATGACAAAGCAGACTGCAGAAAATCGACCAACATAGAATAGGCCAGCCAGGGTGGACTGGGTTCGACCTGGGTCTGGACCAGGTCGACAGCCCTGTCGACAGCCCTGTCGACAGCCCTGTCGACAGCCCTGTCGACAGCCCTGTCGACCTGGCTAGACCAGGTCGACAGCCCAGTCGACCTGGGTGCCTTAGGCGGGTGTTCTTCCGCCCTGGCCCATTGGGCCCCATTTTGGAATTTAAACTTGATTTTTCTGAGTTATTTTATTCTGTTTGAATTTTAAACTTAATTCAGAAACTTCCGAAGGCCATATCTTCTTCATACGGACTCCGTTTTTCGAAAACTCGGACTCCATTTCGCGTATTTTTCCGAGACGAACGTAATGGCGTATCCCGTTTCCCTTAGTTCTTTGATTTGAAATTAATTATACTTTAATTTGTGAATTTCACAGTTATAGAATTCGCGGGGTGTTACATTCTCGCTACTGATCCATGGGGTGATTCCTATATTGGATGCGGTAAGAGAGTGCCTTCGGTTCATCCTGTTCCTGGATGACTTGTATGGACGAGTGTCTGACAGAGTATTTCCAAAGGGGTCACGTACGTTGATTTCTTCAAACGTGCGATAGTGGTTGGCGGGGAATGGCCGTTCTCTTAGCTTAATTGCTAGAGTATTTTTGTGGACGTCAATTAGTGATGTCCGATGGATTTGACGATGTGACATTCAAAGTGAATGGTGGCCAGATGTTTGAAGAGGAATTCTAGCCTCAAACCTCATCAACTGGGAAATGACAAAAATCGGGCAGGCAGCATGGCTATGTGGGTCGCTCCCATTAGGGTGTATAATCACCTATCTAGAGAAATTCCATTTGCTTCTTCAATCTATATTTGATGCTGTCCCTTTATGGGAGACGGTGGTTTGAGCCCAACCGTCGGTGATATACATTCGATACACTCAAGCGAAATGAGTGGTCGGTCATGTGAGGGCCGGGTTGTAAGACGTTCTTGTTGAACCCAATGTATTTGCCTCTAGAGATACACGTTCGGAAGGTGGTCCCATACCTTGTCAGGTTCGAAATCCAATATCCAATAAGCGCCCGCGGTTCGATTTGTATACTATATATGGGGAGCGTGATATGCAAGCGTTCCTCGATTGATATTTATTTGTATTTAGACATTATGATAATATCAGAGCAAGTATGATTTCAAAAATAGTTTGGGTTATAGTAAGGTAAAAACCGTCCGTGTTTATGTGTGGACTGGTCTTACTATTACCCTTTTGTTCCGAAAAGGATTTTCCAAAGTTAGACAAGTGTGTGTTATGTGAATTTATCACTGATAGTATTCCAGACTGACCCGGTGTATTTTTTTTTAAATCTAATGTGCTCGGGTCAGACCGAGTATGTTTCAGGTTAGGTTCGCATGGAGTTTCAGGTGATGGAAGCAGGCGGCTTCACCGCTAGTTATATACAGATATTATTCCGCTGTGACTGATATGTTATACTCTGATGATTGGTATGTATACAAAGTTCTTTTGTATAAGGAGATTTGATATTATAATTTATCTGTTCCGCTGTGAGATTCTGATGTGTTCTTCTTCCTTCTTCTATTCTAATAGTTCTTTCTTTCTTTTCTCACCCTCTGAATTCTTTCTCATGACAATCTGGGGTTCGATACTTGGGTTTTTGGCAAGCGATACGGGTTTATGTATTGTTGTCGAAGACTCGAGCGTCGAGCTTTTCCCCGGGTCGTTACAGTGGTATCAGAGCTATTGGTTTAGAGATAATCTTGGCTCTGTGGCATGACTCGATAGAGATGGGGTTAGTAATGCCCTAGATTGAGTTGGTGTATATATACGAGAGCGTATTTGTGATTTGATATAAAATTGTTTTTGAAATTATTTTTGTCCAGTTTATTTTATAATAAAATAAAAGTGATGACTATTATAAAATGGGCAATCGATTGATTTGTTTGTATGATATGTTTGGATTGTGTTGTTAGTTGCTTGAATATGAACCTGAACCATGAATCAACTTGGTTTAAAACCAATATGAAATAAATAATTCGAATAAATCAATTCAGATAAATAAAATCCGAATGGATAATTAAATAAATGAAGTGATTATAAATAATTATAATCTCGTATGGATTGAATTGTGTGTATGGTATGGATGATATAAATGGTATGGATGTTTTGAACATGATTAACATTGTTGTGATGACTAATGAATTGATTTGAGTTGAGAATAGGTGCTGAAGTGATTATTCAGCTTTAAGATTCATCCAAGAGAGAAAATTCTGGAATAATTGAATCCAGTGTGAATAGAGCTGCATTTTAACTAAGCCAGCTCGAGTATAATATATCGCTTATCGCGTAACAACGCTCGCAAAAAGGTACGCCTACGCAAATATGAAATTTTTGGTTTTTCTTTGGATTTGAGTTTGGATTTTAATTTTTCCGACCATGAGAGTCGAGGTATATATATTTCTTGAACCAGCGATTTTCCAGATGTCCTCCGTACATGGGAGACTCTGCCGAAATTTTTCCAAAATTTAAGATGTTAGAAAATTTTTGAATTTTTTTTAGGAATTTCTTTTACTTGAAATAAATTGGTTTAAAACCAATTTGGATTTATTTTGAAAATAAAATCGAGTTTAAATTTAATATTATTATAAAGATAATGGATTGTGACGTCCTTTCTACCTTAGTAATTTCGAGGACGAAATTATTTTAAGGGGGAAGGAATGTAACGTCCCGTATTTTCTGGTCATTTTATTGAAATATTTATTTTATTTAAAATATTGATTTGAGTTATATAATCGATTTTAACCATTTAATTTGAATATTTAAATTATATTAATAATATAATAATATTTTAATTTTGGCAAATTTGGAAAATGCTGATTTTTGCCGTATAAGGTGATCAGGCAACTTAAAGTGGTTAAATCTGATTTATATTAAATTATAGAAGCAATTTCGTTATTAAAACGACGTTATAACGTTTAATTTATAATTTAATTATAAAACGAGCTGCAACGACGCGATAGTTCGCGATTTGGCGTTTTGAACTTCAATCGGTCGTACTGGGTTCAAAATAAGTCGGATTTCCTCAAAACAAGAAACGTCGGGACTGGTTTGACGATATCTTTCCAATGGCAGAGAAAAATCCAGTTTTCATCGTGTAGATTTTATTTTATGTCCAAATCAAATTTTGAAAAGGTCGCTGTGGAATTTCGTTATATATTATAACGTTATTTATATTAAATAAAAGGGTTTTTAAATATTTATAAAATCGTTTTGGCTTTAAACTCAACCCGGGATATTTTATTGTGGTAGTATACGATATTCTGGTCATGTATGGCCAATTTCAATATTTTAATATTATTATATTGAAGTATTTTTAAATTGGTTTATTTTATTCGAATTGGCCAGTTATAAAAGGACCTTTATTTAAACGACCTCAGTTTTCGACAAAATAAATTTTATTGGAACCGCAACGGCAAATTATTGCTAGATTTCAAGTGGCGCGTCAATCGGGGTTAATTTGTGAGCGTGGCAAAATAAAACGCAAATAAAAATGACCATTGAACGTGAACGAGGGCCATTCGAGCGAACGAACTCGGAATTCGACGAAACGAGTTTCATTCAGACCGTATCGTCAAATTATACTATGCCATCCAATTGCGTCTCGAACGGGGTTCGTATGTGAGCGCAGCAGCGAATAAACGATGTTTGAAATAGCGATAGACACGAAATAAAATATCGTTAGCCATTGTCGTTTGTCAAATCAACTTAAATAAACGATGTTAAGTGGGATCTCTATATATTTCCTATTAGACTGGTGTGAGAACCAAAATTAGATAGGGCTTATTGTTGTGATTTGGCATCAAAAATCTGATTTTTGACTATGTATCAAAGTTATGAATTTGAAACATTAATCAACTAATTGATTGCTGGTTGTGTTGTTTGATTATTGGTTGTTTAATTAAAATTTGAACCATATAGCCAATTTGAACCAAATAGTGAGTTGTATTGAAAATTAGTCGCATTTTCTTGCATATACATGTACATACATTGAACAAGTCAAAGCAAGGAGGCTATAGCAGAAGAATAAAATTGTTTGCCCGACAAATAGGTACATGTTTAGCATAATTTACTGTTTTGTTTGGGTGATGATGATTTTGTGAGCCGATTGGCTAGCCGCTTGGCCTTTTCATTTTCTTTTGGATTGAAGAAGGCCATGGGAGGCTATATGAAATATCCCGAAGTCCCCAGTGCAGGGGAGGTTATGGCGAAATTTTTCGAAAATTTAGGGTGTTAGCCAAATTTGAAAAGATCTTAGAAACTGAAAAGTTGAAGAACTTAAGCCATAGTGAAAATAATGGAAGTTGAGTTGATTTGTGAAACAACTTTTGGCTTCTTTCCTTTTCGGGGACGAAAAGTTTTAAGTGGGGGAGATTGTAATAACCCGGAAATCCGAGCCAATTTAAAAATTTTATTTTTGGCAATTTTATTGAATTTTGAATATTTAAAATGAATTATTTTAAATAATAGCGACGAGAAATTTATTTCAAATAGAATTAGAACGTATATATTTATATACGTCGTCATTAGAATATAAATATTTATTTATATATATAAAAGGAATTGAAAATGGCGCGATAGTTCGATAATTCGATTTCAAACTTCAAATGAATGTACCGGGTGCAAAATAAACCGGATTTTAGTGAAACCAAAAATATTAGAATCTATTTGTGAATATATTTCCAACGAATCCGAAAAATCAAAATTTCATAGCGGGAATCAAAAGATATGTCCAGTTGAAAATTCTGAATAATCGCTAGGGAATTCTGGCCCTTAAAAATGGAAATTTTGCAAACGACCTCGGTTTTCGATGAAACCACTTTTGTTGAATCCGTGATGTCTAGTTATTGCTTGGTTTCAAATTTCATAATTTTTCGAATCAATATGTGAGCGTGGCAGAGGAAAACGTGTTTTGGTAGTTTCAGTTGATTTTAATCGACCGGAAAATGGCCATTTTTCTAACGGTCTCAGAATTCGATGAAACTAGTTTTGCTAGTACCGTATCGTCAATACGAAGCCAGAAAATATTTTTCGGGAATTTTTAGAGTTAGTATGTGGCCCCGGTAAATTGAAATGCGCGTTCAAATTCAATATACAGAGTTATATGTTGATTTTGACGGAAACTAATCGAAACAATTGAATCAGCCTATGATACATATCCCATTGTGTTCGGAATGGGGGTAATTAGCTATGGACGACAGGCAGTGGGTTTCGTTTCGAGTTCAAAATAAAAAGTTACCTTTTTGAAAGTTAAGAATAAAATAATATATATTTATATAATATAATTCTCCTTAACCCCCTACCTTCCACATCGTTTCATTCAAAACGAAAATTAGAAAAGGAAAAAAAAGAGACTGCCGCTTCTCAGATCGCCCCCTCCGATCCCGTTCGCCGCCGCCAGCGTTGGCGTGGGCCACCGCAGCCTCCCCCTTCCTTCCTCTCTCCTCCTTCCTTCTTCTCCCTCCTCTCGATTCAAGGCGCGAGCCCCACAGCCCCCTCCTTTAGACCGACGCTGCCCTGCCACCCGCCTTCCCTCACGCGTCTCCCTCTCTTCTCCTCCCCCCTCTAACCTACTGCGACGCCGGCGAGATACCCCCCATTCGCTGTGAGTTCTTCTTTCTTTTATTTATTTATTTTGTTTTGTTTTGTTTTAATTTATTTTAAATGGTTAGCTTAGTTTAATCAATTTAAAATCAGATTTGTATATAGATAAATTAGTGTTAAAAATATGGTTTTTACTTCGATGAAAGTAGCGATTTTTATCATAGAGAAGAAGTGATTTTTATAAATGAAAAGACTATATTTTCATATAAAAAAAGTTCATATTTTTATATAAAGAAAGTTAAGATTTTTATAAATGAAAAAGGGCGAAATTTTTATAAATGAAAAGATGATATTTTTATAAGTGAAAAGGCAAAATTTTTATATTATAGAAAGGTTAAAAATATAATTTTTATATTATAGAAAGGTTAAAAATATAATTTTTATAATATAGAAAGGTTAAAAATATAATTTTTATAATATAGAAAGGTTAAAAATATAATTTTTTATAATATAAGAAGGTTAAAAATATAATCTTTATATTATAGGAAGGTTAAAAATATAATCTTTGTATTATAGGAAGGTTAAAAATATAATCTTTGTATTATAGGAAGGTTAAAAATATAATCTTTATATTATAGGAAGGTTAAAAATATGATTTTTATTAGGTGTGTAGAATAAAAATACGATTTTTATATTATATAACTAGTAAAAATTTGATCTTTATATAGTAGTGAGAATAAAAATATGATTTTTCATTATATATAGGTTGAAATAAAAATATGAAATCTTTACATTTGAAAATGCGAAATCTTTATATTTGAAAAGGCGAAATCTTTATATTTGAAAAGGCGAAATCTTTATATTTGAAAAGGGGAAATCTTTATATAGGGAATAGCATGATAAAAATATAATCTTTATTATATGAACATCGATGTAAAAATAGAATTTTTATCTATATAGTAGCAGTGTAAAAATGTGATTTTTATTTTAAAGACAGCAGTATAAAAATGTGATTTTTATATATGTAGTGAATACGGGCGACGAAAGTGACGAAGTGCAAGCAAGATGAAGACTTCTACGTTTGAAGAGTCGTGGCGTTCGGCTTAGCTAGTTGGTGAGAACTTCTCACTTTTAATTTAAATTTCTAGTTAAAAATTATATACTAGGATGAAGACGGTGTTTAGTAGCACCCGACACCCGTCATCCACAGACCATGGACGGCTCGTATGCTTGTTTGTTTGATTTTGATGTGTAGTTGATTGTGTGATGTGATGTGAAATGAAATAAAATATTTATATAGTTAAAAATGATTTTATAGTTAAAAATAGAAATTTTAACGTGTATATGAAATGAAATAAATTAATATAAACAAATCGAACGATTTGTTTATATACACGCATTTGACTGATATTGATTGGGACGATAAATTTTACACATCGCCCAACTGCACAAATAAAATCTGTGTTTGATTGTTTGAAACCCCACACGGGTATTGGGATGATATATGACATACACTAATCCCAATAATTAGTTGTATGTTGATCGATTGATGGAGAGACTGTTATGAGCGTTAAATATTTATATTTGATGCTTATACAGTGTAGAATGCACTTTGGATGATGGTTGATTATTCATCGTTGTTATTGTATACATGTGTTGTAGAAAATCCATATGATTAACATTATATGGTAATTGATTGGGCCTCATTCCCGTTTTGAATAGAAATATTTGAAATAGAATATTTGAAAATAGAAATATTTGAAATAGAAATATTTGAAAAAGAAACATTTGAAATAGAAATATTTGAAAAAGAAATATTTGAAATAGAATATTTGAAAATAGAAATATATGAAGCCGTGTTGATTAGATTGACGCCATTTTAACGTGAACGATATTTATATTGATTTTATTCAAATTGAAATGAATATTAAAGTGAATTGAAATTCGAATTAAATTGAATTGATTTGAAATTCGAAATAAGCTGAAATGATTTGAAATTCGAATAGAATTGAAATTCGAATTAAATTGAAACAGAATTGAAATCGTTTTGAAATGAATTCGAATTGAAATTGAATAGAATTGAATTCGAATTGAAATTGAATAGAAATGAATTCGAATTGAAATTGAATTAATTTGAAATTCAAATTGAATTGAAAACAAATTGAAATTGAATTAAAAATCGATTTGAATTGAAATCAATTTGAAATGAATTTAAAACGAATCTATAAGGAAAAATTCAATTTTGATTTGAATTTGAAATGAAGTTTAAATCGTTTCGAAAACGAATTCAAAACGATTTATAAAATACGTTTTAAAAGGAAATCGACGAAGTATATATTATATATATATAATATAATGGCCTGAATAGAATGCGCCGCGCCGCGGCAGTTCGCGAATTTCGACCATTGACTCCGAATGGATATTGCGGGAGATCCGACCGTCGGATTCTCCTAAAACCAGAACCGTTGGGTTCGTATCGAAAAGAGCTTTCTAACGAATATTAGAAATTAGAAATCTAACGGTTGGATTTGGAATTACGTCCAAATCAAATTTGAAAAAGGTCGTTGTGAGTGCAGTTCGATGGCCGTTGATGGAAATCGACTGTACGGGCCTTGATAAAATTATTAAAAATATCAATAATTAGTGTAAAATCATAAGAAATGATTTGTGAAGAATTGGGATGAAAAACTCCATATTTGAAAAGATAAAAATAGATTTTTATCGAAATGAACTAGTTTTGAACTAGAATAATAATTTATTTATTTTTAAAATAAATAAATTGAATTTGAAAGGGTTTTAAAAGTAACCAGAATTTCCAATAATTGAATTGGAATGGATTTGAATCGAAATTGTCTTTGGAATATTTCGATGTTGGATTTCGTGATGATACAGGTATTGTTATGGGAATTTGAAATATGTATTTATATCGTTATTTCCAATACGATATTTGTTGGTCGTAGAATTTGATATTGAATATAAGCCGATATATTTTCTATTCAGAGACTTGTATTTAATACCAAATGTGATTTGGGTTTGTCGTGAATGGTGTCTTCATTAACACTGTTCTTAAGCCCAGTTGAGAAAAAGATTAAATCTTTTATTTAGATTTAATAAAGTGTACCAATTAAATAATATTTAATTGGAATTGAATTGGTATTGATTTTTGGGTTTATCGTGAACAGTGTTTTAAATAACACTTGTTCTTTAACCCGATAATTAATGGAATGTGATTTTGGGTTTATCGTGAACCGTGTTTTAAATGACACTGATTCTATAACCCAGTTAAATATTAAAACTAAAGGGAGTTTTAATGAATCTTTAATTAGATTGAAAAGATCGAGAATGGAGTATCACCAGTTTTACTCCAGGCAGTAGTTAAATCTTTAATTAGATTTGAACGTGAAATGGTAATTGAATTTACCGATAACAACGTGGTGTTAGATATGAAGTATGACTAGTTTTACTTCATGGGATAAATAGGTTGGGATTGGGAAATAAAATAAATAATTACTTCGGTGTGGTTCGCTAATCCCGACTAGTTTGAATTGATATTCAATGAAGATTAAAGAATAAATTTAAAGAATTTATCTTTGATAAAATTAATGGGAACCTTTACCAAAGTATAAGGATATTGGAATAAAAGAATATTCTGAATTGGAATGAGGCGTATGTTGTGTTTGTGTAACACTTGTTTATTATATACGCGAGTTATTCAGAAAGACCGGGTTTATCCCATTCTGAATAACTGATTCGACGTGGTGTCGAGGATGAAGACGGTGGTCGAAGACCGGAGGTCTTCAACATCGTTTGGATAATTACTGATGATCTTGATTGGGTCGTACACCCAAGAGGAGGGAATCAGTTAGTGATCGTCCAGACGTACTTGGAGATCGATGGATATGCGGGGTACTAGGTGCCTCCGGTTTCGTTCAGACCCAGAACGAACTTGTAAATGGACTGTGTGTCTGACATTGGATTTTATTCTGTGTGGTTGATTTCCATTAAATATATATCTGTTTGGCGGCGGAGAATTTATTCTCTTGCTTAACGCCCTTCTCTGAGACGTACGAGCTCAGAGGTTATATATTGATGGATATCAAACGCATGGAGTGAATTGCCTGTGTGGCATGCCTAAGTGGCAATTAATCAAGGCTTCTGTTGAAAAGCAAAGTCTTGTAGTTGATGATCAAAGCACCGCCTGTGTGGCATAGCTTTGTGTAGCGTTGATTCGCGAGCCTCACACCCCGGTTGTGAACCAAAAACGGGAGAAGGACCTCTGGGAGGACATGCGTTTCTTTCTAGCTAGAAGGGGCGTCAGTGGTTTTACACACCCTGACGAGTTTGACTTATGTGGTTGTTGCTGTTGCGAGGCGCCTCGGATATATTGGTCGATCCGGGACCGATGGAGTCATTCCTTGGCTTATTTACGCCCCAAAGGGTGGGGAAACGTAGTGTTCAGGCATAATAATCCACATCGTTGGACCGACCCTAACGATCCAAAGGGTTGATGCGTTCTGATCCTAAGACACGGGCTAGAGCGTCTCGAATCGGTAGAGGACTATCTTTTGCCTCGGTTCACAGATGGAAATCCAACTTCCAATACCAGACTTTGCGGTTTTATTTGTAGAGCCTAGTATGGCGACATAGTGGGATGGGGCGCTTATGCCGTCTATGATTGATACTTATGATTTGAAATTGTTTTGACACTATACACTTATAGTAATAATAAAAGATGAAATTTCACGTACCAAGCATTCTTGGCTATTATAAGGTAAAAACCCTATCCTCCGGCTTGCATTGCATTGTGTGATGGGACCTACGTCTTATAATAGCTTCATTGTTCTTTATTTAGCATTGCGCTGTTGTTTTATGCACTGGTATTCTTGGGAGGAAACCCGTTCCGTGTTATACGGCGTGGTCCCTTGATTTACCTAACTTTAAAATAAAGATTAATAACTGTTTTAGTTCTCACACCAGTCACATGACTGACCTGGAGTTTATTGTTTTAACCTAAACTCTGGGTGACTTTATTTTGACACGGGCAGCTAGTAGTTTTGGTTTTGCAGATTCATATTCACATGATCCTGGTTTACAGCTGGAACGATATCCGTAAAGCTTTGTATCCGTATATCTCCTTCAGTTGTATTTTGTATTATTTTCCGCTGCTTTGTAATTTATTGTAATCTCTGATATACATCGAATGTATTTTATTTGATAATGCTCTGTATATTCTTTTATTCTGATGAATTGTTGTAATATACAATGAAATGTTCTTCCGTCTGCGTTCCTTTGTGTGTTGTTCTCGAACTATCCGCTCTTTCCTTACCGGGGAAGTTACGGGTTTTCACATGAGGCATATGTTGTGTTTGTGTAACACTTGTTTATTATATACGTGGGTTATTCGGAAAGGCCGGGTTTATACCCATTCTGAATAACCGATTCGACGATAAGTCGAAGATGAAGACGGTGGTTGAAGACCGAAGGTCTTCACATCATTTGGGTGATTGCTGATGATCTTGATTGGGCTGCACACCCAAGAGGAGGGAGTCAGTTGGTGATCGTCCATACGTACTTGGAGATCGACGGATATGCGAGGAAAGTGCCTCCGGATTCGTTTAGACCCAGAACGAACTTGTAAATGGATTGTGTGTCTGACATTGGATTTTATTCTGTGTTGATTGATCTCTATTAAACATACATCTGTTTGGCGGTGGAGAATTTATTCTCTTGCTTAACGCCCTTCTCTAAGACGTACGAGCTCAGAGGTTGTATATCGATGGACATCAGTCGCATGGAGTGAATTGCCTGTGTGGCATGCCTAAGTGGCAAATGATCAAGGCTTCTGTTGAAAAGCAAAGTCTTGTAGTTGATGATCAAAGCACGGCCTGTGTGGCATAGCTTTGTGTATAGCATTAATTCGCGAGCCTCACACCTTGGTATGAGTCAAAACGGGATAAGGACCGTTGGGAGAACACGACGTTTCTTTCTAGCTATCGGTGATGTCAGTGACCTACCATCCTTGACATTTATATTTTTTTTACTTGTGTGGTTGTTGGAATGCGAGGCGCCTTGAATATATGGTCGATAACTGGCACTATGTGAGCCGTCGTACAGACCATTATATAGGTCCTATAGGACCGGGAAACGTGTGTTCAGGAATTGCCAATCCTCAAAAGTAAGAGAGGACCGGCCCAACCGATTCCAAGGATCGTTGTGTGTGGTCCTGAGACATTTGTTAGAGTGTCTCGAACGGAGAGGAGCTTGCCCCTTGCCTCAACTCATGATGGAATCCAATTTCCAATATGTGACATTGCGGTTTTATTTGTAGAGCCTAGTATGGCGACATGATATATGGTACCCATGCCGTCTATGATTGATATTTATGATTGAAATTGTTTTGACACTATACACCTATATTAGTATCAAATGATTTGTTTTAAACGTACCAAGCATGTTTGGCTATTATAAGGGAAAACCCTATCCTCCGGCTTGCGTTGCATTGTGTGATGGGACCTGGGTCTTATAATAGCTTCATTTTTCCAAAAAGCATTGCGCTGCTTTGTTATATGCACTAGTGTTCTTGGGAGGAAACCCGTTCCGTGTTATACGGCGTGGTCCCTCGAATTACTCTCTTTTAAAGTAAAGTTTTAAATAACTATTTTATTTCTCACACCAGTCACATGACTGACCTGGAGTTTATTGTTTTAACCTAAACTCTGGATGCCCTTATTTTCCGCATGGGCAGCTAGTAGTTGGGTTTTGCAGATTTATATTCACAGGATCCTGGTTTATAGCTGAAGTGATATTTGGAAAGCTCTGTATCCGTGTATTTCATTCATTTATGTTTTGTATTATTTTCCCGCTGCTATGTATTTAAATGTAATTTAAATCTCTGATATTTGTCAAATGTGTAATATTTATTCATATTCTGTATATTCTTGTATTCTGATGGAATTGTTGTGATAAACAATGAAATGTTCTTCTGTTTGCATTCCGATGTATGTTGTTCTTAAAGCAATCCGTGCTTTCCTACACGGGTTGTTATATATATAATCGATATAAACTTCCATATCCAACTAATAATATAAATAGAATAACGGCAATGCCTTTTAAATTCCAGATATATTAGTTGTCTTCCTCCATAGAAATTCACTTCGATTATTACCAAATCGAATTCCATTCCATTCCAATTTATTTTATTAAATTGGAAAACTTTACTTTGGAAAATCTCCTTTAAATCTTAACAAAAGATTTATAAATTCCAAATCACATTTCACTGTAAATCGGGTTAAAGAACGAATGTCGTTAAAATACAGTTCACGATAAACCCAATTCACATTTCATTAATTATCGGTTTAAAGAACAAGTGTTATTTAAAGCACCGTTCACGATAAACCCAAAAATCAATTCAAATTCAATTCCAATTAAATACCATTTAATTGGTATACTTCATTAAATCTAAATAAAAAGATTTAATCTTTTTCTCAACTGGGTTTAAGAACAGTATTAATGAAGACACCATTCACGATAAACCCAAATCTCATTTGATATTAAATACAAGGCTCTGAATAGAAAATATATCGGCTTATATTCAATATCAAATTCTACGACCAACAAATATCATATTGGAAATAACGATATAAATATATCTTTCAAATTTCCATAAAAATATCTTTATAATCACGAAATCCAACATCGAAATACTCCAAAGACAATTTCGATTCAAATCCATTCCAATTCAATTATTGGAAATTCTGGTTACTTTTAAAACCCTTTCAAATCCAATTTATTTATTTCAAAAATAAACGGATTATAATTCTAGTTCAAAACTAGTTCATTTCGATAAAAATCTATTTTTATCTTTTCAAATATGGAATTTTTCATCCCAATTCTTTCCAAATCATTTCTTATGATTTTACACAAATTATTGCTATTTTTAATAATTTTATCAAGGCTCGTACAGTCGATTTCCATAAACGGCCATCGAACTGCACTTACAGCGACCTTTTCCAAATTTGATTTGGAAATAATTCCAAATCCAACCATTAGATTTCTAATTTATTATATTCGTTAGAAAGCTCTTTTCGATACGAATCCAACGGTTCCGGTTTTAGGAGAATCCGATGGTCGGATCTCCTGTAATGTCCATTCGAAGTCGATGGTTGAAATTCGCGAACTGCCGTTGCGCGGCGCGTTCTATTCATGCCATTATATTATATATATAATATATATTTCATTGATTTCCATGTAAAACGTATTTTATAAATCGTTTTCAGTTCGTTTTCAAAACGATTTCAACTTCATATTCAATTTCTGATCAAAATTGAATATTCCATATTATTAATATATAAATGATAATATTTTCAAAACGTTATATTTTGAAATCACTTCCTTTTCTATATTCATTATAAAAACGAATACAATCGATATAAATATCGTTCACGTCAAAATGGCACATATATAATCAACACGGTTATATATATTTCAATAACTTCGTTATTCTGTTCAACAAATGAATATTTTCTTCAACACATGAATATATATTTTATTCAACAAAAGAATATTTATTAATTCTTACTTACAATAAAAATGTGAACTTTATTGTATGAATATTTCGTTCAATACAATCCTTTACATGTTGTTCATAGTAAAAAAAATCACATTTTTATTATCACTACATGTACATAAAGATCATATCTTTATCTCCACTTCATATACTTCTATTCCTTAATCCTAGGCCCGCTTTCACCCTTGTTCACCGATCGATACTCCAGGAAACATCAAACTCCATTACCGTGATTTCAACCTTATAACGCACCTTCCTTATCACATGATTTCAAAAACTGAAATTACCATGCCACTTCTCTCCTCAACCACTCCATCTCCATCACCATTTTGTCCAACTCGAATCTCATATGTCTTCCGCGACTTCGTATACCTCCTGCGCGATGAACAGCAGGTCATCGACATCCTTTTACATGAAATTTCAGCAAAGTTCCACACGACGTGCTACTCTCCACAACGAAATCAACTACATGAACCATTTCGCGAATAAATGCTTCAATAACCGAAGATCCGTAACCCTAGAATGCTGCGGGAAAAGTTGTGCTCCAGAGATGGTGCGAGTTGCACAGAATGTGTACGAGGCTGAAGAGAAACGATACAGGAATTCAATTATATATCTCTCTTGATTTATTTATTCCTCTTTGATTTCCTTTGGATTTTTGAACTTGTATTTCTCACTGTTGAATTTTTTTCTTGGTGGCGGCTCACATTTCGTTGACTGTGAAATGAAACTTAGGTTTAGGGATTGTAAGGGGGTATATATAGGGTAGGATATTATTTTTATATTCGATTATTTTATTTATTTATATCAATTTCCTATTTGTACTATTGAATAAAAATTCCTATAATCACCTACAATATCTAAAAATCACGAAAATGGACATACAACTAGAGTTCGACATTACGGACCCAACAAAACTGGTTTCGTCAAATTCCGACTCCGTTTGCTCACACAGCGTATTTTTAACCGTTAGAATATCGATTGTTTTTCACATTAAGAATCCGTACGGCCACACACTGTCCCCCAAAATCACAGAAATTGAAATCTAGCAATAATTTAATATTGTGGATCCAACAAAATTAGTTTCGTCAAAAACATAGGTCGTTTGCAAAACTGACTATTTTTAAAGCTCTAAATAACCCATTTAAATATATAAATATATTTAAAAATAATTAAATTAAATATTTAAAAATAAATATTATCGTATATATCCAAACTAGAATATTATACAACTCCAATTGGATTTATAACTCGATATTTCAAAATTCCCAGTTATATCGATATTCGATTTATATATAAAATCCTTTTATAATAAAAATATGTATTTATAAATTTCAAAGGATTTCCATATCAACTTTTCTAAAATTTGATTTGGACATAAATCAAAATCTACACAATGAAATCCCGATTTTTCTCTTCCATTAGAAAAATATACTTTACCAGCTCCGAACATTTCTTGTTTCACAAAAATCCGACTTAAAACGGACCCTGTATATTCAGTTGAAGTTCAAATCGCCAAATAGCGAACTGCCGTGCCATTTCAAGCTCGATTATAATTATAATATAAATTATATGTTCAACTGTCGTTCGAATAATATATTCTTCATTCTATTTCAAATTTTAAACTGAATCATGTATTTTGAATTTCCCAATTCACACAATATTGCCACTTCAGCTAATTCTGATTATTTCAGAATTAAATATATTATTCTATTATTATATTAATTAAATATTCAATATTATTTAATAAAATGGCCATTTTATTCTCTAAATCACTATATAAATAATTAAATTAATTAATTAATTATTATATCGCTGAAAGTACGGGTCGTTACATTCTTCCCCCCTTAAAATAATTTCGTCCTCAAAATTGCTAAGGTAGAAAACAAACCCAATTAACTGGTAAAAATTTATTTGTTTTACTTTTAACTTCGGTTTCACTATACCGATCAATTTCAATGAAATTATTAATTATTCTTGTTTACGAAAAATTTCAAAGTTCCTAAAAAATTTCAAACGCCCTAAATTTTCGAAAAATTTCACCAGCACCTCCTTTGTACGGCTCAATCGGTACAACTACAACTCGCCTCTCTAGACCATCTCCAACCCAAAAGAAAATCAAACAGCCAAGCGGCTCGCCAAATCGGCTCATAAATCTCATGCTTATACCAAATATAAACTTGTACCTTTTTGTTGGGCATATCAACTTTATCACTTTCACCTGTTATCAATCCAACATATACCAATGTCATCTCAACCAATTTCCAATCAATATCTGTTCAACACAGCTATTCGCTTATATCCAAACCAAATTCCTTTTCAACTCAAGTTTCATTCTTGATTCCAAACTCATAATCCATTAATCGAGTTCCATTTCAAATTCCTATCTTCTAATACAATTTTATTCGATATCATTCTAATCTTATTCAATTTCAATTACCACTTAACTGATTTCAATTCAATCCCAGCTCGGTTTCACAAATTTCTATTTAAATTTGTTTTTTTTATTTGAACAATCTTTTCTTGGGAGTTTTAAACAACTTACCTTTTCCAAAATAAAAACCAAATATTCGCTTTTTGAATTCAAAACAACTTGTTTTCTCAAAACAATTCAAAAACAATATCTTTGCTAGTAATCTGTCACTTAGAACTCGAAAATGAATACCGATGATGTCCGGATCAACATCGGAATTTATTTTCTGGCGACCGAAGTGAGTTCAATACTATATCACTTTAAAAACCATTTCTAAACATTTCCATTTTGAAATTTATTTCAAAATACCATTCACAATGCTTCGTAAACAATTTAAAATCTCCCAGGATTTTAAAACTATCATATATTCAATTCAATTCCATTTACAAACACTTTTCATGTTTTCGGAATTTCAAATTCCAAATTCTGATTTAATTCATTTGATTCCATATATCACATTCATATGAATTCTGATTCGTTATTTACATAACCATTCAATTTATTATCTTACTCGATTATAATAACAACCAATATATCCAATATATTATAATCATTCCAATATAAATCATTTATATCAAAATATAATTTGGGTAAAATTATTTCATTTACCCTCTTTTCAAAACATACTATGTCGGTTCATCGTATTCGAGTGTTTACAAACCCCTACCGATACTGTAATAACCCGGAAATCTGAGCCAATTTAAAAATTTTATTTTGGCAATTTTAACGAATTTTGATTATTTAAAATGAATTAATTTAAATAAAAACGACGAGAAATTTATTTTGAATAGATTAGAACGTATATATTTATATTCGTCATCGTTAGAATATAAATATTTATTTATAATTTTAAAAGGAATTGAAAATGGCGCGGTAGTTCGATAATTCGATTTCAAATTTCAAATGAATGTACCGGGTGCAAAATATACCGGATTTTGGCGAAACCAAAAATATTAGAATCTAATTGAGAATATCTTTCCAACGAATCCAAAAAATCGAAATTTCATAGCGGGGATAAAAAGATATGTCCAGTTGAAATTTCAGAATAGTCGCTATGGAATTTCGGCCCTCGAAAATAGCCATTTTGCATACGGCCTCGGATTTCGATGAAACCTCTTTTGTTGGATCCGTGATGTCAAGTTATTGCTAGATTCCAATTTTCATAATTTTTTGAATCAATATGTGAGTGTGGCAAAGAAAAACGCGTTTGACCAGTTTCAGTTGATTTTAATCGACTGGAAAATGGCCATTTTTCAAACGGTCTCAGAATTCGACGAAATTAGTTTTGTTAGGACCGTATCGTCAATACGAAGCTAGAAAATATTTTTCGGGAATTTTTAAAGTCCGTATGTGGCCCCAGTCAATTGAAATGCACGTTCAAATTCAATATATAGAGTTATATGTTGATTTTGACGAAAACTGATCGAAACGGCCGAACTGGCTTACGATACATATCCCATTGTGTTCGGAATGGTGGTAATTAGCTATGGACGAAAGGCGGTGGGTCTCGTTTGGAGATCGAATTTTAAAGTTACTTTTTGAAATAAAATAAAAATAAATATATATATGATTACCTTGGTCAAACCCCTTATACTCTCTCCCCTCCCCATCGTTTACATCAGAAACCGCAAACAAGATAAATAAATAAAAGGGGGGGCTCTCTCTCAATCACGATTGCTCCAGCGCCCCCGTCGGTCGTCGTCCGCCCTACCTGGCCCCATCGCCCTTCCTCCTCCCCCTCCCTTATCTCTCTCCTCGACCATAGATGAAACCCGAACCCCAAAACCGCGACATCCCCTTTCCAAGCCGCCACCGTCGCTGAGAGACCCGCCACCACCTGAATGGACCCGCCTCCGACGCCGCATCCCTACCACCGCCTGCGCAAGCCTCCACCACCTCAGCCACCAACCCCGACCCCTCTTCCTCCAGTCCGACGCAAGGCAGCAGACGCCCCCCTCGCAATAGCAGTCCAACCCCTCTGAAAGAACACAGTGAGTTTTAATTGTTTTAAAATTTGTTTTTTTATATGTATAAACATTATTTAATTCAGTTTATAGAAATAATTTTTATATATGATTAGCAAAGAAAGAAATAATTTTTATATATGATTAGCAAAGAAAGAAATAATTTTTATATATGATTAACAAAGAAAGAAATAATTTTTATATATGATTAGCAAAGAAAGAAATAATTTTTATATATGATTAGCAAAGAAAGAAATAATTTTTATATATGATTAGCAAAGAGAGAAGTGATTTTTATATATGAGAGCGAAGAGAAAGAAGTTAAAAATATAATTTTTATAATATAGAAAAGTTAAAAATATAAATTTTATACTAATGGCATAATAAAAATATGATTTTTATTTATTGAAAAGAAGTGATAAAAATATAATTTTTATTACGAACAGCGGGACAAGGACTGCATTGGAATTTCAATCAAATCCAGACGATTCAGCAGTTCAAAAGCAAAGCACGGCGGAGTGGAACCCTCTGTGAGAACTTCTCACCTTTAGTTTAATTTTTCTAGTTAAAAATATATACTAGGATGCAGACGGTGTTTAGTAGCACCCGACACCCGTCGACCACAGACCATAGACGGCTTGTATGCTTTTTTGTTTGATTTTGATGTGTAGTTGATTGTGTGATGTGATGTGAAATGAAATAAAATATTTATATAGTTAAAAATATTTTATAGTTGAAAATAGAATTTTTAACGTGTATATAAAATAAATATTTATAAACAAATCGGAGATTTGTTTATATACACTGATTTGATTGATATTGATTGGGACGATAAATTTTACACAACGCCCAACTGCACAATTAAAATCTGTGTTTGATTGTTTGAAACCCCACACAGGTATTGGGATGATATATGACATACACTAATCCCAATAATTAGTTGTATGTCGATCGATTGATTGACAGACCGTTATGAGCGTTAAATATTTATATTTGATGCTTATACAGTATAGAACGCACTATGGATGATGGTTGATTATTCATCGTTGTTATTTTATACATGTGTTGTAGAAAATCCGTACAATTAACATTAAATGGTAATTGATTGGGCCTCATTCCAGTTTTGAAATAGAATATTTGAATAGAAATATTTGAAAATAGAAATGTATGAAGCTGTGTTGGTTAGATTGACGCCATTTTGACATGAACGATATTTATATCAATTTTATTCAAATTGAAACGAATATTAAAGTGAATTAAAATTCGAATTAAATTGAATTGATTTGAAATTCGAATTAAATTGAATTGATTTGAAATTCGAAATGAACTGAAATATTTGAAATTCGAATAGAATTGAAATTCGAATTAAATTGAAATAGAATTGAAATCGTTTTGAAATGAATTCGAATTGAAATTGAATAGAATGGAATTCGAATTGAAATTGAATTAAAAATCGATTTGAATTGAAATCAATTTGAAATGAATTTAAAACAAATTTGTAAGGGAAAATTCAATTTTGATTTGAATTTGAAAAGGAAGTTAAAATCGTTTTAAAACGAATTTAAAACGATTTATAAAATACGTTTTAAAAGGAAATCGACGAAGTATATATATTATATATATAATAGAATGGCCTGAATAGAACGCGCCGTGCCGCGGCAGTTTGCGAATTTCGACCATTGACTTCGAATGGACATTGCGGGAGATCCGACCGTCGGATTCTCCTAAAACCGGAATCGTTGGATTCGTATCGAAAAGAGCTTTCTAACGAATGTGAGAAATTAGAAATATAACGGTTGGATTTGGAATTATGTCCAAATCAAAATTGGAAAAGGTCGCTGTAAGTGCAGTTCGATGGCCGTTGATGGAAATCGACTGTACGGGCCTTGATAAAATTATTAAAAATATCAATAATTTGTGTAAAATCATAAGAAGTGATTTGGGAAGAATTGGGATGAAAAACTCCATATTTGAAAAGATAAAAATAGATTTTTATCGAAATGAACTAGTTTTGAACTAGAATAATAATTTATTTATTTTTAAAATAAATAAATTGGATTTGAAATGATTTTGAAATATAACCAGAATTTCCAATAATTGAATTGGAAGGGATTTGAATCGAAATTGTCTTCGGAATATTTCGATGTTGGATTTCGTGATGATACAGACATTATTATGGGAATTTGAAAGATATATTAATATCGTTATTTCCAATACGATATTTGTTGGTCGTAGAATTTGATATTGAATATAAGCCGGTACATTTTCTATTCAGAGCCTTGTATTTAATATCAAATGGGATTTGGGGTTGTCGTGAACGGTATCTTCAATAATACTGTTCTTAAACCCAGTTGAGAAAAAGATTAAATCTTTTTATTTAGATTTAATGAAGTGTACCAATTAAATGGTATTTAATTGGAATTGAATTGATTTTTGGGTTTATCGTGAACGGTGTTTTAAATAACACTTTTTCTTTAACCCGATAATGAATTGAATGTGATTTTGGGTTTATAGTGAACCGTGTTTTATATGACATTGGTTCTTCAACCTAGTGAAAGACAGGATATTGATTTCTGTAAAGATTAAAACTAAGTGGAGTTTTAATGAATCTTTAATTAGATTGAAATGATCGAGAATGGAGTATCACCAGTTTTGCTCCAGGCGATAGTTAAATCTTTAATTAGATTTGAATGGGAAATGGTATTTGAATTTACCAATAACACCATGGTGTTAGATACGAAGTATGACTAGTTTTACTTCATGGGATGAATAGGTTGGGATCGGGAAATAAAATAAATGATTACTTCGGTGTGGTTCGCTAATCCCAACTAGTTTGAATTGATATTCAAAGAAGATTAAAGAATAAATTTAAAGAATTTATCTTTGATAAAATTAATGGGAACTTTTCCCAAAGTATAAGAATATTTGAATAAAAGAATATTCTGAATTGGAATGAGGCGTATGTTGTGTTTGTGTAACACTTGTTTAATATATACGTAAGTTATTTAGAAAGATCGGGTTTATCCCATTCTGAATAACTGATTCGACGTAGTGTCGAAGATGAAGACGGTGGTTGAAGACCGGAGGTCTTCACGTCGTTTGGATAATTACTGATGATCTTGATTGGGTCGTACACCCAAGAGGAGAGAATCAGTTGGTGGTCGTCCAGACGTACTTGGAAATCGATGGATATGCGGGATACTAGGTGCCTCCGGTTTCGTTCAGACCCAGAACGAACTTGTAAATGGACTGTGTGTCTGACATTGGATTTTATTCTGTGTGATTGATTTCTATTAAATATATATCTGTTTGGCGGCGGAGAATTTATTCTCTTGCTTAACGCCCTTCTCTGAGACGTACGAGCACAGGGATTATATACTGATGGATATCAAACGCATAGAGTGAATTTCCTGTGTGGCATGCCTAAGTGGCAAATGATCAAGGCTTCTGTTGAAAAGCAAAGTCTTGTGGTTGATGATCAAAGCAAGCCCTTTGTGGCATAGCTTTATGTAGCGTTGATTCGCGAGCATCACACCCCGGTGTGAACCAAAAACAGGAGAGGACGTCAGGGAGGGCATGTGTTTCTTTCTAGCTAGAAGTGGCGTCAGTGGTTTTACACGCCCTAACGAGTTTGACTTATGTGGTTGTTGTTGTTGCGAGACACGCCCTGACGAGTTTGACTTATGTGGTTGTTGTTGTTGCGAGGCGCCTCGGATATATCAGTGACTATGTGAAGCCGATGGAGTCATTCGTTGGCTCATTTACGCCCCATAGGGCGGGGAAACGCATGTTCAGGGTTTAAGTTTAATCCACATCGGTGGACTGGCCCTGAGGATCCAAGGGCTTGACTGAGTACTTGTCCTGAGACATGGGCTAGATTGTCTCGAATCGGTAGAGGACTATCTTTTGCCTCGGTTCACAGATGGAAATCCAACTTCCAATACGTGATTTTGCGGTTTTAATTGTAGAACTAGTATGGCGACATGATATATGGTACCCATGCCATCTATGATTGATACTTATGATTTGAAGTTGTTTTATGCACTATGCACTTATAATAGTATCAAATGATTTGTTTTAAACGTACCAAGCATGTTTGGCTATTATAAGGGAAAACCCTATCCCCCGGCTTGCGTTGCATTGTGTGATAGGACCTGGGTCTTATAATAGCTTCATTTTTCCAAAAAGCATTGCGTTGTTTTGTTATATGCACTGGTATTCTTGGGAGGAAACCCGTTCCGTGTTACGGCATGGTCCCTTGATTTACCTAACTTTAAAATAAAGATTATTAACTGTTTTAGTTCTCACACCAGTCACATGACTGACCTGGAGTTTATTGTTTTAACCTAAACTCTGGGTGCCCTTATTTTGACACAGGCAGCTAGTAGTTTTGGTTTTGCAGAGTTATATTCATAGGATCTTGATCTACAGCTGGAACGATATCGGAAAGCTTTGTATCCGTATATCTCCTTCAGTTGTGTATTGTATTATTTTCCGCTGCTATGTAATATATTGTAATCTCTGATATTTGTCGAATGTATTTTATTTGTTTATACTCTGTATATTCTTGTATTCTGATGGAATTGTTGTAATATACAATGAAATGTTCTTCTGTATGCGTTCTATTCTGTCGTGTTCTTAAAACAATCATGCGTTTCGTATGGTCTTGGTCGGTTTAGCAACTGATTCAGATCGAGCGAAATTCCCGGTCGTTACAGATACAGTGGATCAAATTGATCGACCAGAACACATAAACAACTCAACCAACAAATCTCCACAATATAAAACAATTTTTATATCAATAACAAATACGCGCTCGTATATATACACTCAACTCAATCTAGGGTATTGCTAACCCCATCTCTACTGAGTCACGCCACATAGCCAAGGTAATTACTTAACCTTAAGCTCTGATACCACTGTAACGACCCGGGGAATTTGCGATCCTGGATATCGGCATACAAAACTATGTCGACTATTCAAGCATCGGAAACACCGGATTGTCCATGAAAGAAATTAGAGGGTGATAATAGATAAGATAGAAACTTAGAATAGAAGAAGAAGAAGAACATACAACATCAGAGTAACACGAATCTCACAGCAGAACGAACAACATATAATAGATAACATATCGTTGAAATAAAATCAGTATATGTATACAGAAACATTATCAGAGTACAACACTTACAACACAACGGAAATAACTATAGCTATATAATCCTGAAGCCTCTTGCTCCAAGCTGTCTTGGTATATCGGTAAAATCCTGACTACTTGACTGCCCGTACAGAATTGGGCACCCAAGAGTTTAGGGAAAACAAAACAAAATAAACTTCGGGTTAGTCATGAGACTGGTATGAGTAAACAATTTAAAACAGTTTGGGAAAATAACGATATCTCATAAGACCACGCCGTATAACGGAACGGGTTTTTCCCTTATGAGAATCCAAATCAATTTGATTTAACTTTCAAACCATTTGAAAGAAACAATGGTCTTTTATATCAAAACTCTTTTGATATTATAATAGTGTCTATCAACCATAATATAATAATCATGTTGCCGAACGCTTTCATCTCACGTTCCATATATATAACATACAATCAAAACCCAAGCACTTATTGGGTAATGGATTTCCAACTATGACAAGGTATGGAACCACCTTCCGATAGTGTACCTCTAGAGAGGAATACACTGGGTTCAACAAGAACATCTTGCAACCTGGCCACACATGACCGACCACTCATTTCGCTTGAGTGTATCGAATGTATATCACCAACGGTTGGGATCAGCAGCCGTTTCCCGAATGGGACAACATTGACAATATATTATAAAATGAAATGAATATCTATAGATAGGTGATAATACACCCTAATTGGCAGCCAACCACTTAGCCATGCTGCCTGCCCAATTTTTGTCATTTCCCAGTTGTGAGACTAGAGGCCACGCTTATCTCTGACAGATCACACAATTATTCACTTTGAATGTCACATCGTCATACCCGCCAAATCACAAATTGATTTCCCCAAAATTACCACGGGTATACAGCTAAGAGAAACGAATTCCTCCACCACCAAACGTATATACCTTTGAAGAGATCAACTTACGCGATCTATTAAATATACTTTGTTAGACATTCTTTCATACAGGTCGTCCTGGGTCTGGACAAACCGAAGGTACTTTTCTGTAAACAGAACAGCCCTTGCATTACTCCTTTATTATCTTCATCATATTTAATCGCAACGCTAACGCCCATACAGAGTGGTTTTCAGATAATGAATCTAATCCCGGTCCCTCCGTATTGACGATGGAAAAATGGTCAAAAACTTCGATAGTCGGTGAGTTAACTATCAAATAAAAACACGTGTGCAAATTACGATCGTATTTCCAAATGGAAATCCTACCGATCAATCATCAATTAACATTTTCTCCCTTTAAATTAATTCATCATTAATTTATTTATTTACCCCTTCCCTGTAACACCCCGTATTTTCTGTGAACGTATAAGTAACAAATCAGAGAATAATTAATTTTCAAAATAAGAATCAAGGGAAACGGGTTGCGCCATTGCGTTCATCTCGGAATTCTGCTTGGAAACAAGTCCGAGTTTGCAAGAATCGGAGTCTGTATGAGGGAGATATGACCCTCCGAAGTTTCAGAAATATTCGGAGTTCAAAACAGCTCGAAATTCGAATTCAAAATTCGAATTCAAACCCAGAAGCGGGCTGGGCGGGAAATTTCCCGCCCAGGACCCAGGTCGACTGGGGAGTCGACTGGGCAGTCGACCCCCCCGACCAGATCGACTGGGCAGTCGACCTGGGGGTCGACCTGGTCCCCGAACCTGGTTTTGGGCCTGGGTGCATTCTTATGTATCTGGTCTCGTTTTCTGTCCAGATTCATCTGCCTAAACCTATTTAAACAGCCCCAAACCTAGCCTTCTCTACACATGATTCTATTTTGCTTCTACTCTACCTCTGTTCTAATAAAAATAAAAATAAAAATGGCGTCGCTACTCTGCTGGAATCAAAACTAGAAGCTAATCAACATCAACCTAAGCAACTCAATTCAAATTAGAGATTAAAGCTTCTGCAACGATTCTACAACAACTAAAGTTCTTTCTTTAATCCAATCAAGGCAAGTACAGTTATTTTCGAATATAAACGTTAATTCAGATTGTGACATGAATTGTAAATCTGAATCTGAGGTTATATCTGTTCTGTTCTGTTTAGATCTATCTTATTTTGTATCTCTTTCCTCTTTCTGTTCTGTAGCCAGGCTACCACGAGCCTGAGCCGATCTCATAAGAGATTAACATACGCTAAAATGTTTGGGACAACAAAATGAATGATGCATAAATTGGGCATGACCAATAGGTGACTGATTTGAGGAAAGAACATGGACTGTAGCTAGAACATAAATCTGAGACATATGACTGGACATGTTATATTTATAACATAAAGGGTATTGAACATATGATTTGAGGACACGACATAAAAAGGCATATAATTGGACATAAATATAGACTGTATTGAACATATGACTTGAGATAAAGAGAATATGGCTTAGGTATAAAGATTTACATTAAATTAGGATATCTATTAAATGTAAATAAACACCTAGGTGAGGGATCTTTGGAATATATGACATGCATTGAAAGCGATGGCTATATTTGGTATAATTTATATGTGAATCTTTTGTACTAGGCAAGTTGAACTAAATTGGGACATGTAAATTATGACCATAATATGTGACATGTAAATTCAATGCAAACGTCGGGTATATGATCATAGTGTGAATCATGACAACTATTTAGGCATGCGAACTTAGGCCAAATTTATAATTAGGCAAGATATGTTTGTGAAACTTTAAGGAATGATTAAATCTATTATATTTGCCTAATTTGCTAGTTCTGCTATATTTGCCTAATCTGCTAGTTCTGTTATATTGCTTAATCTGCTAGTTCTGCTCTACTGTCTAGTCTGCCAGATATGTTCATCTGCCAAATCTGTCATCTGCTAAGTTTGTTGAAAATGCTAAATCTGCTAAACTAAATCTGTTGAGATGCCAAATCTGTTGAGATGCCTAAACTGCTAAATCTGTTGAGATGCCTAAACTGCTAAATCTGTTGAGATGTCTAATCTGTTATCTGCTAAATCTGCTAGTTTGCTTAATCTGCTAAATCCGTTAAGTCGCCTAATCTGAAAAATCTGTTATCTGCTATATCTGTTAAGTTGATATATTCAGTCTGTTATTGACATAATCTGAATTAGCTATGAATAATTGACTTGTATATCAGGCGTGGCACAAATGGTAAATTATTAATTAATTGGCCGCAAAGATAAACATGGCTAACTCGAGTTTAGAATGAGTTTGCGGCGTAATCCTGCCCGGAACCGCCCGGCACATCCAGTGGCCGCAAACAATAGGTTCTAATGTGAGAAGTTAGTCATAACGTGCTTGAAATCCGAGGCTAGACTCAGTTTGCGGCCGAAATCTGCCCGGAACCAACCGGCCTAACTAGTAGCCGCAAACTGTCAGTCTAATGTGAGAGGTCTGGGCATTAATATTTAATTAATGAAAATCTGAGATAAATATGATGTCTAAAACGTGTTGGGCGGATAGGGTTAAACCCACTAGACTGATGAATTTAATAAATCAGTTCCATGAATCTGTAGGCCCAATTACAAAGTTAGACAAATCTGTAAGTCTGTTAATCTGTAACTGGTTAATCGGTAAGTCGGTTAAATCTGTATATATGATCCGTTAGTCTGAAAACTTGTCTGTGAACTAGTTGATCTGAATTCTGTATGTCTGAACTTGTAAACAAGTTAATCTGAAATCTGTTAGTCTGGGGACACAAGGATAGGAAGGGAATTACTTGTGTCATCTGTTGTTTGGGACCCATATTAGTCAGTAACCCTTTCTGGTATCAAAACTTTGACCCAACAGTAGGTAGGGTCCGGGCACGCTTACTGAACTAATTATAAGCGGTTCATTCTAATAATGGCGAGGGGTGTTGATGGTGCGTTCCAACCGGGTCATGTGCGTGCATGGATCCCGGTCTGCCTCTGAGGATGTAAGACGCCGTGACATCTGTAAATAGGTCTGTGCCAATTGGTTGTCACTTTAGGGAGTGATACACCCTACTGTGGGGCCGACACAGGGTATTTATGTATTAGGGAGCCGATCGCTTGGGGTTGGGTTTTAGGGTACACTAAGTTCTGTCTGTTTCTGTTGGTACCGTCTGTTTCTGTTGGGTGGCAACACCCGTCTGTTTCTGCGTGGTACCGTCTGTTCGGGTGGTAAAGGCCCAATTACTAGTGTACACCTAATTCTACATTCTGTTTCCGTAGGGATTAATCTGACTGTTTCTGTTTGGGTGGTAAAGGCCCATTTTTAATATTATGTTTCTGTTTGTTTCTGTTCGGTTGGTAAAGGCTCATTATCAGCATTCTGCTTCTGTCTGTTTCTGTTAGGGTGGTAAAGGCCCATAATCAGCATTCTGCTTCTGTCTGTTTCTGTTAGGGTGGTAAAGGCCCATTATTAGCTTTCTACTTCTGTGGAAATTATTCTGTACCTGTTTCTGTTTCATTTTAGACATTAGGGTGACACCCAATCCTGTTATACTAGTATTAGTGCAGAGAAGTAAGATATGAATAAGAAGCATGGCTTAGTCTACATCATTCTGTTTCTGCTGTTTAACCTAAGTATATATGCCGCTCATGTTACTGCCATCTCTTATCCAGTTTTGCTTTCATGTCATTATTATTATTATCTGTTCATATGCTGAAAGTCACTGGACTTGCCAGACTTTATGTCTGACCCTTGTTGTTTCGCCTCCTTTCTTCCGTTTCCCCCCCAGGTTTTCTAAGGAGGGAATACTCAAGCTTGATCCGGATTCCTTCTGCTTGAAGTGCTTAATGTATGGCTTGGATCTTCATAACTTCTGTTCTGTGGGGATTATGCTTTTAAAGTTTTGTACTCTGATAGTTTTGAACAAGGCTGATATTTATGTACTTGAGTTTTTGATAAAGGTGTAACCATACTGATTTCTGTTTTCCGTTGTAATAAAGTTATAATTTTGCAAGTACCATTTATCTCTCTTGTAAGTTTCTATTCTGTTTACTAAAATACTCCACCAAAGTTAAGGCATTCCCTTTGTGAATGACCTTAACGGAGGTGGGGTGTTACACTTGGTATCAGAGCTGAAGGTTACCAGATTGGGTAAAGTTTTTGAAAACTATTTTCAAAAAGGTTTTGAAAGGAAGTATTTTCAAAAATAAAGCTTATTTTAAAAAACATGATCCCCAAGAGCCATATATCTTTCTTTCAGTCCTTTTTGTATTGAATCTTTCCTTTTTCGTTTCAGCATGTCTGAAGCATCTGAGATACCAGAGGGTGTTCATGTACTCGGTTGGTTTCGTCAATATCTTGAGGCTAGGACCGCCGCCGCAGGTCCAGCAAATGATCCCCCTCCTCCGCCCCCTCCTCGTGCAATTGCTTTCTCAAAGATCTGTAGAGATTTTAGTGCCATGGGTGGAAAGGATTTCAAGGGAACTGAATCATTCGTAGAAGCGAGGAACTGGCTCAAAGAAACTGAGGATCTATTCGTTATCTTCGAGGTGGACGATAGGCAGAAGGTACAGTTGGCGGTATGGCTACTCAAAGACGAAGCTTCCTATGGGTGGGAAGTCACTAACGCCGAGAGGCCAGTTGAAACATGGATGGATTTCAGAACAAGGTTTGAGACAAAATTCCTCTCGCAAGCTGAACGAAGTCTACAACTGGAAAAGTTCTTATCTCTTAAGCAAGGAAATATGACGGTCAAGGAATACGTCAACCAGTTCAACCAACTGGCTAGGTTCGGAATGGATTTAGTCAACACTCAGCATAAAAAGGCTCTCCGCTTTGTTAAAGGATTGAACGAGCCACTGCACAGCCTAGCCATGACCCATGTACCTATGGGAGCGACTTACGAGAAATTGGTGGACATGGCACTACTGCACGAGGAAGACAAGGGCCCGAAAGAGACAAAGAAGGAAGAACCACAAAATAAGAAAGCATGGCCCAAAAAGGAAACACAAAAGAAGGATGAGAAGTCTGAGGATAAGAAGGGGAAAAAGTGCTTTACTTGTGGAAGCTCGACTCATCTGAACAAGGATTGCCGAAAGAGGAAGGGCACTTGCTTCAACTGTGGTGAGATGGGACACTTCACTAGGGACTGCCCGAAGAAACGAGGGCAAGGGCAGAGGGAAGAACCCACTTCTGGAGGATAGGAGAATGGATAGGATAGAAATAAGAAAATTTAAGTAGAAGGTTTTCTTATCTGATTGTTGAGTTAAAACTCTTTCCGATTCTGGCATTTTGATTCTGTAATCGATACTCTGCACTTTAATACTAGTATTGTTTCTGATTCCGTTGTAGACTTAAACCTATAAGGGTTATGACTCATCTGTTTATGATAGATTGGGGTTTGAGGGATATCTGTGTTAGACGTCAAGTATGACGCATACATTCTAAGTTTTTGTGGGATATGATTTTATCATGCTTAGCTTCCTAAGAATCATTAGGGAACCTGATCTGTACCAGTAATCTGTAAATATCTGAATAATTCTGATTTCCAGTTTTGACATTGTCTAAAGAGGGTAATCCTCTGGGTGTCAATTTGATGTTGGTTTCGGTCTTCGGGGCCGATACTTAGGACCCATGTCTAATGGGAACCAAGTTTTTGTTTTATCTGTACTCGCTTCCATCATTCTACTGTATCCTATCGATCGAATCTTCGAACTTTAGGTAGAAACTAATGGGTGTAAACATGTGTTTGAGACATGTTATGTTTGATGGTTGCAAGTGGATGCAAGTGGTTGCTAGTGGTTGCTCGTGGATGCATATACACACACTAGGCACTAGATCGGCTCGAAAACACTCTCATACTGCATATGGATGTGTGAGCATTTTCAATTTTTGTGGATTGTGCACTCATATAGAAATGATATGTATCAAATAGGAAAATTTGCATACATGTTGGACTCATTGCACTGGCATAATTCGCATCAAGGAGGTCAACTGAATCAGTGGACCGCCTGATCTTTGCATTAGATAAGAAGCATATACACACACTTTTGCATAGGTTCATACAACACTAGAAGTTTCTAAGGACAATGGACGCCAGTGATTGATGATTGAGTAGATGGATGTTGGATGGTAGGACACATTCTTCTTAACTTGAAGATTTCGGGGATGAAATCCTTTAAGGAGGGAAGAATGTAACAACCTGTATTTTCTGTGAACGTATAAGTAACAAATCAGAGTATAATTAATTTTTAAAATAAGAATCAAGGGAAATGGGTTGCGCCATTGCGTTCGTCTCAGAATTCTGCTTGGAAACGAGTCCGAGTTTGCAAGAATCGGAGTCCGTATGAGGGAGATATGACCCTCCGAAGTTTCAGAAATATTCAGAGTTCAAAACAACTCGAAATTCGAATTCAAATTCAAACCCAGAAGCGGGCTGGGCGGGAAATTTCCCACCCAGGACCCAGGTCGACTGGGGAGTCGACTGTGTAGTTGACCCCACAGTACCCAGGTCGACTGGGGAGTCGACCCCCCCGACCAGGTCGACTGGGCAGTCGACCTGGGGGTCGACCTGGTCCCCGAACCTGGTTTTGGACCTGGGTACATTCTTATGTATCTGGTCTCGTTTTCTGTCCAGATTCATCTGCCTAAACCTATTTAAATAGCCCCAAACCTAGCCTTCTCTATACACAATTCTATTCTGCTTCTACTCTACCTCTGTTCTAACAAAAATAAAAATGGCGTCGCTACTCTGCTGGAATCAAAACTAGAAGCTAATCAACATCAACCTAAGCAACTCAATTCAAATTAGAGATTAAAGCTTCTGCAACGATTCTACAACAACTAAAGTTCTTTCTTTAATCCAATCAAGGCAAGTACAGTTATTTTCCGATATAAACGTTAATTCTGATTGTGACATGAATTGTAAATCTGAATCTGAGGTTATATCTGTTCTGTTCTGTTTAGATTATCTTATTTTGTATCTCTTTCCTCTTTCTGTTCTATAGCCAGGCTACCACGAGCCTGAGCCGATCTCATAAGAGATTAACATACGCTAAAATGTTTGGGACAACAAAATGAATGATGCATAAATTGGGCATGACCAGTAGGTGACTGATTTGAGGAAAGAACATGGACTGTAGCTAGAACATAAATCTGAGACATATAACTGGACATGTTATATTTATAACATAAAGGGTATTGAACATATGATTTGAGGACACGACATAAAAAGGCATATAATTGGACATAAATATAGACTGTATTGAACATATGACTTGAGATAAAGAGAATATGGCTTAGGTATAAAGATTTACATTAAATTAGGATATCTATTAAATGTAAATAAACACCTAGGTGAGGGATCTTTGGAATATATGACATGCATTGAAAGCGATGGCTATATTTGGTATAATTTATATGTGAATCTTTTGTACTAGGCAAGTTGAACTAAATTGGGACATGTAAATTATGACCATAATCTGTGACATGTAAATTCAATGCAAACGTGGGGTATATGATCATAGTGTGAATCATGACAACTATTTAGGCATGCGAACTTAGGCCAAATTTATAATTAGGCAAGATATGTTTGTGAAACTTTAAGGAATGATTAAATCTGTTATATTTGCCTAATTTGCTAGTTCTGCTATATTTTCCTAATCTGCTAGTTCTGTTATATTGCTTAATATGCTAGTTCTGCTCTACTGCCTAGTCTACCAGAACTGTTCATCTGCCAAATCAGTCATCTGCTAAGTTTGTTGAAAATGCCAAATCTGCTAAACTAAATCTGTTGAGATGCCTAAACTGCCAAATCTATTGAGATGCCTAAACTGCCAAATCTGTTGAGATGCCTAAACTGCTAAATCTGTTGAGATGCCTAATCTGTTATCTTCTAAATCTGCTAGTTTGCTTAATCCGCTAAATCCGTTAAGTCGCCTAATCTGAAAAATCTGTTATCTGCTATATCTGTTAAGTTGATATATTCAGTCTGTTATTGACATAATCTGAATTAGCTATGAATAATTGATATGTATATTAGGCGTGGCACAAATGGTAAATTATTAATTAATTGGCCGCAAAGATAAACATGGCTAACTCAAGGTTAGAATGAGTTTGCGGCGTAATCCTGCCCGGAACTGCCCGGCACATCCAGTGGCCGCAAACAATAGGTTCTAATGTGAGAAGTTAGTCATAACGTGCTTGAAACCCGAGGTTAGACTTAGGTTGCCGCAGAAATCTGCCCGGAACCAACCGGCCTAACCAGTAGCCGCAAACTGTCAGTCTAATGTGAGAGGTCTGGGCATTAATATTTAATTAATGAAAATCTGAGATAAATATGATGTCTAAAACGTGTTGGGCGGATAGGGTTAAACCCACTAGACTAATGAATTTAATAAATCTGTTCCGTGAATCTGTAGGCCCAATTACAAAGTTAGACAAATCTGTAAGTTTGTTAATCTGTAACTGGTTAATCGGTAAGTCGGTTAAATCTGTATATCTGATCCGTTAGTCTGAAAACTTGTCTGTGAACTAGTTGATCTGAATTCTGTATGTCTGAACTTGTAAACAAGTTAATCTGAAATCTGTTAGTCTGGGGACACAAGGATAGGAAGGGAATTACTTGTGTCATCTGTTGTTTGGGACCCATATTAGTCAGTAACCCTTTCTGGTATCAAAACTTTGACCCAACAGTAGGTAGGGTCCGGGCACGCTTACTGAACTAATTATAAGCGGTTCATTCTAATAATGGCGAGGGGTGTTGATGGTGCGTTCCAACCGGGTCATGTGCGTGCATGGATCCCGGTCTGCCTCTGAGGATGTAAGACGCCGTGACATCTGTAAATAGGTCTGTGCCAATTGGTTGTCACTTTAGGGAGTGATACACCCTACTGTGGGGCCGACACAGGGTATTTATGTATTAGGGAGCCGATCGCTTGGGGTTGGGTTTTAGGGTACACTAAGTTCTGTCTGTTTCTGTTGGTACCGTCTGTTTCTGTTGGGTGGCAACACCCGTCTGTTTCTGCGTGGTACCGTCTGTTCGGGTGGTAAAGGTCCAATTACTAGTGTACACCTAATTCTACATTCTGTTTCCGTAGGGATTAATCTGACTGTTTCTGTTCGGGTGGTAAAGGCCCATTTTTAATATTCTGTTTCTGTTCGGGTGGTAAAGGCCCATTATCAGCATTCTGCTTCTGTCTGTATCTGTTAGGGTGGTAAAGGCCCATTATTAGCATTCTGCTTCTGTCTGTTTCTGTTAGGGTGGTAAAGGCCTATTATTAGCTTTCTGCTTCTGTGGAAATTATTCTGTACCTGTTTCTGTTTCAGTTTAGACATTAGGGTGACACCTAATCCTGTTATACTAGTATTAGTGCAGAGAAGTAAGATATGAATAAGAAGCATGGCTTAGTCTACATCATTCTGTTTCTGCTGTTTAACCTAAGTATATCTACCGCTCATGTTACTGCCATCTCTTATCCAGTTTTGCTTTCATGTCATTATTATTATTATCTGTTCATATACTGAAAGTCACTGGACTTGCCAGACTTTATGTCTGACCCTTGTTGTTTCGCCTCCTTTCTTCCGTTTCACCCCCAGGTTTTCTAAGGAGGGAATACTCAAGCTTGATCCGGATTCCTTCTGCTTGAAGTGCTTAAAGTATGGCTTGGATCTTCATAACTTCTGTTCTGTGGGGATTATGCTTTTAAAGTTTTGTACTCTAATAGTTTTGAACAAGGCTGATATTTATGTACTTGAGTTTTTGATAAAGGTGTAACCATACTGATTTCTGTTTTCCGCTGTAATAAAGTTATAATTTTGCAAGTACCATTTATCTGTCTTGTAAGTTTCTGTTATGTTTACTAAAATACTCCACCAAAGTTAAGGCATTCCCTTTGTGAGTGACCTTAACGGAGGTGGGGTGTTACATTCCCGTTTCCATATATATATATATATATTCAGAAATTCTTATTTTCTAGATTAGAAAGTATTTAAATCATTGGAAAACATTTCCATCTCGGTTTCACGTATCATTGTCATTCCAATATTCTTTCTCATCAACATTTCATTTTCTATGATTAGAAAATATCTCTGACTATATTTGGAAAAATGTTTCCAAAACTTATTCATTTGATTTAAACAGATGTTCAAATAAAACATCCCTATACCAACTCAACCCATTACCTTTATCAACTGAATTCACTTAACCAATCTTCACTGTCGACCCTTAACCATTCCTTAGTTAAAAACGAAGTCAATCAAGTTTCGGTATAACTACCTCTCAGACCTTAACTGAACAATATTTCTAACTTCGAAATAGACAAGGTTCAACTTCTAAATCTTTAACAAACTTCCTTACGTAACTCTCGGATTCTATTTACGAATCCACTTCTTTTACAGAAATCATTTGATTATAACAATAATATTCTAATCCCTATTTCTGAAATATCTAACTTAAAAATATAACTTTTATTCCTTAATGTAACTAAATAACTAAATAGACAAATTATAAAGAAATCATTAAATCTTGATTAAAAACGGAAAGTGTACTTTCCCGAATTCGATATAATCGAATTCCAACGTATAACTCTTGTAACAACTCGGAAAATCTGAGCCAGTTTAATTTTTTTAATTTGGCTAAAATAGTGGATTTTAAATATTTAAAATAAATATTTTAAATAATAACGACGAAAAGTATGTTTGAATCGATGCTTGAAAATAAATATAATTATTTTAAATTATAAACATGGCCTGAAATGGCACGGCAGTTTCAAAATTGAAATTCAAACTTTGACTGACTGTACCGGGTGCAAAATAAACTGGATTTTATTGAAACCAAAAATATGTAAATTTGTTTATGATTATCTTTCTAACGAATCTAAAAAATCGAAGTTTCATAGCGGGAACCAAAGGTTATGGCCAAATGAATTTTCAGAAAGGTCGCTATAGAGTATATATAGCCCTTGAAAATAGACATTTTGCAAACGACCTCTGTTTTCGACGAAACCACTTTTGTTGGATCCGGGATATCAAATTATTGCTAGGTTTCAAATTCCATAATTTTTGAAATTAATATGTTAGTGTGGTGAAGGAAAATGTGTTTGGTTGATTTCAGTTAAATTGGATCGACCAGAAAATGGCCATTTTTCAAACGGTCTCATAATTTGACGAAATTAGTTTTGTTAGAACCGTATCGCCAATACAAAGCTGAAAATATTTTTTCTGGAATTTTTAGAGTCAGTATGTGGCTCCGGCAAATTAAAATGTACGTTCAAATCTAAAATTGAATGTTTTATATTTTAATTTGAAGAATAGCTGACTGAAACAGTCGAATGGGCTTACGAAACATATTCCATTGTGTTCGGAATGGGGGTATTTAGCTAGGGGCGACAGTCGTTGGAGTTCGTTTGGAGTTCATTACGATTTTTGAGCTTTAAAGGAAATTAAATATTAAAATATTAATAAAATAATCATTATAAAACCTCCCTAAACCCTAAGCCATCCCCTCGTTTTCTCAGCCCCCACTTGCGATCGATGGCCCAAACCGCTCGAAATTAGATCCTTCAAATCCTCCCTCCACGTAGTGAATTAGAAGGTGATTCAGTAGGGAAATTTGTAGAGATTTTAATGTACTTCAAATCCATATAAACTAGAGCGATTATCGTTACCTAAATCGTGTGAATCCCTGCCTCAAAGTTGCTTCGTTCGAGGCCGTATTTCTGGCACTGGAGGCCGTCGATCTGAACGCCGTTCATGGCGTGGGGGCGCACGGCGGAGGCGTTTCGGGAGGTGACGACCGATCGACGGTCAAGGGCTTCAAGTGGCGTACAAATTTGGTCAAAGGTTGGGAGCTAGGTCGAGTTTTCATCGGCCTGAAGGGGTTTAAAAGGAAGAAGGTTATTTTTAATTAAATTAATCCAATTTTAATTAATTCGAAAAGTAATTAACGCGTTGTGTATCATATCTTGCTCATACGAGGTCGAAAAGACGAGCGGTCAGTTGCGTTGAACTCGTGTCGGTGAACTCTACAATTCAGAACTGACCAAAGCTGAAACGGGGCAAAACAGAATTACAGACAAATTCAATTCTGAACAGAACAGAATAGTAATTCAGATAAAACTGATGGAGTGGATCCCAATGTGAGAATTCTCTCACTATAATTCTTTTTGTACAGTTATTTATATTTTAACTGCATATATGAACTGCTCCCCGTCGTCCACAGACCATGGATGACTTGTTTGATTGCATTCTGTATGAAAATTGATCGTGATGTACAAATGCATGAAATGAAAAATATAATATATATATGAAGTGTGAATGAAAAATATATATGAACTGTGAATGAGATGTATATATATATATGAACTGTAAATGAAAAATATATATGAACTGTGAATGAGATGTGTATATATATATATATATATATATATATGAAGTGAGAAAATAATATATATATGAAATGAATTATATATATACATAGTGAAAAATAATATATTTATGAAATGGAAAATAATATATATGAAATGAATTACATATATGAAGTGAGAAATAATATATATATATGAAGTGAAAAATAATATGTATATATGGAATGGAGATATATATATATATATATATATGCGATAAAAACAAAAAATATATATATATGCGATGTGTTTTTAAACATATACATGCGTTGTATGAAATTATATATATGTGCTGTGAATATATATATATATCCGTTGTAAAATATTCGTTCGTTAAAAATATTATTTTTAACATGTATATACAGTGAATAAAATTGTTATGTGTTGAAATATTCAATTTTGATATAAAATTGAATATGAAGTTGAAATCGTTTTTGAAACGAATTTGAAAAGATTTATAAAATACGTTTTAAATGGAAATCGATGAAATATATAATATATATATATATATTATATATATTAAATGGCCTGAATAGAATGCGCAGGGGCCGTTCGCAAATTTCGACCATTGACTTCGAATTGACGTTACGGGAGATCCGACTGTCGGATTCTCCTAAAACCGGGACCGTTGGGTTCGTATCGAAAAGAGATTTCTAAAGAATATTAGAGATTTGAAATCTAACGGTTGGATTTGGAATTATGTCCAAATCAAAATAGGAAAAGGTCGCTGTAAGTGCAGTTCGATGACCGTTTATGGAAATCGACTGAAAGGGCCTTGATAAAATTATTAAAAATACCGATAATTTGTGTAAAATAATAATAAATGATTTGGAAAGAATTGGGATAAAAAATTCCATATTTGAAAATATAAAAATATATTTTTATCGAAATGAACTAGTTATTAACTAGAACTATAATCCGATTATTTTTAAATAAATAAATTGGGTTGAAATGGTTTTAATATAACCAGAATATTCCAATGTATGAATTGGAATGGTTTGGAATGGAAATAATATTCGGAATATTTCGATATTGGATTCCGTGATTATACAGATATTGCGATGGGAATTTGGAAGATATCGGTATCGTTATTCCCGATACGATATCTGTTGGTTTCAGGATTTGATGTTTAATATAAGTCGATACTATCTCTATTCAAAACCTTATATTTAATGTCAAATTGGATTGATTGATTGTTTGGATTGTACTCGAGCAGTTTATGAGCAAGATTTGCTTTTACATTTAGCATTGGGTTGGGTAGAAATACTGGTAGGCTAACATCTTGTGAAACACTTCACGATTTGACTATGAGATGTGTAGCGATGTTGTTATGTACATTTCAAATTTAATGAATGATTGTGAAATGATATTTTTCTTAAGTGAAAAGAATGTATTCCCGATTTTGGATAGGGGATGTTTTATAAAAATGTTTTATAAAACAGTAAGAATTTCAAGGGCTAAAACCCGATGATTTCAAAATGATTTGGAAATGTATTATGGTTTTACATTGTAGTTCATCACATATTTGATTAGTTGCTATTAATGATGTATCTGTTTGGTGGCGGAGAATTTATTCTCTTGCTTAACACCCTTCTTTGAGACGTACGAGCTCAAAGGTTATGTGATTAATAGTGACTGATCATATGTGTGAATTGCTGATGTGAAGTACTATATTTTGAAAGTACTTGTGGTTATTATGTTGTGAAATGATTTTCCCCACTTCGGGATATAAAAATGATTTAGTGTGTGGCTAAAGATTCTGGTAACCCGGACGACTAAAAGTATGGGTGAAATGGGCGGTGTAAGCTTCCTGTGTGGGAGGTGCACCGTCGGTGTAGCCTTCTCCTATGTGGGGTAGGTGCACATTTATATATCGAGTTACTAGGTGCGTACCCTTTGCCTTGTCTAGGGGGAACCCGATATTTGGTTGCATACTTGTTTGTATGCATTGTTATGTTTTGGAATTCACATTTCCAAACGATTTGATTTGAGATCCCGAATGTGAAATATACTTTGTTATAGAAAGTTAGATATGTATTTCAAATGATTTGAAATAGAAATCGGGAACTAAAGTCTAAAGGAATAATTTCTGTAAATTGAATTGCATTTGGAAAATCTAAGTGTAGTGATTAATCTAAATGGCTAGATTGGGATATTGCATGTTGATTGATGCATAGTAGATCCATAACTATTGATTGTTGTTTATACACTGGAATTCATGGGGGTAAACCCGTTCCGCGTTAGCGGCGTGGTCCTATGATTTGTTTTATCATTTGTAAAGATTAATAACTGTTTAGAGTTTCTCACATCAGTCTCATGACTGACCTGTAGTTTGCTTTTCCCTTGCAAACTCAGGTGCCCCTATTTTCCACATGGGCAGTCGAGTAGTTTGTTTTGCAGATACTTATTTTGAGCAGGATTCTGGATTGAAGCTTTAAGCTGTATCTAGTGCATTTATCGTCTTCCGCTATGTTATTTTATATTTCCGCTGTGCATTGTATTACATTTTTGTAAAATTCTCTTCCGTTGTATTATTATATTCGTCGGACTCTGATATTCTGTACTCTGATGTAACATTATTATGATGTTTATAGAAGTCTACTGTCATTTGTTCTGATGTGTTGTATGCCCAGAGTTAGCATATGCGAGATTCGAACGGTCTTGGTCGATTTAGCGATCGATTAGGTCCGGGCGAAATTCCTTATCGTTACAACTCTCTTTCGAAAAATCTCTATTCGATAACTCCTTATCGAATAAACTATATTCGATAACTCCTTCTTCGAATAACTTTATTCGATAATCTCTCTCCGAATAACTATATTCGATTAACTCTCTTCGAATGATTTACATTCGATTAACTCTCTTTGAATGATTTACATTCGATTAATCTCCTTTCGAATAAACTATATTCGATTAACTCCCTTAATTCTATTCGAATAAACTATTTCGAATAACTCCTTTAATTCTATTCGAATAAACTATTTCAAATAACTCCTTTGGATTAACTCATTTGGATTAACTCAGTTTGATTAACTCTTCTTGACTAACTCAACTCGATTAACTCAACTTGATTAACTTGCTTGATTAACTCAACTTGACTAACTTAACTTGATTAACTTACTTATTTAACTCAACTTATTTAACTCCTATCGAATAACTAATATTCGATTAACTTACATTCGAATAACTATGTCTGTTTTAACTTTATTTCGATTGGCTAATATTCGATTTAACTCCATTCGCTTGACTCTAGATCGCAGCGATCAAAATGGTTACGACTGATTCCCTCAGGAAACATCCGACCGTCGTAGGCTATCTGCAGCCCTGCGAATTACGCTAGCAGTCATACAAAATGGCAACTCATCCTGAATAACTATGTTTGACTAACTTTATCTCAAATAACTATATTCGATCAACTCTAACTGAATAACTAATATTCAATTAATCCTAATTCGATTAACTATGTTCAATTAACTCTATCTGGTTAACTCTTACTGGTTAACTCTATCTAATTAACTCTAACTGGTTAACTCTACTCGATTAACTCTAACTCTAATTGATTAATTCTAATTGATTAACTCTAACTGGTTAACTCTAATCGATAACTCTATTTGATTAACAATATTCAATTAACTCTATCCTTTTAACTCTAATCAATAACTCTTTTATATCTCGTTAATTCCTTTTTATAATCCTATTTATTTTCCAAATAAATATTCCTTTTATAATTTTATTTATTTAACAAATAAATATTTCCTTTTAATTCCTTTTTCAATTCTATTTGATTCACAAATATTTCCTTTCCTATTAGTTTCACAAATATTTTCCTTTTATATTTGTTTTCACAAATATTTTCCTTTTATATTTGTTTTCACAAATATTTTCCTTTTATATTTGTTTTCACAAATATTTTCCTTTTATATTCTATTCTATTTATTTGAAAAATAATTATTCCTTTTCAATTCTATTTATCTAACAAATAAATATTCTCCTTTTATAATCTATTTATTTTCTAAATAAATATTTCCATTTATATTCTATTTATAAATGTTTTACAATTATTCCCTTTCAATTCTATTTGTTAATGTTTTACAAATATCTCCTTTTTAATCCTATTTGTAAATGTTTTACAAATGTCTCCTTTTTAATCCTATTTGTAAATGTTTTACAAATATCTCCTTTTCTATTTGTCCCACAAATATCTTCTTTTATAAAAACCCTTTTCTTTTTATATATAAAATCCATTGATTTTATATAAATAAATTATTTTCAAAATACACTTTGGAAACCCCCTTTTTTACATCCCAGTATTTCTTACAGTATTTAAAATACCCAAATAACAATGATCGATATCATGCAACACACGTAATCAACAAAGATTATATATCACATCATATATTACAACATATGAAAAACAGTAAAATAAAATGTTGAGGAATCTAGTTGGATTCCTCCGACCTGTTTCCCTGCATCCAAAGATGTTAAATAATATAATTAACATGCATTTCATTTCACTATGAAATATTCTGCTAAACAGAATCAATTTATATATATATATATAACCAGATCTATAATTTCAAACAATTACTTAGCAGTTCAACCAAACAGTCAATACACAGCAATCAATCATCATTTATCAGTTCTAAATATACATTTTAAAAATGTGAACTGATAGAGTTGGTGAGTTTTACTTACATTGGAAAATCATCGGTAATAACGATAACCATCGCTTGATTCAGACGGACAATTTATTTTTCTATAAATTGTAATGAGGTCCGATTCACTCCCAGTCAGTTCCAGAGTGTAGCCGTCGTTCATACGATCATGTCGGATCCAAGTTTGCTAAATTCTGATTTCGTATGCATGAGATATTCAGTTCACAAGTTAATATAGTATTTAAAATAAAATTAAACTAAAATCCACTTGAAATTTTCTTAGATTGGGCCTCACCATCTTGACCCAGCCCAACTTCTATTCCTTAATCCCAGGCCCGCTTTCACCCTTCTTCACCGATCGATACTCCAGGAAACATCAAACTCCATTACCGTGATTTCAACCTTATAACGCACCTTCCTTATCACATGATTTCAAAAATTGAAATTACCATGCCACTTCTCTCCTCAACCACTCCATCTCCATCACCATTTTGTCCAAATCGAACCTCATCTATTTTCCATGACTTCGTATACCTCCTGCGCGATGAACAGCAGGCCATAGACATCTTTTTACATGAAATTTCACCAAAGTTCCACACAACGTGCTACTCTCCACAATGAAATCAACTACATTAATCATTTCGCGAATTAATGCTTCAATAACCGATGATCCGTAACCCTAGAACGCTACGGGAAAAAGTTGTGCTCCAGAGATGGTGCGAGTTGCACAAAAAATGTACCAGGTTGAAGCGAAACGATACAGGAATTCAATTATATATCTCTCTCGATTTATTTATTTCTCTTTTATTTCCTTTGGATTTTTAAATTTGTGTTTATCACTGTTGAATTTTTTTCTTGGTGGCGGCTCACATTTCGTTGACTGTGAAATGAAACTTAGGTTTAGGGATTGTAAGGGGGTATATATAGGGCAGGATATTATTTTTATATTCGATTATTTTATTTATTTATATCAATTTCCTATTTGTACTATTGAATAAAAATTCCTATAATCACCTACAATATCCAAAAATCACGAAAATGGACATATAATTAGAGTTCGACATTACGGACCGAACGGAACTGGTTGCGTCAAATTCCGACTCTATTTGCTCACACAGGGTATTTTAACCGTCAGAATATTGACTGTTTTTCACATTAAAAATCCGTACGGCCACACACTGACCCCAAAAATCACGGAAATTGAAATCTAGCAATAATTTAATATTACAGATCCAACAAAATTAGTTTCATTGAAAACGGAGGTCGTTTGCAAAACTGGCTATTTTTAAAGCTCTAAATAACCCATTTAAATATATAAATATATTTAAAAATAATTAAATTAAATATTTAAAAATAAATATTATCGTATATATCCACACTAGAATATCATACAACTCCAATTGGATTTATAACTCAATATTTCAAAATTCCCAGTTATATCGATATTCGATTTATATATAAAATCCTTTTAAAATATAAATATATATTTATAAATTTCAAAGGAATTCCATAGCGACTTTTCTAAAATTTGATTTGGACATAAATCAAAATCTACACAATGAAATCCCAATTTTTCTCTTCTATTAGAAAAATATACTTTACCAGCTCCGAACGTTTCTTGTTTCACAGAAATCCAACTTAAAACGGACCCTGTATATTCAGTTGAAGTTCAAATCGCCAATTAGCGAACTGCCGCACCATTTCGAGCTCGATTATAATTATAATATAAATTACATGTTCAACTGTCGTTCAAATGATATATTCGTCATTCTAATTCAAATTTTAAACTGAATCATATATTTTGAATTTCCCAATTCACACAATATTACCACTTCAGCTAATTCTGATTATTTCAGAATTAAATATATTATTCTATTATTCTATTAATTAAATATTCAATTTTATTTAATTAAATGGCCATTTAATTCTCTAAATCACTATATAAATAATTAAATTAATTAATTATTATATCGTTGAAAGTACGGGTCGTTACATCGCGACAGTAGGAAATCACACCCCTAAATACCCCATCGTGCAATGTAAAAATCCAACTCCAGGTGCTCCTTCTACCAAGCAAATCATTTCTACAAACCACAAGGCTAATCGTTGAACATATGGAATAGAGATCGGAACCCTAACCGACACTGTCTATTTTACAGTGCACAAAAATGATGTTGCACCTTTCGAAGAGCATTCCATATGAAGAGAATCGCCTCAGGAGTTCAAAATATTTATACGATGATTTATAGGATTTTACTGGATTAAATCTTGATTTTTAGAAGCTCGATTTATATTTGATTGTGAGGAACTGGCGGCTAACAAGCATTGACCACCGGAAAGAAAAATGGACAAGGGTTTAGGGTGAAGTGTTATATTTATAGATAAAAGAAAATAATATTTTATTGATTATTATATTTGTTTCGAGTCTATCGCTATTTGTCTTTCTGTTTAAAAATTCCTATGACCGCATACAAGATCCAATTCCAATGAAAATTGACATGCAGCTATGGTTCAACATTGCGGACCCAACAAAATTAGTTTCGTCAAATTCCGACTCTGTTTGCTCACACAGCGTATTTTTAACCATCAAAATACTGACTATTTTTCACATTAAAAATCCGTACGGCCACAAACTGACCCCAAAAATCACGAAACTTGATATCTGACAATAATTTGACATTACAGATCCAAAAAATTAGTTTCATCGAAAACGGAGGTTATTTGCAAAACTGGCTATTTTTAAAGCTCTAAATAACCCATTTAAATTTATAAATATATTTAAAAACAATTAAATTAAATATAAATAAATATATATTATCGTATATATATTCACACAGAATATCGTATAGCTTCAATTGGATTTATAACTCGATATTCAAATCCCGGTTGAATCGATATTCAATTTATGTTGAAAAAAATCCTTTTATAATATAAATAAATCGCTATAATTTATAAAGGAATTCCGTAGAGACTTTTTGAAAATTTGATTTGGACATAAATCAAAATCTACACAATGAAATCCCGATTTTTCTCTTCCATTAGAAATATAGACTTCACCAGCTCCGAACGTTTCTTATTTCACAGAAATCCGATTTAAAACGGCTTTTGTACATTCGTTTAAAGTTCGAATCGCCAAATAGCGAACTGTCGTTCCATTTCTAGCTCGATTATAATTAATATATAAATTATACGTTCAACTGTCGTTCAAATAATATATTCATTATTCTAATTCAAATTCTAAGCAGAATTAAATATTATAAATTGTCCAGTTCACATTATATTGTCAATTCACTATTTCCGACTATTTCGAAATTAAATATATTATTCTATTATTTAAATTAATTAAATATTCAATATTATTTAATTAATCAACCCTTTATTTCTCTAAATCACTAATTAAATAATTAAATAAATTAATTATTATATCGTAAAAATACAGGACATTACATTCTTCTCCCCTTAAAATAATTTCGTCCTCGAAATATCTAAGGTAGAAATCAAACCCTATTAACTGGTAAAAATTATTTGTTTACTCATTAACTTCAGTTTCGATTGAACCAATTGACTTCAATTAAATTATTAATTTATTCCTACTAACTAAAATTTCCAGAAATCCTGAAAATTTTCTAACACCTTAAATTTCCGAAAATTTTAGCCAACACCTCCTTTGTACTGGTCAATCGATACAACTACAACTCGCCTCTCTAGGCCTTCTCCAACCCAAAAGAAAATCAAATAGCCAAGCGGCTTGCCAAATCGGCTCAAAAAAATCTCATACCCATTTGAAATATAAACTGGTACCTTTTGGTCGGGCATATCATTATATCCTTTGCATCTGTTACCAATTCTGCATATACCAATGTCATCCCAATTATTCGGTTATACCCAAGCCGAATTCTATTCTTAACTCAAATTCCATTTTTAATTTCAACTCTTAACTTACCAGTCTAATTCCATTTCGGATTGTCTCTAATCCAATCTAATTCGATATTTTTCTATCTCTATTTATTTTCCACTTAACTGGTTTCAAATCAATTTCTATTTCTATTTGCTTTTACAAATTCTAATTTAATTTGTTTTAATTCAAACAATCTTCCCCAGGGATTTTCAAATAGTTTAGCTTTTCTAAAACTAGATATCCCCTTTCAGGATTCAAAACAACTTGCTTTTCACAAAACAATTCAAAAATAATATCTTTTGTAGTAATCCATCACTTAGCAACTCAAAAATTAACACTAATGATGTCGCGATTCATCATCAGGGTTAATTCCCAACTATCGAAGTGAGTTCAATACTACATCACTTTTCAAAACCATTTCTTCACATTTGCATTTTGAAATTTATTCCAAAATACCATTCACAATGTTTGTAACAAATTTAAAATCTCCCAGGGTTTTAAAATTCTCATATATTCAATTCAATTCCATATTCATTTACAAACACCTTTCCAAATTTCCAGGGTTTTAATTTCCATTCTGATTTAAATTCATATTTAATTCATCCCGTAACACTTATACGAGTTTTGACTGGTTATTTACATAACCGTTTCAATTATAATCCTTTTTGATTATAATCACAATCAACACATCCAATATAATATAATTCCAATATATATATTTTCTCTATATCAAAATATACTTTGGGTAAAATTATTTTCATTTACCCTCTTTTCAAAACATATCGTATCAACCCATCGTATTCGAGTGTTTAGAAACTCCTACCGATACAATGGATCAAACTGATCGATCAGAACCCTATAACAACTCAACCAATAAATCTACACAATATAAAACCATTTTTATATCAAATAACAAATATGTTCACTTGTATATATACACTCAACTCAATCTAGGGTATTACTAATCCCATCTCTACGGAGTCCCACCACAAAGCCAAGTTAATTACTTAACCTTCAGCTCTAATACCACTGTAACGACCTGAGTTTTTGCGATCCTGGTTATCGACACCAAACACGATGTCGACTAATCAAGCATCGGAAATACCGGATAGTCCATGAAAGAAATTAGAGGGTGAGAATAGATAAGATAGAAACTTAGAATAGAAGAAGAAGAAGAACACACAACCTCAGAGTAAACACGAATCTCACAGCGGAACAAACAATATATAATGGATACATAACTTTGAAATAAAATCAGTATATGTATTCAATAACATTATCAGAGTATAACACTTACAACACAGCGAAAATAAACAATAACTATATATTCCTGAAGCCTTCTGCTCCAAGCTCTCCATGTAATCTGTAAAATCCTGACTACTTGACAGCCCGTACAAAATTGGACACCCAAGAGTTTAGGGAAAACAAAACAAAACAAGCTCTGGGTCAGTCATGGGACCGGTGTGAGTAAAACAGTTTAAAATAGTTTGAGCAATTAAACGATATCTCATAAAACCACGTCGTATAACGGAACGGGTTTTTCCCTTATTAGAATCCAAATCAATTTGATTTAACTTTCAAATCATTTTGAAAGAAACAATGATCTTTTATATCAAAATTCTTTTGATATTATAATAATGTCTATCAACCACAATATAATAATCATCTAGCAAAAACGCTTTCATCTCACGTTCTACATATATAGTATACAATCAAAACCACGAGCACTTATTGGATAATGGATTACCAACTATGACAAGGTATGGAACCACCTTCCGATAGTGTACCTCTAGAGAGGAATACACTGGGTTCAACAAGAACATCTTGCAACCCGGCCACACATTACCGACCACTCATTTCACTTGAGTGTATCGAATGTATATCACCAACGGTTGGGATCAGCAACCGTTTCCCAAATGGGACACAACATCGAATAGATTTAAGAATGAAATGAATATCTCTAGATAGGTGATAATACACCCTAATTGGCAGCCAACCACTTAGCCATGCTGCCTGCCCGATTTTTGTCATTTCCCGGTTGTAAGGCTAGAGGCCACGCTTATCTCTGACAGATCACACAATTATTCACTTTGAATGTCACATCGTCATACCCGCCAAATCACAAATTGATTTCCCCAAAATACAATGGGTATACAGCTAAGAGAAACAAATTTCTCTGCCACCAAACGTAAATATGTTTGAAGATATCAACTTATGCGATCTATTAAATATTCTCTATTAGACATTCTTCCATACTGGTTGTCCTGGGACTGGACAAACCAAAGGCACTATTCTGTAAATAGGACAACCCTTGCATAACTCCGTCTTCAATTTTCTTCATCATATTTGATTCACAACACTAACGCCCATACAGAGGGGTTTTCAGATAATGAATCTGATCCCAGTCTCTCCGTATTGACGACGGAAAAATGGTCAAAAACTTTGATAGTTGGTGAGTTAACTATTAAAGAAAAACATGTGTGCAAACAACGATATTATTTCTAAATGGAAATTATATCGGTCAATCATCGTTTAACATTTATCTCTTTAGTTCATTAATTTATTTATTTCCTGTTTCCGTATATTCAACATTCCTTATTTTCTAAATTTAGAAAATATATGTTATTAATCATTTGAAAATATTTCCATCTCTTTTTCACGTATCACTGTCATTTCAGTATTCTTTATCATCAACATTTCATTTTCTATGATTAGAAAATATCTCTGATTATATTTGGAAAATGTTTCCAAAACTCATTCATTTGATTTAAACCGATGTTTAAATAAAACATCGCTATGCCCACTTAGACCATTACACTCATTAACTAAATTCACTTAACCAACCTTCACTATCGACCTTAACCATTCCTTAGTTAAAAATGGAGTCAATCAAGTTGGGATATAACTACCTCTCAGACCTTAACTGAACAACATTTCTAACTTCGAAATAGACAAGGTTCAGTGACTCTCAGATTCTATTTACGAATCCACTTCTTTTACAGAAATCATTTGATTATAACAATAGTGTGATAATCCCATGCTTCTGAACCATAATAACTTAAATATAACTTTTATTTGTTAATTTGGATAAAACAAACAAATAACTAATTTTATTTATAAATAAATAAATCTTGATTAAAACGGAAAGTAAATGGTACTTTCCCGAATTCGATATAATCAAACTTCAACGCAAAATTCCCTTTCGAATAATCTCTATTTGATAACTCCTTTTCGAATAAACTATATTCGATTAACTCATTTAACTCTATTCGAATAAACTATATTCGATTAACTCCTTTAACTCTATTCGAATAAACTATATTCGATTATCTCTCTTCGAATAAACTATATTCGATTAACTCCATTAACTCTATTCGAATAAACTATATTCGATTATCTCTCTTCAAATAAACTATATTCGATTAACTCCATTAACTCTATTCGAATAAACTATATTCGATTATCTCTCTTTGAATAAACTATATTCGATTAACTCCATTAACTCTATTCTAATAAACTATATTCGAATAACTCCATTAACTCTATTCGATTAACTCTAATTCGATTAACTCTAACTCTAATCGATTAACTCTAACTGATTAACTCTAATCGATTTAACTCTAATCGATTAACTCTAATTGATTAACTATAATCGATTTACTCTAATCGATTAACTCTAACGGATTAACTCTAATCGATTAACTCTTACTCTAATCGATTAACTCTAACTGATTAATTCTAATCGATTAACTCTTTTATATAATCCTTTTATATAATCCATTAAGTTTTATTTCGTATTTTAAAATAATATTCCATTTCCAAATTCTATATATACTTCTATTTATAGAATTATTCATACGAAATCTCCTTTTTGTTTTTAACACTTAAATCTCATTTAAAATTCCCTTTTATAACTCTATTTATTTCATAAATAAATATTTCCTTTTCAATTCTATTTGTAAATGGTTTACAAATATTTCCTTTTCAATTCTATTTGTAAATGGTTTACAAATATTTCCTTTTCAATTCTATTTATTTAACAAACAAATATTTCTTTTATAACTCCTTTGATTTTATAATTATTTTCTTTTAAAAAAATCCTTTTCCTTTCATATATAAAATCCATTGATTTTATATAAATAATTTATTTTCAAAATACACTATGAAAATCCCCTTGTCTATATCCCAGTATTTCTTACGGTATTTAAAATACCAATTCACAATGATCGATATCATTCAAACACACATAATCAACAACAGATTATATATCACATCATATATTACAATATATGAAAAGAACAGTATTGTAAATATTGAGGAATCTAGTTGGATCCCTCCAACCTGTTTCCCTGCATCACAGATGTTAAACAATATAATTAATATCAACTTCATTTCAATATGAAATATTCTGATAAACATAATCAATATTTGATTAACGATATATATATCGTTATCTATATTTTTAACCAACCAATTAGCAGTTCAACCAAATAGTCAACACATAGCAATCAATCATCATTTATCAGTTCTAAAAATACGTTATAAAAATATGAACTGGTAGAGTTGGTGAGTTTTACTCACATTGGACAATCATTGTTAAATAACGATAATTGTCGCTGATTCAGACCAGACAAATTATTTTGCTATAAATTGTAATGGGCTCCAATTCACTCCCAGTCAGTTCCATTGTGTAGCCACCGTCCATACGATCCCAATGGATCTTATTTCTCTCAATTCTGATAATGGATGACAAAGTTATGACTATTAAAATTTTACGATTACTTAAATATCTTATTAATTCACAAGTAAGTCCTTAATTACTTTTAACCTCAATCTCCCTGTTTATGCGCTAACCCTTCTTCCACTTGATAGCATTTCGAACTTGCTCCTTTTATGAGCCATTTCCACATCATTGATCCCACCATCCTCTTCCATCACTTTATAAAAAATCATGCAAAATTCACAGTAACCTTCCTCTTTGATTTCTCTTGCAATGCATACCCTTGGTGATGCATTCGGTTCCTTAAATCAAAATGAGTTTGAATGGCCTTCTTTACTGCTACTGGAAATCCACATTTCTGCAGTTCCATGGCCAACTTGACTTGCAAACCACTTCGTATACTCTTCACAGAAATCCAAACTAAAACCATAGTCACACTCCTCTTCATCTCCTCTTCATCTCCACTTTCATTCCATACTCAAAACACCCATCGTGTGTTCCTTTATCACATTGCGTTCGAACAGCTCAAACCCACAGTGAAAGATGCCGACATCAACATCAATAACCACGCAAACACTTCAGTTTTTTTTTCTTCCCAAACGATATCGAACTCCTCTTTCTTAATATTTGAAACAAAATACCATCATCGTTTAGCTTACCTCACCCCCTTGAATATACCCGTCCCCTTATTTCCATCTCCGACGCTCTCCAGGAAATCGCGACGGTGGGAAATCGTACCCCTAAATACCCCATCGTACAATGTAAAAATCCAACTCTAGTTGCTCCTTCCACCTAGCAAATCATTTCTACAAACCACAAGGCTGATCATTGAACATATGGAGCAGAGATCGGAACCCTAACTGACGCTGTCTATTTTATAGTGCACGAAAATGATGTCGCACCTTTCAAAGAGCATTCCATATCGAAGAGAATTGCCTCAGGAGTTCAAAATATTTATACGATGATTTATAGGATTTTACTGGATTAAATCTTGATTTTTAGAAGCTCGATTTATATTTGATTATGAGGAACTGGCGGCTAACAAGCATTGACCACCGGAAAGAAAAATGGACAAGGGTTTAGGGTGAAGTGTTATATTTATAGATAAAAAAATAATATTTTATTGATTATTATATTTGTTTCGAGTCTATTGCTATTTATCTTTCTGTTTAAAAATTCCTATGACCACATACAACATCCAATTCCGATGAAAATTGACATGCAGCTATGGTTCGACATTGCGAACCCAACGAAATAAGTTTCGTCGAATTCCGACTCTATTTGCTCACACAGCGTATTTTTAACCATCAAAATACAGATAGTTTTTCACACTGAAAATCCGTACGGCCACACACTAACCCCAAAAATCACAAAACTTGAATTCTAACAATAATTTGACATTATGGATCCAACAAAATTAGTTTCGTCGAAAACTGGCTATTTTTATGGCTCCAAATAACCCATTTAAATATATAAATATATTTAAAAATAATTAAATTAAATATAAATAAATATATATTATCGTATGTATATTCACACAGAATATCGTATAGCTCCAATTGGAATTATAACTCAATATTCAAATCCCGGTTGAATCGATATTCAATTTATATTGGAAAAAAATCCTTTTGTAATATAAATAAATCGCTATAATTTATAAAGGAATTCCATAGCAACTTTTCGAAAATTTGATTTCGACATAAATTAAAATATACACAATGAAATCCTAATTTTTCTCTTCCATTAGAAAAATATACTTCACCAGCTCCGAACGTTTCTTGTTTCATAGAAATCCGATTTAAAACGGCTTCTATACATTCGTTTAAAGTTCGAATCGCCAAATAGCGAACTGCCGCGCCATTTCGAGCTCGATTATAATTAATATATAAATTATACGTTTAACTGTCGTTCAAATAATATATTCGTTATTCTAATTCAAATTCTAAGCTGAATTAAATATTATAAATTGTCCAGTTCACATTATATTGTCAATTCACTATTTCCGACTATTTCAGAATTAAATATATTACTCTATTATTTAAATTAATTAAATATTCAATATTATTTAATTAAACAACCCTTTATTTCTCTAAATCACTAATTAAATAATTAAATAAATTAATTATTATATCGTAAAAATACGGGACATTACACGCATTGCAAATTTGGCCAAAATTCAAACAGCTCAGAATTGTTCCTTTTCAGTCTAGGAATGTAGATCTTTGTCGTACGATCACAACGCTTTAGAAATTGATCAATTCTGAATCAGTAAGAAAAAGTTATGATTTAATTGAGGTTTATAACATTTTAAATTAATTAAATATTAAAGAAATAGTGCCATACTCTTCTTCTTCCGTTTACACTATACGGCCGTGCTTTTTCAGAATTCGTTCAACCCTAGGGTTGGGATTTTCGACCAAATCAGACAGGGTTGGCACGATCAGAATACACCGCGACAGAGAGCACGGAAAGGCACGCAAGGGGAGCCCACTTGCGTCAGTCGCAATGGCGACTGTAGGGGACGGCGACGGTGGTTTTGGCGCGACTTCGGGCGCTGTACCTCGTCGTTCGTGCCTCCTGGTGATGATCCAACCGTATGGAATTAAAGAGGAAGAAAATCTCTGTGATAACGCCAAAAGGAGGAGTGGTTTTTGGTGAATGGATTTAGAGAAATTGGGGACTTTGTTTCGGAGCATGGTGGCCATTGTTGAAAAGGGGCGGCGGCTCTGTTAGATGATATTAGGGTTTGGAAGATGATGTATTTTTATATTATTATAATGTAAATTTTACAATTAGATCCAAAGGTTTTAAACCAACCCAATTTCAGTCCAACCAGAGTTGACCGCACCCTGTAGCCCCTGTTCCAGATCCAATGGGCTAGGTCTCGTCAGCCCAAACGACTGTCTGTGGCCTGAAATCTTTAATTTATTATTTAAATCATTTAATAAATTAATTTGATCGTATATTTAAATTCCCCGGGGCCACATAAGGACTCAGAAAAATCCAGAAAACTATTTCTGGCTTTATTTTGACGATATGGTCCTAACAAAATTAATTTCGTCAAATTCTGAGACTGTTCGAAAAATGGCCATTTTCAAGTCGATCAGATTTGACTGAAATTGACAGACCACATTTTTGTTTGCCACGCTCACATATTAATTCCAAAAATTCCGGAAAATTAAACTTAGTAATACTTTGACATTCCAGATCCAACAAAAGTGGTTTCGTCGAAAACGGAGGTCGTTTGAAAAATGGCCTTTTATACGGGTTATAAATTATATTATAGCGATCATTCTGAATATTCAACTGGCCATAACTATTGATTCCTGCTATGAAATTTCGATTTTTCGGATTCGTTGGAAAGATATTTTCAAACAGATTTATATATTTTTTCTTTCACTAAAATCCGTTAAATTTTGAATTTGGTACATTCGGCCAAAGTACAGGTTTGACTTTTCAAACTACCATACTATTTCTAATTCCTTTAGAAATCAAAATGAACATATTCGCTCTAGCTTCGATTAAAATAAATTTTTAATCGTTATTATTTAAAATAAATTATTTTAACTATTCAAAATTCACTGAAATAGCCAAAATAAATTTTTTAAATTGGTTCGGATTTTCCACGTTGTTACAATCTCCCCCACTTAAAAGCTTTTCATCCTCGAAAAGGAAATAATAGTAAAGTAGGAAGCAAAACGGAAAATGTAAGGTATTGTAAATGTACCTTAATACAAGAGTTACTCGGACATGTCCACTCTGCACTTGGGATAGGCCTGTTTGATGCTATCCTCAGTCTCCCATCAAGGAAAGAGTCAGACGAAGAGAAATGATAATTTTAAAGAAAAGGTTAAGAGTAGAGACATATGATAAGATGATAATGATGTAATGACTGATTTATATGTGCTATTCTGCTGTGCTCATTCTAGGACATTGTTAATCCTATCTTTAATGAGCTACTCGTCTTAGAATACTACTGATTCTATCTAGACGAATTGTTCTAAAAATGTTATACTTCATAGCTAAGGTTAACCTTTAGCTCTGATACCAAATGTGACGACCCAAACTTCCGAAGAATGAAAGTAAGGATAATCATAGGAGTATAACATAATTAAAACAATAACAGATCACAGATACATAGCATAACATATAAATCATTGCAGCGGAGAGGAATGTCATCACAAACATCATCACAGAACATCAGAGTACACAGTACAGGATACACTTAGCAAAATAGATGTAAAAAAACAGGGAAAGAAATAAAGTCTCAATCTCCCAAAATACATCAATATCCAATACTGTCTCAATATCTCAAGAAGAAAATAAAAGATAAAAGAAAAGATCTTCCAACATCTTCATCAGCAAGCTCTAGTCCAGAAAACATCCTTACCTGAAACCTATCAATTGGCTGCCCGTGTGGAAAGAGGGCACCTGAGTTTGCAAAGTGAAACAAACCATCCTTACCTGAAACCTATCAATTAGTTGCCCGTGTGGAAAGAGGGCACCCGAGTTTGCAAAGTGAAACAAACTACGAGTCAGTCATGGACTGGTATGAGAAATCTTACTAAACTAATAATATGGCTAATCACTGGACCACCCCGCTAACGCAGAACAGTTTTGCTCCATTGGTTTGCCAGTGCATAAGTTTTATAAATTTTTAAGTCAAAAACAACGCAATGCTTTTAGAAAATGAAATCATTATAAGACTCAAGTCCCATCACACAATGCAATGCAAACGGAGGATAGAGTTTTACCTTATAATGATCAAAAATGCTTGATACGTAGAAAATAACATTTTTAATATTATTACTAGTGTCTAATATGTTTCAAAAATACTTCAAAGTAAATGTATCAATCCTAGACGGCATAACTACCATATACCATGTCACCATATATAGGTATACAATCAAAACTGTAATGTCGTATTGGAGGTTGGTTTCCATCATGAGTCAAGACTAGGGACGATCTCCTAATTGATTCGAGACACTCTAGCAATGTCTCAGGATTCCCTGCAGTGAACCCTTGGATACAGCAGGGTCGGTCCACAAATAACGCTAGTGGATTAGTTATGCCTGAACATACGTTTCCCGATCCTATTGGACCTATAAATTGGCCATTGGCGACTAATAAAAATATCCGAGGCGCCTCATTCCATCAACCACATAAGTAAAAATGCCGGGCCTTGTAAAAACCCAAACACCACTTCTAGCTAGAAAGAAACGTGTGCACTCCCTGCATTCCCTTGTCCCGTTTTTGACTCTACCGGGGTGTGAGGCTCGTGAGGTAACGAAATACACAAAGCTATGGATAAATAGGCTATGCTTTGATCATCATCCACAAGGCTTTGCTTTTCAACAAAATCCTCGATCAATTGCATCTTGGCATGTCACATTGATAGTCCGTACCATGCGATCGATAACTACCAATATATAACCTTCGAGCTCGTGCGTCTCAAAGAAGGGTGTTTAGCAAGAGGATAAATCCCCCGCCACCTCAGAAATATATTAATAGATATCAATTAAATTACATGGCATGAAATTCAATGTCGGACACGCATCCATTTACAAGTCCGTTTTGGGTCTGAACGAAACCGGAGTCACCTAGGTGCTCGCGTATCCGGACGATCAACAAGTACGTCCGGACAACTACCACTTTAACCCTTTATTGGTAGCTAGTCAATGCCAGGCATCAGTAGTTATCCTTTCGACGTGAAGATCGCCGGTCTTCAATCGCCGTCTTCGATATCTTCGATTTAAAATCCCCGTAAAATTATTTGAAATGAGTTGAACTCGGTCTTTTCAAATCATTTTTCGAATTATTATTATTTAAACATTACAATATCATTAATATTAATTTATAACGATTTATCGCTATTTTTACTTGTTTAAAATAGCTCAATATAATTAAACAACGCTTCGGGTCGAAGCACGGCCCTGGCGCTGTTTTTTACCAAAATTTGATTTACACACATCTTGAAATCTAACCGTTGGATTTTGATAAAGGTTATATCATCGGAAAGATCTTCCCAAAACGGTCCTAACGGTTCTTATTTTAGGAAAATCCGTATAATCGTTTGAAGTTACGATTGCCGAAACGCGAACTACCGCGCGCGATTCGTTTAAATTTTAATTTATATATAAATATAAATCATTTGGTGATTTTAACTATTTCAACAGTCACAAACAAACCAAGTACAATCCATATTCATGTTACAAATTTTATATATACGATTTTTAAAACGACCCGAACTTCCCCATGAAGGAAAGCACGGATTGAGTTTAGAACACGACAAATCAGAACACAAACCGAAGAACATTTTACTGTTTATTACTACAAATCCATCATAATACAAGAATATATAGAGTATGAATTAATGTTATACATCAGAGAAATATCAGTTAAAAATATCAGTTAAAAATAAATATTAGTTGAATTTTAAAGGGGTTTTAAAAGTAACCAGAATTTCCAATAATTGAATTGGAATGGATTTGAATCGAAATTGTCTTTGGAATATTTCGATGATGGATTTCGTGATTATACAGATATTGTTATGGAAATTTGAAAGATATATTTATATCGTTATTTCCAATATGATATTTGTGGGTCGTAGAATTTGATATTGAATATAAGCCGATATATTTTTTATTCACAGCCTTGTATTTAATATCAAATGGGATTTGGGTTGGTCGTGAATGGTGTCTTCATTAACACTGTTCTTAAACCTAGTTGAGAAAAAGATTAAATCTTTTTATTTAGATTTAATGAAGTATACCAATTAAATGGTATTTAATTGGAATTGAATAGAATGTGATCTTGGGTTTATCGTGAACCGTGTTTTAAATGACATTGGTTCTTTAACCCAGTTAAAGACAGGATATTGATTTTTGGGAAGATTAAAACCAAGTGTAGTTTTAATGAATCTTTAATTAGATTGAAATGATCAAGAATGGAGTATCACCAGTTTTGCTCCAGGCGATAGTTAAATCTTTAATTAGATTTGAACATGAAATGGTAATTGAATTTACCGATAACACCATGGTGTTAGATATGAAGTATGACCAATTTTACTTTATGGGATGAATAGGTTGGGATTGGGAAATAAAATAAATGACTACTTCGGTGTGGTTCGCTAATCCCGACTAGTTTAAATTGATATTCAAAAGAAGATTAAAGAATAAATTTAAAGAATTTATCTTTGATAAAATTAATGGGAACCTTTCCCAAAGTATAAGAATATTTGAATAAAATAATATTCTGAACTGGAATGAGGCGTATGTTGTGTTTGTGTAACACTTGTTTATTACATACGCGAGTTATTCAGAAAGACCGGGTTTATCCCATTCTGAATAACTGATTCGGCGATGTGACGAGGATGAAGACGGTGGTCGAAGACCGGAGGTCTTCACATCGTTTGGGTGATTATTGATGATCTTGATTGGGCTGTACACCCAAGAGGAGGGAATCAGTTTGTGATCGTCCAGACGCACTTGGAGATCAATGGATATGCGAGTTACAAGGTGCCTCCGGTTTCATTCAGACCCAGAACGGACTTGTAAATGGACTGTGTCTCTGACATTGGATTTTATTTTGTGTGATTGATTTCTATTAAATATATATCTGTTTGGCAGCGGAGAATTTATTCTCCTGCTTAACGCCCTTCTATGAGACGTACGAGCTCAGGGGTTATATATTGATGGATATCAATCGCATGGAGTGAATTTCCTGTGTGGCATGCCTAAGTGGCAATTGATTAAGGCTTCTATTGAAAAGCAAAGTCTTGTGGTTGATGATCAAAGCACCGCCTGTGTGGCATAGCTTTGTGTAACGTTGATTCGCGAACCTCACACCCCGGTTGTGAACCAGAAACGGGAGAGGACATCTGGGAGGGCATGCGTTTCCTTCTAGATAGGGTGGTGTCAGTGACCTACCAGCCCTGACATTTATATTATTTTCACCTGTGTGGTTGTTGATATTGCGATGCGCCTCAGATATATCGGAGACTGTGTGGAGCCGATGGAGTCATTTGGCTCATTTAAGCCCCCAAAGGGTGGGGAAACGCAGTGTTCAGGCATTTTAATCCACATCGATGGACCGGCCCTGACGATCTAATGGCTCACTTGTGTCTGGGTCCTGAGGCTCGGGCTAGAGAGTCTCGAATCGGTAGAGGACTATCTTTTGCCTCGGTTCACAGATGGAAATCCAACTTCCAATACGTGACTTTGCGGTTTTGATTGTAGAGCCTAGTATGGCGACATGATATATGGTACCCATGCCGTCTATGATTGATACTTATGATTTGAAGTTGTTTTATACACTATGCACTTATAATAGTATCAAATGATTTGTTTTAAACGTACCAAGCATGTTTGGCTATTATAAGGAAAACCCTATCCCCCGGCTTGCGTTGCATTGTGTGATTGGACCTGGGTCTTATAATAGCTTCATTTTTCCAAAAATCATTGCCCTGTTTTGTAATATGCACTGGTATTCTTGGGAGGAAACCCATTCCGTGTTATACGGCGTGGTCCCTTGATATATCTGATTCAAAGTAAAGTTTTAAATAACTGTTCTAGTTCTCACACCAGTCCCATGACTGACCTGGAGTTTTTTTGTTTTAACCTAAACTCTGGGTGCCCTTATTTTGACATGGCCAGCTAGTAGTTTTGGTTTTGCAGATTTATATTCACAAGATCCTGATTTACAGCTGGGATGATATTCGGAAAGCTCTGTATCCGTATATCTCCTTCAGTTGTGCTTTGTATTATTTTCCGCTGCTATGAAATGTATTGTAATCTCTGATATTCATCAAATGTATAATATTTATTCATACCCTATATATTCTTATATTCTGATGGAATTGTTGTAATTAACAATGAAATGTTCTTCTGTTTGCGTCCCGATTTGTCATGTTCTCAAAACAATCAGGGGTTTCGAATGGTCTTGGTCGGTTTAGCGATCGATTCGGATCGAGCGAAATTCCTTTTCGTTACAGTTGGTATCAGAGCTTTGATTTACAGAGCTCGGAGAATAAGACACATTAGAACCATATGAAAGAATTCATCAGAGATTGGATTAGTAATATCCAATGAGAATGACTCGTTAGAGATGGGATCAATAGTATCCTAAAACGAGTGTGAAGAGTGTTAACTTTTCAAAATAAAATTGAAAACAAGTTTTGTTTTGAAAATTTAAATCAATTATTCGTATTTGATTATTTATTTTATATTGAATTTGGATAATCAAGTGTATAAAGACTTTGCGTATACGTCTGATACGTGTGTATTTGAAGTTTTAATATACTGGATAGATATAGAATCACACTCTAGTCGCCCAGAGATGGTACTGATAATTGTCATGACATCATCAGTATTTATGTTCGAGTTTTGAAGGTGTGATATTTATATATTTCCATAGACTGGTGCGAGAACCAAAACTAGATAGGGCTTATTGTTCTGATTTGGCACCAAAAATGTGATTTTTTTGGATATGTATTAAAGTTATGAATTTGTAAGGCTAATCAACTAATTGATTGCTGATTGTGTTGTTTGATTATAGGTTTGATATTTTGAACCATATAGCCAAATTGTATCAAATATTGAATTGTATTGAAAATTTGTCGCATTTGCATGCATATACATGTACTTACATTGAACATGTTATAGCAAGGAGGCTAGAGAAGAGGAATAAAATTGTTTGCCCGAAAAATAGGTACATGTTTGTTGTATTTCTTGGGTTTTGGATGATTTTATGAGCTGATTGGCTAGCCGCTTGGCTTTTTCTTTTTCTTTTGGATTGGTGAGGGCCATGGGAGGCTATTTGAAATATCCCGAAGCTCCCGGTGCAGGGGAGGTTTTGGCGAAATTTTTCGAAAATTTAGGGTGTTAGCCAAATTTTTGAAAAATTTGAAAGGTTCTTAGAAACTGAAAAGTTGAAGAACTTAAGCCGTAAAGAAAAATTGAAAGTTGAGTTGGTTTTTAAAACAACTTTCAGCTTCGTTCCTTTTCGAGGACGAAAAGTTTTAAGTGGGGGAGATTGTAATAACCTGGAAATCTGAGCCAATTTAAAATTTTTAAATTGGCAATTTTAGCGAATTTTGAATATTTAAAATGAATTATTTTAAATAATAACGACGGAAAATATATTTTCGACCAAATTAAAACGAATAAATTTATTTTAATTATATAACGAGCCAGAAATGGCACTACAGTGCGAAAATTCGATTTCGAATTTCAAATGAATATACAGAATTCAATATAAGTCAGAATTGAGCGAAACAAGAAATATTTTAATCTGTTTGATCATATCTTTCTAACGGATCTAAGAAACTGAGATTTCACTTTATAGAGGAAAAGATATGTCCAGTTTAAAATTCAGAAAAGTCATTGTGGAATTTATATATTTTTTAATATATATAAAGGCCTTTAAAAATAGCCATTTTGCAAACGACCTCTGTTTTCGACGAAACCACTTTTGTTGGAACCAGAATGTCAAATTATTGCTAGGTTTCAAAATTCATAATTTTTGAAATCAATATGTGAGCGTGGTAAAGTAAAACGTGTTTTGACAGTTTCAGTCAATTTTGATCGACCAGAAAATGGCCATTTTTCTAACGTCTCAGAAATTAATGAAATTAGTTCTGTTAGGACCGTATCGTCAATACGAAGCTAGAAAATATTTTTCGGGAATTTTTAGAGTTAGTATGTGGCCCCGGTAAATTGTAATATGCGTTCAAATTCAATATATAGATTTATATTTTGATTTTGATGAAAACTAATCGAAACAGTCGAATCAGCCTACGATACATATTCCATTGTGTTCGGAATAGGGGTAATTGGCTAGGGGCGACAGTCCTTGGGTTTGATTTTGAGTTTGTATGAAAAAAAACCCTAATTTTTGAATTAAATAATAATAAAATTATATATATATTTAGCACCCTAAGTCAAATTCAATTCATTGGTCAACCTTTCTCTTTCCGCCTCCAGCCAAAAAGAACGCTCCTCGTCCTCTCAAAATTAATGCCACCGATCTCCACCGTTCCTCATGATTTTGAGCTCCTTCCAAAGTAAAGATTGGAGAGCATCTCGTTCTCTGTCCATTCGAACAAGGGGGATCAGTTTTTGTTCATCGTGGAGGCTGTTATGGCTCCTCCAAACCGCTTCGTTCGCCGGTCAACCACGGGTCAGAAACGACGGCGAGTGGGCCCTCCTTTCGAGCGAAGGTGGAGCATGTGGAGGGCAACATCGTGATGGGTCCCGATCGAGGTTCAACGCCTCGATTTTTGTGCTATTCCAAACCCTAGTTCGGTGAACGATGGGTTGATGTCCGAACCTGGCAATGAAGATGATCAGCGTGGTAAGGGAGTAATTAAAGAAGTTATTACCATAATTAATTACTTGTTTAGTTAATTAAATGTAATCTAAATTGTTTATATTTAAAAGAAGTGTTTAAAAAAAATAGCAAGTATGTTTTTACAAAGAGAAATAACACAATTTTTTTAATATATACCATAGTATAAAATATGATTTTTCAGAAATATATAAAGCATTGTTTTAATAAATAAAAAGTTTTGATTTTTAGTTCATGATAGTTTTGGATTTTAGTTCATGAAAAATTCGATTTTTTTTATGACCACCGTTATAAAAATAGAATGTTTATCTATATAGTAGCGGTATAAAAATAGAATTTTTATCTATATAGTAGCGGTATAAAAATAGAATTTTTATCTATATAGTAGCGGTATAAAAATAGAATTTTTATCTATATAGTAGCAGTGTAAAAATGTGATTTTTATATACAAAGCAACAATATAAAAATGCGATTTTTATATATGTAGTGGCTACGGACAACGAAAGTGACAAAAGGCGAGCACGACGAAGATTTCCTACATATGAAGAGTCGTGGCGTTTGGTTTAGCTTCTCGGTGAGAACTTCTCACTTTTAATTTATTTTCTAGTTGAAATATATACTAGGATGCAAATGGTGCTTAGCAGCACCTGACACCCTCGTCCACATACCATGAACGACTTGTGTGATTGTTTGTGTTGTGAAAATTGACTGTGTGTTGAAATAAAATATATATTCATGTGTTGAAATAAAATATATATTCATGTGTTGAAATAAAAATATATATTCACGTATTGAAATAAAATATATATTCATGTGTTGAAATAAAATATATATTCATGTGTTGAAATAAAATATATATTCATGTGTTGAAATAAAATATATATTCACGTGTTGAAATAAAATATATATTCATGTGTTGAAATAAAATATATATTCATGTGTTGAAATCGAATATATATTCATGTGTTGAAATAAAATATATATTCACGTGTTTAAATAAAATATATATTCATGTGTCGAAATAAAATATATATTCATGTGTTGAAATCGAATATATATTGATGTGTTGAAATAAAATATATATTCATTTACAAATCGAACAATTTGTTTATGTACACCGATTTGACTGATATTGATTGGGACGATAAATTTTACACATCGCCCAACTGTGCAAATAAAATCTGTGTTTGATTGTTTGAAACCCCACATGGGTGTTGGGATGAAATTGGACATACACTAATCCCAATAATTAGCTGTATGTCGATCGATTGATTGATAGGCAGTTATAAACGTTGAATATTTATATTTGATGCTTATACAGTGTAGAATGTACTCTGGATGATGGTTGATTATTTATCGTTGCTATTATATGCATGTGTTGTATGGAATCCATATAATTAACATTATATGGTAATTGATTGGGCCTCATTCCAATTTGGAAAATAAAGAATATTATAAAATGAAAACTCATGTGTTGAATGAAAGAAAATTCATGTGTTGAATAGAATAAATAGTCATGTGTTGACGATACTCATGTGTTGAGAATATTAATGTGTTGAAAGAAATATAGATTCATGTGTTGAATAGAGAGAATATTCATTTGTTGAATAGAATAACGAAGTTATTGAAATATATAAAGCCGTGTTGATTAGATTTGCGCCATTTTGACGTGAACAATATTTATATCGATTTTATTCATTTTTATAACGAATATAGAAAAGGAAGTGAATTCAAAATATAACATTTTTGAAAATATTATCATTTATAGATTAATGATATGGAATATTCAATTTTGATTAGAAATTGAATATGAAGTTGAAATCGTTTTGAAAACGATTTAAAACGATTTATAAAATACGTTTTGAAAGGAAATCGACGAAATATATATAATATATATATTATATATATAATGGCCTGAATAGAACGCGCCGCGCTGCGGCAGTTCGCGAATTTCGACCATTGACTTCGAGTGGACATTACGGGAGAACCGACCGTCGGATTCTCCTAAAACCAGACCCGTTGGGTTCGTATCGAAAAGAGCTTTCTAATGAATATTAGAGATTTGAAATCTAATGGTTGGATTTGGAATTATGTCCAAATCAAATTTGGAAAAGGTCGTTGTAAGTGCAGTTCGATGGCCGTTGATGGAAATCGACTGTACGGGCCTTGATAAAATTATTAAAAATAGTAATAATTTGTGTAAAATCATAAGAAATGATTTGGGAAGAATTGGGATGAAAAACTCCATATTTGAAAAGATAAAAATAGATTTTTATCGAAATGAACTTGTTTTGAACTAGAATTAAAATCAAATTATTTTTGAAATTAATAAATTGAATTTGAAAGGGGTTTTAAGAGTAACCAGAATTTCCAATAATTGAATTGGAATGGATTTGAATCGAAATTGTCTTTGGAATATTTCGATGATGGATTTCGTGATTATACATATATTATTATGGAAATTTGGAAGATATATTTATATCGTTATTTCCAATACGATATTTGTGGGTCGTAGAATTTGATATTGAATATAAGCCGATATATTTTCTATTCACAACCTTGTATTTAATATCAAATGGAATTTGGGTTGGTCGTGAATGGTGTCTTCATTAACACTGTTCTTAAGCCTAGTTGAGAAAAAGATTAAATCTTTTTATTTAGATTTAATGAAGTATACTAATTAAATGGTATTTAATTGGAATTGAATAGAATGTGATCTTGGGTTTATCGTGAACCGTGTTTTAAATGACATTGGTTCTTTAACCCAGTTAAAGAAAGGATTTTGATTTTTGGGGAGATTAAAACCAAGTGGAGTTTTAATGAATCTTTAATTAGATTGAAATGATCGAGAATGGAGTATCACCAGTTTTGCTCCAGGCGATAGTTAAATCTTTAATTAGATTTGAACGTGAAATGGTAATTGAATTTACCGATAACACCGTGGTGTTAGGTATGAAGTATGAACAGTTTTACTTAATGGGATGAATAGGTTGGGATTGGGAAATAAAATAAATGACTAGTTCGGTGTGGTTCGCTAATCCCGACTAGTTTGAATTGATATTCAAAAGAAGATTAAAGAATAAATTTAAAGAATTCATCTTTGAAAAATTAATGGGAACCTTTCCCAAAGTATAAGAATATTTGAATAAAAGAATATTCTGAATTGGAATGAGGCGTATGTTGTGTTTGTGTAACACTTGTTTATTATATACGTGAGTTATTCAGAAAGACCGGATTTATCCCATTCTGAATAACTGATTCGGCGATGTGTCGAGGATGAAGACGGTGGTCGAAGACCGGAGGTCTTCACATCGTTTGGGTGATTACTGATGATCTTGATTGGGTTGTAGACCCAAGAGGAGGGAATCAGTTGGTGATCGTCCAGACATACTTGGAGATCGATGGATATGCGAGGTACAAGGTGCCTCCGGTTTCGTTCAGACCCAGAACGGACATGTAAATGGACTGTGTGTCTGACATTGGATTTTATTCTGTGTGATTGATTTCTATTAAATATATATCCGTTTGGCGGTGGAGAATTTATTCTCTTGCTTAACGCCCTTCTCTGAGACGTACGAGCTCAGGGGTTATATATTGATGGATATCAATCGCATGGAGTGAGTTGCCTGCGTGGCATGCCTAAGTGGCAATTGATCAAGGCTTCTGTTGAAAAGCAAAGTCTTGTGGTTGATGATCAAAGCACCGCCTATGTGGCATAGCTTTGTGTAACGTTGATTCGCGAGCCTCACACCCCGGTTGTGAACCAGAAATGGGAGAGGACATCAGGGAGGGTATGCGTTTCCTTCTAGCTAGGGTGGTGTCAGTGACCTACCAGCCCTGACATTTATATTATTTTCACCTGTGTGGTTGTTGCTGTTGCGAGACGCCTCAGATATATCGGTGACTGTGTGGAGCCGATGGAGTCATTTGGCTCATTTACGCCCCAAAGGGTGGGGAAACGCAGTGTTCAGGCATTTTAATCCATATCGATGGACCGACCCTGACGATCCAAGGGCTCAGCTGTGTCTGGGTCCTGAGGCTCAGGCTAGAGAGTCCCGAATCGGTAGAGGACTATCTTTTGCCTCAGTTCACAGATGGAAATCCAACTTCCAATACGTGACTTTGCGGTTTTGATTGTAGAGCCTAGTATAGCGACATGATATATGGTACCCATGCCGTCTATGATTGATACTTATGATTTGAAGTTGTTTTATACACTATGCACTCATAATAGTATCAAATGATTTGTTTTTAAACGTACCAAGCATGTTTGGCTATTATAAGGGAAAACCCTATCCCCCGGCTTGCGTTGCATTGTGTGATAGGACATGGGTCTTATAATAGCTTCAATTTTCCAAAAAGCATTGCGCTGTTATGTTATATGCACTGGTATTCTTGGGAGGAAACCCGTTCCGTGTTATACGGCGTGGTCCCTTGATATATCTGATTCAAAGTAAAGTATTAAATAACTGTTTTAGTTCTCACACCAGTCCCATGACTGACCTGGAGTTTATTGTTTTAACCTAAACTCTGGGTGCCCTTATTTTGACACGGGCAGCTAGTAGTTTTGGTTTTGTAGATTTATATTCATAGGATCCTGATTTACAGCTGAATGATATCCGGAAAGCTCTGTATCTGTATATCTCCTTCAGTTGTGCTTTGTATTATTTTCTGCTGGTATGAAATGTATTGTAATCTCTGATATTTATCAAATGTATAATATTTATTCGTACCTTGTATATTCTTGTATTCTGATGGAATTGTTGTAATTAACAATGAAATGTTTTCTGTTTGCGTCCCGATTTGTCGTGTTCTCAAAACAAACAGGGGTTTCGAACGGTCTTGGTCAGTTTAGCGATCGATTCGGATCGAGCGAAATTCCTTTTTGTTACAAGGGGGTGCGCGTCACGGAAATCGAGGAGGGGGAGGGGTATGGTGGCGGCATGACCTGATTTGGTCAGGGCTTGGGCGGGTTTTGTGATGGTGGAAGGGTTTGCGTTCGTTTTGGGGAAGCGGGAAGGGCGGCGTTCATCAGAGGGGGGGTGGGGGGGGGGGGGCAAAGGTCGACGGCGTAGGGGATGGTTGGCGCTGAGGCGCGATGACGCCAGGAAGCCGTGGCGGCGGCGGTTTTCCCCCCATCACTGCTGTTGTTTTCTTTTTTTTATTTTGAGTGAATTGAGGTCAACGGGGGAAAAGGAGAAAGGGATGGGGTATTTAATAATATATATTGTTTTATTTTATTTTTCCCAAAAAGTTACTATTAATTTCGTCCTCGAAACGAGGCCCAACGACTGTCGTCCATAACTAATTACCCCCATACTGAACGCAATGGGATATGTATCATAAGCTGATTCGATCGTTTCGATCTGTTTTCGTCAAAATCAAAATATAAATTTATATTTTGAATTTGAACGTGCATTTCAATTCACCGGGGCCACATACAGACTCTAAAAATTCCCGAAAAATATTTTCTAGCTTCATATTGATGATACGGTTCTAACAAAACTAATTTCGTCAAATTCTGAGACCGTTTGAAAAATGGCCATTTTCTAGTCGATCCAAATTGATTGAAACTGTTAAAACACGTTTTCCTTCGCCACGCTTACATATTGATTCAAAAAATTATGATTTTTGGAATCTAGCAATAACTTGACATCCCGAATCCAACAAAAGTGAGTTCGTCGAAAACGGAGGCCGTTTGCAAAATTTCCATTTTTAAGGGCATATTTTCCACAGCGGCTATTCTGAAATTTCAACTGGTCATAACTTTTTATTCCCGCTATGAAATTTCAGTTTTTCGGATTCGTTGGAAAGATATTTTTAAATAGATTCTAATATTTTTGGTTTCGCTAAAATCCGGTTTATTTTAAATCCTGTACATTCATTTGAAATTTGAAATCGAATTTTCAAACTACCGCGCCATTTTCAATTCCTTTTATAATTAAAATAAATATTTATATTCTAACGTCGATTCAAATAAATATATACATTCTAATTCTATTTAAAATAAATTTCTCATCATCATTATTTAAAATAATTCATTTTAAATATTCAAAATTCAATAAAATTGCCAAAATAAAAAATTTAAATTGGTTCGGATTTCCGGGTTATTACAATCTCCCCCACTTAAAATCTTTTTGTCCCCGAAAATGAACGGAGCTGAAAGTTGTTTTACAAACCAACTCAACTTTCGTTGTTTTCATTATTTCTTAAGTTCTTCAACTTTTCAGTTTCAAAGAACTTTCTAATTTTTCAAAAATTTGGCTAACACCCTAAGTTTTCGAATTATTTTGCCATAACCTCCCCTGCACGGGAGCACCTGGAAAATCCTGAAATTTCCATACAGGCCTCTCCAATCCAAAAAGAAAAAGAAACAGCCAATCGGCTCATAAAATCATCCAAAACCCAAGAAATACAATAAACATGTACCTATTTGTCGGGCAAACAATTTTATTCCTCTTCTCTAGCCTCCTTGCATTGACCTGTTCGCACGTATATATGTACATGCATGCATTTCCAAATAATTTTCAATACAGTTCAATATTTGGTTCAATTTGGCCTAAATGGTTAAAAACATCAAACCAATAATCAAACAACACAATCATCAATCAATTAGTTGATTAGTTTTTCAAACAAATAATTTTATTACATATATTCAAAAATCACATTTTTGATGCCAAATCGCAACAATAAGCCCTATCTAGTTTTGGTTCTCATACCAGTCAGTTGGAATCATATAGAAATCTCACTTTCGAAATTCGAACACAAAAACTGATGATGGCGCGCCATCATCAGAATCATGTCTAGGCTACTAGAGTGTGATTCTATATCTATCCAATATATTAAAACTTCGAAATACGTTTGTAAGGCGTATATGCACAATCTTTATATATTGGATTGTCCAAATTCAATACAACTAAATATTTAAATACGTATAATACGATTTAAATTTTCAAAACAAAAATTGTTTTCATTTTAAAAATATACTCTTTACACTCGTTCTAGGATACTACTGATCCTATCTCTAACAAGTCATCCTTGTTGGATATTGCTAATCCAATCTCTGATGAATTCTTTCGTATGGTTCTAATGTGTCTTGTTCTCGAGCTCTGTAAACAAGAGCCCTGATACCACCTGAAACGACCCGAACTTCCCCGTGAAGGAAAGCACGGATTGAGTTGAGAACACGACAAATCAGAACACAAACAGAAGAACATTTCATTGTTTATTACGACAATTCCATCAGAATACAAAAATATATAGAGTATGAATTAATATTATACGTCAGAGAAATATCAGAGTTTTTGAAATTTAAATACATAGCAGCGGAAAATAATACAAAACACAAATGAAAGAGATAAACGGATACAAAGCTTTCCGGATATCGTTCCAGCTGTAAACCAAGACCCTGTGAATATAAATCTGCAAAACCAAAACTACTAGCTGCCCGTGTGGAAAATAGGGGCACCCAGAGTTTAAATTAAAACAATAAACTCCAGGTCAGTCATGTGACCGGTGTGAGAACTAAAATAGTTATTTAAAACTTTACTTTTAAAAGTGAGTAATTCAAGGGACCACGCCGTATAACACGGAACGGGTTTCCTCCCGAGAATATCAGTGCATAAAACAAACAGCGCAATGCTTTTTGTAAAAATGAAGCTATTATAAGACTTAGGTCCCATCATACAATGCAACGCAAGCCGGAGGATAGAGTTTTACCTTATAATAGCCAAACATGCTTGGTACGTTTAAAACAAATCATTTTGATACTATTATAATGTAAAGTGTATGAAAACAACTTCAAATATAAATGTATCAATCATAGATGGCATAGTATCCCATGCTACTATGTCGCCATATATAGGATTACAACTAAAACTGAAATGTCATGTATTCGAAATTGGATTTCCGTCATGAGTCGAGGCAAGGGGAAAGCTCCTCACCGCTTCAAGACACTCTAGCAAATGCCCCAGGACTATACACTCTAGGTAGCCCTTGGAATCGGCTGGGCCGGTCCTCCGTTACGTTTGAGGATTAGTTATTCCTGAACTTACGTTTCCCGGTCCTATTGGACCTATATCCATCGGCTCCGAAGAGACCGATATATCCGAGGCGCCTCACATTCCAACATCCACAAAGGTATAATAATCAATGATGTCAGGGCTAGTAAAACGCTGACACCACCCATAACTAGAAAGAAACGTCGTGTTCTCCCAGCGGTCCATATCACCTTTTTAACTCATACCGAGGTGTGAGGCACGCGAATCAACACTATACACAAAGCTACGCCACAAAGGCCATGCTTTGATCATCAACCACAACTCTGCTTTTCAACAAAAGCCTTGATCACTGCATCTCAGCATGCCACACAGACAATTCATGCCATGCGACTGATATCTATTGATATATAACCTCTGAGCTCAAACGTCTCAGAGAAGGGCATTAAGCAAGAGAATAAATTCTCCGCCGCCAAACAGATATATATTTAATAGAAATCAATCAGCACAAAATAAAATCCAATATCAAATACACAATCCATTTACAAGTCCGTTCTGGGTCTGAACGAAACTGGAGGCACCTTATACCTCGCATATCCATTGATCTCCAAATACGTCTGGACGATCACCAACTATTTCCCTCCTCTTGGGTGTACAGCCCAATCAAGATCACCACTAATCGTTCAAACGATGTGAAGACCTCCGGTCTTCAACCACCTTCTTCATCTTCGACTTATCATTGAATCAGTTATTCAGAATGGGATAGACCCGGTCTTTCCGAATAACTCGCGTATATAATAAACAAGTGCTATAAAAACACAATATACGCCTCCTTCCAATTCTGAATATTCTTTTATTTAAATATTCGCATCTTTAGGGATTTGTTCCCATTAATTTTATCAAAGATAAATTCTTTAAAATTTATTCGTTAATCTTCCTTTGGATATCATTTCAAACCAAATTAAGGTTTTCCAAACTAGTCGGGATTAGCGAACCTTACCGAAGTAATTATTTATTTTATTTCCCAATCCCAACCTATTCGTCCCATGGAGAAAAACTGTTATTACCCCATAACTAACACCATGGTGTTATCGCTAAATTTAATTACCATTTTCCGATCAAATCTAATTAAAGATTTAACTATCGCTAGGAGCAAAAATGGCGATACTCCACTCTCGATCATTTCCCAAATTTGATAATTTAAATCATCAATTCTCATTTCAATCTAATTAAAGATTCATTAAACCTCCACTTAGTTTTAATCTTCCCAAAAATCAATATTAATGATTATTTAACTTTGGAAAAGTCAAACATGTCGCATCGACAATCTACACCGTACTATTGATTTCTGCCGATATATAACCTTTAAGCTCGTACGTCTCAGAGAAGTGCGTTAAGCAAGAGAATGAATTCTCCACCCCCAAAAAGATATATATTAAGCAGAGATCAACCATACAGTTCGAAATACAACGACAGACATGTAATCCTGTCTTTTACTGGGTTAAAGAACTAATGTCATTTAAAACACAGTTCATAATAAACCCAAATCACATTCCATTAATTATGGAATCTTCACGGAAAAACAAATCAATATATAATCGATATCAATTTCCATATCCGACAAATAATATAAATGGAATAATGACAAAGCCTTTTAAATTCCATATGTATTAACAGTCTTCCCGTAACGGTAAGGATTTCGCCCATATCCGGTTTATTTTGAATCCTGTACATTCATTTGAACTTTGAAATTGAAATTTCAAACTACCGCGCCATTTTCAATTCCTTTTATAATTAAAAATAAATATTTATATTATAACGAGGCTCTATATATATACGTTCTAATTCTATTCAAAATAAATTTCTCGTTGTTATTATTTAAAATAATTCATTTTAAATATTCAAAATTCATCAAAATTGCCAAAATAAAAATTTTAATTTGACTCAGATTTCCGGGTTATTACAATCTCCCCCACTTAAAACTTTTCGTCCCTGAAAAGGAACGAAGCTGAAAGTTGTTTAACTAATCAACTCAACTTTCGCTATTTTCATTACGGCTTAAGTTCTTCAACTTTTCAGTTTCTAAGAACTTTTCAAATTTTTCAAAAATTTGGCTAACACCCTAAATTTTTGAAAAATTTCGCCATAACCTCCCCTGCACCGGGAGATTTGGGATATTTCAAATAGCCTCCCATGGCCCTCACCAATCCAAAAAGAAAAAGAAACAGCCAAGTGGCTAGCCAATCGGCTCATAAAATCATCCAAACCCAATAAATTTGTAAGCATGTACCTATTTGTCGGGCAAACAATTTTATTCTTCTGCTCTAGCCTCCTTGCTATGACCTGTTCAATGTAAATACATGTATATGCATGCCAATGCGACTAATTTTCAATACAATTCAGTATTTGATACAATTTGGCTAAATGGTTCAAATTTTAATTAATTAACCAATAATCAAACAACACAATTAGAAATCAATTTGTTGATTGTCATTTCAAACTCCTAACTTTGATATATAGTCAAAAATCACGTTTTTGATGCCAAGTCACAAAAATATATTCTAACTATATTTTGGTTCTCACACCAGTCTAATGGAAATATATAGAGATCCCACTTTCGAAACTCGAACATAAATCCACTGATGATGCAACTGCTATCATCAGTGTCATCTCTGGGCGACTAGAGTGTGATTCTATATCTACCCAATATATTAAAACTTCGAATACCCGTGGATCAGACGTATATGCAAAATATTTATATATTAGATTGTCCAAATTCAATACAAATAAATATTCTAATACGTTGGATAAGGTTTAAATTTTCAAAACAAATTCGTTTTCATTTTAAAAATATACTCTTCACACTCGTTCTAGGATACTACTGATCCCATCTCTAACGAGTCATTCTTATTGGATATTACTAATCCAATCTCTGATGAATTCTTTCGTATGGTTCTAATGTGCCTTGTTCTCCGAGCTCTGTAAACCAAAGCTCTTATACCAAGTGTAACGATAAGGATTTCGCCCAAATCCGGTTTATTTTGAATCCTGTACATTCATTTGAACTTTGAAATCGAAATTTCAAACTACTGCGCCATTTTCAATTCCTTTTATAATTAAAAATAAATATTTATATACTAACGACGCTTTATATATATACGTTCTAATTCTATTCAAAATAAATTTATCGTCGTTATTATTTAAAATAATTCATTTTAAATATTCAAAATTCATCAAAATTGCCAAAATAAAAAATTTAAATTGGCTTAGATTTCCGGGTTATTACAATCTCCCCCACTTAAAACTTTTCGTCCCCGAAAAGGAACGAAGCTGAAAGTTGTTTAACTAATCAACTCAACTTTCGCTATTTTCATTACGGCTTAAGTTCTTCAACTTTTCAGTTTCTAAGAACTTTTCAAATTTTTCAAAAATTTGGCTAACACCCTAAATTTTTGAAAAATTTCACCATAACCTCCCCTGCACCGGGAGCTTCGGGATATTTCAAATAGCCTCCCATGGCCCTCACCAATCCAAAAAGAAAAAGAAACAGCCAAGCGGCTAGCCAATCGGCTCATAAAGTCATCCAAACCCAATAAATTTGTAAACATGTACCTATTTGTCGGCAAACAATTTTATTCTTCTGCTCTAGCCTCCTTGCTATGACCTGTTCAATGTAAGTACATGTATATGCATGCCAATGCGACTAATTTTCAATACAATTCACTATTTGATACAATTTGGCTAAATGGTTCAAATTTTAATTAATTAACTAATAATCAAACAACACAATCAGCAATCAATTTGTTGATTGTCATTTCAAACTCCTAACTTTGATACATAGTCAAAAATCACGTTTTTGATGCCAAGTCACAAAAATATATTCTAACTATATTTTGGTTCTCACACTAGTCTAATGGAAATATATAGAGATCCCACTTTCGAAACTCGAACATAAATCCACTGATGATGCAGCTGCTATCATTAGTGTCATCTCTGGGCGACTAGAGTGTGATTCTATATCTACCCAATATATTAAAACTTCGAATACCCGTGGATCAGACGTATATGCAAAATCTTTATATATTAGATTGTCCAAATTCAATACAAATAAATATTCAAATACGTTGGATAAGGTTTAAATTTTCAAAACAAATTCGTTTTCATTTTAAAAATATACTCTTCACACTCGTTCTAGGATACTACTGATCCCATCTCTAACGAGTCATTCTTATTGGATATTACTAATCCAATCTCTGATGAATTCTTTCGTATGGTTCTAATGTGCCTTTTTCTCCGAGCTCTGTAAACCAAAGCTCTTATACCAAGTGTAACGATACGGATTTCGCCCAAATCCGGTTTATTTTAAATCCTGTACATTCATTGGAACTTTGAAATCGAAATTTCAAACTACCGAGCCATTTTCAATTCCTTTTATAATTAAAAATAAATATTTATATTCTAACGACGCTATATATATACACGTTCTAATTCTATCAAAATAAATTTCTCGTCGTTATTATTTAAAATAATTCATTTCAAATATTCAAAATTCATCAAAATTGCCAAAATAAAAATTTTAAATTGGCTCAGATTTCCGGGTTATTACACTTCCTCCACAGAATTTCATTTCGATTATTATCGAATCGAATTCCATTCAATTCCAATTCAATATATTAAACTGGAAAACGTTACTTTGGAAAATCCCATTAAATCTCAATAAAAAGATTTATAAATTCCAAATCAAATTTCACTGTAAATCGGTTTAAAGAACGAATGTCGTTAAAAACACAGTTCACAATAAACCCAATTCATATTCCATTTATTATCATCGGGTTAAAGAACAAGTGTTATTCAAAACACTATTCACGATAAACCCCAAAATTAAGTCTAATTCAATTCCAATTAAATATATTAATTAATTGGTATACTTCATTAAATCTAAATAAAAAGATTTAATCTTTCCTCAACTGGGTTTAAGAACTGTGTTATTGAAGACACCATTCTCGACGAACCCAAATCTCATTTGATATCAAATACAAGGCTCTGAATAGAAAATATATCGGCTTATATTCAATATAAAATTCTGAAACCAACAAATATTGCTTTGGAAATAACGATGTAAAATATATCTTCAAATTTCCATAACAATATCCGTATAATCCCGAATCCTACATCGAAATATTCCGATGATAATTTCGATTCAAATCCATTCCAATTCATATATTGGAAATTCTGGTTATTTTTAAAACCATTTCAATTCCAATATATTTATTTCTAAAAATAAATATATTATTTTTCTAGTTAATAACTAGTTCATTTCGATAAAAATATATTTTTATCTTTTCAAATATGGAATGTTTCATCCCAATTCTTTCCAAATCATTTATTGTGATTTTACACAAATTATTGATATTTATAATAATTTTATCAAGGCCCGTACAGTCCATTTCCATAAACGGCCATCGAACTGCACTTACAGCGACCTTTTTCAAATTTGATTTGGACATAATTCCAAATCCAAGCATTAGATTTCTAATTTCTCATATTCGTTAGAAAGCTCTTTCCGATACGAACCCCACGGTTCCGGTTTTAGGAGAATCCGACGGTCGGATCTCCCGTAATGTCTGTTCGAAATCAATGGTCGAAATTCGCGAACTTACGCGGTGCAACGCGTTCTATTCAGGCCATTATATATATAATATATATATATATATTATACATATTTTGTCGATTTCCATTTAAAACGTATCTTATAAATCGTTTTAAATTCGTTTTCAAAACGATTTCAACTTCATATTCAATTTCAAATCAAAATTGAATATTCCATATCATCGATATATAAATGATAATATTTTCAAATCATTATATTTCGAAATCAATTCCTTTTCGATACTCATTATAAAAACGAATAAAATCGATATAAATATCGTTCAAATCAAAATGGCGTTAATCTAATCAACACGGCTATATATATATATTTAAATATATTCGTGTCCATCCCAAATCGGACATCAAAATCAGATTTTGATTTTTATTGAATATTATTGGAAAATATTCGTTATTTTAAAATATTCATTCTTTCTGAACTGGAATCATACATAGTCAGCTACCATATAATTTGATTATATGGATTTCATATACAATACATGTACACAACAATAGTGATAAATAATCATCCATCATCCAGGGTACATTTTACACTGCATAAGCATCAAATATAAGTATTTAACGCTTATAATAGCCTGTCAATCAATCGATCGACATACAACTAAATATTGGGATTAGTGTATGTCCAATTTCATCCCAATACCCGTGTGGGGTTTTCAAACAACAAACACGGATTTATTTGTGCAGTTGGGCAATGTGTAAAATTTATCATCCCAATCAATATCAGTCAAATGTGTACATAAACAAATCGTCCGATTTGTTTATAAATATATATTTTATATACACGTTAAAAATTATATTTTTAACTATAAGGTATTTTTAACTATAAAATATTTTATTCCATTCCACATCACACAATCTGTAACGACCCGAACTTCCCCGGTCTCCGAAGAGAAGAGAAAGAACGAATTACTGTGAGGACAAGACAAATCAGAATGCAGATGGAAGAACATTTCATTGTTAATTACAACAATTCCACCAGAATACAAGAATATACAGAGTACGAATGAATAAAATACATTCAATAAATATCAGAGATTACAATACTTTACATAGCAGTGGAAAATAATACAGTACACAACTAGAAGAGATATACGGATACAAAGCTTTCCGGATATCGTTCCAGCTGTAGATCAGGATCCTGTGAATATAAATCTGCAAAACCAAAACTACTAGCTGCCCGTGTCAAAATAAAGTCACCCAGAGTTTAGGTTAAAACAATAAACTCCAGGTCAGTCATGGGACTGGTGTGAGAACTAAAACAGTTATTAATCTTTATTTTAAAGTTAGGTAAATCAAGGGACCACGCCATATAACACGGAACGGGTTTCCTCCCAAGAACACCAGTGCATAAAACAAACAGCGAAATACTAAATAAAGAAAAATGAAGCTGTTATAAGACCCAGGTCCCATCACACAATGCAACGCAAGCCGGAGGATAGGGTTTTACCTTATAACAACCAAAGCATGCTTGATACGTTTAAAACAAATCATTTGATACTATTATAAGTGCATAGTGCATAAAACAACTTCAAATCATAAGTATCAATCATAGACGGAATGGGTACCATATATCATGTCGCCATACTAGGCTCTACAATCAAAACCGCAAAGTCACGTATTTGGAAATTGGATTTCCGTCTGTGAACCGAGGCAAAAGATAGTCCTCAACCGATTCGAGACTGTCTAGCCCGAGTCTCAGGACCCAGACACAGGTGAGCCCTTGAATCCTCAGGGCCAGTCCACCGATGTGGATTAAACTTAAACCCTGAACATGAATTTCCCCGCCCTATGGGGCGTAAATGAGCCAACGAATGACTCCATCGGACCCGGATCGTCCGATCAAACCGAGGCGCCTCGCAATAGCAACAATCACATAAGTCAAACTCGTCAGGGCGTGTAAAATCACTGACGCCACTTCTAGCTTTAAAGAAACGCATGCCCTCCCTGACGTCCTCTCCCGTTTTGGTTCACACCGGGGTGTGAGGCTCGCGAATAATTGCTACACAAAGCTATGCCACACAGGCGGTGCTTTGATCATCAACCACAAGACTTTGCTTTTCAACAGTAGCCTTGATCATATTGCCACTTAGGCATGCCACACATGCAATTCACTCCATGCGTTTGATATCCATCAATATATAACCCCTGAGCTCGTACGTCTCAGAGAATGGCGTTAAGCAAGAGAATAAATTCTTCGCCGCCAAACAGATATACATTTAATAGAAATCTATCACACAGACTAAAATCCCATGTCAGACACACAGTCCATTTACACGTTCGTTCTGGGTCTGAACGAAACCGGAGGCACCTAGTACCCCGCATATCCATCGATCTCCAAGTACGTCTGGACGATCACCAACTGTTTCCATCTTCTTGGGTGTACAACCCAATCAAGATCATCAGTAATTATCCAAACGACGTGAAGATTTCCGGTCTTCGACCACCGTCTTCATCTTCGACACCACGTCGAATCAGTTATTCAGAATGGGATAAACCCGGTCTTTCTGAATAACTCGCGTATATAATAAACAAGTGTTACACAAACACAACATATGCCTCATTCCAAATCAGAATATTCTTTTATTCAAATATTCTTATACTTTGGGAAAGGTTCCCATTAATTTTATCAAAGATAAATTCTATAAATTTATTCTTAAATCTTCTTTGAATATCAATTCAAACTAGTCCGGATTAGCGAACCACACCGGAGTAATCATTTATTTTATTTCCCAGTCCCCACCTATTCATCCCATGAAGTAAAACTGGTAATACTTCATATCTAACACCACGGTGTTATCGGTAAATTCAACTACCATTTCACGTTCTAATCTAATTAAAGATTTAACTATCGCTTGGAGTAAAACTGGTGATACTCCATTCTCGATCTTTTCAATCTAATTAAAGATTCATTAAAACTCCACTTAGTTTTAATCTTTAACTGAGTTAAAGAATCAGTGTTATTTAAAACACGGTGCACGATAAACCCAAAATCACATTCCATTAATTATCGGGTTAAAGAACAACTGTTATTTAAAACACCGTTCACGATAAACCCAAAAATCAATACCAATTCAATTCCAATTAAATATTGTTTAATTGGTATACTTCATTAAATCTAAATAAAAAGATTTAACCTTTTTCTCAACTAGGTTTAAGAACAGTGTTAATGAAGACACCATTCACGACAAACCCAAATCACATTTAATATTAAATACAAGGCTCTGAATAGAAAATATATCGGCTTATATTCAATATCAAATTCTACGACCAAACAAATATCGTATTGGAAATAACGATATATATATATATATATATATATATATATCTTTTAAATTGCCATAACAATATCTGTATAATCACGAAATCCAGCAACGAAATATTCCGAAGACAATTTCGATTCAGATCCCTTCCAATGCAATTAATGGAAATTCTGGTTATTTTCAAAATCATTTCAAATCCAGTTTATTTATTCTAAAAACAAATAAATTATTATTCTAGTTCGAAACTAGTTCATTTCGATAAAAATCTATTTTTATCTTTTCAAATGTGGAGTTTTTCATCCCAATTCTTCACAAATCATTTCTTATGATTTTACACAAATTATTACTATTTTTAATAATTTTATCAAGGCCCGTACAGTCGATTTCCATCAACGGCCATCGAACTGCACTTACAGCGACCTTTTTCAAATTTGATTTGGACATAATTCCAAATCCAACCGTTAGATTTCCAATTTCTAATATTCGTTAGAAAGCTCTTTTCGATACGAACCCAACGGTTCCGGTTTTAGGAGAATCCGATGGTCGGATCTCCCGCAATATCCATTCGAAGTCAATGGTCGAAATTCACGAACTGCCGCGGCGCGGCGCGTTCTATTCCGGCCATTATATTATATATATAATATATATAATATATACTTTGTCGATTTCTTTTTAAAAAGTGCTTTATAAATCATTTCAAATTCATTTTCAAAACGGTTTCAACTTCATATTCAATTTCAAATCAAAATAAAATATTCCAATATAAATTCGTTTTAAATTCATTTCAAATCGATTTTAATTCAATTTAATTCGAATTTCAATTCTACTCAATTTAATTCGAATTTCAATTTATTTCAATTTATTTCAATTTAATTCGAATTCAATTCTATTCAATTTCAATTTCAATTTGAATTCAATTCTTCTCAATTTAATTCGAATTTCGATTATTTTCAATATAATTCAAATTTCGAAATCACTTTCAATATAATTCAAATTTCGAAAACACTTTAAACATACATTGAAAATTGCATAAAATCGATATAAATATCGTTCACGTCAAAATGGCGTCAATCTAATCAACACGGCTTCATATATTTCTATTTTCAAATATTCTATTTCAAATATTTCTTTTTCAAATATTTCTATTTCAAAACTGGAATAAGGCCCAATCAATTACCATATAATGTTAATTATATGGATTTTCTACAACACATGTACAAAGTAACAACGATAAATAATCAACCATCATCCAGAGTGCGTTTTACACTGTACAAGCATCAAATATAAATATTTAACGCTTATAACAGCCTGTTAATCAATCGATCGACACACAACTAATTATTGGGATTAGTGTATGTCATATATCATCCCAATACCCGTGTGGGGTTTCAAACAATCAAACACAGATTTTATTTGTGCAGTTGGGCGATGTGTAAAATTTATCGTCCCAATCAATATCAGTCAAATGTGTGTATATAAACAAATCGTTCGATTTGTTTATATTAATTTATTTCATTTCATATACACGTTAAAAATTCTATTTTTAACTATAAAATATTTTCCACTATAAAATATTTTATTTCGTTTCACATTACATCACACAATCAACTACACATCAAAATCAAACAAACAAGCATACAAGCCGTCCATGGTCTGTGGACGACGGGTGTCGGTTGCTACTAAACACCGTCTGCATCCTAGTATATATTATTAACTAGTAATAAAATAAATTAAAAGTGAGGAGTTCTCACAAAGGGTTCCACTCCACCGTGCTTTACTGTTGAACTGCTGAATCGCCTGAATCCATTTGTAATTCCAATACAGTTCTTTTCACGCTGTTCACAATAAAAATTATATTTTTATCACTTCATTCTAATAAATAAAAATCATATTTTTATTTCTTCTTCATATATATTTTCGACGCTTCATTCTATGTAAAAATTATATTTTTGCTTCTTCTACATAATAAAGATCGAATTTTTACTTTACTATAGATAATAAAAATCAGATTTTTATTTCACTACCTATATAAAGATCAAATCTTTACTATCTATATAATATAAAAATCGTATTTTTATTCTTTCTATATTATAAAAATCATATTTTTAATACTCTATTATATAAAGATTATATTTTTACCCTTCTACTATAATAAAAATTATATTTTTAATCTTCTACTATAATAAAGATTCTATTTTTTTTACTCTTTACATTATATAAAAAACATTACTTTCTCTTGCAAATAAATAAAAATCGAATCTTTTTGTTATACAAAAATCTAAACAATGTTATTTCACTCGAGAACTGATTTTATTTTCCTTAAAAATGATTTACATTAGGTAAAACGAAGATGAAACAAAATAAAATAACTAAAAAAAACTTACACTCTAAATTTGGGAGAGGGGAGGGGCTGCTGGGGGTTCGTCGGAGGTGGGAGCTCGGCCAGGAGCGCAGGGGTTCATCTGGGTGGCGGCGGTGGCGTTGACCTATCGAGGTGGCGCGGTTTCAGGTGGGAAGGGCTCGCGGGGGCGTGGCAGGCTAGGGGGTGGCGCGCTAGGGCTTGGGGCTGGCGATTGGAGTCGCGATGGGGGCGACGGGGAAGACAGGAGGGAGTATCGAAGAGGGGGGGGGGGTGAAGGCAGGAGGGAGAAGCGGAAGAAGGGAGTCGGCGCCGCACCACCACCTGCGGCGGCGATGGAGGGTGGAGCGTGACAGCGCTCTGCCCTTCTTTTCTTCTTCTTTTTTTCTTATCCGAACGGGGGAGAGAGGAATAGAGTGCGGGGGGGGGGGGTTATATATAATTAATTTAATTTAATTTAATTTTCAATAAAAATGTTGACTTTTTATTCAAACTCGAAACGAGACCCAACGCCTGTCGTCCGTAGCTAATTATTCCCATTCCGAACACAATGGGATATGTATCGTAAGCTGATTCGATCGTTTCGATCAGTTTTCGTCAAAATCAACATATAACTCTATATATTGAATTTGAACACGCCTTTCAATTTACCGGGGTCACATACTAAGTCGAAAAATTCCAGAAAAATATTTTCTAGCTTCGTATTAATGATACGGTCCTAACAAAACTAGTTTCGTCAGATTCCGAGACCGTTTGAAAAATGGCCATTTTCCAGTCGATTAAAATCAACTAAAAATGGTCAAACGCGTTTTCCTTTGCCACGCTCACATATTGATTCGAAAAATTACGAAATTTTAAACCTAGCAATAACTTGATATTGCGGATCCAACAAAAGTGGTTTCGTCGAAATCCGAGGTCGTTTGCAAAATTTCCATTTTTAAGGGCCAGAATTCCATAGCGACTATTCTGAAAATTCATTTGGACATATCTTTTTATCCCCGCTATGAAATTTCAATTTTTCGGATTCGTTGGAAAGATATTCTCAAATAGATTCTAATATTTTTGGTTTCACTAAAATCTGGTTTATTTTGCACCCGATATGTTCAATTGAAATTTGAAATCGAATTATCAAACTACCTCGCCATTTTCAATTCCTTTTATAATTTAAAATAAATGTTTATATTCTAACGACGACGTATATAAATATATACGTTCGAATTCTATTCAAAATAAATTTCTCGTCGATATTATTTAAAATAATTCATTTTAAATATTCAAAATTCATCAAAAGTGCCAAAATAAAAATTTTAAATTGGCTCGGTGTAACACCCCACGTCCATTAATGTCACTCACAAGGGGAATGCATTAACTTCCATGGAGGTTTTAAGTGAATATAGAACAGAAAAATTACAACAAGACAGATAATAAGTAGTACTTGGAAATCTAAAACTTTATTTTATTGCAGCGGAAATTAAACATGTTTGTTACATCATAAAACCATAAATCAGAGTCAAGTACAATATCCATCTTGATAAACAAAATACATAATCCCATTACATAAATAGCCATTAAAGAAGATAACAAGCTGGACTTTACTTCAACGGTCCAAGCTTTCCAAAAGAGAGATAAAGCAATCCAATCAAACTCCGCTTGAGCTGGGTCCACCCTAAGGACCTGGAGGGGGAAAAAGGATAAAAATGGAGGGGGTCAGACATAAAGTCTGGCGAGTATGATAATTCTAACAATACTATTATCAAAATAACTAGACTAAGGCATAAGCTGGAAAACAAGGAAATGTCTATGAACTATTGGGTATGAAAAAGCAGATAAAGATAACGTTAAAGGCACACCTAATTACTAACGAATAATTACTACACTGCACCACACCAGTCACCCTCAAAGTTGGTCCCACTTGCTCCACTTAGAAATTTTATAAATAGCCTTGCGTACCCCTAGCTGACTACATAGGTGCCGTCTGCCCCTATCCCCGCTAGGTGTACCCCACTACTCACTTTCGATCGGCTCCCTACTCGTAGATACCCGTGCTGGCCCCACAGTGGGGTGTATCACTCCCCTAAAGTTGCAACCCGATACAACTTGAGAATGCACGGCTTATACCTACACGATGCAACAACGTCTTACCTACCAGCCCGGGTCCACACACGCATATGAAACCCGTTGGACTTGCGTTGCCACCGCTACCCCGTTTGGCCTCTTATAGTCAAGCCCATCATGCGTGTCCCGTCCTCGACTTGGGTCGAGCCCACAAAGATACGTTTGGGATACTGGTTGAAATGGACCCCCACAAGCTATCCACCTAAGCTTGTCCCACTAGTATATCCCACTTAACCCTCTTAGTCATGTTCATTTACATGTGTGTTTGGTTAAGTCCTACTAACCGTATTTCAAATGCCACTAAAGGCAACCACTAGATTCCTCATGCCACCCAAGGCACCTACTTAACCCCCATGTCCCACCTTACATGTTTATCTGGTTAAGTATTTCTTAATTCATTCAGGCCATAACCTCATAAAGACCTCTCACATTAGACTGACATTTATGGCAGCTGGATTTGCCGGGCGGGTCCAGGCAGTCTTACACCATAAAAGAGTCTAACCTCGTGTCTTTACAACTGTTATGCTTTAGTTTGGCCTAGGACCTCTCACATTGGGCTGACATTTGTGACTACTGGATTTGTCGGGCGGGTCCGGGCAGGTTTATGTCACAAACGAATCCAACCTCGTGTCCTAAGCATTGATTATCACTTATAATCTTTTACCCCAGTTTAAATATATCCCTATTCAAATTATTATTTAAGTCCACTTTTAATGATGTCCATAATTGACTCAATTATGGCCATCCACTTATGGTATGCAAAATCATATCAATTGCACCCCAATTTCTTAATATTAAATCCTTAATATTACCCCTACCCCACGTTATATATTCGCTTATTCAACGCAAAATTTACGTTAGACTCGAATAGTCTAACTCATAGCACAAAGATAACTTATCACAACATATAGACAAATAAAATGAATCTAATCATAATAGGGGTGAAACTTGCATAAAACTACACATGTCATGGATCTAAAGGTGTCAACTTGTTTGGTAAAATGTCACAACTTAAATGATATGATCATAACCCAAATTCATGTATAAACTTGCATATGTGGTTTTATGCAACATAATGATGGTGTGAACTAGCATCTAATACATAGAATTCACATATGTCATAGCATAATTCTAGATCTAAATAGATGTCATGGCATATGTTCATAATCTTTACTAATCAATCTAAACTTGCATACATGATTTGTCATATAGATCAACATAGCCCAAATAATATCAACATTATGATTTGATTAACATGAACTAATTAGCATAGATAATAACATCATGACTTTATAACATGTATGATTTATCACAACTTAGCATAGAAAATTACAACCTATACAATATCATCATAGCATGATTTACAACATATAGGATATCATCATCACATAACATAGGATTTACAACATACATGATAGCATAAGGTTTACAACAACTTATATGACAATTCACATCATTTTCTTATGATCCAAATCACAACTTAATCTAATTAGTTTGCAATAATCTTGTTAAGATCATCATACTCACAATTAGAGAAGAAAGAGAGTCTTGATTTGCTTTAGAGTTGAGTAGAATTAGTGTTTTGATTAGCTTTCTTCCTTCTTAGTTGGCGGCGACTACACTGAGTTCCATGGCGGCGGTATGACGGTGGCTATTCTATTTTTCATGTGAACTAGAGTGAGAGACTACCTAGGTATTTATAGAGTTTAGGATTTATTTAGGCCGTCAGATCAACTCAGAACTAACCTGAACCGTTTAATTTGCCAACTCAGCCCTAAAGACACATCAGCAGCTCAAGATTGGGCTCAGTCAAACCCTAGCCGACTGGACCAGGTCGACTGCCCAGTCGACTCCCCAGTCGACCTAGGGGGTGTCGACTGCCCAGTCGACTCCCCAGTCGACCTGGGGTGCTGGGCGGGAAATTTCCCGCCTAGCCTGTTTGACTTCGAATTTTGAATTTTAAATTTTCTGAAATCTGTTTTGAATTTTCTGAAATTTCCGATGGCCATAACTTCTTCATACGAAGTCCAAATCACGCAAACTCGTACTCTATTTCAACCAGAATTCCGAGACGAACACAATGGCGCAACCCGTTTCCCACAATTCTCACGTCTGAGATTAGTTATTCTTTAATTTGTGAATATTAATATTAACAGAATTATAGGGTGTTACATTCTCCCCTCCTTAAAGGATTTCGACCTCGAAATATTCAAGTCAAGAAGAATGTATATCCTAACATCCAATCGTCCATCTACTCAACCATCAAACACAGACATCTATTGTCCTTATAGACTTCTAATGCTTTCATGTTTAAATGCACAGTGTGTGTATAGGTCCATATCTAATGCAAAATCAGGCGGTCCACTGATTCAGTTGACCTCCTTAATGCAAATCATGATAGTGCCATGCGTCCATTATGTATGAAAAAGTTCCTTAATGCTACATATTATCTCTATATGCGTGCATAATCATCATCTGAATTCAGCATCCATATGATAAAAAAATCCTCATACATCCATTTTACTAAATACATCCATATATATGCAATATGCAATATGAAGTGACTGAGCCGATCTAGTGCCTAATAGTGTGTGTATATGCGTCCACGAGCAACCACTAGCAAACACTTGCATCCACTTTGCATCCATCATACATAACATGTCTCAAACACATGTTTCAACCATAGGATTATCCTAACTAAAGGTCAAGGATACTAGCGAGAGGATACTCTAAAGATAAGATAAGTACAAGCTAAGCGATAGAGGAGAAATTAAAAGACATACCCTCAAAAAGAAAAGGGTATCGTGAACACATCTTTTCTTATGTCTCCCAAGGAGCGTTGCTCTCATCATCTCCCCATTGCACTTTGACTAGTCTGATCTCTCGATTCCTCAACTTCTTGATCTCCGACCCAAGAATGCATGTAGGAGCTCGTCGAATCGTCGCATCACGCTCTATCTCCACCTCTCTAAGCAAGCTCGGCTCTACCACTTCCGCGGTCTCGTGCAAGCACTTCCTCAAATGTGACACATGGAATACGTCGTGTACACCACTAAGTCTCTCAGGCAACTCCACTCTATACGCCATATGTCCAACCTTCTCCTTAATAGGAAACGGCCCTACGAACCTTGGTGCTAATTTTCCAACGGACCCAAAGCGAACAACGTTCCGTAATGGAGACACTTTGATAAAGACCATGTCCCCAACATCAAACTCAAGATCAGTCCTCCTCTTATCCGCATAAGATTTCTACCTATCTTGCGCTGCTTTCATCCTCCTTCGAATCAAGTCGATCTTCTCCGATGTCTCCCTAATCATATCGGGCCCAAGTAAAATCTTATCCATAGATTCCCACCAACACGTAGGTGAACGACAAGGTCGTCCATAAAGAGCTTCGAAAGGTGCCATGCCAATGTTAGTCTGAAAGCTATTATTATATGCGAACTCCACCAATGGAAGATGCTCTTCCCATGTACCCCCAAAGTCTAGGATACATAGCCTCAAAAGGACCTCTAGAATACGATTCACCCTTTCGGTCTGGCCGTCCGTTTGAGGATGATATGCGGTGCTCAAACATAACTGAGTCCCTACCGCTTCTTGCAAGCTCCTCCGAAATTCGCTAGTGAAAATAGGATCGCGGTCGCTCACTATGCTAGAAGGAACACCGTGCAAACGAAATATCTCTCGGACGTACACAGAAGCTAACCATGGAGCAGTCCTCTTACTCTTCACGGGAATAAAATGGGCGCTCTTAGTAAGTCTGTCTACTATAACCCAAATCCCCGTATTACCCTTCCTTGATCTTGGTAATCCATCCACAAAGTCCATAGAGATACTTTCCCACTTCCATAGTGGAACCTCCAATGGGTGAAGCAACCTACCGGGTTTCTTTTGCTCCGCTTTTACTTGTTGGCACACCAAGCATCTGGCGACATACTCGGCCGCGTCCCTCTTCATACCAGCCCAAAAGAAAACTCGCTTCATGTCTTTGTACATCTTGTCCCCGTCGGGATGAATGGCCATCTTCGAATGATGTGCTTCGTCAAGAATAGCCTTCCTCAAACCTTCGTCTCGAGGTACACAAAGTCTACTATCCCTACATAACCAACCCTTATCATCTAGGGTATACCTACGGAGATGGCTTGATGACTCCCCTCTTCTGAGCTTTTCTACTAACTCAACCAACTGTGGGTCGTCTCGTTGTGCCTCACCAATCCGTCCCAAAAGCGTAGGTCTGACCTCCAAGGATGCTAGCAAACCAGGTACAAAGTCAACGGAAGGTCTAAAGTCAAACATAGAGATGAATTCTAAGTTTCGCCGCTCAACAAACAACGGACTCAAGGACAGCCTCTTCCTACTTAAGGTGTCTGCCACCACGTTACCCTTGCCAGGGGTATATGCTATTCCGAAATCGTAGGACGCTAAGAACTCCATCCACCTTTGCTGCCTTAAGTTCAAGTCCTTCTGAGAGAACAAGTATTTTAAAGATTTGTGGTCAGTGAATAATTCGAATTTCTCGCCAAGAAGATAATGACGCCAAGACTTAAGCGCGAAAACAATAGCGGCCAACTCTAGGTCATGTGCAGGGTAATTTCTTTCATGCACTCTCAACTGCCTTCCACCATAGGCTATTACCCTTCCCTCTTGCATTAGGACTGCGCCTAGTCCTGTCCCACAAGCGTCAGTATAAACGGTAAATGGCTTACTCCCATCTGGCAATACTAAGACTGGGGCTGAAGTCAAAGCTCTCTTTAAACGTTGGAACGCATCATCACAATCTACGTCCCATGCGAAGACTAGGTTCTTCTTCGTCAGGCGTGTTAATGGAGCTGATATCTTTGCGAAGTCTTTGATAAACTTCCTATAGTAGCCAGCCAACCCCAAGAAACTCCTTACTTCGGTGGCATTTTTAGGGACCTTCCAATCTTGGATGGCCACCACCTTCGCGGGATCCACAGCTATCCCTTCTTTGGAAACCACGTGCCCTAAGAATCGCACTTCCTCTCTCCAGAAGTGACACTTAGTAAATTTAGCTTTAAGGTTATGCGCTCGTAGAGTCTCCAACACTTCCCTAAGATGTAGGGCATGCTCTTCTTCATTCTTAGAAAAGATCAAGATGTCATCTACAAAGACTACCACGAATTTGTTAAGGTACTCCCTAAACACCCTACTCATCAAGTCAACAAAGTATGCGGGGGCGTTTGTCAAACCGAAGGGCATCACTAGCCATTCATAGAAACCGTCCGGAGTCCTAAAGGCAGTCTTGTCTATGCTATCCTCAGCCACTCTCAACTGATGGAAACCAGTGGCTAAGTCCAACTGTGAAAACACTGAGGTGCCAACTAACTGATCGAAGAGATCGTCAATCCTCGGCAGTGGGTGTCTGTTCTTCTTAGTAAGCTTATTAAGTTCTCTATAGTCCACACAAAGTCTAAGGGACCCATCCGCCTTCGTGGCAAATACTACTAGAGCACCCCACTCCGATATACTATGTCTTATGAACCCCTTCTCAATCAACTCCTTCACTTGCTTATCGAGTTCCCTCCTTTCACGTGGAGCCATGTGGCGTACTGGCAAAGATACTGGTTTTGCATTATCCACAAGATATATTCGAAAATCTATCTCCCGCTTCGAAGGCAAGCCCTTCACCTCCTCCAACACATCCGAGTATTCTCGGACCACTCTAACAGATCGTAGATTCTCCATAGATGCGTCAAGCGATTCTAGATAACTTAGCATAACGGAATTTATGGGTCACAAAATATTTCGAGAGCGTTGCCAAGGCGAGTCATGAGCCTAACTACTCTCCTTTCACAATCAAGAACGGACCCATTTCTGGATAACCAATCCATTCCTAAAATTAGCCCATAGCCCGTGAAGCCCAAAACATAAGCATCACATCTAAACTCAACGCTAAGTATAGAAATTTTCAAATCCAAACACATCATGGACAAATAAGTTGAGCCCTCAATTGGATTCGAAACAACTAAGGGATCCTCTACTAAACTGGTGTTTAAGTGCAGTGATTCAACTAATGATGTAGAGATAAACGAATGTGATGCGCCCGAATCGAATAAGGTACGGACATGATGATCAAACAGAAAAACTAAGCTTTCAACAAAAATGGTTCTACCTCGTTCTTGCAGCGGTGGGACTGCGAGAGCCTGAACTTGTCCCCTTGCCTGCCCTGGTGCCATAAGAGCCTGCACCTGTCCTCCCGAGGTAGCTCCTGCCCTCTGCCCCTTCTTTAGGCAGTCCTTCACTAGATGTCCCGCTTCGCCACAGTGAAAACAGCCAGTCTTCTTTTTCTTTCGGCAATCCTTGCTGAGATGGCCTGGTGTCCCATAGTTAAAACATTTCTTCTTTCCCTTGCCATTATTGTCTTTACCACCCTTCTTGTTTTGCTGTTGTGGTTTCTTCTGATCTCCTTTCTTCTCGGGTGCCTTATCAAATTTAACGCCTTTCTCCTCGTGCATGAGTGCCATATCTACTAGCTTCTCAAAGGTGGCCCCCATAGGGATGTGGGTCATAGACAACCCTTGCAACGGTTCATTCAATCCATTAACGAACCTCAGAGCCTTCTTCTCCGACGTGTTCACTAAGTCCAAGCCAAACCTTGCTAACTGATTAAATTTGTTAACATATTCTTTCACTGATGAGCTTCCTTGCTTCAATGTCAAGAACCTTTCCATATATAAATTCTCTTCTGCCCTTGAGAGAAACTTTGCCTCAAACCTACGTCTGAAATCCGCCCAAGAGTCAACAGGACGCTCCCCATTAGTGACCTCCCACCAAAACGAGGTCTTTCCCTTCATTAACCCAGTTGCTAATTTGACTTTCCTCCCTTCTTCTACTTCAAAGATTTCTAGCAATTATTCCACCCCCTTAAGAAAATCTCTAGCTTCCACAAACGTTTCTGACCCTTGAAAAGGTTTTCCACCCATAGCCTTAAATTCCTTACAGGTCTTTGCAAAAGTATCTACGCGAGGAGGAGGAGGAGGAGCGGGTGCAACTGGTGGTGGAGGAACATTGGATGGACCTGCAGCGGCCCTAGCCTCTAATAACCTCCTATACCATCCTGGTATCGTTACACCATCCGGAAGGTTAAAATCTTCAGCCATGCTGAAACGAAAAAGGAAAGATTCAAAATGGAGAATTCGAAAGATAAAGATATATGGCTATTGGGGATTATGTTTTTCATAAAAACTTTCCTCTTTAAATTACTCATCAAGACATGTTTTTGAAAACACTTCTTCCAAAAATACTTTAGAAAAATAGTTTTTCTAAAAAATTTATCTGTTCTGGTAACCTTAAGCTCTGATACCACGTGTAACACCCCACGTCCATTGATGTCACTCACAAGGGGAATGCATTAACTTCCATGGAGGTTTTAAGTGAATATAGAAAAGAAAAATTACAACAAGACAGATAATAAGTAGTACTTGGAAATCTAAAACTTTATTTTATTGCAGCGGAAATTAAACATGTTTGTTACATTATAAAACCATAAATCAGAGTCAAGTACAATATCCATCTTGATAAACAAAATACATAATCCCATTACATAAATAGCCATTAAAGAAGATAACAAGCTGGACTTTACTTCAACGGTCCAAACTTTCCAAAAGAGAGATAAACCAATCCAATCAAACTCCTCTAGAGCAGGGTCCACCCTGAGGACCTGGAGGGGGAAAAAGGATAGAAATGGAGGGGGTCAGACATAAAGTCTGGCGAGTATAATAATTCTAACAATACTATTATCAAAATAACTAGACTAAGGCATAAGCCCGAAAACATGGAAATGTCTATGAACTATTGGGTATGGAAAAGCAGATAAAGATAACGTTAAAGGCACAACTAATTACTAACGAATAATTACTACACTGCACCACACCAGTCACCCTCAAAGTTGATCCCACTTGCTCCACTTAGAAATTTTATAAATAGCCTTGCGTACCCCTAACTGACTACATAGGTGCCGTCTGCCCCTATCTCCGCTAGGTGTACCCCACTACCCACTTTCGATCGGCTCCTTACTCGTAGATACCCGTGCTGGCCCCACAGTGGGGTGTATCACTCCCCTAAAGTGGCAACATGATACAACTTGAGAATGCACGGCTTATACCTACACGATGCAACAACGTCTTACCTACCAGCCCAGGTCCACACACGCATATGAAACCCATTGGACTTGCGTTGCCACCGCTACCCCGTTTGGCCTCTTATAGTCAAGCCCATCATGCGTGTCCCGTCCTCGACTTGGGTCGAGCCCACAAAGGTACGTTTGGGATACTGGTTGAAATGGGCCCCCACAAGCTATCCACCTAAGCTTGTCCCACTAGTATATCCCACTTAACCCTCTTAGTCATGTTCATTTACATGTGTGTTTGGTTAAGTCCTACTAATCGTATTTCAAATGCCACTAAAGGCAACCACTAGATTCCTCATGCCACCCAAGGCACCTACTTAACCCCCATGTCCCACCTTACATGTTTATCTGGTTAAGTATTTCTTAATTCATTCAGGCCATAACCTCATAAAGATCTCTCACATTAGACTGGCATTTATGGCAGCTGGATTTGTCGGGCGGGTCCGGGCAGTCTTACACCATAAAAGAGTCTAACCTCGTGTCTTTACAACTGTTATGCTTTAGTTTGGCCTAGGACCTCTCACATTGGGCTGACATTTGTGACTACTGGATTTGTCGGGCGGGTCCGGGCAGGTTTACGTCACAAACGAATCCAACCTCGTGTCCTAAGCATTGATTATCACTTATAATCTTTTACCCCAGTTTAAATATATCCCTATTCAAATTATTATTTAAGTCCACTTTTAATGATGTCCATAATTGACTCAATTATGGCCATCCACTTATGGTATGCAAAATCATATCAATTGCACCCCAATTTCTTAATATTAAATCCTTAATATTACCCCTACCCCACGTTATACGTTCGCTTATTCAACGCAAAATTTACGTTAGACTCGAATAGTCTAACTCATAGCACAAAGATAACTTATCACAACATATAGACAAATAAAATGAATCTAATCATAATAGGGGTGAAACTTGCATAAAACTACACATGTCATGGATCTAAAGGTGTCAACTTGTTTGGTAAAATGTCACAACTTAAATGATATGATCATAACCCAAATTCATGTATAAACTTGCATATGTGGTTTTATGCAACATAATGATGGTGTGAACTAGCATCTAATACATAGAATTCACATATGTCATAGCATAATTCTAGATCTAAATAGATGTCATGGCATATGTTCATAATCTTTACTAATCAATCTAAACTTGCATACATGATTTGTCATATAGATCAACATAGCCCAAATAATATCAACATTATGATTTGATTAACATGAACTAATTAGCATAGATAATAACATCATGACTTTATAACATGTATGATTTATCACAACTTAGCATAGAAAATTACAACTTATACAATATCATCATAGCATGATTTACAACATATAGGATATCATCATCACATAACATAGGATTTACAACATACATGATAGCATAAGGTTTACAACAACATATATGACAATTCACATCATTTTCTTATGATCCAAATCACAACTTAATCTAATTAGTTTGCAATAATCTTGTTAAGATCATCATACTCACAATTAGAGAAGAAAGAGAGTCTTGATTTGCTTTAGAGTTGAGTAGAATTAGGGTTTTGATTAGCTTTCTTCCTTCTTAGTTGGCGGCGGCTACACTGAGTTCCATGGCGGCGGTATGACGGTGGCTATTCTATTTTTCATGTGAATTAGAGTGAGAGACTACCTAGGTATTTATAGAGTTTATGATTTATTTAGGCCGTCAGATCAACTCAGAACTAACCTGAACCGTTTAATTTGCCAACTCAGCCCTAAAGACACATCAGCAGCTCATGATTGGGCTCAGTCAAACCCTAGACGACTGGACCAGGTCGACTGCCCAGTCGACTCCCCAGTCGACCTGGAGGGGGTGTCGACTGCCCAGTCAACCTGGGGTGCTGGGCGGGAAATTTCCCGCCTAGCCTGTTTGACTTCGAATTTTGAATTTTAAATTTTCTGAAATCTGTTTTGAATTTTCTGAAACTTCCGATGGCCATAACTTCTTCATACGAAGTCCAAATCACGCAAACTCGGACTCTATTTCAACCAGAATTCCGAGACGAACACAATGGCGCAACCCGTTTCCCACAATTTTCACGTCTGAGATTAGTTATTCTTTAATTTTTGAATATTAATATTAACAGAATTACGGGGTGTTACCCTCGGATTTCCGGGTTATTACAATCTCCCCTACTTAAAACTTTTCGTCCCCGAAAAGGAACGAAGCCGAAAGTTATTTTAAAAACCAACTCAACTTTCATTATTTTCATTACGGCTTAAGTTCTTCAACTTTTCAGTTTCTAAGAACTTTTCAAATTTTTCAAAAATTTGACTAACACCCTAAATTTTCGAATTTTTTTGCCATAACCTCCCCTGCACCGGGGACTTCGGGATATTTCATATAGCCTCCCGTGGCCTTCTTCAATCCAAAAGAAAAAGAAAAAGCCAAGCGGCTAGCCAATCGGCTCATAAAATCATCATCACCCAAACAAAATAGTAAATTATGGTAAACATGTACCTATTTGTCGGGCAAACAATTTTATTCTTCTACACTAGCCACCTTGCTATGACCTGTTCAATGTATGCACATGTACATGCATGCAATGCGACTAATTTTCAATACAACTCACTAATTGGTTCAAATTGACATAATGGTTCAAAATTCTAATTAATCAAAATAATAATCAAACAACACATCCAGCAATCAATTAGTTGATTAATGTTTCAGATCCATAATTTTGATATATAGTCAAACAATCACATTTTTGATGCCAAATCACAACAATAGGCACTATCTAATTTTGGTTCTCACACCAGTCAATTGGAAATATATAGAAATTCCACCTTCGCTACTCGAACACTAATTCTGATGATGAAGCTTCAATCATCAGAACCATCTCCGGGCGACTAGAATGTGATTCTATATCTATCTAGTATATTAAAACTTCAAATACACGCGAATCAGACGTATACACAAAGTCTTTATATACTTGATTGTCCAAATCAATATAAATAAATAATCAAATACTAATAATTGATTTAAATTTTCAAAACAAAAATTTGTTTTCATTCTAAAAATAAACTCTTCACACTCATTCTAGGATACTACTGATCCCATCTCTATCGAGTCATTCCCGTTGGATATTACTAATCCAATTTCTGATGAATTCTTTCGTTTGGTTCTAATGTGTCTTGTTCTCTGAGCTTTGTTAACCAAAGCTCTGATACCAAGCTGTAACGACCCGAACTTCCCCGGTCTCTGAAGAGAAGAGAAAGAACGAATTACTGTGAGGACAAGACAAATCAGAACGCAGACGGAAGAACATTTCATTGTTAATTACAACAATTCCACCAGAATACAAGAATATACAGAGTACGAATGAATAAAATACATTCAATAAATATCAGAGATTACAATACATTACATAGCAGCGAAAAATAATACAATACACAACTAGAAGAGATATACGAATACAAAGCTTTCCGGATATCGTTCCAGCTGTAGACAAGGATCCTGTGAATATAAATCTGCAAAACCAAAACTACTAGCTGCCCGTGTCAAAATAAGGGCACCCAGAGTTTAGGTTAAAAAAATAAACTCCAGGTCAGTCATGGGACTGGTGTGAGAACTAAAACAGTTATTAATCTTTATTTTAAAGTTAGGTAAATCAAGGGACCACGCCGTATAACACGGAACGGGTTTCTTCCCAAGAACACCAGTGCATAAAACAAACAGTGCAATGCTAAATAAAGAAAAATGAAGCTGTTATAAGACCCAGGTCCCATCACACAATGCAACGCAAGCCGGAGGATAGGGTTTTACCTTATAACAGCCAAAGCATGCTTGATACGTTTAAAACAAATCATTTGATACTATTATAAGTGCATAGTGTATAAAACAACTTCAAATCATAAGTATCAATCATAGACGGCATGGGTACCATATATCATGTCGCCATACTAGGCTCTACAATCAAAACCGCAAAGTCACGTATTTGGAAATTGGATTTCCGTCTGTGAACCGAGGCAAAAGATAGTCCTCTACCGATTCGAGACTGTCTAGCCCGAGTCTCAGGACCCAAACACAGGTGAGCCCTTGGATCCTCAGGGCCAGTCCACCGATGTGGATTAAACTTAAACCCTGAACATGTGTTTCCCCGCCCTATGGGGCGTAAATGAGCCAACGAATGACTCCATCGGACCCGGATCGTCCGATCAAACCGAGGTGCCTCGCAACAACAACAAGCACATAAGTCAAACTCGTCAGGGCGTGTAAAACCACTGACGCCACTTCTAGCTAGAAAGAAACGCATGCCCTCCCTGACGTCCTCTCCTGTTTTGGTTCACACCGGGGTGTGAGGCTCGCGAATCAACGCTACACAAAGCTATGCCACACAGGCGGTGCTTTGATCATCAACCACAAGACTTTGCTTTTCAACAGAAGCCTTGATCGTATTGCCACTTAGGCATGCCACACAGGCAATTCACTCCATGCGTTTGATATCCATCAATATATAACCCCTGAGCTCGTACGTCTCAGAGAAGGGCGTTAAGCAAGAGAATAAATTCTCTGCCGCCAAACAGATATACATTTAATAGAATTCAATCACACAGACTAAAATCCCATGTCAGACACACAGTCCATTTACACGTTCGTTCTGGGTCTGAACGAAACCGGAGGCACCTAGTACCCCGCATATCCATCGATCTCCAAGTACGTCTGGACGATCACCAACTGTTTCCATCTTCTTGGGTGTACAGCCCAATCAAGATCATCAATAATTATCCAGACGACGTGAAGATTTCCGGTCTTCAACCACCGTCTTCATCTTCGACACCACGTCGAATCAGTTATTCAGAATGGGATAAACCCGGTCTTTCTGAATAACTCGCGTATGTAATAAACAAGTGTTACACAAACACAACATACGCCTCATTCCAATTCAGAATATTCTTTTATTCAAATATTCTTATACCATGGGAAAGGTTCCCATTAATTTTATCAAAGATAAATTCTTTAAATTTATTCTTAAATCATCTTTGAATATCAATTCAAACTAGTCGGGATTAGCGAACCACACCGGAGTAATCATTTATTTTATTTCCCAATCCCCACCTATTCATCCCATGAAGTAAAACGGGTAATACTTCATATCTAACACCACGGTGTTATCGGTAAATTCAATTACCATTTCACGTTCTAATCTAATTAAAGATTTAACTATCGCTTGGAGTAAAACTGGTGATACTCGATTCTCGATCTTTTCAATCTAATTAAAGATTCATTAAAACTCCACTTAGTTTTAATCTTTAATTGGGTTAAAGAATCAGTGTTATTTAAAACACGGTTCACGATAAACCCAAAATCACATTCCATTAATTATCGGGTTAAAGAACGAGTGTTATTTAAAACACCGTTCACGATAAACCCAAAAATCAATACCAATTCAATTCCAATTAAATATTATTTAATTGGTATAATTCATTAAATCTAAATAAAAAGATTTAACCTTTTTCTCAACTAGGTTTAAGAACAATGTTAATGAAGACACCATTCACGACAAACCCAAATCACATTTAATATTAAATACAAGGCTCTGAATAGAAAATATATCGGCTTATACTCAATATCAAATTCTACGACCAAACAAATATCGTATTGGAAATAACGATATATATATCTTTCAAATTTCCATAACAATATCTGTATAATCACGAAATCCAGCAACGAAATATTCCGAAGACAATTTCGATTCAGATCCCTTCCAATGCAATTAATGGAAATTCTGGTTATTTTCAAAACCATTTCAAATCCAGTTTATTTATTCTAAAAACAAATAAATAATTATTCTAGTTCAAAACTAGTTCATTTCGATAAAAATTTATTTTTATCTTTTCAAATGTGGAGTTTTTCATCCCAATTCTTCACAAATCATTTCTTATGATTTTACACAAATTATTACTATTTTTAATAATTTTATCAAGGCCCGTACAGTCGATTTCCATCAACGGCCATCGAACTGCACTTACAACGACCTTTTTCAAATTTGATTTGGACATAATTCCAAATTCAACTGTTAGATTTGCAATTTCTAATATTCGTTAGAAAGCTCTTTTCGATACGAACCCAACGGTTCCGGTTTTAGGAGAATCCGACGGTCGGATCTCCCGCAATATCCATTCGAAGTCAATGGTCGAAATTCACGAACTGCCGCGGCGTGGCGCGTTCTATTCCGGCCATTATATTATATATATAATATATATAATATATACTTTGTCGATTTCTTTTTAAAACGTGGTTTATAAATCGTTTCAAATTCATTTTCAAAACGGTTTCAACTTCATATTCAATTTCAAATCAAAATTGAATATTCTAATATAAATTCGTTTTAAATTCATTTCAAATCGATTTCAATTCAATTTCAATTCAATTTCAATTTAATTCGAATTTCAATTCTACTCAATTTAATTCGAATTTCAATTTATTTCAATTTAATTCGAATTCAATTCTATTCAATTTCAATTTGAATTCAATTTCAATTTGAATTCAATTCTTCTCAATTTAATTCGAATTTCGATTATTTTCAATATAATTCAAATTTCGAAATCACTTTCAATATAATTCAAATTTCGAAAACACTTTAAACATACATTGAAAATTGCATAAAATCGATATAAATATCGTTCACGTCAAAATGGCGTCAATCTAATCAACAAGGCTTCATATATTTCTATTTTCAAATATTCTATTTCAAATATTTCTTTTTCAAATATTTCTATTTCAAAACTGGAATGAGGCCCAATCAATTACCATATAATGTTAATTATATGGATTTTATACAACACATGTACAAAATAACAACGATAAATAATCAACCATCATCCAGAGTGCGTTTTACACTGTACAAGCATCAAATATAAATATTTAACGCTTTTAACAGCCTGTTAATCAATCGATCGACACACAACTAATTATTGGGATTAGTGTAAGTCCTATATCATCCCAATACCCGTGTGGGGTTTCAAACAATCAAACACATATTTTATTTGTGCAGTTGGGCGATGTGTAAAATTTATCGTCCCAATCAATATCAGTCAAATGTGTGTATATAAACAAATCGTTCGATTTGTTTATATTAATTTATTTCATTTCATATACACGTTAAAAATTCTATTTTTAACTATAAAATATTTTCCACTATAAAATATTTTATTTCGTTTCATATTACATCACACAATCAACTACACATCAAAATCAAACAAACAAGCATACAAGCCGTCCATGGTCTGTGGACGACGGGTGTCGGGTGCTACTAAACACCGTCTGCATCCTAGTATATATTATTAACTAGCAATAAAATAAAATAAAAGTGAGGAGTTCTCACAGAGGGTTCCACTCCGCCGTGCTTTACTGTTGAACTGCTGAATCGCCTGAATCCATTTGTAATTCCAATACAGTTCTTTTCACGCTGTTCACAATAAAAATTATATTTTTATCACTTCATTCTAATAAATAAAAATCATATTTTTATTTCTTCTTCATATATATTTTCGACGCTTCATTCTATGTAAAAATTATATTTTTGCTTCTTCTACATAATAAAGATCGAATTTTTACTTTACTATATATAATAAAAATCAGATTTTTATTTCACTACATATATAAAGATCAAATCTTTACTATCTATATAATATAAAAATCGTATTTTTATTCTTTCTATATTATAAAAATCATATTTTTAATACTCTATTATATAAAGATTATATTTTTACCTTTCTACTATAATAAAAATTATATTTTTAATCTTCTACTATAATAAAGATTCTATTTTTTTTACTCTTTACATTATATATAAAATCATTACTTTCTTTTGCAAATGAATAAATAAAAATCAAATCTTTTTGTTATACAAAAATCTAAACAATGTTATTTCACTCGAGAACTGATTTTATTTTCCTTGAAAATGATTTACATTAGGTAAAACGAAGATGAAACAAAATAAAATAACTAAAAAAAACTTTCAGTCGAAAGTTGGGAGAGGGGAGGGGCTGCTGGGGGTTCGTCGGAGGTGGGAGCTCGGCCAGGAGCGCAGGGGTTCATCTGGGTGGCGGCGGTGGCGTTGACCTATCGAGGTGGCGCGGTTTCAGGTGGGAAGGGCTCGCGGGGGCGTGGCAGGCTAGGGGGTGGCGCGCTAGGGCTTGGGGCTGGCGATTGGAGTCGCGATGGGGGGGGCGACGGGGAAGACATGAGGGAGAATTGAAGAGGGGGGGGTGAAGGCAGGAGGGAGAAGCGGTAGAAGGGAGGGTCGGCGCCGCTCCACCACCTGCGGCGGCGATGGAGGGTGGAGCGCGACAGCGCTCTGCCCTTCTTCTCTTCTTCTTTTTTCTTATCTGAACGGGGGAGAGAGGAATAGAGTGGGGGGTTATATATAATTAATTTAATTTAATTTTCAATAAAAATGTTGACTTTTTATTCAAACTCGAAACGAGACCCACCGCATGTCGTCCATAGCTAATTACTCTTATTCCGAACACAATGGGATATGTATCGTAAGCTGATTCGATCGTTTCGATCAGTTTTTGTCAAAATCAACATATAACTCTATATATTGAACTTGAACACGCCTTTCAATTTACCGGGGTCACGTACTAAGTCGAAAAATTCCAGAAAAATATTTTCTAGCTTTGTATTAACGATACAGTCCTAACAAAACTAGTTTCGTCAGATTCAGAGACCGTTTGAAAAATGGCCATTTTCCAGTCGATTAAAATCAACTAAAAATGGTCAAACGCGTTTTCCTTTGCCACGCTCACATATTGATTCGAAAAATTACGAAATTTGAAACCTAGCAATAACTTGACATCACGGATCCAACAAAAGTGGTTTCGTCGAAATCCGAGGTTGTTTGCAAATTTTCCATTTTTAAGGGCCAGAATTCCATAGCGACTATTCTGAAAATTCATTTGGACATATCTTTTTATCCCCGCTATGAAATTTCAATTTTTCGGATTCGTTGGAAAGATATTCTCAAATAGATTCTAATATTTTTGGTTTCACTAAAATCTGGTTATTTTGCACCCGGTATGTTCAACTGAAATTTGAAATCGAATTATCGAACTACCTCGCCATTTTCAATTCCTTTTATAATTTAAAATAAATATTTATATTCTAACGACGACGTATATAAATATATACGTTCGAATTCTATTCAAAATAAATTTCTCGTCGATATTATTTAAAATAATTCATTTTAAATATTCAAAATTCATCAAAAGTGCCAAAATAAATTTTTTAAATTGGCTCGGATTTCCGGGTTATTACACAATCAATTTTCATAACACAATCAATCAAACAAACAAGTCATCCATGGTCTGTGGACGACGGGTGCTGCTAAGCACTGTCTACATCCTAGTATATATTTTAACTAGAAAATAAAATTAAAAGTGAGAAGTTCTCACTTTGGGTTCCACTCCGCCATGCTTTGATTGTCGATCTATGTATTATACCTACGTTAAAAATTATATTTTTAACCAATCAATAATTATTTGTTTGTATGATTATTTTATAAATAACATACAAAGGCTAAAAATTATATTTTTACCTTTCTAAAAATAATTTCATATTTTTATAATCATGCTACATAGTTAAAAATCACATTTTTCCATTGCTAATGAATATATGAAAACCACATCTTTACATTGCCATTCAAACGATAAAAATCGTATTTTTACTTCACTACCTATATGATAAAAATCATATTTTTATTTCGTATTTTTACTTTGTTACGTATATGATAAAAATCACATTTTTATATCTAATGATCGTACTTTTATATTTCTACTACATATGTAAAAATCACATCTTTATATTCTCTATCATATAAAAATCACATTTTTATTATTTCTACAATATAAAAATCATATTTTCCTCTTGCTATTTATTTTATAAAAAATATTTTTTTTTACTTCTCTATATAAAGATCGAATTTTTATCGCTATTCTATACATATAAAAATATCGTCTTTCTTTGTATAAAAATATCGCCTTTCTTTTATATAAAAATCTATAACTTCATAAATAAAAATCATATACTTTTTCAAATAAAAAATCCAATGTTTTTATGATTCAAAATCTAATTTTTTTTCTACGCTATTGTATAAAACTGAAATTAAAATACATGTAAATAAATTAAAACAAAACTTACTATTCATCTTCAGAGGGGGGTGCGCGTCACGGAAATCGAGGAGGGGGAGGGTTATGGTGGCGGCGCCACCTGATTTGGTCAGGGCTTGGGCGGGTTTTGTGGTGGTGGAAGGGGCATTCTATTTGGGGAAGGGGAAGGGAGGCGTTTATCAGAGGGGGGGCCAGAGGTCGACGACGTGGGGGATGGCCGACACTGAGGCGCGGCGGCGCCAGGAAGCCGTGGCGGCGGTGGTTTTCCCCGCCGTCGCTGCTGTTGTTTTCTTTTTATTTTTTTTTTATTTTGAATGAATTGAGGTCAACGGGGGAAAAGGAGAAAGAGATGGGGTATTTAATAATATATATTATTTTATTTTATTTTTCCCAAAAAGTTACTTTTAATTTCGACCTCGAAACGAGGCCCAACGACTGTCGTCCATAACTAATTACCCCCATACCGAACGCAATGGGATATGTATCGTAAGCTTATTCGATTATTTCGATCAGTTTTCTTCAAAATTAGAATATAAATCTATATATTGAATTTGAACGCGCATTTCAATTCACCGGGGCCACATACGGACTCTAAAAATTCCCGAAAAATCTTTTCTAGCTTCGTATTGACGATACAGTTCTAACAAAACTAATTTCATCAAATTCTGAGACCGTTTGAAAAATGGCCATTTTCTGGTCGATCCAAATTGACTAAAACTGTTAAAACACGTTTTACTTCGCCACGCTTACATACTGATTCAGAAAATTATGATTTTTGGAATCTAGCAATAACTTGACATCCCGGATCCAACAAAAGTGGTTTCGTCAAAAACAGAGGCTGTTTGCAAAATTTCCATTTTTAAGGGCTATATTTTCCATAGCGACTATTCTGAAATTTCAACTGGGCATAACTTTTTATTCCCGCTATGAACATTCAATTTTTCGGATTTATTGGAAAGATATTTTCAAATGATTCTAATATTTTTGGTTTCGCTAAAATCCGATTTATTTTGAATCCTGTACATTCATTTGAAATTTGAAATCGAATTTTCAAACTACCGCGCTATTTTCAATTCCTTTTATAATTAAAATAAATATTTATATTCTAACGTCGATTCAAATAAATATATATGTTCTAATTCTATTCAAAATAAATTTCTCGTCATCATTATTTAAAATAATTCATTTCAAATATTCGAAATTCAATAAAATTGCCACAATAAAAATTTTAAATTGGTTCGGATTTCCGGGTTATTACAATTTTCATAATTCTTCTAGCATGATAAAAATGATGATTTGAAATAAATCATGTTTTTAATAACTAATTATTTCCAATGGTTACCAAATTATATTGAAAATATATTTTCTTAATGTTCACATCTTTTGTTGAAACCAAATGACAAGTAAGACATGATTTTAATTCTACTATTTTTATTGTATCTAAAGTAACAATAAACATCTTAACATTTAAATCTATTCTTTTATTTCATATGAAATGTCAATAAAAATGTGACTTTTAAAATCTATTCTTTTTTTTACATCTAAAATGTAAATAAAAATATAACTTTTTATTCTATGCAAGGTTTTAAATCTCAGATATCTATTGCGTTTCTTCTCGGTGATTTTATAGACTCAGTCTCGTATCGGGGAGATCTCAGACGAGATGAGTCTAACTCGGGAGTTCGTCTCGGATTTTCATCTCGGGTCTGAAAGTTCATATTGGAACAATCTCGGGGTGCATGATATGTTAAAAATGATATTTTAACAAAATGATTTTTGCGAATGCTATTAAAAACATAGTAACTTAAACTTAAAATGCAAAATAACTTTATTATTTTTTATTTTATGAAAGATCATTTATACTCTAAGTCATAATATGCTTAAAACAGAAATATTGTTAGATATGAGATATTAAAAGGATCCAAAACATTAAAAAAAATCAGCATAAATAGACCATAAAATACATAATTTCATAAGTAACATGTATGTAAAAAGACGAATATGAAAATCATAAGCATTGTAAAATGTAACGATCTGCATTCTGCGCATCATAGGATTGTAGAATATTTATTTTATCGTCATAGAGGGTCGTATGGTCTGTAACTTTGGGGGACGACTATTAGGGTCATTTCCCATGTTCATGATTTTTGCCGATTTTGAAATGACCGTTTTGCCCTTAGTTGATCTTGTTTCGGCCATAACTCTTGACAGGAAAGGAATTTTGACCTGAAGCCATTTCCATTGGATCCGGATGATGGTTTACAATTCCGTAGAGTGGTCACATTAGCCAAACGGACACACTGTTTGAGAGATATGGCTGAAACAAGTTTCAGATTGTGAAAAACAGCTTAATTGGGCTTAACTGGGTGATTAACAGCTAGACCATTGGGGTACTTCGGGATAAGGGGTATATAGGGGTTTATTAGGGTTAGACAACATTTCTTTAGACACTTTTTCAGCCGCCGCTTTCATTCTTGGAACCCTACTAACGGCCTCCAACCTCTAAAATGCCTCCAAATCATCTTCTAATCAAGGATTAAGCTTAGCAACGTCAAATCAAGGCAAATTAACACCAAATCAAGGGTAGACCTGCTGTGTAGCCTTGAGGACAGCGCCAAACAGAGGATAATTTCAGATTTGGTACTTTATTTGTGGCAAAGGTGAGTGATTAGCATTGTTTTGACACTAATTACAGTTAATTAGGGTGATTAGTGTTAATTAGCGAATTTATTCATGTTAAAATTCTAGAAAAATATTTTTAAATTTTGAAATATTGTTTTAGACCTCTGTTAGAAAATTTGGCTGGTTTGGTTAAGTTTTGTTAATCCTACTATTAGTTGTTGTTAAACATGCTTAAGGGAAAATATGGGGTTCTGGCTATGTTTGATCCGTTTTAACCTATCAAATTATTGTTTTGGTGTTTGTGAATGATTATACATGTTGTTATGACAGTATAGTATGTTTTGTGATTGCCTAGAAGTGTTAGATTGGTCGAAACGCCGTCGAATGGCATAAAACAGTCGCTGGAAAGAAGTGCAGGAAATTGTACATGACCCGGATCGGATCGCCCCCATATGCCATGAGCTGCTCCTCCGAACAGATCCACTCACTAGTGGTGCTCATGACCTGGAGTTGAAGTCATAAAATGATTCGGAGCTTGGCCACGATCTGAACTATCACAATCCGAAGGGAGAGCACGACCCGAACCGATGTAGCGCCACGACCTGATGCTTTGGAGCATGCACGACCCGAACCCAGTGGGTGCTCACGATCCGAACCAAAGGAGGCATGGGTGAACTGATCTGAAGCGTGGTGGTTATCACGAACCGAACCAACTTGGATGGAGCCCGACTCGAACCGATGTTGATGACCACGACCTGAGGCAAAGTGAAATGGAGAAAACCAAAACCCAAGATGCAAAGGTAGTCCAAGTGGGAAGTTTGTACTCAGGATCCAGTTGGGAACCAACGAGTCGACTTCATGAGTTGGGCTTTGCTGCGGGACCTGTGCTAAGGGGTTGTCGATGTCTATAACTTTGGATCACTATGTGTAGGGGGTATGTGAACGGATTCAGGACCACAGTGGTCTAGGTATGACTAATGGGCTACAGACCAGTGAAGCGGGGTCATTTGTAAAGATTTAGTCATGGCTCCGTATGGGTAAGCTTGGTGGTAGCAGTAGTCGTACAAGTCGAACTCCGTCACTATTTCGATATGTCTAGTGGTTGAGAGTAGTGGACATTGTATGCTTTACGCACTGAGTGAGAGATGTGAGGATGGTTGCTATGCTTGATTTGTTTTCAATCACTATGACATGCACACCCCCAACCCTGTATTCTTTACACCTTGTGTTAGTGGCACCTCAGAGTATTGTACAGTATGTATTGCTAACTCTTTGGTTGCAGGTCCAGGTTCAGGTATGGTTTAGTATACCTGTTATTGTTCTTTTTTGCTGCTTATCGCTCATACCAGATTTTTGTGTCTCTTCTTATTACTCTGGGTGCTCCTAAACGAGCAGACTAGAGACAGGTTAGCTGGTGATGCACGAGTAGATGTACCGGAGACGAGCAGGAGGCTTCCACGTATGATATATATAGATATTCTCCCTGTGTCGCTGCGAGTCACTACTTTCGATATTAGTAGTGTACCTTTTTCCTTTGCTTTGCTTTTGAGACAGTTTGAAAAGTTGTAATAATGGTAATGTGGAACATAAGCTGTATTTGGATTTCCGTTGCTATGATGTGTAGTTTTAGTTTTCAGCTTATGCACTGTCTCGCCTATTTTATGTCAAGTATGTTGTTATTATATTTTATCCCATGCGCTGTGAGACATTCTACAGGTTCTTGATTAGTTCATTCTCTTCTTTCCTTTCTTTGGCGACCGTTCCATGCTAGTCGGGCATGTGTACAGGGCACTTCCGAAGGAAATGCAGGCGGGTGCGGGGCGGCCGTCACATTTGGTATCAGAGCTCTAGGTTGCGTAGTTAACCTAGGGAAAGACATCAGGGAGAGATAATACGTATATGAGAGCGCGTATTTGTGATTATTTTGGTTTTCAAAAGCTATATATATACTATTAGTATAGCTAAGGATGAAGTCGCACCACACTGACACCACAAAGAGGATGGCTAATCGTTTCTCTTTATAGATTGAACGATGAGTCGATATGCAAGGGGTGCTGGTAGAGGAGCCAATAATGGGAATGCTGCTGATATGAGGACGATGTTTACTGACCTCATGAGGGAGATGCTTAGAGATGTTCAGAGTGCAGCTCCTAATCCGGGTAATGGTGGTGGTCCAGCGATGCAGGCGCCTAGGGCCGATTTCGCCAAGCTGAACAATGATTATACTAGTCTTGGTGGGAAGCCGTTCCATGGAACCGAGTCGACTACGGATGTTCAGGATTGGTTGGATAGCTGTGAGCGTATCTTCGAAGACTTGGGTATCGAGGATGCGATGAAGAGAAGGATAGCATCCCATCAGCTGCAAGGACAGGCAATGAATTGGTGGAATGCTATAAAGGCAGCTACTCCCGAGGATCAGATTACTTGGGATCAGTTTAAGGCTCGCTTTAGCGATAAGTTCATTCCAACTGCTCAGAAGTCAGTGCTATTTAAGAAATTCTTGGAACTCAAGCAAAATGGCAGAGCTGTCTCGGAGTATATTGCCGAATTTGTAACTTTGTCAAAATATGGGTTATCCCCAATAGATACTGCCGAGAAGAAGAACGAGAAGTTCATAACTGGCTTGGATGGATACTTGGGGGAAAGGCTTATTAACCACATCGATGAGACGTTTGAATCAATTGTGGGGAATGCTTTAAGATCAGAAAGTCTTTACCCTAAGTCGAAGACTGAGGTTGCATCTGCAGAAGAGCCAAAGCCGTAAGCGAGCGGTGGAGGCAAGAATGGTTCTCAGAATAAGAGAAAGCAGAATCAGACCAAGGATGGCCAGAAGAAAAAGAATAAGAAAGATGTTGAGTGCTTCGGCTGTGGTAAGAAGGGCCATTATGCCAAGAGTGTCGGGCCAAGCCAGCGGATAGGAAGTGCTTCAAATGTGGCAAAGTGGGACATCACAAGGATAAGTGTCCACAACGTTTGAAAGAGAAGCAAATGGTGAAAGCATATGCCCTTAATGTTGTTCCTTCTTCGTCGAATGCCCCAACTGCGGCGGAGAAAGGAAGGAATGTTGTTATTCAAGGTATGCTTTCTGTTTATGATGTTCCTGTTCGAGTATTGTTTGATATCGGAGCTTCCAGTTCCTTCATATCTAGTGACCTGGTAGATAGGTTGGGATTGGAACCCGAGATGGTCGATAGACCTTTAGCAGTGACAAATCAATTGGTGGTTCGACTATCCTTAGTATGATTTGTCGTAATGTGGTCTTATCGAGTCATGGATGCATGTTAGTGATTGCTTTGTTTTGGGCTTTACTGGGTTTGGCATTATTTTGGGAGTCGATTGGCTCCAAATATACAGGGTGGTGGTAGACTGTGAGGGCTTTTTGGTGACAGCTAGAGCGAATGATGGACGGAGGGTAGTGTTTGGTGGTCTACCTAGTGATGGGATAATGTCTTGTTTTCTAAATTCCCTCGACATCCCGCATGATGAGTTGTCAGGTTTGCCCGTGGTTGGCCAGTATCCGGACCTCTTCGAGGAAGTGACCGGACTTCCACCACACCGAGAGATTGAGTTCCGTATTGATTTGGTGAAAGATGCCAGACCTATAGTGATGCCACTTAGTCGTATGGCGCCAAGGGAGCAGCGAGAGCTCGAGGTGCAAGTAAGCGATATTTTGAAGAAGGGCTTTATCAGAAGAAGTGTTTCTGAGTGGGGAGCACCAGTTGTGTTTGCTACCAAGGCTGATGGTTCCCATGGATTGTGTGTGGACTACCGCGAACTGAATAAGGTGACGAGGAAGAATAAGTATCCTCTACCGCGGATAGATGATTTGTTTGATCAGTTGAGTGGCACGAGAGTATTCTCCCAATTGGATCTCGCAACAGGTTTTCATCATCTTAGAGTGGAAGCTGAGAGTATAGCTAAAACGACATTTCGGACGCCATCTGGATTCTATGAGTGGTTGGTCATTCCATTCGGGTTGACCAATGCACCAGCATATTTTGTGGATCTTATGAATAGAGTATTCAGGGATCAACTGAATAAGTTTGTTCTTGTGTTCGTGGATGATATTTTGGTCTACTCGAGGATAGAGGAAGAACACAAGGAACAATTAAGAATAGTGATGGAGGTGTTGAGAAAACACCAATTGAAAGAAAAATTTTCTATGTGTCACTTTTGGAGAAAGGAAGTGAGGTTCTTGGGCCATGTTGTTTCAGAGAATGGTATTGCCGTGGATCCGGCGAATGTCGCTACGGTACAAGATTGGTCTACGCCCAAGAATGCAACAGACGTAAGAAGTTTCTTGGGGTTAGCTGGATATTATCGTAAGTTTATCCAAGACTTCTCCAAGGTAGCAGCACCGTTGACTCAGTTGACCAAGAAGATTCAAGCTTTCGTCTGGGACGAAAAGTGCGAGAATGCATTCAAGAGTCTAAAGGAAAAGTTGACGCGTGCACCAGTGTTAGTCATTCCTAAGGGGAATGAAGAGATGATGGTATACACGGATGCCTGTGGTACCGGACTAGGTGCTGTATTGATGCCAGGAGGTAGGGTTGTAGCTTATGCAAGTCGGCAATTGAAACCGCATGAGAAAAGATACCCTACCCATGATTTGGAATTGGCAGCGATCGTGTTTGCATTGAATATGTAGAGACATTATCTCTTGGGAGAAAGATTCGAGTTGTTTACTGATCATAAGTCATTAAAGTATCTTTTCTCTCAGAAGGACCTAAATCTCCGACAGCAAAGATGGTTAGAATTCTTGGCTTCCTACGATTTCAATATCGCATATACACCAGGAAAGGGCAATGCGGTAGCTGATGCATTGAGTAGGAGACATGCCAGTTTAGGGGCTATGTTTCTAGAATGGAAGCAACTGGAGTACATCGCTGGGTATGATTTCAGACCAAAGTGCGAATTGGATCTAGAAATGTTAGCAAGTTTGACGATCAGACCCACTTTGATTGAGCGGATTGGTTCCAGTCAGAGGAACGATCCTAACCTATTAGAAATCATCTCAAAGTTAGAGATGGGAATCGACGGAGAGATGAACAAGTATGGGCTTGATCTAGATGGATGGCTTAGAAAGGATGGAAGACTTGTTGTGCCCAATGTCAATAGATTGAGAGATGAAGTGCTTAGAGAATGTCATCACTCAAAACTGACTATACATCCCAGTGGTAACAAGATGTATCGAGACATGAAGCAGACCTACTACTGGGAAGGGATGAAAAGAGACATTGGGAAGTTTATATCCAAATGCATGAATTGCGAGCAGAATAAGCCTAGTGGCTTGTTACAACCATTAGAAATTCCAGAATGAAAATGGGAATAAGTTTCAATGGATTTCATTGATGGGTTACCAAGAACTAGATCGGGCCATGATAGCATTTGGGTGATTATGGACCGATTGACCAAAAGTGCAAGATTTATACCCGTCAAGGCGAATAGAACGACAGCTAAGTTAGCTGAACTAAATGTAAAGTGGATAGTGAGATTTCATGGAATACCCAAAGGCATTGTAAGTAACCGAGATCCGTTGTTCACTAGTGGATTTTGGAAAAGATTACAAGAGGCGTTAGGATCAGAATTACATCTCAGTACCGCGTATCATCCTCAAACCGATGGACGGACAGAGAGGGTGAATCGAGTATTAGAAGATCTCTTGAGAGCTTGCATATTAGACTTTGGTGGATCACGGGATGACCATTCACATCTAGTAGAGTTTGCATATAATAATAGTTATCAATCCAGTATTGGTATGGCTCCATTTGAAGCTTTGTACGAAAGACCGTGCAACTCACCATCATGTTGGTTAGAGACTGGTGAGAAGTTTGTGCTTGGACCAGATGTCATAAGAGAAACTTCAGCTAAGATTAAGGTTATCCAACAGCGAATGAAGGCTTCCCAAGATAGGCAGAAAAGTTATGCTGATAAGAGGAGAAGAGAATTAAAGTTCTCCATTGGCGACTTGGTGTTTGTCAAGATTTCTCCGTTGAAGAGAGTGATACGATTTGGCCGGAGAGGCAAGTTAGCACCAAGATTTGTTGGTCCATTCCCAGTTCTTGAGCAAATTGGGAATTTGGCATATAAAGTTGAATTACCAGAGAAGATGGCAGGAGTTCATAATGTATTTCATGTTTCCCAGTTTAGAAAATTCGTGCACGACCCCGATGTGGCTATTTCACCTGATCAGTTGGATGATATCGAGGTTGAACCCGAGGCAGTTGGGCACCGCAAGCCTATGCGTATTATTGGGAACGATATGAAGCAACTTCGAAGGAAGGTGGTGAAATTAGTCAAAGTTCAGTGGGGCGAGAACGAGAATGACTGTACTTGGGAGACAGAGGAGAGCATTAGGAAGACGTATCCAAAACTCTTTGCCTGGTAAGATTTTATTAGCGATTTAGTTTTCCGCATGCCAGGTTAGGCTTGTTTTACTTGTTTTGCATGTTTGATTGTTGTGGATGATTGATAGGCATGCCGGATTCATTGTTTGTTCGTTTGTTTCTTGGTTAAGGAATTTCGGGGGCGAAATTTCTTAAGGGGGGAGAGTGAAACGACCCGCATTCTACGCATCATAGGATCGTAGAATATTTATTTCATCGTCATAGAGGGTCGTATGGTCGTGTAACTTTGGGGGACGACTATTAGGGTCATTTCCCATGTTCATGATTTTTGCCGATTTTTAAATGACCATTTTGCCCCTAGTTGATCTTGTTTCGGCCATCACTTTTGACTGGAAAGGAATTTTGACCTGAAACCACTTCCATTGGATCTAGATGATGGTTTACAATTCTATAGAGTGGTCACATTAGCCAAACGGACTCACCGTTTGGAAGATATGGATGAAATAAGTTTCAGATGAAAAACAACCTCATTGGGCTTAACTGGGTGATTAACAGCTAGGCCCATTGGGGTATTTCGGGATTAGGGGTATATAGGGGCTGATTAGGGTTAGAAAACATTTCTTTAGAAACTTTTTCAGCCGCCGCTTTCATTCTTGGAACCCTAGTAATGTCCTCCAACCTCTAAAACGCCTCCAAATCATCTTCTAATCAGGGATTAAGCTTAGCAACATCAAATCAAGGCAAACTAACACCAAATCAAGGGTAGAGCTGCTGTCTAGCCTTGAGGACAACGCCAAACAGAGGATAATTTCAGATTTGGTACTTTATTTGTGGCAAAGGTGAGTGATTAGCAATTTTTTGACACTAATTACAGTTAATTAGGGTGATTAGTGTTAATTAGCGAATTTATTCATGTTAAAATTCTGGAAAAATATTTATAAATTTCGAAATATTGTTTTAGACCTCTGTTAGAAAATTTGGCTGGTTTGGTTAAGTTTTGTTAATCCTACTGTTAGTTGTTGTTAAACATGCTTAAGGGAAAATATAGGGTTCTGGCTATGTTTGATCCGTTTTAACCTGTCAAATTATTGTTTTGGTGTTTGTTAATGATTATACATGTTGCTATGAATGTATGGCATGTTTTGTAATTGCCTAGAAGTGATAGATTAGTCGAAACGCCGTCGAATGGCGTAAAACAGTCGCTGGAAAGAAGTGCAGGAAATTGTACAGGACCCGGATCGGATCGCCCCCATGTGCCACGAGCCGCTCCTCCAAACCGATCCACTCACGAATGGTGCTCATGACCTGGAGTTGAAGTCATAAACTGACCCAGAGCTTGGCCACGATCTAAACTATCACGATCCGAAGGGAGAGCACGACCCGAACCGATGTAGCGCCACGACCTGATGCTTTGGAGCATGCACGACCCGAACCCAGTGGGTGCTCATAATCCGAACCGAAGGAGGCATGGGTGAACTGATCTGAAGCATGGTGGTTATCACGAACCGAACCAACTTGGATGGAGCCCGACTCGAACTGATGTTGATGACCACGACCTGAGGCAAAGTGAAATGGAGAAGACCAAAACCCGAGACGCAAAGGTAGTCCAAGTGGGAAGTTTGTATTCAGGATCCAGTTGGGAACCAACGAGTCGACTTCATGAGTTGGGCTTTGCTGCGGGACGTGTGCTAAGGGGTTGTCGATGTCTATAACTTTGGATCACTATGTGTAGGGGGTATGTGAACGGATTCAGGACCACAGTGGTCTAGGTACGACTAATGGGCTACAGACTAATGAAGCGGGGTCATTTGTAAAGATTTAGTCATGGCTCCGTAAGGGTAAGATTGGTGGTAGCAGTAGTTGTACAAGTCGAACTCCGTCACTACTTCGATGGGTCTAGTGGTTGAGAGTAGTGGACATCGTATGCTTTACGCACTGAGTGAGAGATGTGAGGATGGTTTCTATGCTTGATTTGTTTGCCATCACTATGCCATGCACACCCTCACCCCCATATTCTTTACACCTTGTGTTAGTGGCACCTCAGAGTATTGTACAGTATGTAGTACTAACTCTTTGGTTGCAGGTCCAGGTTCAGGTATGGTTTAGTATACCTATTATTGTTCTGTTTTGCTACTTATCGCTCATACTAGACTTTTGTCTGACCCAGAGTTTTATGTCTCTTCTTATTACTCTGGGTGCTCCTAAACGAGCAGACTAGAGACAGGTTAGCTGGTGATGCACGAGTAGCTGTACCAGAGACGAGCAGGAGGCTTCCACGTATGATATATATAGATATTCTCCTTGTGTCGCTGCGGGTCACTACTCTGGGCATTAGTAGTGTACCTTTTTCCTTTGCTTTGCTTTTGAGACAGTTTGAAAAGTTGTAATAATGGCAATGTGGAACATAAGCTGTATTTGGATTTCCGCTGCTATGATGTGTAGTTTTAGTTTTCAGCTTATGCACTGTCTCGCCTGTTTTATGTCAAGTATGTTGTTATTATATTTTATCCCATGCGATGTGAGACATTCTACAGGTTCTTGATTAGTTCATTCTCTTCTTTCATTTCTTTGGCGACCATTCCGTGCTAGTCGGGCATGTGTACAGGGCACTTCCAGAGGAAATGCCGGCGGCTGCGTGGCGGGTCGTCACATAAAACATATACGAACATGCAATATAGTCATTTAACATGAAAAATGTAATATAACAAATTATATATATGTCTAGATTTGAGTTTTTTAATTATAGTTCTAGTTCAGGCACAAATTTAAATTTTAACCAAAAAAACTAAGATCTCGGACGATATTCCAGTATTTCGTCTCGGTCAATATATCGTTCGATATTGCAATATATCGAGCGATATATTCGAAATGAGATTTAGAGTGATATTTGCTGTTTCGTTTCGGAAGGAGCCCAAAACGAGATCTCGGAGGAGATCTCGGGCGATATTTGCGAGTTTGAAATAGTGATTGTATGTTTTCATTTATAACAAAATTGCAAATAAAAATGTAACCTTTTAATTCATGTTCTTATTTACATCTAAAATGTAAACAAAATGTAGCTTTTATAATAATATTTTTATTTGCAACTAAACTTGCAAACAAAAAAAATTGCAACCTTTATTAAATGTTTTGTTTGCATCTAAATATGCAAATAATAATGAAATCTTTTTCTATGATGTTTATTTGCATCTAAATATGCAAATAAAAATGTAATTTTTCCCCTATGGTGTTTATTTGCATCCAAATATGCAAATAAAAATGTAATTTTTCCCTACGATGTTTATTTGCATCTAAAGACGCCTAAGGGTATACATAGTTAGTGGAAAACCTAGTGGGGATACAAGACAAGGGGAGAGCTTGTATCATATTGTATGGGACCCGTTTCAGTCAGTAACCCAGAGTTGGTATCAAGTAAAGAACTCCATACTTGGCGGAGAAGGGGAACGCTTACTGATTGATTGTAAGATGTAACAACCCAGAAAATCTGAACCAATTTGAAAATTTTAAATTGGCTATTTTGGTGGATTTTAAATATTTAAAATAAATATTTTAAATAATAACGATGAAAAGTATGTTTGAATCGACATTTGAAAATGAATATAATTATTTTAAATTATAAACAAGGCCTGAAATGGCGCGGTAGTTTGAAAAATTGAATTCGAACTTTGACTGACTGTACCAGGTGCAAAAGAAAACGGATTTTAGTGAAACCAAAAATATTTAAATCTGTTAGTGAATGTCTTTCTAACGAATCTGAAAAATCGAAGTTTCATAGCAGGAAGCAAAAGTTATGGCCAAATGAATTTTCAGAAAGGTCGCTATAGAGTTTATATAGCCCGTGAAAATAGCCATTTTGCAAACGATATCAGAATTCGACGAAACCACTTTTGTTGGATCTGGGATGTCAAATTATTGCTAGGTTTCAAATTTCATAATTTTTGGAGTTAGTATGTGAGCGTGGCAAAGGAAAATGCGTTTGGTCGATTTTTGTTAAATTGGATCGACCAGAAAAGGGCCATTTTTCAAACGGTCTCAGAATTCAATGAAACTAGTTTTGTTGGGACTCTATCGTCAAAACATAGCTAGATTTATTTTTCTGGAATTTTTGGGATCAGTATGTGGCCCCGGCAAATTGAAAGGTACGTTTAAAACAAATATTGAATGTTCTATATTTTAATTTGAAGAGAAACTGACTCAAACAGTCGAATGGACCTACGAAACATATCCCATTGTGTTCGGAATGGGGGTATTTAGCTAAGGACGACAGTCGTTGGGTTTGGATTGGAGTTCGTATAAGATAAGGGGTATTTTCGAATTTTTAAAATATATAAATATAAAGAAAAAATATCATTAGGCATAAAATTTTCTCTCTCCCCGTTGACTCCCGATCAGAAGGCGGAAACGCGTCCACCGCTTCCCAGCCCGATTCCGACCAAACCACAGCGAGATAGACCCTGCCCCAGTTGAACTTTTTGTAGAGCACCCTTCCCTCTTCAAATCCGTACCTGGAGCACCCACCATCGACGTCCCTGTCTCGAGAATCGAGCCCCTGGAGTCGTCGACTTCAAGCCGCCGCCGCCGTCGATTGGAGCCACCGAAGTGGGCCCCGCTTCCAGCGCAGGTGCGTCCCTCCCTCCTCTTCGACGTGGTACAACCCGATCTTCGTATCGCGTAGCGGATTGAAAGCAAGAATCAAACCTAGTTTTGAACGATTTCTGAGAGGTAACGACCTATTTTATTTTAAACTATTCTATAGCACTTTAAAGCGCTACGGTTTATGATTTCACTATAAAAATCATTTCTTTTTCGTTTCTTGACGAAATTCAGTGAAACAAGAGACAGTAGACTCGTGCGGACGTCTTCTAGATTCTAGAAGAGACCGGATATTTTTCTGAGCTTTCTGCAATTTTTGGTGGAGTGGAACCCAATGTGAGATTTCTAAATTATAAACGATATGGAAAACGACGATGTATAAATTATATAGTCAATGTATGAGTTATATAAGCGTTGTACACCTCATGTATAAGCGGTGTATAAGTTGTATGTTCGATGCCTCATGTATAAGCGTTGTATAAGTTGTACGTTCGATGTATAAGTTATATATGCGGTGTAAAAATTATATATGTGTTGAAAAGGAAGTGAAATATACTTATATAATATGTGTATATATATATATATATATATATATATACGCCCCTCGTCCACAAACCATGGACGATATTTATTGGTTGTGATTGGTGTGAAAAATTGGTTGATAGCGAATGGTTGATTAGAATTGTTTGTGGTTGGAATTGATTGATTGTGGTTGAAAAATACCTGTTTGTGGTTGAGAATTATTTGGTTGAAACCACATAGGATTAGTTTGTGGAAAAGAAAAATAAACATGCTCGTCAGCGTACAAATTAGATGCATGAAATCCCCATTGTCAAAAGCTGCGAGGCTTTATGGTAGAGCGAGGAGCCGTACTAGCGACGGTCCCGGTTTTAACTACCCTGCCGTTATGCTGTCGAAATTTTCTGAAATATTTATGTGTTTGATTTAAATTCATGTGTTGAATGTTGAAATAAAATTCATGTGTTGAATGTTGAATAGATATTCATGTGTTGAATGTTGAAATAAATTCATGTTTTGAATGGAGTTCGTGTTTTGAAACCGTGATTTCAAACGATTAGTGCGGGAGATCCAACCATCGGATTTTCCCGAAACCGAAACCGTTGGGCTCGCTTTGGAAATATCTTTCCAACGATACCCACTTTGTGAAAATCCAACGGTTGGATTGTCCGGAATGTTTAATTCAAATCTGAAGAAAAATAGCGCCAGAATCAATTATATTTATATATATAAATATAAATAAATTAAATCGAATAACGACGCTGCAGTTCGTATTTTGAAATCGAAATTTCAAACGAGTGTACCGGAAGATCCGACCGTTGGATTTTCCCAAAACTGGAACCTTGGATTCGTTTCGAAAAGATCTTTCTAATGATATAAAATTTGTGAAGATCCAACGGTTAGATTTTCATATATATGTAAATCAAATCTGAAGAAAAACAGCGCCACGGCCGCGTTATGGCCTGAAGCGTCGTTTGAATGAAATGGCTATTTTTAAAATAAATAAAATAGCGATAAATCGTGATAAAATATTATAAACGATATGGAATGGAAATAAACTGAATTTGCTCGGTTTATGTGATATTTGATGGTTGAATGTGTTTGGCGTGAATTGTTGTCGAATAATTTAACCATTGAAATGAATTGATTTAAATTCTAAATATACGTGAATTATTTGAAAAGGCTGAGTTAAATCTCATTTCAAATAATTTATCGGCGATAAGAAGTCAATAATGAAGACGGTGGTTGAAGACCGGAGATCTTCACCTCGGTTGGATTATAACTGATGTCTTGATTGGGAGGCATCCCGAAATGTAGATAATAAGTGGTGATCGTCCAGACGTACGTGGAGATCGATGGGTATGCGATGTATATAGTGCCTCCGGTTTCGTTCAGACCCAGAACGAACTTGAAAATGGACTGTGTGTCCGAAATTGGATTTTGTTCTGTGCTGATTGATCTCTATTAAATATATATCTATTTGGCGGCGGAGAATTTATTCTCTTGCTTAACGCCCTTCTTTGAGACGTATGAGCTCAGAGGTTATATATCGATAGAAATCAGTCGCATAGCGTGAATTGCCTGTGTGGCACGCCTAAGTGGCAGATGATCAAGGCTTTTGTTGAAAAGCAAAGTCTTGTGATTGAGGATCAAAGCACGGCCTGTGTGGCATAGCTTTGTGTATAACGTGAATTCGCGAGCCTCACACCCCGGTATGAGCCAGAAACGGGAGAGGACCTCAGGGAGGACATGTGTTTCTTTCTAGCTAGAGGTGGTGTCAGTGCTTAAACTGGATGACATATATATTATTTTCACCTGTGTGGTTGTTGCTGTTGCGAGGCGCCTTGGATATATCGGTGACTATGTGAAGCTGATGGAGTCATAGGACTCATTTACGCCCCAAAGGGCGGGGAAACACAGTGTTCAGGCATTTTAATCCACATTGGTGGACCGGCCCTGTCGCTCCAAGGGCCCACCTGAGTCTGGGTCCTGAGGGGCGGGCTAGAGCGTCTCGAATTCGGTAAGGACTATCTTTTGCCTTGGTTCATGATGGAAATCCAATTTCCAAATACGACATCGTGCAGTTTTGATTGTATACCTATATACGGCGACATAGTGGCATGGGGCACTTATGCCGTCTATGATTGATATTTATGATTGTATATAAAATTAGAAACTAACTGGAAACGAGCTAAGATGGGTGGTTTCCTAGGTATTGGTCTGATGTTGGTTTCGGCCTTCGGGGTTAATACTTAGGGAATCGTTCTCTTACTAATCTACGGTTGGAGTCTGATTAAGAATTAAATGAGAAAATTTACATTTTAAGTGATTTTGTTTTATTTGTATCAAGCATATTTTGGCCATTATAAGGTAAAACCTCTATCCTTCGGTTTGCATTGCATTGTGTGATGGGAACTGAGTCTTATAATGGCTTCATTTTTATAAAAAGCATTGCGATGTTTAAAAGATTTACTTGTTTTAAAAGCACTAGCAATCCAATGGAGTAAACCCATTCTGCAAAAGTGGCGTGGTCCTGTGATTAGCCATATTATAAAATGTGTAAAGTAGATTTCTCATACCAGTCCCATGACTGACTCGTAGTTTGTTTCACTTGCAAACTCGGGTGACCCTTTTTCTACACGGGCAGCCTTGTGTTCTGGTTTTAGCAAGCTCTTTCTGGATAGCTGGAGCTGAAGATGGATTCTGTCATTTATCTCTTTTTATGCTGTTCAGCTCCTATTGTGCATATTATGTTTGTCTTCTGCTGTAGACATTTATGTATAGCTGAACTGTATTTGTACTAAGTATGATCCTGTATACTGTGTAACTCTGATGTTGTTATTTATCCAGTGTATTCTATTGTACATTATCCGGTGTATTTATTTAATTCTGTTCTGCTATTATCTGTTTATGTGTTATGTTCCAAAGATTACCCTTGCCACCGTCGTACGGGGTTTTGGGGTCGTCACAAAAGAGATCCAAACGAGACGGACGGTGTGGGGGGGCGCAGACAGACCTGGGACATGTGAGTCCATGGGTCGGCTAGAGGGGGCTAAGACGACCATGACACCAGTAGATATGGTTGTGCACATCTTGGGTTGCCACTTTAGGAAGTGATACCTCCCACTGTGGGGCTAGCACAGGATATCTATGGAGTAGGGAGCCTGTAACATCCTGGATTTTTAGTGATTTAATAATTAATAAATTTAATTATTTTAATATAATGGGTTGGGAATGTAATGATTTGAATTAAATATTTTGAATATTTGATTAATATGATTTGTGAGATATGTACAAACTTTAGTCAGTTCTCAGTGTATTACTATAAACAAACAACGCAGACACTAGTTTATACATAAATATCACATTGAAGATTATACGGATGAAATGAAGTTCACATTGGAAAACACCGAACCAAATCTTAACACCACTTAAAAGTAAATCCAAACAAATAAAGTTCGCTTACAATTTCGTTCTTTGTTAATTAAAAATTCAAATCATCTACGTAAATCATTTTGTTTTGATTTCTTTAGTATATACGATTCATATAACGACAATTCATGAGCACATTGTCTAACCATGTGCGAAGCATGCCATAACACTCATAATTTATAGTTTGATTATATGTAGGTCAACCATGGTAAAAATACAAATACAGGTTTAGTTTTGACCATTCAAGCTCTGATGCTAGGCCGATATGTATAATTATTTTCTGGTTCAGACACGGTTTCCTCGCTATCTGTACGATTTGGATCAAACTTAATTATATATAGTTCATATTACAAAAAAATGTTTATTGTTTGTATACCAATTTATTTGCTCGGAAGTGGACTTTTGTGAACTTAATCTCATATCTATACAATTTGTTTGCCAACTTTGTTTATCATCTTAAAATGTTTACAAGCATTAATAGTTTACCCTACGTATTATATGGGTTTTTACCACCTAGCATGCTTGAAATACCAAATGGTTTTGAAGTACCCAACGGGATTATATCAGGTTCAAGCTATGATCATATTAACCAGAATCAGATCAACGTTTTAAGCTATGCAGACCGACTTATATAATATCAATGTTTTCAAATTGCGTGTACAAAGAAGGACATTGTGTATTACATTAAAAATAAAATAAAATAAACAATAAAAATTTAAATAAATATATTTATTCTTTCCTTTGCTATTAAGAAATGGTACAGTCAAGCTACCACTGTCTAGCCTATGATGTACGCTTCTTAAATTTTCTTAAGTGTTAAGTTATCATATATAATAAACAATACCAACCCTCTTCCTTAATGCTTAAGTAAAAATAAACTATATATATATGCAGAGGGTACTCAGCTCGTTTCTTTTTCCTTTTCAGCGCACCAAAACCCAACTGTTTGAATTCATTCAACAATCGAAAACAATTCGAAACCCTCACTAAAAAAGTCACTAAAACAGACACAGATGTAAGCAAGGGTGGCAAACCTTGGGGCGGGTTTAGTTACTGGAGAGAAGGATTTGATGGTGGAGTGGGAAAATCAGTAGATGGGGGATGCGTGAGTTTTGTTGGAAGAGACAAAGTGCGAAGGGAGTGTGGTGTTCAGGTGCGTTGGTGAGTAGCAGGAAACAAGGAGGTTGTGTGAGTTGAAAAGGGAGTGTGGAGTTCAAGTTTTTGGCCCTGCAGATGCCTATAAGCTTGCGTGTATATGGTGATGAACGGATATAGGATCAACTTTGGGGAAAAATGCTGGAGGGAGGGATCATTGCATGAATAAATGGAGTCTTTTTCTGGGTATGGAGATTTAAACAGGCCGCGTTAAATTGTCAGTAGCCATTGCGAATGGTAGGTGATGTGAGAAAAGAGGGGACATTAATTATCGTGAACAAAGGATTTAAGGGTGATTTTAGTTTCAAAATAAGTAGAGAAAAGGGGATCGAATGCAGGGAAATGGTGAATATGGAGCAGGAGGTTTTGTTTCAAGTGGATCGGAGAAGACGTAGTATGGTTGAGGATGGGTTTGAAGGAGATGGGCTAAAATATTGGTGAGGCCCAAAGTAAGTATATAAATCAAGTTTTATTTTAAATTTAAATACTATATTAACTTGTAGATGTTATAACTTAATCATGTGTTATCCAAATCCAACAAAACAAGATACATTGGGATCGTATGGATGAGGGCTACACAATGGAACTGACTGGGAGTGAATTGGAGCTCATTACAATTTATAGCCAAATAAATTGTCTGATCTGAATCAATGACAATTATCGTTATTTAACGATAACTGTCCAATGTGAGTAAATCCCACTAACTCTGTACAATTTATATTTTTATAAATATAATCTAGTATTGATAAATGATGATTAATTGCTATGTTTTGATTGTTTGGTTGAATTGCTGATTTATTGGTTGAAATTATAGATAACGATATATATATATATATATTTATAAATTGTTAAATCAAATAATGATTATGTTTATCAGAATATTTCATATTGAAATGAAATTGAAGTTATTTATATTGTTTAACATCTGTGGATGCAGGGACGCAGGTTTGAGGGATCCAACTGGATTCCTCAATATTTATAATACTGTTTATTTTCATATATTGTGATATATATAAAATATGTGATTGATTATGATGACACTGGTCGATTTAACTGGTATTTTAGTTACCATAAGAAATAATGGAGTGTATAATGGGAATTTTCAAAGTGTATATTGAAAATAAGATATATTTATAAAATCAAAGAATTTTGTAAAAGGAAATATTTGTTAAACAAATAGAATTGAAAAAGGAAATATTTGTAAAACAATTATAAAATCAAAGGATTTTATAAAAGAACTAATTATAAAATCAAAGGATTTTATAAAAGAAATTATTTATAAAATCAAAGGTTTATAAAAGAAAGTATTTATAAAATCAAAGGAATTTATAAAAAATAAAAGGAATATTTATTTGGAAAATAAATATAATTATAATAGGAATATTTATTTGGAAAATAAATATAATGATAAAGGAATATTTATTTGGAAATTAATATAATTATAAAAGGAATGTTTATTTGGAAAGTAAATAGAATTATAAAAGGAAATATTTGGAAAATGAATATAATTTTATAAAAAGAGAATTTTACATAGGAAGGTTTAGACCCGTGCTTCGCACACGGTTGTGACATGAAATGGATTTAAAGTAAATATTTTGCAAATAAAATATTATAAAAGAATTTGGGGTTTGAATTAGGAATTTAAATGGAATTACTGAAATTAGAAACTGGTTAGAAATTAGTTGAGTTGAATGGCTTTCTGGGTATCGATCTGATGTTGGTTTCGGCCTTCGGGGTTTATACTTGGGAAGTTGTTCTCTTACTAGTTTACAATTAGAGACTAATAGAGGTGGGAAGATATTGATGCATGAATCAGAAATGGAAACGTTTTCCAAAGTTAATAACGTGTATTTTCTAATTTTAGAAAATAAGGAATTTATGAATATATAGAAATGATAAATGGGTAATTGGAAAATGAAATGATGACTGATCGATAAGATTTCCATTTGGGAATACGACCATTGTTTGTACACATGTTTTCCTTTGATAGTTAAATCACCGACTATCAAAGATTTTTACCATTTCCGTTGTTAATATGGAGAGACCGAGATCAAATATATTATCTGAAATCCACTCCGTATGGCATCAATGTTGCGAATCAAATATGATGAAGATAATTGAAGACGGAGTTATGCAAGGGCTGTTCAGTAAATCCTAGGTAGAAATTGCCTAAGATGGGTTTACAGAATAGTGCCTTCGGTTTGTCCAGTCCTAGGACGTCTTGTATGAAAGAATGTCTGACATAGTATATTCAATAGATCACGTAAGTTGATCTCTTCAAACGTATTTATGTTTGGTGGCGGAGGAATTCATTTCTCTTAGCTTATACCCATGGTATTTTTGGGGAAATCAATTTGTAATTTGACGGGTACGACGATGTGGCATTCAAAGTAAATGAAGGAGTGATCTGTTAAAAGATACGTTATGACCTCAAGTGTAAAGACCCGAAAATCCCCGCCCTTTGGATCGACCATAAACCACATAGGTCTGAAACAAAAGTTGGAAATCTTCGAATACTTTAACTTTGGGCATACAACACATCAGAACAATAACAACAGACTTTTATAAACATTATAATAATGTTACATCAGAGTACAGAATATTTGAGTACATCGAATTATATTACAGCGGAAGATTAAATTACAACAAATTTAAATACAATGCAGCGGAGTTAAATATGATATACTAAGTGGAGTATGAACAGCCAAATAAAAATAATAGGATCCGTCTTCAACTTCATAGCTATCCGGTATGAGTCTGCTAAAACCTGAATACAAGGCTGCCCGTGTGGAAAAGAGGGCACCCGAGTTTGCAAAGTGAAACAAACTACGAGTCAGTCATGTGACTGGTATGAGAAATCTTACTTAACCTATTTAATAATAGGGCTAATCATAGGACCACGCCGCTAACACGGAACGGGTTTACTCCATTGGATTGCCGGTGCTTAAATAAAGTAAATCGTTAAACAACGCAATGCTTTTTATAAAAATGAAACCAGTATAAGACTCAAGTCCCCTCACACAATGCAACGCAAATCAAAGGATAGAGTTTTACCTTATAATGGTCAAAAATGATTGATACGATAAAACGAATTTGATATTATTATTAGTGTATATATGTTTTAAAAACATTTCAATCATAATATCAATCATAGACGGCATAGCTACCATATACTATGTCGCCATTCTAGTAATACAATCAAAACAACATGGTGTCGTATTGGAAGTTGGATTTCCACCATGAACCGAGGCAACAGAAAGTCCTCACCGAATTCAAGACAATCTAGCCTACCATGTCTCAGGATCAGTGCTCGAGTGGCCCTTGGATCTTCAGGGCCGGTCCACAAAAGTGCAATGGTTGGATTAGTTATGCCTGAACAATACATTTCCCCGCCCTATGGGGCATAAATAGAGCCACTAGGGACTCAAATAACCGAGGCATCTCATTCCATCATCCACATAAGTAAAAATGTCAGGACTGGTAAGTCGCTGACACCACTTCTAGCTAGAAAGAACCGTATGTCCTCCCTGCAGTCCTTACTCCCGTTTCTGGTTCATACCTGGGTGTCAGGCTCACGAAGTAACGCTATACAAAGATATGCTAATTAAAGCTGTGCTTTGATCATCAACCACAAGGCTCTGCTTTTCAGCAAAAGCCTTGATCCATGCATCTTGGCATGCCACATTGTCAATCCATACCATACCATTGATTCCTGCCAATATATAACCTCTACGCTCGTACGTCTTAGAGAAGGGTGTTAAACACCAAACAGATATATATTTAGCAGAGATCAATGAATACAGTATAAAGGAATACAACGTCATACATACAATCCATTTACAAGTCCGTTCTGGGTCTGAACGAAACCGGAGGCACCTCATACCTGGCATATTCGAACAATCAACAATACGTCCAGACAACTACCACTGGAACCTTCTCAAGGCTACAATTCCAATCAAAGGCATCAGTAGTCCTCATCCATTAGATGTGAAGATCGCCGGTCTTCAACCAACGTCTTCATCTTCGACTGTTAATCGTCATAGTAATTATTTAGAATGGGTTAAACCCGGTCTTTCCGAATAACTCGCGTATTTTATAATAAAAATCAAGTGCTATAAAACACATCATACGCTACATTCCAACTCAGAATATTCTTTTAATAAGATATTGACATTATTAGGGAAAAGTTTCCCATTAATTTTATCAAAGATAAATTCTTTTGAATTTAATCTATAAATCATTTCATTATCACATTCCATTTCAATCTAATTAGGAATTCATTAAAAACTCAAGTTTGTTTAAATCTCAAAAATCATTACTTAATGATTATTCAAATTTAAGAAATTAATCTTAGCTTTAACTGGGTTAAAGAACAAATGTCATTTAAAATACAGTTCACGATAAACCCGAAATCATCTTCCATAAAATATGGAATCTTCACAGAAATCAGATCAATATATATAATCGATATAAATTTCTGTATCAAACCGATAATATAGAAGGAATAATGGCAAAGCCTTTTAAATTCCATATATAGTAACGATCTTCTTTTACAGAATCTCATTTCGATTATTTATTAAACCAAATTCCATTCAATTCCAATTTAATATATTAAATTGGAAAACTTTACTTTTGGAAATTTCCATTTAAATATTAATAAAAGATTTATAAATTCCAAATTATATTTTTACTGTAAATTGGGTTAAAGAACAAATGTCATTTTAAAAAACACAGTTCAGAATAAACCCAATTCACATTTCCTTTTTATTCCAATTATTAAATATAATTGAAAACTTTAAAAATCATAATTAAGAGATTTATTCTTTTCTCAACTGGGTTTAAAAACAGTGTTATTTAAAAATATTATTCACAACAAACCCAAAATCCAATTTATTTTAATTCCAAATAAATATTAATCAATTGGAAAACTCCATTAAATCTTGATTAAAGATTTATTCTATTCATTATTAAAATAAATGTTTCAAAATTATTAGATTTGGAAATTTCTATTTTTGTTCTATTCATTATAAAATGAATAAAAACGATCGATAAACCCATTTGGGTTAAAATGGCGTTTCAACTTATAATGAGCTAAATAGTCCATTTCATTACCATATCTATTTGTGGTTTATAATGTGCTAGACCTCCCACATTAGGCCTACAACTTGCGGATGCTGGACATGCCGGTCGGGTCCGGGTAGACTTATCCCACAAGTTGGGCTTAACCTCGTGTCATAGCCCGCTTCATATTTGCGCACCTAGACCTCTTACATTAGGTTCAACATTAGTGGCTGGTGGATATGCTGGTCGGGTCCGGGCAGACTTCCACCACCAATGAAACCTAACCTCGTGTCAAAAGTGCAATTATAATTTATAATTGTAATTATTTTACCGAAAATATTCATTATTTTTAAATTATTCTTTATTTTAAAATATTCTTTATCAACATATTCCTTTTCTAAAATATTCTTTTTCTAAAATATTCTTTATTGGAATGTGACTCAATCAATAACCATATAGTTTCAGTTATATGGTTTCCATATATTGCACGTAATCAACAATCATGATAAATAATTATTAAACATCCAAATAACAACCAGAGTGGATTCTACAACTAAATATTGGGATTAGTGTATGTCAAATATCATCCCAATACCCGTGTGGGGTTTCATCCAACAAACAAATAATAAATTATTTGTGCACTTGGGCGAAGTGTAAAAATTATCGTCCCAATCACATGAACAAGTCAGGTAACTTGTCTATGGCAGTGTAATATTACTTTTAAGTTATCATAATCATATTAACATTATTTGACATGTCTATTTTTTTCAATCTCTACATAACATAACATTTCATAACCACACAACAATTCATTCATGCAATAGGTATAACAAATATTTCAATCATTTTAATGAAAGAAAAATGATACCTTTTATTTCAACCATTTTAATGTGATAATTTTACAATAAAAATGTTTCTTTTAAATCTAATCCTTTTTATTTGAACAACTTTGACGCTAAAAATTTAACATTGCTAACAAAAATAATCTTTTATTTTAATCTAACATTATAAAAATGTCATTTTTAATGACAACATATGTATTAACATATTTTCCTTTTATTTCTAACTAACAAAAGGGAATGTCACACTTTGATGATAAAACATGTTTAACATATTTTAACTAACATAAAAAGATGTATTTTAATGACAAATAAAAATATCTATTTCATTTTGTATACAGTTCTAGTTTACCATAGGAATATTTTTATGTTTACAGTTCTAATTTAACATAACATAAAAGGGAATATTTTCACGTTACTGTTCTAATTTAACATAACATAAAAAGGTATATTTTCATGTTACTGTTCTAATATCATAAGAAAATGACTTTTTAAATAAACAACATGTATTAACACGTTTTTCTTATATTTCTAATCTAACAAAAAAAAACTTTTATAACCATTCATCTTATTTGAACAAAACGACAATAAAAATATGCACTTTTATTACAATTCTTTTCATTGTAAAACAAAATCTAATCTTTAATAACTATTCTTTTTAATGAAAACCATATTACATAAAAATGTGACTATAAACATTGTAACGAACTGGGATTTTCGACTCCGAAAATCAACACCAAACTGCCATGTTGAACATTCAGACATCGAACATTTTAGATCATTAATAGAAAGAAATTAGAGGGTGAGAATAGATAAGATAGAAAATTAGAATAGAAGAAGAAGAAGAACACAATCAGAGTAAACACGAATCTCACAGCGGAACGAATAAAATATAATACATAATATAACTTTGCAATAAACTCTGTATATACATAGAATAACATTTTTAAAGTACAATACTTACACATAGTGGAAATAACAATGGCTATATAATCCTGAAGCCTCCTGCTTCAAGCTCCTCCAAGCATATCTGTATAGACCTGAACTACTTGACTGCCCGTACAAATTTGGGCACCTAAGAGTTTAGGGAAACAAAACAAAATAAACTCTGGGTCAGTCATGGGACTGGTGTGAGTCAACTCAAATTATTTTGTTTAACTTTCAAAAATCCTTTCCAAAAGAAAAAGTAATCGTAAGACCGATCCACACATAAACACGGATGGTTTTTACCTTACGATAACCAAAACACCTTTTGAAATCAATACTTCTCTGATATTATAATAATGTATAATCACAAGTAATTAACAATCTAGTAGAACGCTTGCATCTCACGTTCTACATATAGTATACAAACAAAACCGCGGGCGCTTATTGGAGATTGGATTCCAACTATGACAAGGTATGGGACCACCTGCCGATAGTGTATCTCTAGAGGCAAATACACTGGGTTCAACAAGAACGTCTTACAACCCGACCCTCACATGACCGACCACTCATTTCGCTTGAGTGTATCGAATGTATACCACCAACGGTTGGGAGCTACCCACCGTCTTCCCGAAAAGGGACAACATCGATTAGACAAAGAATGAATTGGATTTTCTCTAGATGGGTGATATACACCCTAATAGGAGCGACCCACTTAGTCATGCTGCCTGCCCGATTTCTGCCATTTCCCGGTTGATGAGGCTAGAGGTCATAACGTATCTTTGACAGATCATACATTCATTTACTTTGAATGCCACATCGTCATACCCGTCAAATCACAAATTGATTTCTCCAAAAATACCACGGGTATAATGCTAAGAGAAACGAATTCCTCCGCCACCAAACGTAAGTACGTTTGAAGAGATCAACTTACGCGGTCCGTTAGATATACTTTGTCAGACATTCGTCCATTCACGTTTGTCCTGGGACTGGACAAACCGAAGGCACTATTCTGTAAACAGGATAGCCCTTGCATAACTCCGTCTTCAATATTTGATCGCCACGCTAACGTCCATACAGAGTGGTTTTCAGATAATATATCTGATCCCGGTCTCTTTATATTGACGACGATAAAATGGTCAAAACTTCGATAGTCGGTGATTTAACTATCAAAGGAAAACAGGTGTGCAAACAACGATATTATTTCCAGATGGAAATTCTATCGATCAATCATCAATCCACATTTATCTCTTTCTATAAAATTATCTTTAATTTATCCATTCCCCATTTTTATCTATTTGTAAATTCTTATTTTCTAAATTTAGAAAATATACATCATCAATCATTGGAAAACATTTCCATCTCTGTTTCACATATTACTGACATTCCAGTATTCTTTCTCATCAACATTTCATTTTCTATGATTAGAAAATATCCCTGATTATATTTGTAAAATGTTACCAAAATTTATTCATTAGATTTCAACAGATGTTTAAAATAAACATCACTAAGCCATTTTAAACCATCACGGTTATTAACTCAACTTCTCAACCAACTTTCACTATCGAACCTTAACCACTTCTTAGTTAAAACTGAAGTCAATCAAGTTGGGGTATAATTACCTCTCAGACCTTAACTGAACGACATTTCTAACCTCGAAATAGACAAAGTTCAAACTTTAAATCTTTAAGAACTTCCTTGTGAAACTCTCGGATTCTATTTATGAATCCTTTTCTTTTACAAAAATCTCTTGATTATAACAATAATGTTATAATCCTTTATTTTGAAATAAAACATTTAAATACAACTTTTCTCTACTAGTTTAAATAAATAAAAATAATTACTTTATTAGATAAATGAATCTTGCTTTAAAAAACTGGAAAGAAATAGTACTTCCCCCATTCGATATAATCGAATCCCAATGTATAATCCACTCTCGAATAATCAGTATTCGAAAACTCTTTTTCGAATAAACTATATTCGATTACTTTCTCTTTCGAATAACTATATTCGATTTAACTCTTTTCCGAATAACCATACTCGATTTATCTTTCTTTCGAATAAACTATATTCGATTAACTATCTCCTTCGCATAACTTGTATTCAATTTAACTCACTTCTCGAATAAACTATATGCGATAACTCTACTACGAATAGGTGATATTCGATTAATTCCTTTTTACTAACCCTATTCAAATTACTAATACTCGATTAACTCGAACTTGATTAACTCCATTGAATAACTAATACTTGACTTAACCCCATTCGGTTGACTCTAGATCGCAACGATCACAATGGTTACGCCTGATTCCCTCAGGAAACATCCGACCATCGTAGGCTATCTGCAGTCCTGGAATTTCGCTAGCAGTCGTACGAAATGGTAACACATCCTAAATAGCTATGTTTGCCTAACTCTATCTCAAATAACTACATTCGATCAACTCTAATTGAATAACTGATATTTAATTAATTCTAATTCTAATTTGGTTAACTCTATCTGACTGATTAACTCTAACTGGTTAACTCCTTTGATTAATTCTACGTTTATTCAGTTTCCAACATCGATGTTGAAATCGATTCCTACTTCTCTATATAAGTCCTGACTTATATATTCTATTTATTCGTGATAAACATTTCATTTAATTTATAAAAATTATTTATAATTTTGTCTTCTCAATCCATCAGTCAGAATAGATTCTATTCAAAATCTTTGCTTAAAATCCATATCACGTTATACCCGTGTGCGAAGCACGGGTCTAAACCTTTCAAATGTAAAATTCTCCTTTTATACAATTCTAGTCACTTTTTCAAGTATTTCCTTTTATAATCTATTTATTTACAAAAAATCCCCTTTTTGATGATTCTATTTATTCTATAAAATATTTTCTTCTTATAAGATCTATTGATTTTATAAATAATTCCTTTTATAATCTAACTATTCCCTTTTTCACATATTTCCCCTTTCTTAACAAATAAATATTCCTCTCAATTCAATTTGTAAATAGTTTACAAATATTTCTTTTTCAATTCTATTTGTAATAGTTTTACAAATATTTCCCTTCAATTCTATCTATTTACTTTACAAATAAATATCCCCTTTTAATCTATCTAATTTCTAAATAATAGTTTTCTTTTCATAAAATCTTTTGATTTTATAAATATTTCTTTTCAATATAACATTGAAAATTTCCCTTTTTAACATTCCAGTATTCCTTATGGTATTTAACGTACTATATAACAATGATCGGCATCATTCATCCATACAAAATCAACAACAGATTTCATATCACATCATATAACACAATATATGAGGAAAAAAAACTGTAAAATAAATGTTGAGGAACTCAGTTGGGTCCCTCCAACCTGTTTCCCTGCATCCACAGATGTTAATTAACACAAATAGCACGTATATGGGATATTCTGATAAACAGAATTAATATTCGATTAACGATTTATACATCGCTATCGATAATTCCGACCAATAACTAGCAGTTCAACCAAACAGCCAACACACAGCAAAACAACCATCATTTATGAATTCTAAAAATATTTTATAGAAATATAAATTGAGTAGAGTTAGTGAGATTTACTCACCTTTTTCGTTAATCGTTGAATAACGATTAACGTCGGTTAGTTTATATTAGGTGTTCTATTCTGCCAAAATTTCTAATGAGTTCCAAATAATTCCGAACTAGCTTCATAACGTAACCCGCTTTTGTACGGTTCCAACGAGCCAGATCGTCCAAAATTCTGATATTGCAAAATATAACGTTGACAAGTTAATATACATTATTTTATTTTTAAAGAACTATATATACATATATATTTAAATTCTTGGGCCTTACCCTTTAAAAGCAGCCATCACTATACTTTAAAATCCACACCCGTCTACATCAGTACTTTATCCTCATCGCATTGCCCAACATTTTCAATCGCAACTCCAAACCCTTTTCCCCAACACTGCTCTGTTGTAAACTTCTATGCTACCACCCTATCCCCTCCATACACGCTATAGTATGGTAGCCTCTTCTTTCAAGAACAAAGGAAACTGCCCTATACAGCAGCCCTTCCAACGTTTTGGGCCTTTCACAATTCCCCTTTTTTCCTTTTTTTTCTCTTTCTTTTTTAATAGCATGGCCCGCAAGCCCATTTCTATAACTCAGCCCACCCTCCCTTATCCACTGTGCTTCGTCTTCCTATCAGTACACCGCAACCGCCCTTTATTGCATCCAAAAAAAAAAATCTGCCTCCTCCTGTTAACATACCATTTTACGCAACTTTTCTGCACCCATATATCTCACGCAAACCGATGCAAAACTCCATGGCCACACCGTGTTACTAAAACTCCATGCGCTGGAACAATCCCCACCAACCTTTTCGTTTGTTTGTATTCTTTTCTTTTTTTCTTTTTGTAGCCATTAAGCATACGACTTGATTTACTGAAGCAAGAGAAGAAATGAAGGGCAGGTATATTTATAGTCTTACAGTGCCTTGATGTGATGACCCCAAACTTCCACGGAATGAAAGTAAGGAATAATCATTTGGAATACAACATAAATACAATAATACATATCACAGATACAACATAGCATAAGAAATTCATAGAGTAACAACATCATAGCAGCGGAAATATAATGTCATCAACCACAGAAAATCCACAGTCACAGAATTCCAAATTATTACATCAAGTTTGCAGAAAAAGAAATAAGTTCCAACTCCCACTTAAACAACGTGGAATAAACCAAGTTTAATGTCTGGAATTAAAAAGAGAAATGCAATAGCAGTGAATGATAGATGTCTTCAAACTCCAAGTCATCACCTCTCCACAACAGCAAATCCAAGGAAAATAATAAGCAGCTCCAAAGAAAAGACTCCAAGCAAAGAATAAACCTGTTTACTTGGCTTCCCGTATAGAGAGCAGGTTACCCGAGTTTGCAAAAAGGTGGAAACAAACAACGGGTCAGTCGTGGGACTGGTGTGAGAATTCTTAACTAATTAATCACTATTAATAGGTCAAATCCAAAGACCACGCCGCTAGTGCGGAACGGGTTTCTCTAATGGATTGTCGTGCATAAAAGTGTCAGAATAAATGATAAGTGAATCGTACAACAACGTTATGCTTTTTAGAAAAATGGAATCACCATAAGACCCAGGTCCCATCACACAATGCAACACAAACCAGAGGATAGGGTTTTACCTTATAGTGATTAAACATGCTAAATACGGCAAATACGAGTTTAATATTATTATTAGTATATATCGAAATATTTCAAAGTAAATGTATAAATCCTAGGAAGAATAGTATCCCATACTACTATACCTCCATACTAGTAATACAATCAAATTCGTAGGGTCGTATTTGGATTTTGGTTTCCATCATGAGTCAAGGCTAGGGAGGAGCTCCTACCGATTCGATACACTCTAGCTAATGTCTCAAGATCCCCCGCAGTGAACCCTTGGAAAGCTACAGAGCGGGTCCACCATACGAGTTGCGGATTAGTTATTCTTGAACACACGTTTCCCAGTCCTATAGGACCTATCATCCGAGGCGCCTCATTCCATCATCCACATAAGTAAAATGTTGGGCCGTGTTAAACCCAATCACCACTTCTAGCTAGAAAGAAACGTGTTGCTCTCCCTGCGTTCCCTTCTCCCGTTTTAGACTCCGCCGGTGTGTGAGGTTCGTGAAGTCACGTTGTACACAAAGCTATGCCTAAACAGGCTATGCTTTGATCGTCCCACAAGGCCTGCTTTTCAACAAAACCTTGATCCTATGCATCTTAGCATGCCACATCATCACTCCATATAATACTACCAATCCTTTGAAGAAATATATGAACGGGTGTTAAGCAAGAGAATAAATTCCCCGCCACCAAACATCCATACCTTCGACAAAAGATCAATAACATGATATTTGATAGAGTATGATGTCAGACACACAATCCATTTATTAGCTTATGCTCTGGGTCTGAGCGAAAGCCAAACCCGTGAAATCAACACGTACGTCTGGGCAATGACCGTGACCCTTGAATTGGGAGCAAGTCAAATCAGGGCCTCGATCGTTGTCCATTCGAGGGAGGATTTGCGGTCTTCATACGCGATCTTCATACTTCAATTAACGTCGTTTTGATTATTTAGAATGAGAGAACTCGGACTTTCCAAATAATCCTCGTATATATATATATATATTTAAAATCCTTCTTATACATTAATAATTATTTTTATTAACGATTCATTCCTATTTTAATTATTTAAAATAATTAAATTTTTATGTAACGACGCCTTAAGTCCATGGCGACTTTGGCGCTGCATTCAACCAATTTTGATTTTTACATTTCTCAGAATTTAACCGTTGGATCTTAACGTAATATATATCGTTGGAAAGATTCTTCCAAGACGGTCCTAACGGTTTCAGTTTCAAGAAAATCCGATGGTCGGATCTTCTTGTATAGTCCTTTAAAGGTACGATTTCAAAACGCGAACTACCCCGCCCTATTCGTTTAATTTTAATTATATTTATAAATATATATAATCAATGAATCGTAATAACGTCGTTTGATTAAAACAATGCTCTACACAATTACCGATACTCACTAAATTTTAATTCATTTGAAAATGAAGATAATATTACCGCATCCTAAATTCATTCTTTTACTTACATTTAAAATGTAAATTCCATCCTTTTTATTTACATAAAAAAATGTAAATTTAATTCCTATGTAAATTCCTATTTTTTTTTATTTACATGTAATAATGTAAATTTTGACACATTCAAAATCCTACTTTTAAATTACATATAAAAATGTAAATTTCAACTTCAATGTACATTCTCATCTTAGTTACATAATAAAAATGTAATTTATATTTGCAGTGAATCCTATTCTAAATTTATATATAAAAACGTATGTTTAATTACAAAGCAAACTCTATTCCCTATTTACATTGTAAAAATATAACTTTTAATTACAATGCAAACTCTACTTCCTATTTACATTGTAAAAAAAATATGATTTTTAATTACAATGCAAACTCTACTTCCTATTTACATTGTAAAAATATGATTTTTAATTTCAAGCCACATTACTACATCTTATTACGTATAAAATAAATAAATTTTATTTCTAATGTTCATTCTCATTCTACGCTACATATATAAAAAAAAATGTGAATTCTATCATACGATGGAAATGCATCCTTTAATTTCACAGAAAAATGTAGTTTTTGTCATACGGTATACTTTCCTATAGACATTACATATAAAAATGTAATAATTAACACACAATGTAAATTCATGTTTTAATTACACATAAAAATGTAAATTTTATCCTACGGTGTAATTCCCTATATAATTTACATATAAAAAATGTAAATTTTAACATACGATTAAATTCACATGTTAATTACAAAGAAAAATGTAATTTTTACAATACGGTGTACATTCCTATATAATTTACATATAAAAAAAATGTAAATTTTAACATACGATTAAATTCGCATGTTAATTACAAAGAAAAATGTAATTTTTACCACTATGCAAAATCTACTTTAATTTAACATTATAAAAATGTAAATCCTCTACTTTACTTCACAATAAAATTAATGTAAATTGCATATTGATGTAAATTTCATAACGATATGAATTCCTACTTTAATTCACAATAAAATAATGTAAGTTGCATAACGATGTAAATTTCACAACGATGTAAATTCCTACTTTAATTCACGTTAAAATGAGGTGAATTACATAACGATGTATATGATGATAGATTTATACATGATTCAAATCCATAAGGCATACTTCAACAAATTTAAGCGAGGAAAAATCTAATTTTTCCTACCGATCTATGTTTTTAATTAACAGATCTATGAATAAAATAACGGATCTAAAATCATAGCATCACAACAATTTGAATCCATCCCATGGCAACATTCATCGCAGATCTACTTGTTTGATTTTCAATTTCACATAACGCAACAATAATAATAATTAAATTAATTAAATTATATTAAAAATAAATTCTCACCTAGCTCGGGACTGGAAGGAAGGTTCGGATTTGATCAGATTTCGTGTTCAAAGTCACGGCAGTTACGGATCTGAAAGATTTCAATTCGAAGTTCATACAAATAAATCAGAACTGACTTTTAACAACTGTCGCTGTAACGCTTAAAAGCGTCGCAAAATCTGAAATATTCATACCTTAAATTTTCAGAAAAGTTCAAAACTTTGAATCCAGATTTCGGGAGCTGTAGTCCATGGTTTTGTGAAGGGTTAGCGGGAGATTGGAGAGCTACGAGAGGCGCATCCACGCCGGGAAAATAGGGGGGTGCGGTAGCCTATGCAGGGAGCGGGGGCGGTTTGTATGGCGTGAGTTGGGGCTCGAAATCCGAGAGCTACAGGGCGTGAAATCGAATGAAACTTGTCGGAGATTGGAGAGGAAGGGAAGAGCATCAAAAAGTTCAACTACGGCTAAGTCTAATTGTGAGTGGATTGATGGGAAAATGGAGAGGAAGTTTCGAAGGGGGGGCGGCTATGGGTTTCTGTGATCGGGGAAGAAGAAGTATGGCCCGTATATATACTTGTATTTTCCACGTATTTTCAATTTTATTTAATTTATTTAATTCCAGAAAATAGGGTTTTTTCGTTCGAACTCCAATTCGCGCTCAACGACTGTAACACCCCGTATTTCTGTTAATACTAATATTCACAAATTAAAAGAATTAATATTGAGAATTTGCACGAAATAGCCTTAAAAAGGCATATAACAAATTTGAGATATGTGAATTGCCTTAAAAGGCGAAAAATGGAATTAAGACATTAATTGGAAAATTAATGTGTAGAAATGGTCATAAGTTAATTATGGATTAATTTGAATTCATGAATAGGTGCGTGTGTATATATATATATATTTATATATATGGGCAGTTAATGTAAACATGAATAGAAGTTTATTAATTTGCTGAGTGTTTGCTGAGTCACTTCTGACTCATTGCTGAGTCAATAAGATAAACCCCATCTGGTCTGAATGGCTGCGGTTATTTCTAGGTTAAATCTAATGGCCTAAATGAATCCTAACATCTATAAATAAGTGGGTAGACTCTAACCCTAAATCACTTGAAAAATTGGAGAGCTACCGACATGCCGTTGCCATGGAGTTCAGCATAGCCGTCACAAACTAAAGAAGAAGAAGGCCTAATCTACAAACTAAATCTACTCAAATCAAATCAAAAGCTCTCTCTCTTTCTATTTCTCTTCTTTAAAATAGTGAGTATGATTAATCTCACAATATTATTATAAAATAATTTGATTAAGTTATGAATGGATCACAAGAAAGTGATATGAATTGTTATGTATTTGTAAATTATGTTGTGGATCTCTTGTTATGCTATTATGTTATCATATATATGTTGTTATGTTGTAGTGATTATGTTGTAAATAATCCTATGCTATGTCATATGTGATTAATCATGCTATGCTATGTTGTAAATCATATCATGCTATGTTGCAAATTATGATGTGCTATGTTGTAGATCTCATATTATCACATATGTTGAAATACTTATGTTATATGATAATGATGTCATGTTAAGTTGTGTTGAATCATACAAGTTGTAAAATCATGATGTTAGTATTTATGCGAATTGGATCATGTTTAAAATTTATGTTTTTTTTTATAATAGATCTTGATTATGGGAATTTGCCTATTGGGTTAGGTGTACCCATATACATGAATCTACAAATTAATTGGATCTTGAATATGGGAATTTGCCTATTAAGTTAGGTGTACCCATATACATGAATCTATGATTAAATGAATTTTGATTTTTGGGAATTTGCCTATTGAGTTAGGTGTACCCATATAAAACCATATTGTTAATGATGTTGATTCACACATGTCCTATACAAGTTTATGAAATTTGATCAAAATCATATTATGTGAATTATGAATAAGTTGACACCCTTAGATCCATGACATGTATAACCTTATGCAAGTTGTAATGTATGCAGGTTTTACCCCTTGTTATGATTTATTTAGTCACATATATATGTTGTTGTTGTGAATATTTTCTTTTATGCTATGAGTTAGACTAATAGGGTCTAGCATACATTTTGCGAATAAACGTTCAAACGTGGGGTAGGGGTAATATTAGGAAATTAATAAATTGGGGTGCAATTGATATGATTTTGCATGCCTTAAATGGATGTCCATAATTGAGTCAATTATGGACATTGTTAAATTTGGAATTAATTAATAATTCAAGTAGGGAATTATTAAAATTGGGGAAAGTGGATTATTAATAATAATCAATGCTTAGGACACGAGGTTGGACCCGTTTGTGACGTAAACCTGCCCGGACCCGCCCGGCAAATCCAGTAGTCACAAATGTCGGCCCAATGTGAGAGGTCCTAGGCCCAAACTAAAGCATAACAGTTGTAAAGACACGAGGTTAGACTCTTTTGTGGTGTAAGACTGCCCGGACCCGCCCGGCAAATCCAGCTGCCATAAATGCCAGTCTAATGTGAGAGGTCTTTATGAGGTTATGGCCTTAATGAATTAAGAAATACTTAGCCAGATAATCATGTAAGGTGGGACATGGGGGTTAAGTAGGTGCCTTGGGTGGCATGAGGAATCTAGTGGTTGCCTTTAGAGGCATTTGAAATACGATTAGACTTAACCAAATACACATGTAAATGAACATGACTAAGTGGTTAAGTGGATGGACTAATGGGACAAGCTTAGGTGGAATGCTTGTGGGAAATAATGGGGGCCCATTTCAACCAGTATCCCAAAACGTATCTTTGTGGGCTCGACCCAAGTCGAGGACGGGACACGCATACTGGGTTTGACTATAAGAGGCCAAAACAGGGAGCGGTGGCAACGCAAGTCCAACGGGTTTCATATGCGTGTGTGGACCCGGGCTGGTTGGTAAGACGTTGTTGCATCGTGTAGGTATAAGCCGTGCATCTCCGTTATATCGAGTTGCCACTTTAGGGGAATGATACACCCCACTGTGGGGCCAGCACGGGTATCTACGAGTAGGGAGCCGATCGAAAAATGGAAAGTGGGGTACACCTAGTGGAGATAGGGGCAGGCGGCACCTATGTAGTCAGCTAGGAGTACGTAAAGCCATTAAGAAAGTTTCTAAGTGAAGCTAAGTAGAATCAATCTTTAGGGTGACTGGTGTGGTGCAGTATAGTGTTTATCCTTTAGTATTTAGGAGCGCCTATAACGTTTCCTTTAGCGATTGTCTATGTCCTTAATCTGCTCTTTCATAGACATTTCCTTGTTTTCCAGCTTATGCCTTAGTCCAGTTATTTTGATAATAGTATTGTAGAATTATCATACTCGCCAGACTTTATGTCTGACCCCCCCCTCTTTTTCATCTTTTTCTCCCTTCAGGTCCTCAGGTTAGGCCAAGTTCCAGTGGAGTCTGATTGGATTGCTTATCTCTTGGAAAGCTTGGACTGCTGAAGTAAAGTCCAGCTTGTTATCTTTCTTTTTAATGGCTATTTATGTAATGGGATTATGTACTTGTTTTATCAAGATAGATATTGTACTTGACTTTGATTATGGTGTTATGATGTAATCAAACATGTTTTGACTTCTGCTGCAATTGAAATAAAGTTTTTAAATTTCCAAGTACTATTTTATATCTGTCTTGTTGAAATTTTACTGTTCTATATTCACCTAAAACCTCCATAGAAGTTAATGCATTCCCTTTGTGAGTGACATTAATGGACGTGGGGTGTTACAACGACTGTCGAACAATAGGTTTTGACGCCTTCTGAACGCAATGGCGCTATTGCCGAAGTCCAATTTTGAAGTTTACAGTGTGTTTTCTTTATTTTCAAATTAATTCTTTTATTTTTAATTCGAACGTACTTTCTAATTTTACCGGGGTCACATACGAAGTCAGAAAAATCCAGAAAAATTATTTTTGGCTTTTTTATGACGATACGATCCTAACAAAATTTATTTCGTCGAATTCTGAGACTGTTTGAAAAATGGCTATTTTTCAGTCAATCAATTTTGACCGAAATTGACAAAACACAGTTTCTTTTGCCACGCTCACATACTAGCTTCAAAAATCATGAAATTTGAAACCTAGCAATAATTTTACATCCCGGACCCAAAAAAAGTGGTTTCGTCGAATTCCGAGGTCGTATGCAAAATGTCGATTTTCAAGGGCGATATAATCTCTATAGCGACCTTTCTGAAAATTCATTTGGCCATAACTTTTGATTTCCGCTATGAAACTTCGATTTTTCAGATTCTTTAGAAAGATATTCATTAACAGATTTAAATATTTTTCATTCCATCAAAATCCAGTTTATTCTGCATCCTGTGTAGTTAGTCAAAGTTCAAGTTTGACTTTTCCAACTACCTTCCTATTTCTAATTCTTCATGTAATTTATTTGAATATATTTGCATTAACATTGCTCAAAATAAATTTCCATTCATTTTTATTTGAAATAATTTATTTTAAATATTTAAACACCCCTAAAATCTCTAAAATGAAAATTTTAAATTGGCCCCAAATTTCAGGGTTGTTACAGTCTCCCCCACTTAAGAACTTTTCGTCATCGAAAAGAAAAAGGGAAGAATAGAAGGGTAGGAACCAACATAAAGAATAAAAAATATTTTAAGCGTACCTCAAAATAAAACTAATCGGGGATATCCACTCTGCATTTGGGATAGGCTTGTTTGATACTCTCCTCGGTTTCTCAAGTGCAGTCTCTAGGATCACCGCTCCATTGCACCTTGACTAGGTTGACACTTTTATTTCTCGGCTTCCTAGTTCCTTGCCAATAATTTTCAGTGGTTCTCTTCCCACTGCAAGGCTTGGGGTAATCTCCAAATCTTGTTGTGCTGCTTCTTCCACAATCAGATCTGGATCATGGACATGCCTTCGAAGTTGAGATACATGGAATACATCGTGCACTCCAGGCAACCAGTCGGGCATCTGAATTCTGTAAGCTAGGGTGCCAATCTTTTCAAGAATAGGGAAGGGGCCGATGAATCTAGGTGCTAATTTTCCTGTCTTTCCAAAACGGATAACACCTCGCATTGGAGCGACTTTCAGATAGACATAGTCACCCACTTCAAAAGCTAGCTCTCGCCTTCTTACATCTGCATAGCTTTTCTGTCTACTTTGGGCAGCCAATAGTCGCTTCTTAATAAAGTCAACTTTGTCCGAAGCTTCTCGGATCATGTCTGGACCCAACACAAGCCGATTTCCTTTTTCAACCCAACATGCTGGCGATCTACACGGCCTACCATATAAGGCTTCAAATGGAGACATTTTCAAACTTGCTTGATAGCCATTGTTGTACGAGAATTCAACTAAATGCAAGTGATCCTCCCAAGAACATCCAAAATCGAGTATGCACGCTCGCAATAAATCTTCAAGGATGCGATTCACTCGCTCAGTCTGGCCGTCAGTCTGAGGGTGATACGCGGTACTGAGATTTAACTTCATTCCCAACTCATTTTGGAGTGCTTACCAAAATTTGCTAGCAAAGATAGGATCACGGTCGCTAACGATGCTACAATGAACTCTGTGTAAAAGAAAAGATTAATATTTACTTTGAAAAAGAAATTTTCATTTCGATTATGATGAAAAGGAAAGATTTAGTTTTATTACCCATGTAGCCTGACGATTTCTTTGAAATAGATCTGCACCAGACTTTGAGCAGTTCTAGTGGATTTGACAGGTATGAAATGAGCGGACTTTGTGAAGCGATCCACGATCTCCCATATGATGTCATTTCCTTTCCTAGTACGAGGCAGACCATCTATAAAATCCATGGGGATTTGGTCCCACTTCCAATCTAGTACTTCTAATGGTTGCAACAACCCTGCCAGCTTTTGCTGATCACTTTTTACTTGTTGGCATGTGGGGCATCTACTCACATAAATGGATATATCCCTCTTCATAGACCTCCACCAAAATGTGCGCTTTAAGTCTTGATACATTTTGCTCACACTAGGGTGGATGCAAAGCTTTGATTTGTGACCCTTATCTAAAACTTCTCTTATGAGTTCGGGGATACTTGGAACACAAATCCACCCGTGCAATCTAAGAACTCCCTTGCCATCTATTTGGAAGTCCGTGTTTTCACCTCCTTGAATTCTTTCAATCAGTTTCTGAATAAAAGCATCACTTCTCTGGAGAGAGGCGATCTTATCAATCAAAGAAGGGGTGATGATGAGGCTTGCGACAATGACTTCCTTTCTACTAAGTGCGTCTGCCACAACATTGGCTTTCCCTGGCGTATATAAGATGTCAAGATCGTATGCCGCCAGAAATTCTAGCCATCGTTGCTGCCTTAAATTCAGATCCTTTTGATCGAAGAGATATTTCAAAGATTGATGGTCTGTGTATAATTCAAATTTTTCGCCCAAAAGATAATGTCTCCAAATTTTTTAAAGCAAAGACTACGGCCAACAACTCTAAGTCATGGACACGATAATTTTTCTCATGCGGCTTTAAATGACGACTTGCATATGCAACAACTCTGCCCCTTTGCATCAGTGCTGCACCAAGACCACCACTTTGAGAAGCATCGGTGTAGACCTTCAAATCTTGGTTGCCATCGATGATGGTAAGTATGGGAGCAGTAGTCAAACTCACCTTTAGCTTTTGGAATGCCTCCTCACAATCCGATGTCCAATTGAACTTGGCATGCTTCTTGGTAAGCTTTGTTAATGGGCTAGACAGCTTGGCGAAACCTTCGACAAATTTCCTGTAATATCCGGCTAATCCTAGGAAGCTTCTTACTTCAGTGGGTGTACTGGGCTGCTTCCAATCTCGAATGGCAGCAATTTTACTTGGATCAACTGCGATTCCTTCTTTTGACACAACATGGCCCAAGAATTTTACTTCTTCTTGCCAAAATGTGCATTTGGAAAACTTTGCTTTTAGAACATTTCGTCGCAGAATTTCCAACACTTCCCTTAAATTCCCTTCATGCTCCTCCTTAGTTTTAGAATAGATTAGAATATCATCAATGAAGACTAGGACGAATTTATTTAGGACCTCCCGGAAGACCCTATTCATCAAGTCAACAAAGTAGGCTGGAGTATTGCATAAACCGAACGGCATCACTAACCATTCGTAGAATATATCGGGACCTCTGAAGGCGGTCAAAGGTATGCATTCTTCAGCTATGCGGAGTTGGTGGAAACCTGTGGCTAGGTCCATCTTCGAAAACACCTTGGCTCCATTCAATTGGTCCATCAAATCATCTATGCGGGGCAAGGGGTATTTGTTCTTCAATGTTTGTTTGTTAAGATCGCGGTAATCGACACAAAGTCTTAGAGTATCGTCCGATTTGGGGACAAACACCACAACTGCACCCCAATTAGAAAAGCTAGGTCGGATGAGTCCCTTCCACAGAAGCTGCTTAGTTTGGGTTTGCAATTCTTCCTTTTCTTTAGGAGTCATCCTTCTGATAGCATGAACTACAGGTCTTGCATTAGGAACAAGATCAATCCTGAAATCGATTTCCCTTCGCGGGGGTAGGCTGTCCACTTCTTCAAATACATCTGCGTAATCTTTGACCATGGCAATATTTTCTAAGGAAATGGGAGTGATCTCCAGGGAAAACCAAAATGCCTTTCTGTCAGATTTTGGCCCATGGCAAGGTATAGCAACAGTGTTTCCGAAACCTGTTTTCACCTTAACCACTCTTTCTGAACATAATACTTCAGCGTCATATTTGGTTTGCAAATCAAGACCGAGGATGATATCAAACTCGGAGAAATTCATAATGATCAAGTTAAATGGAAATTTGAAATAGGAGTAAGATACAGGCACTTTACAAAATAAATCTAGAGTGGTAGAACCTCCTACAGGGTTGTGAACATTTAGTGGTTCTTTAAGACTTCTTTGCTTTAGTTTCAATTTCTGGACCGCATTGCTAGAAATAAAGCTTCTCGATGCACCTGTATCAAATAAGGCAGTAACAGGGATATTTTGAATAGAAATGGTACCATCTAAAACATCAGGCTTACCTGCTCCTTCGGAAGTAACTGCGGAAGAAGATGGTGCACTTGCCCCTTCATACACATGTGCAACCTGCGCTCCTTTCAACAGCGGACAGTTTGGCTTGATATGACACTTCTTATGGAAATTATAGAATTCCTTGGTGTCGACGCTTCGGGCCTTCTTAGGATTCCTGCAGTCCTTGATGTAGTGCCCAAACTTTTGGCAGTTGTAGCATTGCACCTTTGACTTATCGTGCCCCTTAGCAGCTCCAGAATTGCTTCCTTCAGTCTTCTTCTCTGTTTGCTTCCTCTTATTGTTGGCTAAGCTCCTTTCCCTGTCTTGTTGGGAATTCTTCCTATCATTTTCCTTATATCGACAAGCGAACTCCACCAGCCTATTGAAAGAGAGGTCGATGTGGGCAGTGGCTCTATCAATATACTTCCTCGCAAGCCCATTTATGAACCTCTTGTTCTTCTGAAAGTCATCCTGAACTAATTCAGGGGCATAGCGGGAGAGGTCTTCAAATCTTCGTACATATTCTGAAATGGTCTTGTCGCCTTGCTTCAGATTGGCGAACTCGTCATGTAGTTTCTCTACCTCCTGCCTTGGAATGTATTTGTCATTGAAAAGCTCCTTAAACCTTGTCCAAGTCATATTATCTGCAATCCCTCCAACCATGACAGTGTCCCACCAGTTTTGAGCTTCCTCTTGTAACAGCCATGAAGCCACTAATCTTTTCCTACGATCCTCCAACTCTAATCCTCCAAAAATCTTTTCACAGTTCCTCAGCCAAGCTTGAGCTTGTGTGACAGTCTCAGTACCCTTGAATGGCACTCCTCCCAGGTTTTTGTATTTCTTTGCCATCTTATCCAAATCAAAGGGCTGCGGTGGTGGTGGTTGTTGAACAGTAGCCTCCTCAGTTCCAGCAGCATTCTGCCTCCTTGCTCTAGCTCTAGCGGCTCTAGCGGCAGCGGTACTCATTTCTAGTTAGTTCTGTACGATAAAGGAAAGAATCAGAACAACTATAATGGTGATTTGAGGAGTTGATCAAGATAAAAGGACGGATAAAAGATAATGATATAATGACTGACTATTATGTATTCACATGAAATGTTCGCCATAGAATATTGTGATTCTATGTAAACGAATTATCATAAATATGTTATATCCTAAAGCTATGTTTAACCAAAGCTCTGATACCAACTGTGATGACCCCAAACTTCCACGGAATGAAAGTAAGGAATAATCATTTGGAATACAACATAAATACAATAATACATATCACAGATACAACATAGCATAAGAAATTCATAGAGTAACAACATCATAACAGCGGAAATATAATGTCATCAACCACAGAAAATCCACAGTCACAGAATTCCAAATTATTACATCAAGTTTGCAGAAAAAGAAATAAGTTCCAACTCCCACTTAAACAACGTGGAATAAACCAAGTTTAATGTATGGAATTAAAAAGAGAAATGCAATAGCAGCGAATGATAGATGTCTTCAAACTCCAAGTCATCACCTCTCCACAACAGCAAATCCAAGGAAAATAATAAGCAGCTCCAAGGAAAAGACTCCAAGCGAAGAATAAACCTGTTTACTTGGCTGCCCGTGTAGAGAGGAGGGCACCCGAGTTTGCAAAAAGGTGGAAACAAACAATGGGTCAGTCGTGGGACTGGTGTGAGAATTCTTAACTAATTAATCACTATTAATAGGTCAAATCCAAAGACCACGCCGCTAATGCGGAACGGGTTTCTCTAATGGATTGCCGTGCATAAAAGTGTCAGAATAAATGATAAGTGAATCGTACAACAACGTTATGCTTTTTAGAAAAATGGAATCACCATAAGACCCAGGTCCCATCACTCAATGCAACACAAACCAGAGGATAGGGTTTTACCTTATAGTGATTAAACATGCTAAATACGGCAAATACGAGTTTAATATTATTATTAGTATATATCAAAACATTTCAAAGTAAATGTATAAATCCTAGGAAGAATAGTATCCCATACTACTATGCCTCCATACTAGTAATACAATCAAATTCGTAGGGTCGTATTTGGATTTTGGTTTCCATCATGAGTCAAGGCTAGGGAGGAGCTCCTACCGATTCGAGACACTCTAGCTAATGTCTCAGGATCCCCCGTAGTGAACCCTTGGAAAGCTGCAGAGCCGGTCCACCATACGAATTGCGGATTAGTTATTCCTGAACACACGTTTCCCAGTCCTATAGGACATATCATTCGAGGCGCCTCATTCCATCATCCACATAAGTAAAATGTTGGGCCGTGTTAAAACCCAATCACCACTTCTTGCTAGAAAGAAACGTGCTGCTCTCCCTGCGTTCCCTTCTCCCGTTTTAGACTCCGCCGGTGTGTGAGGCTCGTGAAGTCACGCTGTACACAAAGCTATGCCTAAACAGGCTATGCTTTGATCGTCCCACAAGGCCTGCTTTTCAACAAAACCTTGATCCTATGCATCTTAGCATGCCACATCATCACTCCATATCGTACTACCAATCCTTTGAAGAAATATATGAACGGGTGTTAAGCAAGAGAATAAATTCCCCACCACCAAACATCCATACCTTCGACAAAAGATCAATAACATGATATTTGATAGAGTATGATGTCAGACACACAATCCATTTATTAGCTTATGCTCTGGGTCTGAGCGAAAGCCAAACCCGTGAAATCAACACGTACGTCTGGGCAATGACCGTGACCCTTGAATTGGGAGCAAGTCAAATCAGGGCCTCGATCGTTGTCCATTCGAGGGAGGATTTACGGTCTTCATACGCCATCTTCATACTTCAATTAACATCGTTTTGATTATTTAGAATGAGAGAACTCGGACTTTCCAAATAATCCTCGTATATATATATTTAAAATCCTTCTTATACATTAATAATTATTTTTATTAATGATTCATTCCTATTTTAATTATTTAAAATAATTAAATTTTTATATAACGACGCCTTAAGTCCATGGCGACTTTGGCGCTGCATTCAACCAATTTTGATTTTTACATTTCTCAGAATCTGACCATTGGATCTTAACGTAATATATATCGTTGGAAAGATTCTTCCAAGACGGTCCTAACGGTTTCAGTTTCAAGAAAATCCGATGGTCGGATCTTCTTGTATAGTCCTTTAAAGGTACGATTTCAAAACGCGAACTACCCCGCCCTATTTGTTTAATTTTAATTATATTTATAAATATATATAATCATTGAATCATAATAACGTCGTTTGATTAAAACAACGCTCTACACAATTACCGATACTCACTAAATTTTAATTCATTTGAAAATGAAGATAATATTACCGCATCCTAAATTCATTCTTTTACTTACATTTAAAATGTAAATTCCATCCTTTTTATTTACATAAAAAAATATAAATTTAATTCCTATGTAAATTCCTTTTTTTTTATTTACATGTAATAATGTTAATTTTGACACATTCAAAATCCTACTTTTAAATTACATATAAAAAATGTAAATTTCAACTTCAATGTACATTCTCATCTTAGTTACATAATAAAAATGTAACTTATATTTGCAGTGAATCCTATTCTAAATATATATATAAAAACGTATGTTTAATTACAAAAGCAAACTCTATTCCCTATTTACATTGTAAAAATATAACTTTTAATTACAATGCAAACTCTACTTCCTATTTACATTGTAAAAAAAATATGATTTTTAATTACAATGCAAACTCTACTTCCTATTTACATTGTAAAAATATGATTTTTAATTTCAAGCCACATTACTACATCTTATTACGTATAAAATAAATAAATTTTATTTCTAATGTTCATTCTCATTCTACGCTACATATAAAAAAAATGTGAATTCTATCATACGATGGAAATGCATCCTTTAATTTCACAGAAAAATGTAGTTTTTGTCATACGGTATACTTTCCTATAGACATTACATATAAAAATGTAATAATTAACACACAATATAAATTCATGTTTTAATTACACATAAAAATGTAAATTTTATCTTACGGTGTAATTCCCTATATAATTTACATATAAAAAATGTAAATTTTAACATACGATTAAATTCACATGTTAATTACGAAGAAAAATGTAATTTTTACAATACGGTGTACATTCCTATATAATTTACATATAAAAAAAAATGTAAATTTTAACATACAATTAAATTCACATGTTAATTACAAAGAAAAATGTAATTTTTACCACTATGCAAAATCTACTTTAATTTAACATTATAAAAATGTAAATCCTCTACTTTACTTCACAATAAAAATAATGTAAATTGCATATTGATGTAAATTTCATAACGATATGAATTCCTACTTTAATTCACAATAAAATAATGTAAGTTGCATAACGATGAAAATTTCACAACGATGTAAATTCCTACTTTAATTCACGTTAAAATGAGGTGAATTGCGTAACGATGTATATGATGATAGATTTATACATGATTCATATCCATAAGGCATACTTCAACAAATTTAAATGAGGAAAAATCTAATTTTTCCTACCGATCTATGTTTTTAATTAACAGATCTATGATTAAAATAACGGATCTAAAATCACAGCATCACAACAATTTGAATCCATCCCATGGCAACATTCATCGCAGATCTACTTGTTTGATTTTCAATTTCACATAACGCAACAATAATAATAATAATTAAATTAGTTAAATTATATTAAAAATAAATTCTCACCTAGCTTGGGACTGGAAGGAAGGTTCGAATTTGATCAGATTTCGTGTTCAAAGTCACGGCAGTTACGGATCTGAAAGATTTCAATTCGAAGTTCATACAAATAAATCAGAACTGACTTTTAACAACTGTCGCTGTAACGCTTAAAAGCGTCGCAAAATCTGAAATATTCATACCTTAAATTTTTAGAAAAGTTCAAAACTTTGAATCCAGATTTCGGGAGCTGTAGTCGATGGTTTTGCGAACGGTTTGCGGGAGATTGGAGAGCTACGAGAGGCGCATCCACGCCGGGAAACTAGGGGGTGCGGCGGCCTATGCAGGGAGCGGCGGTTTGTATGGCGTGGGTTGGGGCTCGAAATCCGAGAGCTACAGGGCGTGAAATCGAATGAAACTTGTTGGAGATTGGAGAGGAAGGGAAGAGCTTCAAAAAGTTCAACTACGGCTAAGTCTAATTGTGAGTGGATTGATGGGAAAATGGAGAGGAAGTTTCGAAGGGGGGGCGGCTATGGGTTTCTGCGATCGGGGAAGTAGAAGTACGGCCCTTATATATACTAGTATTTTCCACGTATTTTCTATTTTATTTAATTTATTTAATTCTGGAAAATAGGGTTTTTTTCGTTTGAACTCCAATTCGCGCTCAACGACTGTCGAACAATAGGTTTTGACGCCTTCTGAACGCAATGGCGCTATTACCGAAGTCCAATTCTGAAGTTTACAGTGTGTTTTCTTTATTTTCAAATTAATTCTTTTATTTTTAATTCGAACGTACTTTCTAATTTTACCGGGGTCACATACGAAGTCAGAAAAATCCAGAAAAATTATTTTTGGCTTTCTTATGACGATACGATCCTAACAAAATTTATTTCGTCGAATTCTGAGACTGTTTGAAAAATGGCTATTTTTCTGTCAATCAATTTTGACCGAAATTGACAAAACACAGTTTCTTTTGCCACGCTCACATACTAGCTTCAAAAGTCATGAAATTTGAAACCTAGCAATAATTTTACATCCCGGACCCAACAAAAGTGGTTTCGTCGAATTCCGATGTCGTATGCAAAATGTCGATTTTCAAGGGCGATATAATCTCTATAGCGACCTTTCTGAAAATTCATTTGGCCATAACTTTTGATTTCCGCTATGAAACTTCGATTTTTCAGATTCGTTAGAAAGATATTCACTAACAGATTTAAATATTTTTCATTCCATCAAAATCCGGTTTATTCTGCATCCTGTTTAGTTAGTCAAAGTTCAAGTTTGACTTTTCCAACTACCTTCCTATTTCTAATTCTTTATGTAATTTATTTGAATATATTTGCATTAACTTTGCTCAAAATAAATTTCCATTCATTTTTATTTGAAATAATTTATTTTAAATATTTAAACACCCCTAAAATCTCTAAAATGAAAATTTTAAATTAGCCCCAAATTTCAGGGTTGTTACACTTGATGCCCAAGGGTTTCGGTACATTTAGCTTCGGCTCATAGAAGTAGCGTAGGTACTTCTTTTAAATATTTTGCTTGTCGCAGGGATGAGCTTTCACTTCATCTAGCCCTCCTCAGCTTGCGTCAGAATAGGGTAGGCTTTCAGTGTCTTTGCCATGAAGCATTCAGGAGAAGGGACATGACATAGGTATTTTCGTTGTCTGCTTTGTTCCATCATAGGCATGTGGCGGATTAATTCCGAAAAGAAAGGTTAGGAGGGTAGCACCGTAGCAGTTGACTCTAGGCTGGTGCATGTACGCGCCTCTATATTGGCAGATGGTAACTCGGGTAGGTGGTAATACGCGAGGTGCATTAGGTAGGTGTTTATATAAATGGTGCTTCAACTCGGTCTTGCATAGGGTATGAGATAATTGCTGATGTCTCTTTTTATAATATAATTGTTGAGTTGCTTAATAATTTGTTAGGATTCTGCATGGAAACTTTGACTAAGTCCTATTGCTTTCACTAATGCTACTTTGAAAGAAGAGAATATGTTCAATTTATACACTTACAATGAACGTCTCATGGCACTTGTCACCGTTTCAGTTTGATGCTCAAAAGACATTTAGAAGTTGGATTAAGATGTGATCAACCGTAACATTAAATATAATATTTAGCAAAAGTTGCATGATTTATGATCAACTTATCAATTTGTTAAAGTTAACGCGGTACTGGCTACACCGAATCCCGTTTATTTAAAACTGCTATGGACAAAACTAAAAATACAATCATGTCCAGCGAGGCGTCACGATCCCAAAAATATAATAATATCGGTAGGTTGACTCGTATTTTGAAACCCCAAAATAATGATATAGGGTGCAAAAATACTCCAAATAAAAAGTCGTGTATTTAATTAATTAAAAATTACAGTAAAATCCTAAAAATTAAATTAACACTACGTCTCAAAAGAATCTTTTCTAAATTCGAATCCAGTATGCAGTTATTTCAAATAAACTGTTACGGTCGATGAACGATTCTATAGCGACTTTTCTAAAATTTGATTTGGGAATAAATCAAAATCTACACGATGAAATCTCGCTTTGTCTCTTCCATTAGAAAAATATACTTCACCAGCTCCGAACATTTCTTGTTTCACAGAAATTCGATTTAAAACGAATCCTGTACATTCAGTTGAAGTTCAAATCGCCAAATAGCGAACTGCAGCGCCATTTCGAGCTCGATTATAATTATACGTTCAAACTGTCGTTCAAATAATATATTCGTTATTCTAATTCAATTCTAAACTGAATTAAATATCATAGATGATCCAATTCACACTATTTTGTGAATTCCACTATTTCTGACTATTTCAGAAATTAAATATATTATTATACTATTTATAATAATTAAATATTCAATATTATTTAATTCTGGTCATTTTAAATGACCAAACCATTATTTAAATAATTAAATAAATTATTTATATCGCCGAAAAATGCGGGTCGTTACATTCTTCCCCCCTTAAAATAATTTCGTCCTCGAAATTGCTAAGGTAGAAAACAAACCCTATTGGCTAGTACAAATTTATTTGTTTACTTACCAACCTTATTTTCAACTAAACCAATTTAATTTTAATTAAAATATTCATTAATTCTTATCAACGAAAATTTTCTAAAATCCTGAAAATTTTCTAACACCCGAAATTTTCGAAAAATTTCGCCAGCACCTCCTTTGCACCGGTCAATAATTCAAACCCCAACTCGCCTCTCTAGGCCTTCTCCAATCCAAAAGAAAACTAAACAGCCAAGCGGCTTGCCAAATCGGCCCATAAATCACCAAATCCATAAAAATAAACGTGTACCTTCTTGTCGGGCATATCATTAAATCCTTTTATTTTGCTGCCAATTCAGCATATATCAAAGTCATCCCAATCAATCTCCAATCATCTGTTCTCAAATCCAATCATCCTATTTTCAAACCAAATCTCATACTCAATCTCAAATTCCATTACCAATTTCAATTCTTACTTACCCGTCCAATATACTTAAACAAATCCATAACTCACAAATCCAACTTTATTCGATATCGTTCTATTTCAATTCAAATTTCCCCTTACTGGTTTTTATTCAATTCCAGTTTGCTTTCGCCAAATTTCTTTAAATTTGTTTTTAATTCAAACAATTTTCCTGGGAATTTTTAAACAGCTTAGCTCTTTCAAAAATCAAATATCCCTTTTCCGGATTCAAAACAACCTCTTTTCTCAAAACAATTCAAAAACAATCTCTTTGGTAGTAATCTGTCACTTACAACTCGAAAATGAACAGATGTCAAAGTTTGTTCAATACTATATCACTTTTCAAAACCATATTTAACACTTTCATTTTGAAATCTTTTTCAAAATATCATTCATGATACTTCTAAACAATTTAAAATCTCCCAGGATTTTAAAATTTTCTTATACTTAACACAAATCCACTTACAAACACTTCTCCCAGTTTTCGGAATGTTAATTCCAATTCTAATTTAATTCAGATTTAATTTATCTGATTTCATATTTTACGAACTCAAATTGGTTATTTATATAACCATTTTCAATAATAATCAACCAACACATCCAATATACTATAATCATTCGAATATAAATATTTTCTTTATATCGAAATATACTTTGGGTAAAATTATCTCATTTACCCTCTTCAAAACATACTGTGTCGGTTTATCGTACTTGAGTGTTTAGAAATCCTTATCGATACAGTGGATCAAACTGATCGACCAGAATTCACAATTTACTCAACCAATAAATCTCCACAGTATAAAATCATTTTTATAAAATCTACAAATACGTTCACTCGTATGTATACACTCAGACCCAATCTAGGGTATTACTAACCCTATCTCTACTGAGTCACGCCACAGAGCCAAGGTAATCACTTAACCTTCAGCTCTGATACCACTGTAACGAACTGGGATTTTCGACTCCGAAAATCAATACCAAACTGCCATGTTGACCATTCAAACATCGAACATTCCAGATCATTAATAGAAAGAAATTAGAGGGTGAGAATAGATAAGATAGAAAATTAGAATAGAAGAAGAAGAACACAATCAGAGTAAACACGAATCTCACAGCGGAACGAATAAAATATAATACATAATATAACTTTGCAATAAACTCTGTATATACATAGAATAAAATTTTCAGAGTACAATACTTACACACAGCGGAAATAACAATGGCTATATAATCCTGAAGCCTCCTGCTTCAAGCTCCTCCAAGCATATCTGTACAGACATGAACTACTTGACTGCCCGTACAAATTTGGGCACCTAAGAGTTTAGGGAAACAAAACAAAATAAACTCTGGGTCAGTCATGGGACTGGTGTGAGTAAACTCAAATCATTTTGTTTAACTTTCAAAAATCCTTTCCAAAAGAAAAGGTAATCGTAAGACCGATCCACACATAAACACGGATGGTTTTTACCTTACGATAACCAAAACACCTTTTGAAATCAATACTTCTCTGATATTATAATAATGTCTAATCACAAGTAATTAACAATCTAGCAGAACGCTTGCATCTCACAGTCTACATATAGTATACAAACAAAACCGCGGGTGCTTATTGGAGATTGGATTCCAACTATGACAAGGTATGGGACCACCTGCCGATAGTGTATCTCTAGAGGCAAATACACTGGGTTCAACAAGAACGTCTTGCAACCCGGCCCTCACATGACCGACCACTCATTTCGCTTGAGTGTATCGAATGTATACCACCAACGGTTGGGAGCTACCCACCGACTTCCCGAAAAGGGACAACATCGAATAGACAAAGAATGAATTGGATTTTCTCTAGATAGGTGATATACACCCTAATGGGAGCGACCCACTTAGCCATGCTGCCTGCCCGATTTCTGTCATTTCCCGGTTGATGAGGCTTGAGGTCATAACGTATCTTTGACAGATCATACATTCATTTACTTTGAATGCCACATCGTCATACCCATCAAATCACAAATTGATTTCTCCAAAAATACCACGGGTATAAAGCTAAGAGAAACGAATTCCTCCACCACCAAACGTAAGTACGTTTGAAGAGATCAACTTACGCGATCCATTAGATATACTTTGTCAGACATTCGTCCATTCACGTTTGTCCTGGGACTGGACAAACCGAAGGCACTATTCTGTAAACAGGATAGCCCTTGCATAACTCCATCTTCAATATTTGATCGCTACGCTAACGTCCATACAGAGTGGTTTTCATATAATATATCTGATCCCGATCTCTCTATATTGACGACGATAAAATGGTCAAAACTTCGATAGTCGGTGATTTAACTATCAAAGAAAAACAGGTGTGCAAACAACGATATTATTTCCAGATGGAAATTCTATCGATCAATCATCAACCCACATTTATCTCTTTCTATAAAATTATCTTTAATTTATCCATTCCCCATTTCTATCTATTTGTAAATTCTTATTTTCTAAATTTAGAAAATATACATCATCAATCATTGGAAAACATTTCCATCTCTGTTTCACGTATTACTGACATTCCAGTATTCTTTCTCATCAACATTTCATTTTCTATGATTAGAAAATATCCCTGATTATATTTGGAAAATGTTACCAAAATTTATTCATTAGATTTCAACAGATGTTTAAAATAAACATCACTAAGCCATTTTAAACCATCACGGTTATTAACTCAACTTCTCAACCAACTTTCACTATCGAACCTTAACCACTTCTTAGTTAAAACTGAAGTCAATCAAGTTGGTGTATAATTACCTCTCAGACCTTAACTGAATGACATTTCTAACATCGAAATAGACAAAGTTCAAACTTTAAATCTTTAAGAACTTCCTTGCGAAACTCTCGGATTCTATTTATGAATCCTCTTCTTTTACAAAAATCTCTTGATTATAACAATAGTGTTACAATCCTTTATTTTGAAATAAAATATTTAAATACAACTTTTCTGTACTAGTTTAAATAAATAAAAATAATTACTTTATTAGATAAATGAATCTTGCTTTAAAAAACTGGAAAGAAATAGTACTTCCCCCATTTGATATAATCGAATCCCAATGTATAATCCACTCTCGAATAATCAGTATTTGATAACTCTTTTTCGAATAAACTATATTTGATTACTTTCTCTTTCGAATAACTATATTCGATTTAACTCTTTTCCGAATAACCATACTCGATTTATCTTTCTTTCGAATAAACTATATTCGATTAACTATCTCCTTCGCATAACTTGTATTCAATTTAACTCACTTCTCGAATAAACTATATGCGATAACTCTACTTCGAATAGGTGATATTCGATTAATTCCTTTTTACTAACCCGATTCAAATTACTAATACTCGATTAACTCGAACTTGATTAACTCCACTGAATAACTAATACTTGACTTAACCCCGTTCGCTTGACTCTAGATCGCAACGATCACAATGGTTACGCCTGATTCCCTCAGGAAACATCCGACCACCGTAGGCTATCTGCAGCCCTGCGAATTTCGCTAGCAGTCGTACGAAATGGTAACACACCCTAAATAGCTATGTTTGCCTAACTCTATCTCAAATAACTACATTTGATCAAATCTAATTGAATAACTGATATTTAATTAATTCTAATTCTAATTTGGTTAACTCTATCTAATTGATTAACTCTAACTGGTTAACTCCTTTGATTAATTCTACGTTTATTCAGTTTCCAATATCGATGTTGAAATCGATTCCTACTTCTCTATATAAGTCCTGACTTATATATTCTATTTATTCGTGATAAACATTTCATTTAATTTATAAAAATTATTTATAAATTTATCTTCTCAATCCATCGGTCAGAATAGATTCTATTCAAAATCTTTGCTTAAAATCCATATCACGTTATACCCGTGTGCGAAGCATGGGTCTAAACCTTTCAAATGTAAAATTCTCCTTTTATACAATTCTAGTCACTTTTTCAAGTATTTCCTTTTATAATCTATTTATTTACAAAAAAATCCCCTTTTTGATGATTCTATTTATTCTATAAAATATTTTCTTCTTATTAAATCTATTGATTTTATAAATAATTCCTTTTATAATCTAACTATTCCCTTTTTCACATATTTCCCCTTTCTATTCTATTCTATTTGATTAACAAATAAATATTCCTCTCAATTCAATTTGTAAATAGTTTACAAATATTTCTTTTTCAATTCTATTTGTAATAGTTTTACAAATATTTCCCTTTAATTCTATTTATTTACTTTACAAATAAATATCCCCTTTTAATCTATCCAATTTCAAAATAATAGTTTTCTTTTCATAAAATCTTTTGATTTTATAAATATTTCTTTTCAATATAACATTGAAAATTTCCCTTTTTAAAATTCCAGTATTCCTTATGGTATTTAACGTACTATATAACAATGATCGGCATCATTCATCCATACAAAATCAACAATATCACATCATATAACACAATATATGAGAAAAAAATAGTAAAATAAATGTTGAGGAACCCAGTTGGGTCCCTCCAACCTGTTTCCCTGCATCCACAGATGTTAATTAACACAAATAGCACGTATATGGGATATTCTGATAAACAGAATCAATATTCGATTAACGATTTATATATCGTTATCGATAATTCCAACCAATAACTAGCAGTTCAACCAAACAGCCAACACACAGCAAAACAACCATCATTTATAAATTCTAAAAATATTTTATAGAAATATAAATTGAGCAGAGTTAGCGAGATTTACTCACCTTTTTCGTTAATCGTTGAATAACGATTAACGTCGGTTAGTTTATATCAGGTGTTCTATTCTGCCAAAATTTCTAACGAGTTCCAAATAATTCCGAACTAGCTTCATAACGTAACCAGCTTTCGTACGGTTCCAACGAGCCAGATCGTCCGAAATTCTGATAGTGCAAAATATAATGTTAACAAGTTAATATACATTATTTTATTTTTAAAGAACTATATATACATATATATTTAAATTCTTGGGCCTTACCCTTTAAAAGCAGCCATCACTATACTTTAAAATCCACACCCGTCTACATCAGTACTTCATCCTCATTGCATTGCCCAACATTTTCAATCGCAACTCCAAACCCTTTTCCCCAACACAGCTCTGTTGAAAACTTCTATGCTACCGCCCTATCCCCTCCATACATGCTATAGTATGGTAGCCTCTTCTTTCAAGAACAAAGGAAACCGCCCTATACAGCAGCCCTTCCAACGTTTTGGGCCTTTCACCATTCCTTTTTTTCTTTCTTTTCTTTCTTTTTTAATAGCATGGCCCGCAAGCCCATTTCTATAACTCAGCCCACCCTCCCTTATCCACTGTGCTTCATCTTCGTATCAGTACACCGCAACCGCCCTTTATTGCATCAAAAAAAATAAGAATCCGCCCCCTCCTTTTAACATACCATTTTACGCAACTTTTCTACACCCATATATCTCACGCAAACCGATGCAAAACTCCATGGCCACACCGTGTTACTAACCCCAGCTCCACCCTTACTTCACGGCTTCCCGACGTCAGCTCCTTGTTTCACTCAAACACTCCCATGCGCTGGAAAAATCCCCACCAACCTTTTCGTTTGTTTGTATTTTTTTCTTTTTTTTCTTTGTTTAGCCATTAAGCATACGACTTGATTCACTGAAGCAAGAGAAGAAATGAAGGGCAGGTATATTTATAGCCTTACAGTGCCTTGATGCCCAAGGGTTTCGGTACATTTAGCTTCGGCTCATAGAAGTAGCGTATGTACTTCTTTTAAATATTTTGCTTGGCGCAGGGATGAGCTTTCACTTCATCTAGCCCTCCTCAGCTTGCATCAGAATAGGGTAGGCTTTCAGTGTCTTTTCCATGAATCATTCAGGAGAAGGGACATGACATAGGTATTTTCGTTGTCTGCTTTGTTCCATCACAGGCATGTGGCGGATTAATTCTGAAAAGAAAGGTTAGGAGGGTAGCACCGTAGCAGTTGAATCTAGGCTGGTGCATGTGCGCGCCTCTATATTGGCAGATGGTAACTCGGGTAGGTGGTAACACACGAGGTGCATAAGGTAGGTGTTTATATAAATGGTGCTTCAACTCGGTCTTGCATCGGGTATGAGATAATTGCAGATGTCTCTTTTTATAATATAATTGTTGAGTTTCTTAATAATTTGTTAGGATTCTGCATGGAAACTTTGACTAAGTCCTATTGCTTTCACTAGTGCTACTTTGAAAGAAGAGAATATGTTCAATTTATACACTTACAATGAACGTCTCATGGCTCTTGTCACCATTTCAGTTTGATGCTCAAAAGACATTTAGAAGTTGGATTAAGATGTGATCAACCGTAACATTAAATACAATATTTAGCAAAAGTTGCGTGATTTATGATCGACTTATCAATTTGTTAAAGTTAACGCGGTACCGGCTACACCGAATCCCGTTTATTTATAACTGCTATGGACAAAAATAAAAATACAGTCGTGTCCAGCGAGGCGTCACGATCCCAAAAATATAATAATATCGGTAGGTTGACTCATATTTTGAAACCCCAAAATATTGATATAGGGTGCAAAAATACTCCAAATAAAAAGTCGCGTATTTAATTAATTAAAAATTATAGTAAAATCCTAAAAATTAAATTAACACTACGTCTCAAAAAAATTCGTCTAAATTCGAATCCAGTATGCAGTTATTCCAAATAAACTATTACGGTCGATGAACGATTTTATAACGACTTTTCTAAAATTTGATTTGGACATAAATCAAAATCTACACGATGAAATCTCGCTTTGTCTCTTCCATTAGAAAAATATACTTCACCAGCTCCGAACGTTTCTTGTTTCACAGAAATCCGATTTAAAACGAATCATGTACATTCAGTTGAAGTTTAAATCGCCAAATAGCGAACTGCAGCGCCATTTCGAGCTCGATTATAATTATATTATAATTATATGTTCAAACTGTCGTTCAAATAATATATTTGTTATTCTAATTCAATTCTAAACAGAATTAAATATCACAGATGATCCAATTCACACTATTTTGTGAATTCCACTATTTTTGACTATTTCAGAAATTAAATATATTATTATACTATTTATATTAATTAAATATTCAATATTATTTAATTCTGGTCATTTTAAATGACCAAACCATTATTTAAATAATTAAATAAATATTTATGTCGCCAAAAAATGCGGGTCTTTACAAACATGCAACCTTTATCCCAACTATTTTTTATTGTTTCTAATATGATAAAAAAATGCAACTTTCATTTCCACTATTTTTATTGTTTCTAATGTAAATAAAAAGGTTCCTTTTGATGTCTAACAAAATTGACATTAAAAATGTGAACTAAAAATATGTTATTATTTTTTTTCCAACTTTAACGCTAAAAAATGTACTTTCTATTCTAAAGAGAAGATGAAAAATTTATTCTTTTATTTACAAAAAGAAAGTTACATAAAAATTTATTCTTTTATTTACAAAAAGAATGTTACATAAAAATTTATTCTTTTATTTACAACAAGGATGTTACATAAAAATTTATTCTTTTATTTACAAAAAGAATGTTACATAAAAATCTATGTTTTATATAAACCATGAAAAATGTGATTTTCATTTCAAATCACCAATCTGACAAAACTCATAATTTGAATCTCCGTAAAGATGAGTTTTTTATCACGTTGTCAAGTCAAATAATATGAATCTCAATAAAGATGAGATTTTTATCGCGTAGTTAAATCAAATAATATGAATCTCAATACACCAACAAGTAGCAAATCAACAATTTCCCAATATCATAACATCACAGATCTAAATGAATAACATATATACAATAAATCCTAAGCGATAAAAATAATTAAATTATAATTAATTATTCGAATTAGAATTCTCACCTTGGGTTCTGAACTCTTCAAAATTTTAGATTGCTCCATTTCAGCTTTGATCAGTTCCAGGTTGTAGATCTCGTTTCTACAATTCCAACGCATTTCGTTTCACTGAATCTCGATGTCATATGAAGAAGTTATGGTCATTTTTCATTTAATTGCATAACTAAATAATTAAATAATAATTAAATTAATTACATTACAAATCTCTTCCTCCTTCCTTCTGTATTTCGCTCCCTGTAGCATTGCACCACCCTCCATCGAATTGCATGAAACGAGGTGAAATGAAGCGTCGACATCTCACAAGATGTCACTCTAAAGTTGATCATCAACGTTGTTGATATAAATCATAGAACGATCTATCATATTTGCCTTCGGGAATTTTGGAAATGGAGGAATGGATTGAAAGAGATTTGAGGGGAAGAAGGAGAGCGTTTCAACCATTGATTGGCATGGTGGCGGCTGTACACTTAGAAGGATTAGGAATAGGTTTAGAGAATTTTATGATATTATATAGTGGAGACAATATATATATATATGAATATATATTTTTATTTCATTATATATATTTGATTTTATCTTTCACATGTCTCTACATTAGTAGTAGGTGACAAATGAAGTTTAATTAGCTGACTAGGCATGATGGACCACATGAATATATGGACTTAAAGGAAGGGAATGATGGAAAAAGAAATAAATAGGATAAATGAAATAACGAAAATGGATTTGGATATTTAAAAATATGTTATAAAAAAAAATATAGCTCTAATATATTAGGATAGCACTGAATGTTTCCCATCTTCTCAACATACCATATTTTGGAAGTTCTTTAATTTTTGTTCTCATGTGATTTGTTTAACTACGGGGAGAGATTTGAATACCAAGATATAAATTAAATATTAGTTGACACATTTGTTTACCTACTGTTTTTATATAGTGCAATCTTATTACATGGACTCTCATATTTATGCTGACAAATCCTGCCTTTTAGAGCAATTTGTAATTGACTTTGACATAGAATAAAATTGCATGTTTTTTTTAACAGCCTACGCAAACCATTTCCTATTTGGTATTGAACCAACCTTGTATTAAGTAAAAACATGGAAAATAAATATCAAATATTAAAGCATGCCTGATTTCAATTTGTTAGGGTTGCCTATACATTAATTAAAAATTGTATCATGTGAACATTCAGGGAAAAATACATACTTCCTGCTATTATATATTTTACCTATATATATATATATATATATGTAAATAAATATATATGTAAAGATTATTGGGAATTAGGAAAGGTTAATTGACAATTTAGTAGAGATTAGGAAATTTCATAAACGACCTTGATTGGATGAAATAATTAATTGAATCAGGGATATTAATCTTCTAATATTGAAAGACTTAATTCCATTTATAACGCGCATTTATTTTGATACTCAAACGTGTGTTGTTTCTGGAATTTCTATGTATTTATATTTATCTAAAATAAATAAATACATACATACATATATATATATATGTGTGTGTGTGTGTGTGTGTGTGTTTGTTTGTTTGTGTATAAACCCACTAACATGCACATTTTTTTTACATTGTTATGTTAATTAATTCTTGTAAAACGTCATAATGTTTATGACACCAGTTATCACGTTTATCACTGTGTAAAGTTTATGATGAAAAATTAATACATCAGTTAATTTGTGTGTAACATAATATTTATTAATAAGCTAACGTTAATAAATTTCTGCCAATTCCTGATATAATTCTATTTATGACACACATTAACTTTCAAATTTAAAGCCCATTGCCTTTGAAACTTTTACCTATATATTTGCATGAAATAAATAAATATATACATGCCCAATGATACCTCAAGCTTAGAAAAAGGGGAAATTTCAAAATTCAATACTGGAAATAATACAAAGAATTCATAATTCATGGAAAATTGACGACTGTGTTAAGCAAGATCAATTAGCAAATATGTTTCTAGTTTTTAAATAAACATACATGGCATATGTTCAATAAATGTTTCCAAGAATTCACAAGATCTTTTTCGGCACAATCATTCAGCATTGTAAGGCAACACAAACATACAAGGACTAAAAATTGAAGAAAATAATAACATAAAGGTTATTATTTAATAGGTTAAAAATAGACAAGGGCATAAACAAAAAAATTCTAATCCCTATATTATATCTCTAAACCGCCCCTAATCCTCTTCTTCTCTTCTTTCATGGCGGCTCTCCTCTTCTTCTCCTTCCTCCTCTCTTTTCCTCCTCTTCTCCTTTTCCTCTCCTTCCTTCTCTCTTTTCCTTCATCATTCCTTTTCTTCTCTATAATTTGTCTTCTATAAATTTTACAACTTCTTCCTCCTCTTCATATAAAAATAAAATAAAACTAAACATCAATTCCTTTCTACCTTCATCAGCCTTCTCTTCCATTATAAAAAAGGGGATCTTTAATTTACAAATTTGCTGCTTAAGTTTGGTCACTTGTTTCTTGTCTTCACGCAAGGTGAGAACTCTTTCTCACTCAACCTTTCAATTCAGTTATTTATTTATTTATTTATTATTTTTATAAATAAATGTATGTAAATTATCTGTGTTCGGAATATCTGTGGTTGATTATATCTGTTGTTTGTACGACTTGTTGTTATGTATGTTGTGTTCTGAAATGATTGAGATTTATAATGTTTGATTTGTTTATGTGCCAAAAATCTCATCTTTATTGAGATTTATAATGTTTGATTTGTTTATGCGATAAAAATCTCGTCTTCATTGATATTTATAATGTTTGATTTGTTTATGCAATAAAAATTGCATCTTTATTTAGATCAGTAATGTTTGATTTGTTTTTGGATTAAAAATTCTATTTTTCTTCAGATCCATAAACATGGAAATTTTTTGGAATAAAGATCGTATTTTTGTTGTCACCTTATTTCAATAAAGGGATTAGAGAATAAAGATCATATTTTTATTGTCATGTAAGAACATGAAAATGACATATTTGGTTTTTACAATAAAAAGTTATTTTTTTTTTTGTCACATTAAGAATATGGAAATGTCAATATTTGGTTTTAAAATAAAAAGTTAATCTTTTGTTTACATTGGGAACATGAAAATGACAAAATTGGTTTTTACAATAAAAAGTTATTCTTTTCGTCACATTAAGAATATGGAATGTCAATATTTGATTTTATAATAAAAAGTTATTCTTTTTGTTACATCAAGAACATGGATTGACATATTGATTACAATAAAAAGTATAAACTTAGAAATTACATTTTTATTGTCATTTTTGATACAACGAAAAGAATAGATTTAAAGTAGCATTTTTATTGTCATTTTAGATGCAATAAAAAGACTAGATTTGAAAGACACATTTTTTTGTCATTTCTGTTACAATAAAAAGAGTAGAATTTAAAATCATGTTTTCATGGTCATTTGGTTTTAAATAAGAGAGTGAACATTAAAAAGCACATTTTTAATGTAAATTAGTTTCCATTGAAAAGAATTAGACATTAAAATTTGATTTATGACGAATTGTCACTTTTGTCAATTAAAAAGGAACATTTTGGTGTTATTTTCTTTGTTAATTAAAAAGGAACATTTTGGTGTTATTTTCTTTGTCAATTAAAAAGGAACATTTTGGTGTTATTTTCTTTTGCAATAAAAGAAACATGATTTCACTGCCATTTACAAGTTACCTAACTTGTTTATGTTGATTGGGACGATATTTTCTCACATCGCCCAAGTGCACAAATAATAATATATTATTTGGATGTTATCGGTTAAAACCCCACACGGGTCTTGGGACGATATTCGCACATCTCCCTTGTGATTAGTTATAAGCATTATTTTTCTATTTAATGCTTATACAGTTGTAGGATGCACTTTGAATGTTTTAATGATATGTGTCATTAGTATAGAATACATGCGATGTATGAAATACATATAATCAAATTATATGGTAATTGTTTGAGTCTCATTCCAATCTTGATATAATTGAATGTTTTTAAAAACAGGGAAATTTATGTTAAATCATAATAAATGATTTAAAGAGGTTTTTGTTAATAAATTTCAATTTTTGAAGATAAAAGACGTTTTTATCAAAATGAGTGATTTATTTATTTTTATAAATAAATTAAAGAAGTTAAATTGGATTTAATATAACCAAGGATTTCTAATGAATATTTTGGAATGGATTTGAATGGAAACTATCTTCGGATTATTTGGATATTGGATTCCGTGATTACACGGATATTATTTTGGGAATTTGGAAGATATTTAATATCGTTATTTCCGATATGATATTCGTTGGTTTTAGAATTTGATATTGAATATAAGTCAACATAATTTCTATTCAAAGCCTTATATTTAATATCGAATAAGATTTTGGGTTTGTCATGAATGGTGTCTTAAATGACACTGTTCGTGTACCTAATTTAGAAAGAATAAATCTTCTAATTAAGATTTAAAAGGAGATTTTTCAATTAATAAACATTAAATGGAAATTGAATTTGGGTTGATTGTGAACAATGTTTTAAATGACATTAATTCTTAAAACCCGATTAACGATGAAATTAGGATTTGAAATTTATAAAGTTTTAATTAAAATTTAATGAAACTTTCTAGAAATAAGCTTTTCCAATTTAATATATATTATTGGAATTAAATGGAATCTGATTTTGGGTTTATCGTGAACGATGTTTTAAGTGACATTTGTTCTTTAACCCAATTAAAGACAAGATTAACTGCTTGAAATAGAATAATCTTTTAATAATGAAATTTGGAGATTAAAACAAAATGGAGTTTTAATGAAACTTAAATTGGTTTAAGTTGAGAAATGATAAAATGAAACCTTTTGAAATTGATATCCAAAAGATTATTAAACTATTAGTTTAAAGGATTTATCTTTGATAAATTAATGGGAACATTTCCCAAGAAAAGATCATTTAAATAAATGAATCTTCTTTATTGGAATGAGGCGTTGATTGTGTTTTTATAGCACAAAATTTTAAGATGCGCGAATTATTCGGAAAGACCGGGTTCAACCCATTCTGAATAACTCATACGACGATTGAAGATTGGTGACGAAGACTGTAATAACCCGGAAATCCGAGCCAATTTAAAATTTTTATTTAGGCAATTTTAGTGAATTTAGAATATTTAAAATGGATTATTTTAAATAATATCGACGAAAAATTTCTTTTGAATAAAATTAGAACGTATATATTTATATACATCGTCGTTAGAATATAAATAATTATATATAATTATAAAAGGAATTGAAAATGGCGCGGTAGTTAGAAAATTCGATTTCAAAGTTCAAATGAGTATACCGGGTTCAAAATAAAACGGACTTTAGTGAAACCAAAAATATTTGAATCTAATTCAGAATATCTATCCAACGAATCCGAAAAATCAAAATTTCATAGCGGGAATCAAAAGATATGTCCAGTTGAAATTTCAGAATAGTCGCTATGGAATTCTAGCCCTTAAAAATGGCCATTTTGCAAACGACCTCGGATTTCGACGAAACCACTTTTGTTGGATCCGTGATGTCAAGTTATTTCTAGATTCCAATTTTCATAATTTTTCGAATCAATATGTGAGCGTGGCAAAGGAAAACGCGTTTGACCAGTTTTAGTTGATTTTAATCGACTGGAAAATGGCCATTTTTCAAACGGTCTCAGAATCTGACGAAACTAGTTTTGTTAGGACCGTATCATCAATACGAAGCTAGAAAATATTTTTCTGGAATTTTCCTAGTTTGTATGTGACCCCGATAAATTGAAATGTGCGTTCAAATTCAATATATAGAGTTATATTTTGATTTTGACGAAAACTGAACAAAACGATCGAATCAGCTTATGATACATATCCCATTGTGTTCGGAATGGGGGTAATTAGTTAGGGACGACAGTCGGTGGGTCTCGTTTGGTAGTCGAAATAAAAAGTTACTTTTTGAGAATTAAAAATAATAAATAAAATAAAAATTAGTCAACACCCTTTTACTCTCTCCCCCCGTTAGAACTCAGACCAGAAAAAAATAAATAAAAGAAAAATCCCTGACGAATAGGACATCGCACCCCTCCTCATCGTGCCTCCCTGACCGCCATTCGCTAGCCACCGCCAGAATGGCCAAGGCCCCTTCCTCCTCGCCCCGTCCCTCTTCTCCTCCTCCCCCTCTTCTAAACGGACCGCGACCCCATATTCCCCCCAGAAACCCGAGACCCAACCACCAACCGCCGCTGAACCACTAGGCTGCCGACCGCCAGCAGGACCTCCCCCCTCAGACGCCCTCTCCTCCGACCAAGACCTCCTTAATCCGACCTTTAAATCAAAAAGAAACGGTGAGTTTTTTTTGTTTTATTTAATTTAGTGAATTTCTGATTTCGTTTTTTTTTGTATATCAAGTTAAAAAAATCTAGAATTTATATGCATGTTTTTGAAATAAGAATCTGAAATTTACATATTTGTTTATGGCCTAAAGTTTCGATTTTCGAGTGAGAATAGGGATGATCTTTAAATTAGGAAAGATATGATTTTGATGATATGAGCTTCGCTAGAAAAATTAGATTTTTATTCATATGAACGGTATGTAAAAATTAGATTTTTATTCATTTGGAAAGGTTCGATTTTTATTCATTAGAAAGATTTGATTTTTATTCATTAGAAAAATATAAGTTTTATATTATAGAAAGAATAAAAATATAATTTTTATATATTGAATAGCGAAGTAAAAATGTGATTTTTATATATTGAATAGCGAAGTAAAAATTCGATTTTTATATATTGAATAGCGAAGTAAAAATTCGATTTTTATATATTGAATAGCGAAGTAAAAATGTGATTTTTATATATTGAATAGCAAAGTAAAAAATGTGATTTTTATATATTGAATAGCGAAGTAAAAATGTGATTTTTATATATTGAATAGCGAAGTAAAAATTCGATTTTTATATATTGAATAGCGAAGTAAAAATTCGATTTTTATATATGTAGTGAAAGCGGGCAACGAAAGTGACAAAAGGCGAGAACAACGAAGATTTTCTACATATGAAGAGTTGTGGTGTTTGGATTAGCTAGTCGGTGAGAACTCCTCACCTTTAATTTAATTTTTCTGGTTAAAATATATACTAGGATGCAGACGGTGTTTAGTAGCACCCGACACCCTACGTTCACAGACCATGGACGGCTTGTATGCTTGTTTGTTTGATTTTGATGTGTAGTTGATTGTGTGATGTGATGTGAAATGAAATAAAATATTTTATAGTGGAAAATATTTTATAGTTAAAAATAGAATTTTTAACGTGTATTTAAAATAAACATTTATAAACAAATCGGAGATTTGTTTATATACACTGATTTGATTGATATTGATTGGGACGATAAATTTTACACATCGCCCAACTGCACAAATAAAATTGATGTTTAATTGTTTGAAACCCCACACGGGTATTGGGATGATATATGACATACACTAATCCCAATAATTAGTTGTATGTCGATCGATTGATTGACAGACTGTTATGAGCGTTAAATATTTATATTTGATGCTTATACAGTGTAGAACGCACTCTGGATGATGGTTGATTATTTATTGTTGTTATTTTATACATGTGTTGTAGAAAATCCGTATAATTAACATTATATGGTAATTGATTGGGCCTCATTCCAGTTTTGAATAGAAATATTTGAATAGGAATATTTGAAAAGAAATATTTGAATAGAAATATTTGAAAAAGAAATATTTGAAACAGAATATTTGAAACTAGAAATATATGAAGCCGTGTTGATTAGATTGACGCCATTTTGACGTGAACGATATTTGTATCGATTTTATTCATTTTATAATGAATATCGAAAGTGATTTCAAAATCTGATATTTTGAAAAGAATTAGAATTCGAATGGAAATTGAATAGATTTGAATTCAAATTGAAATTGAATAGAATTGAATTCGAATGGAAATTGAATAGAATTGAATTCGAATTGAAATTGAATAGAATTGAAATTGAATAGAATTGAATTCGAATGGAAATTGAATAGAATTGAATTCGAATTGAAATTGAATAGAATTAAATTCGAATTAGAATTGAATTAGTTTGAAATTCAAATTGAATTGAAAACGAACTGAAATTGAATTAAAAATCGATTTGAATTGAAATCAATTTGAAATGAATTTAAATCGAATTTATAAGGAAAAATTCAAATTGATTTGAATTTGAAAAGAAGTTGAAATCATTTTGAAAACGAATTTAAAACGAATTATATAATACGTTTTGGAAGGAAATCGATGAAATATATATAATATATATATTTTATATATATAATGGCCTGAATAGAACGCGCCGCGCCGCGGTAGTTCGCGAATTTCAACCATTGACTTCGAATGGATATTACGGGAGATCCGACCGTCGGATTATCCTAAAACCGGAACCGTTGGGTTCGTATCGAAAAGAGCTTTCTAACGAATATTAGAAATTTGAAATCTAACGGTTGGATTTGGAATTATGTCCAAATCAAATTTGAAAAAGGTCGCTGTAAGTGCAGTTCGATGGCTATTGATGGAAATCGACTGTACGGGCCTTGATAAAATTATTAAAAATAGTAATAATTTGTGTGAAATCCTAAGAAATGATTTAGGAAGAATTGGGATGAAAAACTCCATATGTGAAAAGATAAAAATAGATTTTTATCGAAATGAACTAGTTTTGAACTAGAATTGTAATTCATTTATTTTTGAAATAAATAAAATGAATTTTAAATGGTTTTGAAATATAACCAGAATTTCCAATAATTGAATTGGAGTGGATTTGAATCGAAATTGTCTTTGGAATATTTCGATGTTGGATTTCGTGATGATACAGGTATTGTTATGGGAATTTGAAAGATATATTTATATCGTTATTTCCAATACGATATTTGTTGGTTGTAGAATTTGATATTGAATATAAGCCGATATATTTTCTATTCAGAGCCTTGTTTTTAATATCAAATGTGATTTGGGTTTGTCGTGAATGGTGTCTTCATTAACACTATTCTTAAGCCCAGTTGAGAAAAGGATTAAATCTTTTTATTTAGATTTAATGAAGTGTACCAATTAAATAATATTTAATTGGAATTGAATTGGTATTGATTTTTGGGTTTATCGTGAACAGTGTTTTAAATATCACTTGTTCTTTAACCTGACAATTAATGGAATGTGATTTTGGGTTTATCGCGAACCGTGTTTTAAAATGTCACTGATTCTTTAACCCAGTTAAAGATTAAAACTAAGTGGAGTTTTAATGAATCTTTAATTAGATTGAAAAGATTGAGAAGGGAGTATCACCAGTTTTGCTCCAGGCGATAGTTAAATCTTTAATTAGATTTGAACGTGAAATGGTAATTGAATTTACCGATAACACCGTGGTGTTAGATATGAAGTATTATCAGTTTTACTTCATGGGATGAATAGGTTGGGATTGGGAAATAAAATAAATAATTACTTCGGTGTGGTTCGCTAATCCCGACTAGTTTGAATTGATATTCAAAGGAAGATTAAAGAATAAATTTAAAGAATTTATCTTTGATAAAATTAATGGGAACCTTTCCCAAAGTATAAGAATATTTGAATAAAGGGATATTCTTAATTGGAATGAGGCGTATGTTGTGTTTGTGTAACACTTGTTTATTATATACGCGAGTTATTCAGAAAGACCGGGTTTATCCCATTCTGAATAACTGATTCGACGTGGTGTCGAGGATGAAGACGGTGGTCGACGACCGGAGGTCTTCACGTCGTTTGGGTGATTACTGATGATCTTTATTGGGTTGTACACCCAAGAGGTGGGAATTAGTTAGTGGTCGTCCAGACGTACTTGGAGATCGATGGATATGCGGGGTACTAGGTGCCTCCGGTTTCGTTTAAACCCAAAACGAACTTGTAAATGGACTTTGTGTCTGACATTGGATTTTATTCTGTGTGATTGATTTCTATTAAATATATATCTGTTTGGCGGTGGAGAATTTATTCTCTTGCTTAACGCCCTTCTCTGAGACGTACGAGCTCAGGGGTTATATATCGATGGATATCAAACGCATGGAGTGAATTGCCTGTGTGGCACGCCTAAGTGGCAATATGATCAAGGCTTCTGTTGAAAAGAAAAGTCTTTTGGTTGATGATCAAAGCACCGCCTGTGTGGCATAGCTTTGTGTAGCGTTGATTCGCGAGCCTCACACCCCGGTTGTGAACCAGAAACGGGAGAAGGATCCAGGGAGAGCATGCGTCTCTTTCTAGCTAGAAGTGGCGTCAGTGGTTTTACATGCCCTGACGAGTTTGACTTATGTGGTTGTTGCTGTTGCGAGGCGCCTCAGATATGTCGGTCGTTCTAGAACCGATGGAGTCATTCGTTGGCTCATTTACGCCCCATAGGGTGGGGAGACGTAGTGTTCAGGCATTTTAATCCACATCGGTGGACCGGCCCTGTGGCTCCTAGGTGCAGTTGCGGCTGTAGCCTGAGGCTCGGGCTAGAGAGTCTCGAATCGGTAGAGGACTATCTTTTGCCTCGGTTCACAGATGGAAATCCAACTTCCAATACGTGACTTTGCGGTTTTATTTGTAGAGCCTAGTATGGCGACATAGTGGGATGGGGCGCTTATGCCGTCTATGATTGATACTTATGATTTGAAGTTGTTTTATACACTATACACTCGTAGTAATAATAAAAGATGAAATTTAGCGTATCAAGCATTCTTTGGCTATTATTAGGTAAAACCCTATCCTCCGGTTTATGTTGCATTGTGTGATGGGACCTGGGTCTTATAATAGCTTCATTGTTCTTTATTTAGCATTGCGCTATTGTTATATGCACTGGTATTCTTGGGAGGAAACCCGTTCCGTGTTATACGGCGTGGTCCCTTGATATACCTAACTTTAAAATAAAGATTAATAACTGTTTTATTTCTCACACCAGTCCCATGACTGACCTGGAGTTTATTGTTTTAACCTAAACTCTGGGTGCCCTTATTTTGACATGGGCAGCTAGTAGTTTTGGTTTTGCAGATTTATATTCACAGGATCCTGGTTTACAGCTGGAACGATATTCGGAAAGCTTTGTATCTGTATATCTCCTTTGGTTGTATTTTGTATTATTTTCCGCTGCTATGTAATTTATTGTAATCTCTAATATTTATCGAATGTATTTTATTTGTTTATACTCTGTATATTCTTGTATTCTGATGGAATTGTTGTAATATACAATGAAATGTTCTTCCGTCTGCGTTCTTTTGTGTGTTGTTCTCGAACTATCCGCGCTTTCCTTACCGGGGAAGTTACGGGATTTTACAAAGACGGTGGTTGAAGACCGAGGGTTTTTCACATCATATGGATGATTTCTGATATCTTAATTGGACCGTACACCCAAGATGAGGGAATAATTGGTGATCATCCAGACGTATTTGGAGATCTACCGGATATGGTTTCGTTCAGACCCAAAATGGACTTGTAGATGGATTGTGTGTCTGATTCGTTGATTTCTGCTAAATATATATATATATATGTATGTATCTGTTTGGTGGTGGAGAATTTATTCTCTGCTTAATACCCTTCTTTGAGATGTATGAGCTCAGAGGTTATATATGTTGGTAGATGATCAATGATATGCAACGTTACTTCGCGAACCTCACATCCCGGTATGATGGTGAACGATTTGTTTGATTAGTAGGTTTGACTAATATACTTTATATATATGGATTTGGTCGGCCGAGTTGTGCTGGGTGATGGTCGCTCCACACCTGGAGATTGGGCAGTCATTTCAGCCGAAGCCCATGGGGATAGAGCACTAGATTGTTCTTCCAAAGTGCGTAGTATACGTATTACGCTATTTTCTCTTGCCGAGACGTAAGCCGTGGAGATACATTCGCGATATATCTTTCAAATCAGGAGCCATCATGATGGAAACCCAACTTTCCAATACGAGCTTTGCGGTTTTTAGTTGTATACTTATATGGTGACATAATATATTATGTCGCTTACACAGTATACTATGCCACCTAAGATTGATACATTTACATTCGAAAATTTATTTCTACACTGTGCACTTATAGTATAAAAGATGAAATTTGCGTATTAAGCATTTTTGACCATTATAAGGTAAAAACTCTATCCTTCGGCGTACGTTGCAAAGGGTTGAGTCTTATAACGGTTTCATTTTCTAAAGAGCATTGCGTTGTTTTATGCACTGAGATCCTTGGGAGGAAACCCGTTCCGCATTAGCAGCGTGGTCCCTTGATTTACCCAATTTTAAATATTAAAGTTAATAACTGTTTTTAGTTCTCACACCAGTCCTATGACTGACCTGGAGTTTATTGTTCTTAACCTAAACTCTGGGTGCCTTTATTTTCCACACGGGCAGTTTGGAGTTTTGGTTTTTGCAGATCCTTATCTTTAGCAGGATTCTGGGTTGAAGCTTAAAGGTGTGTCCAGAGTACTGATAGGCTTCCACTACGCATTTATATTATATTTTCCGATGCAATGTAAATTTTAATTCTCTGATTTTGTATTTTCAAATGATGTAATCTTTATTCAGTACTCTTATTCTTGTACTCTGATGTAATTGTTATAAAGCCAATGAAATGTTCTTATGTTCTATGCTCTGATGTGTATTGTTCTCATAACAATCTTCATTCTAGTTCGGTTTAGGCCGGGCTGGACTGAGGGTCGTCACATTTGGTATCAGAGCTTTGGTTTACAGAGCTCGAGAACAATGCACATTAGAACCGAACGAAAGTCTTCATCAGAGATTGGATTAGTAATATCCAATAAGAATAACTCATTAGAGTTAGGATCAATAGTATCCTAGAACGAGTGTGAAGAGTGTTATTTTTAAAATGAAAATGAAAACAAATTTAGTTTCGAAAATTTTATCTTAAAATACGTATTTGAGATATTATTATATTTTAATTTGGACAATCGAGTATATGAAGATTTTGCATATATACCTAGCTAGCGTGTATACGAAGTCTCAAATATACTGGATAGATATAGAATCACACTCTAGTCGCCCGGAGATGATTCTGATGATTGAGGCCTCATCATCAGTGTTTATGTTCGAGTCTCGAAAGTAGGATATCTATATATTTCCAATCGACTAGTGTGAGGACCAAAACTTAGATAGGGTTTATTATTGTGATTTGGCACCAAAAATAGATTTTTGTACATAAAAATATATATATATTTGAAAAGCTAATCAACACTATTGATTGCTGGCTGTGATGTTTGATTATTGATTCCCCTAATAAAAATATTGGAATGACAAATAAAGTAGAAATCAAGATATTTGTTAAGTGAAAATAATATTATCCCTCTTGACGAAATCATAAAATTATATAGGATATGGACGACTATGGCTTATCTAGTACTGAATTCTGGATGACTCCAAAACAAGCAAGGAGAGCTCATCAGAAAGCAGAAAAAGAAAGAGAGTTGAACTTAGGAACGTACATGGGTTTTTATTGTCGTATATGCAAAGAAGAAGGGCATTATGTAGTGCGGTGCCCTGAGAGAAATAATAGCAAGGAGAAAGAGATAAGAAGGTACATAGTTTGTTTCAAGTGCAAAGAGACGGGACATTTTGTAGATAAGTGTCCAAAAGCAAAGAAGAAACCCAAAAATCTAGGAAAGGAAAAGAGGTGCTTCCGATGCAAAGAAGTAGGGCATCTAGCTCGAGATTGCCCGTTAAAGAAGGGTGGTGAGAAATCCAAAGAAAAGGAGTTATCTACTTTGGGAATTATGCAAGAAGGGGGCACGACTTCCTAGGAAGTTAAGTTCTAATGTAATGAACTAGGATTTTGGATATGTGTATGATGCTCGTATGAACGTATGAATGCTTTTTGTTTTAAAATGTATCGATACTACATAATGTAACTAATGTAAGAAAAAAATGTTGAATTAAGTCGAATTTAGCATCAAATATTGAATTGAATTAAAAATTGATTAAAAATTGTTTGGAACTACATGCACGTATATACATATTCGTTGAACAGGTCATAGCAAGGAGGCTAGAGTAGAGGAATAAAATTGTATGCCCGACAAATAGTTACATGTTTACTATATTTATTGGGTTTTGATTTTATGAGCCAATTGGCTAGCCGCTTGGCTTTCTCTTTCTTCTTTCCCCCCTTCTTCCTTTTCTTTTTGATGATAAGAGCCCCATGAGGCAAGTTGCGTATTTCCGATACTCCCCATACAAAGGAGGTTATGGCGAAATTTTTCGAAAATTTAGGGTGTTAGCCAAATTTGTGGAAGATTAGAAAATTCTTATAAAATGAAAAGTTGAAGAACTTAAACCGTAATGAAAATAATGAAATTTGAGTTGATTTAATAAAATAACTTTTAGCTCCATTCCTTTTCGAGGTCGAAAAGATTTTAAGTGGGGGAGATTGTAACAACCCTGAATTTTGTAACAAAAATAAAATATTATTTTTGGTTAATTTAATGGATTTGGATATTTAAAAATATGTTATTTTAAAAAAAAAAATTATATAGCTCTAATATATTAGGACAGCACTGAATGTTTCCCATCTTCTCAACATACCATATTTTGGAAGTTCTTTAATTTTTGTTCTCATGTGATTTGTTTAACTACGGGGAGAGATTTGAATACCAAGATATAAATTAAATATTAGTTGACGCATTTGTTTACCTACTGTTTTTATATAGTGCAATCTTATTACATGGACTCTCATATTTATGCTGACAAATCCTGCCTTTTAGAGTAATTTGTAGTTGACTTTGACATAGAATAATTGCATTTTTTTAACAACCTACGCGAACCCATTTCCTATTTGATATTGAACCAAACTTGTATTAAGTAAAAACATGGAAAATAAATATCAAATATTAAAGCATGCCTGATTTCAATTTGTTAGGGTGGCCTATACATTAATTAAAAAGTGTATCATGTGAACATTTAGGGAAAAATACATACTTCCTGCTATTATATATTTTACCTATATATATATGTATATAAATATATATGTAAAGATTATTGGGAATTAGGAAAGGTTAATTGACAATTTAGTAGAGATTAGGAAATTTCATAAACGACCTTGATTGGATGAAATAATTAATTGAATCAGGGATATTAATCATCTAATATTGAAAGACTTAATTCCATTTATAATGCGCATTTATTTTGAAATTCAAACGTGTGTTATTTTTGGAATTTCTATGTATTTATATTTATCTAAAATAAATAAATACATATATATATATTGTGTGTGGGGGGGGTGTTTGTGTATAAACCTACTAACATGCACATTTTTTTTTACATTGTTATGTTAATTAAATCTTGTAAAACGTCATAATGTTTATGACACCAGTTATCACGTTTATTATTGTGTAAATTTTATGATGAAAAATTAAAACATCAGTTAATTTGTGTGTAACATAATATTTATTAATAAGCTAACGTTAATAAATTTCTGCCAATTCTTGATATAATTCTATTTATGACACACATTAACTTTTAAATTTAAAGCCCGTTGCCTTTGAGACTTTTACCTATATATATGCATGAAATAAATAAATATATACATGCACAATGATTCCTCAAGCTTAGAATAAGGGGAAATTTCAAAATTCAATACTGGAAATAATACAAAGAATTCATAATTCGTGGAAAATTGATGACTGTATTAAGCAAGATCAATTAGCAAATATGTTTCTAGTTTTTAAATAAACATACATGGCATATGTTCAATAAATGTTTCCAAGAATTCACAAGATCTTTTTCGGCACAATCATTCAGCATTGTAAGGCAACACAAACATACAAGGACTAAAAATTGAAGAAAATAAAAACATAAAGGTTATTATTTAATAGGTTAAAAATAGACAAGGGCATAAACAAAATTTTTTTTAATCCCTATATAATATCTCTAACCCACCCCTAATCCTCTTCTTCTCTTCTTTCACGGCGGCTCCCCTCTTCTTCTCCTTCCTCCTCTTCTCCTTTTCCTCTCCTTCCTTCTCTCTTTTCCTTCCTCATTCCTTTTCTTCTCTATAATTTGTCTTCTATAGATTTTACAACTTCTTCCTCCTCTCTATATAAAAATAAAATAAAACTAAACATCAATTCCTTTCTACCTTCATCAGCCTTCTCTTCCATAATAAAAAAGGGGATCTTTAATTTACAAATTTGCTGCTTAAGTTTGGTCACTTGTTTCTTGCCTCCACACAAGGTTAGAACTCTTTCTCACTCAACCTTTCAATTCAGTTATTTATTTATTTATTATTTTTATAAATAAATGTATGTAAATTATCTGTGTTCGGAATATCTGTGGTTGATTATATCTGTTGATTGTACGACTTGTTGTTATGTATGTTGTGTTCTGAAATGATTGAGATTTATAATGTTTGATTTGTTTATGTGACAAAAATCTCATCTTTATTGAGATTTATAATGTTTGATTTGTTTATGCGATAAAAATCTCATCTTCATTGATATTTATAATGTTTGATTTGTTTATGCGATAAAAATTGCATCTTTATTCAGATCGGTAATGTTTGATTTGTTTTTGGGTTAAAAATTCTATTTTTCTTCAGATCCATAAACATGGAAATATTTTTGGAATAAAGATCGTATTTTTGTTGTCACCTTATTTCAATAAAGGGATTAGAGAATAAAGATCATATTTTTATTGACATGTAAGAACATGAAAATGACATATTTGGTTTTTACAATAAAATGTTATTTTTTGTCACATTAAGAATATGGAAATGTCAATATTTGGTTTTAAAATAAAAATTTAATCTTTTGTTTACATTGGGAACATGAAAATGACAAATTTGGTTTTTACAATAAAAAGTTATTCTTTTTGTCACATTAAGAATATGGAATGTCAATATTTGATTTTATAATAAAAGGTTATTCTTTTTGTTACATCAAGAACATGGATTGACATATTGATTACAATAAAAAGTATAAACTTAGAATTTACATTTTTATTGTCATTTTTGATACAATGAAAAGAATAGATTTTAAAGTAGCATTTTTATTGTCATTTTAGATGTAGTAAAAAGACCAGATTTGAAAGACACATTTTTTTGTCATTTCTGTTACAATAAAAAGAGTAGAATTTAAAATCATGTTTTCATGGTCATTTGGTTTTAAATAAGAGAGTGAACATTAAAAAGCACATTTTTAGTGTAAATTAGTTTCCATTGAAAAGAATTAGACATTAAAATTTGATTTATGACGAATTGTCACTTTTGTCAATTAAAAAGGAACATTTTGGTGTTATTTCTTTGTTAATTAAAAAGGAACATTTTGGTGTTATTTTCTTTGTCAATTAAAAAGGAACATTTTGTTGTTATTTTCTTTTGCAATAAAAGAAACATGATTTCACTGCCATTTACAAGTTACCTAACTTGTTTATGTTGATTGGGACGATATTTTCTCACATCGCCCAAGTGCACAAATAATAATATATTCTTTGGATGTTGTTGGTTGAAACCCCACACGGGTCTTGGGACGATATTCACACATCTCCCTTGTGATTAGTTATAAGCATTATTTTTCTATTTAATGCTTATACAGTTGTAGGATGCACTTTGAATGTTTTAATGATATGTGTCATTAGTATAGAATACATGCGATGTATGAAATCCATATAATCAAATTATATGGTAATTGTTTGAGTCTCATTCCAATCTTGATATAATTGTATGTTTTTAAAAACAGGGAAATTTATGTTAAATCATAATAAATGATTTAAAGAGGTTTTTGTTGATAAATTCCAATTTTTGAAGATAAAAGATGTTTTTATCAAAATGAGTGATTTATTTATTTTTATAAATAAATTAAAGAATTTAAATTGGTTTTAATATAACCAAGGATTTCTAATGAATATTTTGGAATGGATTTGAATGGAAACTATCTTCAGATTATTTCGATATTGGATTCCGTGATTACACGGATATTATTTTGGGAATTTGGAAGATATTTAATATCTATATTTCCGATATGATATTCGTTGGTTTTAGAATTTGATATTGAATATAAGTCAACATAATTTCTATTCAAAGCCTTATATTTAATATCGAATAAGATTTTGGGTTTGTCATGAATGGTGTCTTAAATGACACTGTTCTTGAACCTAATTTAGAAAGAATAAATCTTCTAATTAAGATTTAAAAGGAGATTTTCCAATTAATAAACACTAAATGGAAATTGAATTTGGGTTGATTGTGAACAATGTTTTAAATGACATTGATTCTTAAAACCCGATTAACGATGAAATTAGGATTTGAAATTTATAAACTTTTAATTAAGATTTAGTGAAACTTTCTAGAAAGAAGTTTTTCCAATTTAATATATATTATTGGAATTAAATGGAATCTGATTTTGGGTTTATCGTGAACAATGTTTTAAGTGACATTTGTTCTTTAACCCAATTAAAGACAAGATTGATTGCTTGAAATAGAATAATCATTTAATAATGAAATTTGGAGATTAAAACAAAATGGAGTTTTAATGAAACTTAAATTGGTTTAAGTTGAGAAAAAAATAAAACGAAACCTTTTGAAATTGATATCCAAAAGATTATTAAACTATTAGTTTAAAGGATTTATCTTTGATAAATTAATGGGAACGTTTCCCAAGAAAATATCATTTAAATAAATGAATCTTCTTTATTGGAATGAGGCGTTGATTGTGTTTTTATAGCACATGATTTTAAGATGTGCGAATTATTCGGAAAGACCGGGTTCAACCCATTCTGAATAATTCATACGACGATTGAAGATTGGCGATGAAGACGGTGGTTGAAGACCGGGAGTTTTTCACATCGTATGGATGATTTCAAATATCTTGATTGGACCGTACACCCAAGATGAGGGAATAATTGGTGAACATCCAGACGTATTTGGAGATCTACCGGATATGGTTCCGTTCAGACCCAAAACGGACTTGTAGATGGATTTTGTGTCTGATTCGTTGATTTCTGCTATATATATATATATATATCTGTTTGGTGGTGGAGAATTTATTCTCTTCTTAACACCCTTCTATGAGACGTACGAGCTCAGAGGTTATATATGTTGGTTGATGATCAATGATATGCAACGTTACTTCGCGCACCTCACAACCCGGTATGATGGTGAACGATTTGTTTGATTAGTAGGTTTGACCAATATACTTTATATATATGGATTTGGTCGGCCGAGTTGTGCTGGGTGATGGTCGCTCCACACCTGGAGATTGGGCAGTCATTTCAGCCGAAGCCCATGGGGATAAAACACTAGATTGTTCTTCCAAAGTGCGTAGTATATGTATTACGGTGTTTTCTCTTGCTGAGACGTAAGCCGTGGAGATACATTCGCGATATATCTTTCATATCAGGAGCCATCATGATGGAAACCCAACTTTCCAATACGAGCTTTGCGTTTTTAGTTGTATACTTATATGGTGACATAATATATTATGCCGCTTACACAGTATATTATGCCACCTAAGATTGATACATTTACATTCGAAAATTTATTTCTACATTGTGCACTTACAGTATAAAAGATGAAATTTGCGTATTAAGCATTTTTGACCATTATAAGGTAAAAACTCTATCCTTCGGCGTACGTTGCAAAGGGTTGAGTCTTATAACAGTTTCATTTTCTAAAGAGCATTGCATTGTTTTATGCACTGGGATCCTTGGGAGGAAACCCGTTCCGCATTAGCGGCGTGGTCCCTTGATTTACCCAATTTTAAATATTAAAGTTAATAACTGTTTTTAGTTCTCACACCAGTCCCATGACTGACCTGAAGTTTATTGTTCTTAACCTAAACTCTGTGTTCCCTTATTTTCCACACGGGCAGTTTGGAGTTTTGGTTTTTGCAGATCCTTATCTTTAGCAGGATTCTGGGTTGAAGCTTAAAGCTGTGTCCAGAGTATTGATAGGCTTCCACTACGCATTTATATTATATTTTCCGCTGCAATGTAAATTTTAATTCTCTGATTTTGTATTTTCAAATGATGTAATCTTTGTTCAGTACTCTCATTCTTGCACTTTGATGTAATTGTTATAAAGGCAATGAAATGTTCTTATGTTCTGTGCTTTGATGTGTATTGTTCTCATAACAATCTTCATTCTAGTTTGGTTTAGGCCGGGCTGGACTTAGGGTCGTCACACATAAACTTAAATTTGTATTATTAATAATGGGAATAAAGAGGCAATTTGAAATATGACAAATGGGGAAGCTACTAATAAATACAAAAGGTAAAACAGTCAAATCTCACAATATATATGTCACAGTATTAAATTCATTAGCCTCAATATATTCAAATTATTCTCATTAGTTTTATTAACACAAAATAAATTAAAAGAATATTAACGTGACTACTTTTACATAGCATAAAGATAAACATGGATTCTAAATTCATACGCTAAAAATCATGTGTTTCCTTAGTTCATGGTCCCAAACTCAAATTAATTAATTTATTAGAACATTCCTTTTTAACTTAAGATAAATGTATGTTTTCTATTAACAACACATTGATTTTAATTAACACATAATTATTCTTAGATAGAAATATTTCCATCAAGTTAATATAATTAATGACAATATTACAATTAATGTCAATACTAAATTTAAAATAGACATAAATTAGGCAAATTTTTTTATCATACAAACATTTAATAGGTTCAACGTCAAATCAAATTAATATATATATATATATATATATAACGTGTATATATAAACTATCAAGTCTAATGTTACACTTGGTTATGAAAGGTAAAACTTGGACTACCAATCTAACTTTTAACTAATTGAGCATAAAGTTTCAAATAAATCTTTAAGAAGAATTTTAATCCATTAAAATCAACATAGAATTTTGGATCTAAAAGTTAGACTTCAAATTAAATTTATAAAACCAATGATCTAAAATAAATCAATGTAATACAACTTATATAGATTTATTTTTAATTTAACAAAATTAAGAAAACTATATGTTACTTGAACAAGAAATTTTGGCGCATTTTCTAATAAAATTTCCTTAAAGTAAAATTTTAAGTTGGTTCTAAATTCCCGGGTTGTTACAATCTCCCCCGCTTAAAATCTTTTCGTCCTCGAAAAGGAACGTAGCTGAAAGTGGTTTAATTAACTAATTCAATTTTTATTCTTTTATTGGTTTTAATAATTTTATTAGTTGATTAACTTTTCAAATATACATAACTTTTATATATTCAAAAATCATATTTTTTTAAGATCGATTTATATATATAATCACAGATACGTTAATTATAAACTTGTCACTCTCAACTCATTCTAGGGCATTACTAACCCCATCTTTAATGAGTTTTCTCATTCTAGGATACTACTGATCCTATCTCTAATGAGTATTCTTTTATAGGATATTACTAACCTTACCTCTGATGAGTCTTTTTTTTCAGTTCTAATGAGGTGTCCCCTAAAGATTTGAGCTAACCAGAGCTCTGATACCAGATGTAAAGACCCGAAAATCCCCTCCCTTTGGATCGACCATAAACCACACAGGTCTGAACCAAAAGTTGGAAATCTTCGAATACTTTAACTTTGGGCATACAACACATCAGAACAATAACAACAGACTTTTATAAACATTATAATAATGTTACATCAGAGTACATAATATCAGAGTACATCTAATTATATTACAGCGGAAGATTAAATTACAACAAATTTAAATACAATGCAGCGGAGTTAAACATGATATACTAATTGGAGTCTGAATAGCCAAATAGAAATAATAGGATCCATCTTCAGCTTCATAGCTATCCAGAATGAGTCTGCTAAAAACTGAATACAAGGCTGCCCGTGTGGAAAAGAGGGCACCCGAGTTTGCAAAGTGAAACAAACTACGAGTTAGTCATGGGACTGGTATGAGAAATCTTACTTAACCTATGTAATAATAGGGCTAATCACAGGACCACACCGTTAACGCGGAACGGGTTTACTCCATTGGATTGTCGGTGCATAAATAAAGTAAATCGTTAAACAACGCAATGCTTTTTATAAAAATGAAACCATTATAAGACTCAAGTCCCATCACACAATGCAATGCAAACCGGAGGATAGAGTTTTACCTTATAATGGTCAAAAATGCTTGATACGATAAAACGAATTTGATATTATTATTAGTGTATATATGTTTTAAAAACATTTCAATCATAATATCAATCATAGACGGCATAGCTACCGTATACTATGTCGCTGTAACAACCCGCAAAATCAGGACCAATTTAAAAATTTTATTTTAGAAAATTTTAATGAATTTTGACAATATAAAATAATTTATTTAAATAATAATGATCACAAATTTGATTCAAATCGAAGTTAGAATGAATGATTTAATTTTTATTATAAAAAGAGTTAGAAATAACGCGGTAGTTTGAAAAGTCAAACTTGAACTTTAGCTGACCGTACAGGATGAAAAATTTAACGGATTTTAGTGAAACCAAAAATATTAGAATCTATTTAAAAATATCTTTCCAACGAATCTGAAAAATCGAAATTTCATAACGGGAATCAAAAGTTATAGCCAATTCAATATTTAGAAAGGTCTTTACAGTTGGTATCAGAGCTCTGGTTAGCTCAAATCTTTGGGGTACAACTCATTAGAACTGGACAAAAGACTCATCAGAGATTGGATTAGTAATATCCAATAAGAATACTCATTAGAGATAGGATCAGCAGTATCCTAGAATGAGTAAACTCGTTAGAGATGGGGTTAGTAATGCCCTAGAACGAGTTCAGAGTTACGAATTTATAATTAACGTATTTTTTTGATATTTATAATATATTTTGTGAAATATGATTTTTATATATATAAAGTTATAAATATTTTGAAAAGATAATCAACCATTAAAATTTAAAATTAAGATAGTTAATTTTACAATTTTTAGCTACGTTCCTTTTCGAGGACGAAAAGTTTTTTAAGTGGGGGCGATTGTAACAACCCGCAAAATCAGGACCAATTTAAAAAATTTATTTTAGAAAATTTTAATGAATTTTGACAATATAAAATAATTTATTTAAATAATAATGATCACAAATTTGATTCAAATCGAATTTAGAATGAATGATTTAATTTTTATTATAAAAAGAGTTAGAAATAACGCGGTAGTTTGAAAAGTCAAACTTGAACTTTAGCTGACCGTACAGGATGAAAAATTTAACGGATTTTAGTGAAACCAAAAATATTAGAATCTATTTAAAAATATCTTTCCAACGAATCCGAAAAATCGAAATTTCATAACGGGAATCAAAAGTTATAGCCAATTCAATATTTAGAAAGGTCTTTACAGTCGCCGTACTAGTAATACAATCAAAACTGCATGGTGTCGTATTGGAAGTTGGATTTCCACCATGAACCGAGGCAAGAGATAGTCCTCACCGAATTCGAGACAATCTAGCCTACCATGTCTCAGGATCAGAGCTCGAGTGACCCTTGGATCTTCAGGGCCGGTCCACCAAAGTGCAATGGTTGGATTAGTTATGCCTGAACAATACGTTTCCCTACCCTACAGGGCGTAAATAGAGCCACTAGGGACTCAAATAACCGAGGCGCCTCATTCCATCATCCATATAAGTAAAAATGTCAGGGCTGATAAGTCGCTGACACCACTTCTATCTAGATAGAAACATATGTCCTCCCTGCAGTCCTTACTCCCATTTCTGGTTCATACCGGGGTGTGAGGCTCGCGAAGTAACGCTATACAAAACTATGCTAATTAAAGTTGTGCTTGGATCATCAACCACAAGGCTCTGCTTTTCAACAAAAGCCTTGATCCATGCATCTTGGCATGCCACATTGTCAATCCATACCATACCATTGATTCTTGCCACATTATAACCTCTAAGCTCGTACGTCTTAGAGAAGGGTGTTAAACACCAAACAAATATATATTTAGTAGACATCAACGAATACAGTATAAAGGAATACAACGTCAGGCATACAATCCATTTACAAGTCCGTTCTGGGTCTGAACGAAACCGGAGGCACCTCATACCTCGCATATCCGAACAATCAAAAATACGTCCGGACAACTACCACTGGAATCCTCTCAAGGCAGCAACTCCAATCAAAGGCAACAGTAGTCCTCATCCATTTGATGTGAAGATCGCCGTTCTTTAACCACCGTCTTCATCTTCGAATTTTAATCGTCGTAGTAATTATTCAGAATGGGTTAAACTCGGTCTTTCCGAATAACTCGCGTATTTTATAATAAAAATCAAGTGCTATAAAACACATCATACGCTACATTCCAACTCAGAATATTCTTTTAATAAGATATTCACATTATTAGGGAAAAGTTTCCCATTAATTTTATCAAAGATAAATTCTTTTGAATTTAATCTATAAATCATTTCATTATCTCATTCCATTTCAATCTAATTAGGAATTCATTAAAAACTCAAGTTTGTTTAAATCTCAAAAATTATTACTTAATGATTATTCAAATTTAAGAAATTAATCTTAGCTTTAACTGGGTTAAAGAACAAATGTCATTTAAAACACAGTTCACGATAAACCCGAAATCATCCTCCATAAAATATGGAATCTTCACAGAAATCAGATCAATATATATAATCGATATAAATTTCTGTATCAAACCAATAATATAGAAGGAATAACGGCAAAGCCTTTTAAATTCCATATATAGTAACGGTCTTCTTTTACAGAATCTCATTTCGATTATTTATTAAATCGAATTCCATTCAATTCCAATTTAATATATTAAATTGGAAAACTATACTTTTGGAAATTTTCCATTTAAATCTTAATAAAAGATTTATAAATTCCAAATTATATTTTTACTGTAAATTGGGTTAAAGAACAAATGTCGTTTTAAAAACACAGTTCACAATAAACCCAATTCACATTTCCTTTTTATTCCAATTATTAAATATAATTGAAAACTTTAAAAATCTTAATTAAAAGATTTATTCTTTTCTCAATTGGGTTTAAGAACAGTGTTATTTAAAAATACTATTCACGACAAACCCAAAATCCAATTTAATTTAATTCCAAATAAATATTAATCAATTGGAAAACTCCATTAAATCTTGATTAAAGATTTATTCTATTCATTATTAAAATAAATGTTTCAAAATTATTAGATTTGGAAATTTCTATTTTTATTCTATTCATTATAAAATGAACAAAAACGATTGATAAACCCGTTCGGGTTAAAATGGCGTTTCAACTTATAATGGGCTAAGTAGTCCATTTCATTACCATGTCTATTTATGGTTTATAATGGGCTAGACCTCCCACATTGGGCCTACAACTTGCAGATGCTGGACATGTCGGTCGGGTCCGGGCAGACTTATCCCACAAGTTGGGCTTAACCTCGTGTCATAGCCCGCTTTGTATTTGCGTACCTAGACCTCTCACATTAGGTTCAACATTAGTGGCTGCTGAATATGTCGGTCGGATCCGGGCAGACTTCCACCAGCAATGCAACCTAACCTCGTGTCAAAAGTGCAATTATAATTTATAATTGTAATTATTTTACTGAAAAATATTCATTATTTTTTAATTATTCTTTATTTTAAAATATTCTTTATCAACATATTCCTTTTCTAAAATATTCTTTTTCTAAAATATTCTTTATTGGAATGTGACTCAATCAATAACCATATAGTTTCAGTTATATGGTTTCCATATATTGCACGTAATCAACAATCATGATAAATAATTATTAAACATCCAAATAACAACCAGAGTGGATTCTACAACTAAATATTGGGATTAGTGTATGTCAAATATCATCCCAATACCCGTGTGGGGTTTCATCCAACAAACAAATAATAAATTATTTGTGCACTTGGGCGAAGTGTAAAAATTATCGTCCCAATCACATGAACAAGTCAGGTAACTTGTCTATGGCAGTGTAATATTGCTTTTAAGTTATCATAATCATGTTAACATTATTTGACATGTCTATTATTTTCAATCTCTACATAACATAACATTTCATAACCACATAACAATTCATTCATGCAATAGATATAACAAATATTTCAATCATTTTAATGAAAGAATAATGATACCTTTTATTTCAACCATTTTAATGTGATAATTTAACAATAAAATGTTTCTTTTAAATCTAATCCTTTTTACTTAAACAACTTTGACGCTAAAAATTTAACATTTCTAACAAAAATAATCTTTTATTTTAATCTAACATTATAAAAATGTCATTTTTAATGACAACATATGTATTAACATATTTTCCTTTTATTTCTAACTAACAAAAGGGAATGTCACACTTTGATGATAAAACATGTTTAACATATTTTAACTAACATAAAAAGATGTATTTTAATGACAAATAAAAATATATATTTCATTTTGTATACAGTTCTAGTTTACCATAGGAATATTTTTATGTTTACAGTTCTAATTTAACATAACATAAAAGGGAATATTTTCACGTTACTGTTCTAATTTAACATAACATAAAAAGGAATATTTTCATGTTACTGTTCTAATATCATAAGAAAATGACTTTTTAAATGAACAACATGTATTAACACGTTTTTCTTATATTTCTAATCTAACAAAAAAAATAACTTTTATAACCATTCATTTTATTTCAACAAAATGACAATAAATATATGCACTTTTATTACAATTCTTTTCATTGTCAAAAAATCTAATCTTTAATAACTATTCTTTTTAATGAAAACCATATTACATAAAAATGAGATTATAAACATGCAACCTTTATCCCAACTATTTTTTATTGTTTCTAATATGATAAAAAATGCAACTTTCATTTCCACTATTTTTATTGTTTCTAATGTAAATAAAATGGTTCCTTTTCATGTCTAACAAAATTGACATTAAAAATGTGAACTAAAAATATGTTATTATTATTTGTTCAACTTTAACGCTAAAAAATGTACTTTTTATTCTAAAGAGAAGATGACATAAAAATTTATTCTTTTATTTACAAAAAGAACGTTACATAAAAATCTATTCTTTTATTTACCAAAAGAATGTTACATAAAAATTTATTCTTTTATTTACAACAAGGATGTTACATAAAAATTTATTCTTTTATTTACATAAAGAATGTTACATAAAAATCTATGTTTTATGTAAACCATGAAAAATGTGATTTTCATTTCAAATCACCAATCTGACAAAACTCATAATATGAATCTCCATAAAGATGAGATTTTTATTTGTAACGTCCCGGATTTTTGGCCATTGAATTCTAAATATTTAAATTTGTTTTAAATGTTTTATTTGAATTTTATATAAGGATTTATAAGGAATTTATTTAATAAAACGATATTTAAACGTATACTTTATAATTTAAAATGAGTTAAAATGGCGCGGTAGTTTGAATATTGATTTCAAATTTCAAATGAATGTACATGATTCAAAATAAATCGGATTTTAGCGAAATAAGAAATATTTGAATATGTTTGAAAATATATTTCCAACGAATGTGAAAAAACCAGATTTCATAGCGGGAATAAAAAGTTACGTCCAAATCAAATTTACAGAAAGTCGCTGTAGAATCGTATATAAGCTATAACAGTTATTTAAATATATCTAAATATCGGTCTTGAATTTGGACAAGATTCTTTTGAGGCGTAGTTATAATTTAATTTTTAGAATTTTACTGTAATTTTTAATTAATTAAATACGCAACTTTTTATTTGGAGTATTTTGCACCTTATATCAATATTTTGGGGTTTCATAATATAAGTTAAACTACCGATATTATTATATTTCTGGGATCGTAGCACGTTGCCGATCACAACGATATTTTTGATTTCGTCGTATGAGTCCGGAAATGAACGGATTTTCTTTTGCAGCTGGGTACCAAAACTAATAACAATGAAATAATAGAAACTTTTATATACTTCTAGGTATGTTTGTAAATTTGCACCGCTATGGATTTAATTCATTCACTGACAAGTGAAAGTCTATAACACTTTGTTGAGATCACTTCATTTAAATTGAACAAATATATATGAAATGGGAAGAATCAAAGACTGTAGCGTGCATGGTTTACTAAACACATTATAATTAGAGCCATCCCTTTTGTAACCATTTACCAGTTCTTTAAATAAAATAAAAAAAGGGATAGTGCTCTCATCTGTTTATGCTAATTCACAAGCAATGAATGACCATAATTTGTATACTATATAGTCAAGACTTAATTAAATGAAATATAGACAACGTGACGACCACGAAACAATAAACCGTGGTGACCACAGAATGTACAGCAACCTACCCCTAATCTCTACCCTACTCCTTGGCAACCAAGCTGTCTAAGCTAATAAGTACGCAACTATTCCTATTTTCAGTAAAGAAAAACGAAGATCTGTAACTTCACAAAATCCTATAAATCCACGTTTGCAATGAAATTAAAATCCGATTTATTCTTTCGTCTTCTTGAGCCAAGGACTTCGATCTCGTGTTCGGTTTTATGGGTGCGATTTGGGTTCTGTGAGAGATGAAGTAGCCGATTGGAGTGGGGACCTCAAGAGGATCAACGAAGGTAGGAGGTTGCGTGTTTCGATTGCATCTGATCAGGGTCAGGCCGTTGAGTCAACGGAGCGATGGGGAGGTTTTTGGGTTAGCTAGTGGTAATGGTGTCGAGATCCGAAGTGAGGGTTGAGGCGCATGTTGGGCGATGGCCACGGTGGCCGACCGGAGGGGTTCTGGTGACTGTCGTTACTGGCGATTGTATGGCGGGTTCGTGGCAGTCTTGCGGAGATAAGGAGATGAACTCCGGTGGCCGGAATCAGACACGGCGGTCTGTTGTTTGGGGCAGGTATGGGTTTCGTATGCAAGGAAAGGTAGGAGTAACAACAGTTGAATGGTATAAACAAAGAATTGGAAAATAAATAAATCCAATTGGCATGTGGAATTAAAACGTAATTATGAATGGATTTGCAAATACTGTTGTGTTGAGGAAATGGAAATGTAGAAACATAGTTATTTGTTTGACCGAAGTTTAAGTGGGGGATGGTGAACAAAAGCTCGTCTATCTGTTGTGTACAGAATTCTGGAATGGAAGTATTGCTGGGGAGAATGGGTTTAACATGGTTAACATGGTGTTTTCAATTCTGAAATCAATAAAGAAATAAGGGTTCATGAAATACTGGAAAACGGAAGCATCGGAAAGAAATGAGGGAGCATTCAGAACCACATGGATCAGTGAGGCTAATCTTGTGATTAATATGGTAAACACGTGGATTAAGGATTAATTTGGGGATATAGTTGGTCAATGATAGCATTAGTTAATTATATTGTAACGACCCGGAATTTTAGGGCCAAATTAAATTTTTTATTTTAATGAATTTAAAGTATTTTTAATGATTTATTTATTTTAATCGAAGATAGAATGAATAAATTAATTTTAATTATAAAAAGGGCTAGAAATAGCGCGGTAGTTTGAAAAGTCAAACTTGAACTTTGACTGACCATACAGGATGCAAAATTTAACGGATTTTAGTGAAACCAAAAATATTAGAATCTATTTAAAAATATCTTTCCAACGAATCCGAAAAATCGAAATTTCATAGCGGAAATCAAAAGTTATGGCCAATTCAATTTTTAGAAAGGTCGTTGGGTAATTTGCATAGGACAAAAATGCTACTTTTCACATATGTAGGAATTTGAACTCGAAACCACTTCCATTGGTTTCAGAATGACGTTTCTGCATTGAAAAACAATAAAAACTTATATGTTTCGAGTTTTAGAAATTATTTGTTTAAAAATGATTACTCCTACTTTCATTCCGTGGAAGTTTGGGGTCATCACATATATATTACTTTAAGATCAAATTAAATCATATAACATCGATATATTGCTTATATGATTTCAGAATTGCGCAATCAAACAAGTCATGTTGGGATCGTAACAAAGAAATCTACGTGTTGGCCAAAAACGAAGCTTCTGGAATTTCATAGAAAAACTAAACATTTGTTTCATTTTAAATGAAACAAAAAGTGGAATCGTCAACTGCCAAACAAGGTGAGTAAACTCACTAACTCTGCCTCATTTATATTTTTATATAAACGAGTTTTAAATTTTTTTTATAGTAATTTTATACTGTGGAATGGTTGCTTGGTTGAATAGTTGATAAAATTGGTTGATATGATTATAGCGTTGATCGATGATTAGTTCTGATATTTCATATTTATGTGAAATAATATTATTGATGTTATTAACGTCTATGGATGCAGGGAAACAAGTTGGAGGGACCCAACTGGGTTCCTCAATATTTATATTATTGTTTCTCCTTGATTTTGATATGTGGTGTGATGTATATAGTTAGTGATTGACTTTGTTGTGTTTGAACTACCCTAGCCTAGAATTTTGGTATTTAAATACCGTAAAATATTTTCGAATATAGAAAAGAAAATTTGAGTTTTAAAAAAAGAAGATTTATTTTCAAAAATAGAAATTTAAATTTTGAGTAGAGTTAAAAATAGAAAACCTGTTCAAATGAATGAATCAAGAATTTGTTTATGAAAAAGAATATATATTAATTGAATTATTTATCGTTGGGTACATTGAAATATAAATTCAAATTTGAATTTGTATAGCGAAGTGGAAATGGGTTTTGAAGCCAATAGTTGAAATGAGATTTAAACTTAGAAATTTTTAAGGAAATGTTAAACGATATTTTAAATGATTAAATAAAAAGAAATGAGACTTATATGAATAATTCCGAATCGTAGTTATAAATAAAAATTGGGTTTAAGATATTTTTATGATTATTAATCAAATGGTATATAAAGGAAATATATTCACGATTTAAGTGAATGGTTTAAAAGAAATATTTTGCAAGTGAAATATCTATAGAGGAAATTTGGATTTGAAATATGAATCCAAATTGGAACGTGAGTGAGAAAAGGAAATGGATCATCGTCTTAAAATAAAACGGTGAGTTTTATTCCAACATTTGGAATATAAAATAAATTGTAATAACGTTTTGGTAAACCAAAATGATTATAAAGGAATTGGGAAAGGATTTGAAAAGGACAGATTCAAAAGTGAATTTAGAATATGAATCAACCTGAAATGGTAGATAAATTCAAAAGTTCGGAATATAAATCGAATATAGATTATTCGAGAGAAAGTTATTTATCGGAATTCGGTTATATCGAGTTTAGGGAAGTAGTTATTTTTACTTTCCGTTTTTGACTCAAATTTAATTATTTAATTATTAATGAAATTAATAAGTACAATTTATATTTTTATAAACCAATATTTATAAACAGCAATTTTAACGTTGCCGTTATAATAAATCTTTTGTAAATCTTAACAGCGATCTTAACGCTGTTGTAAAAATCAAGGTTCTAAAATTCTAGACAGCGATTGTTACGCTGTTGTTAAAAGTAATGTTTTATAAATCAAATATTTGGAGACAACGATTATAACGCTACCGTTATAATCAAAGTTTTCCCGTGAAAGAAGTATGTTCTTAGATTGGATCCGAAGGTCGCGTAAGCGATGTTTGGTTTAAAGTTGCGAGCTTTGACTATTTCAAAGTTGAGAATGATGTTCAGTTAAGGTCCGAGAGGTAAATATACCCCAACTTGATTGACTTCATGATTGATGGAGAAATGGTTAAGGTTCGATAATGAGGATTGGTTAGCATTATGGTTAGTTAATAATTGGTTAACATTTTGAGTGTTAATAACGGTGTTTTATAACATCGCATAAATTTAAAAGGATTTTGAAAAGGTTTCCCAAATAAAATGAGAGATATTTTCTATGTATAGGAAATGAAACGAATTGGTCAACAAGGAATAAATAAATGGAATATAGGAATATTTTCCGATATTAACAAGGCATATTTTTCAAATATAGAAAATAAGGATCCGTGAATATTTATAAATGTTCTAACTCGAATAAGAGATATTTTCTTGAATAAAGGAAATAGGACCGAGAAAGACAATTAAGCTTTGAAAAGAAACGAAAGATGGGAAATAAGAATTTGGAATGATAATTTAATAAGAAATTAAATAACAAGGGGCCCAGTGTTGTTTGATGCTTGATCGGTAGAATTTCCAATTGGAAATAGGACCGTTGATTATATGGATGTTTCTTTGATTGTTAAATCACTGACTATCAAAGTTTTGATTTATTTTATACCTCCGTTGTAACACCCATTGTCCATTAATGTCACTCACAAAGGGAATGCATTAACTTCTATGGAGCGTTTTAAGTGAGTATAGAACATAAACTTAACAACAAGACAGATATAAACAGTACTTGAAAAATTAAAAACTTTATTTCATTGCAGCGGAAAATACATATGTTTGATTAGATCATCAAAACTAGAGCCAAGTACATAATATCCATCTTGACTAAATCAAAGTACATAAATTGAAAGACATAATCCCCAATACAAAATAGCCGTAAATAAAAGAGAGGTTGAACTTTACTTCAGCGATCCAAGCAATCTTCTAAAAGCAAGAAGAACAGTTGTCCAAAATCAGGCTCCACTGGTGCTAGTTCCAAGCTGAGCACCTGGGGGGGAGAAAGGAAGAAAAGAGGAGGAAACAAAGGGGGGTCAGACATAAAGTCTGGCGAGTGCGATAACTTTAACAATATAATCACCAAAGTAACTAGGCTAAGGCATAAGTTGGAAAATCAGGAAATGACCATGAACCATTGAGTATGGCTGAGTAAACAAGGAAATAGGATGAACAACGATATCGTTAAAGCGCACCTACCCACTGTAAGATAATTACTAAACCACACCAACACTATGAGATAATTGCTATACTGCACCACCACTAGTCACCCTGTGACGACCCTAAATCCCGTTCCGACGGAGACAAGGGTAATCTTTGGAATATAACACAGAAACAGATAATAGCAGAACAAAATTAAATAAATACACCAGATAATGAACAATAGAATATACTGGATAAAAGTAATCATCAGAGTTACACAGTATACAGGATCTTACTTAGTACAAATACAGTTCAGCTATACATAAATGTCTATAGCGGAAAAAAAACAAAATATGTACAATAGGAGCTGAACAACATAAAAAGAGATAAATGATAGAATCCATCTTCAGCTCCAGCTATCCAGAGAGAACCAGCTAAACCTGAATACAAGGCTGCCCGCGTAGAAAAAGGGGCACCCGAGTTTGAAAGTGAAACAAACTACGAGTCAGTCATGGGACTGGTATGAGAAATCTACTCAACACATATATAATATGGCTAATCACAAGACCACGCCACTTTCGTGGAACGGGTTTACTCCATTGGATTGCCAGTGCTTTAAAACAAATCTTTCTTTTAAACATCGCAATGCTTTTTATAAAAATGAAGCCATTATAAGACTCAGTTCCCATCACATAATGCAACGCAAACCGGAGGATAGAGTTTTTACCTTATAATGGCCAAAATATGCTTGATACGAATAAAACAAAGGCATTTGATATTATTGCTAGTGTTTATATGTTTTGAAAACAATTTCAAATCATAACTATCAATCATAGACGACATGAGCGTCCCATGCCACTATGTCGCCAAATATATATATACAATCGAAACCGCACAGTCACGTAATTGGAAATTGGATTTCCGTCATGAACCAAGGCAAAAGATAGTCCTTACTGAATTCGAGACAATCTAGCCCATGTCTCAGGATCAGAGCTCGAGTGACCCTTGGATCGTCAGGGCCGGTCCACCGATGTGGATTAAAATGCCTGAACAATACGTTTCCCCGCCCTTTGGGGCGTAAACGAGCCAACGAATGACTCCATCGAACCCGGATCGTCCGATCTAACCGAGGCGCCTCGCAACAGCAACAACCACACAGGTGAAAAGTATATAAATGTCAGGGCTGGTAGGTCACTGACACCACCCTAGATAGAAGGAAACGCATGCCCTCCCTGAGGTCCTTCTACCGTTTCTGATTCATACCGGGGTGTGAGGCTCGCGATTTCACGTTATACACAAAGCTACGCCACACAGGCGGTGCTTTGATCATCCCCACAAGACTTTGCTTTTCAACAGAAGCCCTGATCATTTGCCACTTAGGCATGCCACATTAGCAGTTCATGCCATGCGACTAATGTCCATCAATATACAACCTCTGAGCTCAGGCGTTTCAGACAAGGGCGTTAAGCAAAAGAATAAATTCTCCACCGCCAAACAGATGTATATTTAACAGAGATCAATCAACACAGAATAAAATCCAATGTCAGACACACAGACCATTTACAAGTCCGTTTTGGGTCTGAACGAAACCAGAGGCGCTAAATACCTCGCAAACCCATCGATTACCACGTACGTCGGGACGATCACCACTCATTATCCATATTTCGGGATGCCTCCCAATCAGGACCTCAGTTACCATCCAAACGAGGTGAAGATCTCCGGTCTTCGACCACCGTCTTCATCTTCGACTTTCAATCGTCGGTCAATTATTTGAAATGAGAATTAATTCGGCCTTTTCAAATAATTCACGTATATTTAGAATTTCACATCAATTTACTTCAATGGTTAAATTATTCGACAACACCAATTTTGTTCTTTAAGGTAATTTTCACATCAAACACATTCAACCATCAAATACCACATAAATCGAGCAAATTCAGTTTATTTCCATTCCATATCGTTTATGATATTTTATAAAGATTTATCGTAATTTTTATTTATTTTAAAATAGCCAATTTATTCAAGACGACGCTTCGGGCCATAACGCGGCCGTGGCGCTGTTTTTCTTCAGATTTGATTTACACATATCTGAAAATCTTACCGTTGGATCTTCACAAAATTTACATCATTAGAAAGGTCTTTTCAAAACGAATCCAACGGTTCCAGTTTCAGGAAAATCCGACGGTCGGATTTCCCGGTACAATCGTTTGAAGTTTCGATTTCAAAATACGAACTACAGCGTCGTTATTCGATTAAATATAATTATATTTATATATATATATAAATATAATCGATTCTGGCGCTGTTTTTCTTCAGATTTGAATTAAACATTCCAGACAATCCAACCGCTGGATTTTTACAAAGTTGGTGCCGTTGGAAAGATTTTTCCAAAGCGAATCCAACGGTTGCGATTTCAGGAAAATCCGATGGTCGGATCTCCCGGTATAATCGTTTGAAATCTCGGTTTCAAAATACGAACTGCATGGCCACGTTTCGTTTTAATTTTATTTATATTTATATAATTATATAAATATAGTTCATTCAACAATTTCAATATCGTTTTCACTTCAAATATTTCACTAACGCCTTTAAATTTCGGAAAAATTCGCCATAACCTCCTTTGTACGGGAGGGGTTGGGAAAATTCCCAAATGGCCACACGGGCGTTTCATGTCAAAAAGAAAAAGAAAAAGCCAAGCGGCTAGCCAACAGGCTCATAAAATCATCACCCAAACAAAACAGTAAATGTGTACCTATTTGTCGGGCTCAAAATTTTATTCCTCTTCTCTAGCCCCTTTGCTATAACCTGTTCAATAAATATGCATGTACATATATACAGTTCTTATCACTTATCATTTTCCATTCAACTTCATATTTGATTCCATTTGGTTTAAAAACACCGTTCATTCTAATGTTGCATGCATAGGCAAAAATCATATCATTAGCTAATTAATGAATATTTCAACTCATGCATATTTATTTGAACGAGTTGCTATTTTTAACACTTCACATTTCAACAATTCATGTATATAATAAAAATGTGATTTTTATTGTAAAACAATTCATTTCAAAACACTGTTATTTTATATAGTTTATATAAGTGATAAAAATAGGATTTTTATTGTAAAACAATTTATTTTAAAACAAGGTCATTTTACATAGTTCATATAGATGATAAAAAGGTGATTTTTATTATAAAACAATTTATTTCAAAATATGAATACCATTCAACACATGAATTTCAATCCAACGAATGAATATAGATTCAACACATGAAGGTTTTTTATAGTTTCTATATATAGATAAAAATGTGTTTTTTATATTTAAAACACGAATACCATTCAACACATGAATTTCTACTCAACGAATGAATATAGATTCAACACATGAAGGTTTTCTATTCAACGAATAAATATAGTTTCAGCAAATGAAAATAATTCAAACACATGAATATTATTCAAAATTTCGGCAGCATAACGGCAGGGTAGTTAAAACCGGGACCGTCCCTAGTACGGCTCCTCGCTCTACCTTAAAACCTCGCGGTTTTTGACAATGGGGATCATGCATCTAGTTCGCACGCAGGCGGCATGTATATATTTATTTCATTTCCACAAATTAATCCTATGTGGTTTCAACCAAATATTTCTCAACCACAAATGGGTATTTTTCAACCATAATCAATCAATATCAACAACAAACAATCCCAAACAACCATTCGCTATCAATCAATTTTCACACCAATCACAACCAATAAATATCGTCCATGGTTTGTGGACGAGGGGCGTATATATATATATATATATATATATATATATATATATATATATATAGCAATTCACTTCTATTTCAACACATATATAATTTTTATAACGCATATATAACTTATACATCGAACATACAACTTATACAACGCTTATACAAGAGGTGTACAACGCTTATATAACTCATACATCGACCATATAATTTATACATCGTCGTTTTCCATATTGTTTATAAATTAGAAATCTCACATTGGGTTCCACTCCACCAAAAATAGCAGAAGGCTCAGAAAAATATGCGGTCTCTTCTAAAATGTAGAAGACGTCCACACGAGTCCACTGTCTCTTGTTTCACTGAATTTCGTCTAGAAACGAAAAAGATATGATTTTTACAAGGTTTGCAACACTTAAAAGTGTAAAAATCAGTTTAAAATAGATTAGCCGTATACCTGTTTTTTTCTTCGAAACTAGGTTTTCGATTTTTGTCGAATCTGTGAATCGTGGTGAAGATCAGAGGGTGCGACGTGGAAGAGGGGGGCGTGGCGCTCCTGGCGATGGTCGGGGCTTCAGATCCGATCGCCTCTGGCGATCTCGGCGTCGACTGGAAGTCGACGACTTTGGAGGCGTCGTTCTCGACGCTGGCGAAGGGGGAGAGGGTGGGGGTTGTCTTGATTTGAAGAGGGGAGGCGGCGCTTCAGAAAATTCCAAAGGGCGGTGGTGTAATTCGCCGTGGTTTCGCCGGAATCGGCCTGGGAAGGAGTGAACGCGTTTTCGCCGTCGATCGGGGGGAGGGGTCTGAGGATTTTTTTTCCTAAATTCTGATTGGTCGGTGGGTCTTTAAAGGGGTTTTCTGACACGACCACCAATTGAAACCCAACGACTGTCGTCCCTAGCGTTTTACCCCCATTCCGAACACAATGGGATATGTTTCGAAGGCCCATTCGAATGTTTCAGTCAGTTTTTCTTCAAATTAAAATATAAAACATTCAATATTTAATTCGAATGTACATTTCAATTTGCCAGGGCCACAAACTGATTCGAAAAATTCCGGAAAAATAAATCTAGCTATGTTTTGACGATACGGTCCCAACAAAACCAGTTTCGTCGAATTCTGAGACCGTTTGCAAAAAGGCCCATTTCTGGTCGATCCAATTTAACTGTAATTGGCCAAAACACGTTTTCCTTTGCCACGCTCACATACTAGCTTCAAAAATTATGAAATTTGAAACCTAGCAATAACTTCACATCCCGGATCCAACAAAAGTGGTTTCGTCGAATTACGAGGTCGTATGCAAAATGGCCAATTTCACGGGCTATATAAATCCCATAGCGACTTTTCTGAAAATTCATTCGGCCATAACTTTTGCATTCCGCTATGAAAATTCGATTTTTCAGATTCGTTAGAAAGGTATTCACTAACAGATTTAAATATTTTTGGTTTCACTAAAATCCGTTTTGTTTTGCACCCGGTACAGTCCGACAAAGTTTGAATCCAATTTCTGAAACTGCAGCGCCATTCAGGCCTTGTTTATAATTATAATTAATTATATTCGTTTTCAATTGTCGATTCAACTCACTTTTCATCTCTATTATTTAAAATATTTATTTTAAATATTTAAAATCCATTATTTTAGCCAATTTAAAAATTTTAAATTGGTTCAGATTTTCTGGGTCGTTACACACCCTAAGGTTGATCCCGCCTACTGAACATAAGTGATAATAATAATGGTAGTTTCGTGTACCCCTAGCTGCTATCATAGGTGCCGCCTGCTCCTATCTCCACTAGTGGTACCCACTACCCTCCCCATTCTAATTACAATATTCATAATATGGTAGTTGTACTCCTAGCTGCTGTCATAGGTGCCGCCTGCTCCTATCTCCACTAGTCGTACCCACTACCTTCCCCATTCGATCGGCTCCCTAACTCATAGATACCCGTGCTGGTCCCATAGTGGGGTGTATCACTCCCCAAAGTGGCAACCCAATACTACCAGAGATGCACGACTTATACCTACACGATGCAACAATGTCTTACCTACCAGCCCGGGCCCACACACGCACATGAACCCGTTGGACTTGCGTGTCCCGTCCTCGACTTGGGTCGAGCCCACAGAGATACTCATGGGTTACTGGTTGAAACGGGCCCCATTACTTGACACAAGCTATCCGCCTAAGCTTGGTCCCCTCTAGTACATCCAACTTAACCCACTTCTTATTCATGTTCACTTACATGTTTCAATTTTTTGTTAAGTATTTCTAATCGTATTTCAAATGCCACCCAAGGCACCCACTAGATTCCACATGCTACCCAAGGCACCCACTTAACCTCCTCATGTCCCACTACACGTTTATCTGGTTAAGTGTTTCTTAATTCATTAAGACCGTAACCTCATAAAGACCTCTCACATTAGACTGGCATTTATGGCAGCTAGATTTGTCGGGCGGGTCCGAGCAGTCTTACACCACAAAAGAGCCTAACCTCGTGTCTTTACAATTGTTACGTATTTAATTTATGCCTAAGACCTCCCACATTAGACTGGCATTTGTGGCAGTTGGATTTGCCTGGCGGGTCCGGGCAGTCTTACACCACAAAAGAGCCTAACCTCGTGTCTTAAATGGTTAATTACTCCTAATTAATCATTCCCCAATTTGAATTACTTTCCCTATTCAAATTATCAATCAATTCCAAATTTAACGATGTCCATAATTGACTCAATTATGTCCATCCATTTATGGTATGTAAAATCATACCAATTTTCATCACAAATTTATTTTATGTCTTTTCAGGCGTTTATGCCAATTAAATCTTTTAATATTATCCCCTTTACCCCCACGTTGTACGTTTGTTCGTTTAACGTAAAATATACGTTAGACTTGAATAGTCTAACTCATGGAATAAAGAGAAAAAATCACAACATACATATAATTAAAACTAGATCTAAACATAGGGGTGAACTTGCATGTGTGAATGATGTTCTACATCTGAAACTTGCATAGACCAAAGTTACAACTTGCATAAAATTACATATGTCATAAATCCAAATCTAAAGGTGTGAACTTGTTTATATAATGGTCACAAACTTGCATAAATCATGTATGTCATAGATCTACATCTAAAGGTGTAAACTTGCATAGGCAGTAACCACAAACTTGCATAACATGATTCATTTTCAAACACATGTATTCATATAAACTTGCATATGTGATTTATGCAACATAACAATGGTATAAACTTACATCTAAACATGTAAACTAGCATGTAGAATTTGGCATATAACTCACACATGTCATAGCCTAACTTTAGATCTAAAATAGGTGTCATGAAGCATATAAGGTTATACATATAATTTTCCCCAACTTGCATATGATTCATGTCTTAATAAAAATCTAAACTTGCATACATACTTATGATTTATCATATGAATCAACATACCCAAACTAGCATATGAACAACATGGTGATTCGATTATACATAAGCCAATCATAAAATTACAACATAGATGATCACAACTTTGCAAGATAGCATCATAGAATTTACAACATAAACATCACAATTTTACTACATGAATAATAACATGCAGTCAATAATTCACATCATATCCAAATAGTCCACATCATAACTCAATCCAATTAATTTGCTAATTATTTTATTAAAATTATCGAACTCACAATTCAGAGAAGGTCTTGAATTCTGAATTCTGAGGTCTGAAGTTGTAATAACTTTCCCTTGAAGAAGATTCGTTGTTAAAGTTGAAAAGGATTGATTTAGACTAGCTTTCCTCCTCTTTAATAGGTGGCGGCTATGCTGAGTTGCTAGGTGACGGCATGGAGGCCATGAATCTAATTTTGTTTTGATTTTAGGGTTTGAGTCTAGAGGTGTTTTTATAGAGTTTAGGATTAATTTAGGCCATCCGATCAACCTAGAAGCAACCTGAACCATCCAAACAAGATAGGGTGACACCTCAGCCCTAATGACTCAGCACAGTGTATTAAATGTTCATTTTTTCTATAATTTACATATTTATTATTTATGACAAATTCCATATGTAAATTATTCCCATTTTAATTATGCCATAACTATATTTTTAATTATGCTCACAATTAATGGTATACTAAATATACCATTTCATGAACCAATCTATGCCATGTAATTTTCATGTTTATCCTTCATATTTATATGTAAATTATAAATCTATTATTGTTAATTACATATTCTCCCTTTTACCGTATACATTAATTGCCCATATAAAAATATCCATTTATACATGCATAAATCTTTCTTAACTTTAATTTGTCATAAAAGCCAATCAAAGAAGGCCACATAAAAAAAAACTATCATTGACAACCAAAAAATGCGCCACGTACGCCACATGATGCGTACACGTCATATATATATATATGTGTATATATATATATATATATATATTTTCTATATATATATATATATATATGTATTTCTTTTTATCTATCTTCCCAATTACCCATTTTCACACTAAACCACTTTTTGAACTGTGTTCACACTAAGCCATTTTAAGCCATTCCCCTAAAACAAAATATGGCACTGGCGGGGATCGAACTCTGTACCCCTTGTATGCAAGTCACGTGTTCCAACCAAATGAGCTACTAAGTCTTTTGCTTACAAACCTTAGAACAATGCTAAACATTTATTCTTTTCTCATTCTTTTTTTTCATGTTTTGCTGCAATATTTAATTTAAAGATATCTTTTTCATACGGAATCCAATTTACGCAAACTCGGACTCTATCTCAACCAGAATCCCGAGACGAACACAATGGCGCAACCCGTTTCCCTTAATTCTCACATCTGAGATTAATTATTCTTTAATTTAGTTGATTCGATTATTCAAAAATTCAGGGTGTTACATTCTCCCCTACTTAAAGGACTTCGTCCTCGAAATCTCTAAGTCAAGAAGAACGTATTCTACCATCCAAACAACCATCTGCTCAACCATCAAACACAGGCATCCATTGTCCTTAAAATTTTCTAATTCTGTATGAACATATGCAAGAAGTGTGTGTATATGTTCCTTATCTAATGCAAAATCAGGCGATCTACTGATTCAGTTGACCTCCTTAATGCAAACCATGATAGTGCCATGCGTCCATTATGTATGCGAAAGAATCCTATCGATACATATTATCTCTACATGTGTGCACAACCATTCACCAAAATGCAACATCCATATGATAGTACAACCATTATACATCGATTACTTAAATATGTACACACATTTATATGCAATATGCAATATGAAGTGACTGAGCCGATCTAGTGCCTAAAGTGTGTGTGTGTGTGTGTATGCATCCACGAGCAACCATTAGCAAACACTTGCATCCACATGCATCCATCATACATAACATGTCTCAAACACATGTTTCAACCATAGTTTCTACCTAAAGGTCGAAGACTCGATCGATATGATACAACTGAGTGACAGAGGCAAGTACGATTAAAACAAAAGCTTTGTTCCTATCAGATATCGGTTTAAGAGAATAACCCCCTAAGTATCAACCGCGAAGATCGAAATCAACATCAGATTGATACTCAGAGAATCGCTTCCATTAAACAAATGCCCAACTGGAAATCTACTTCCCGCTTCGAGTAAAAACCCTTTACCTTACCAGAAATATTCAGATACTTACAGACTACCGGTACAGCTCAGATTACCAAATGATTCTTATGAAACCAAGCATGAAAAAAACCCAGAATGTACGCATCATAGTCAACTTCAAGCCCCGACAAACTTCTAAGTCCCATGAAGCGGTTTTCCGCCCATCGTTCGGAAGTCCTTATATATCTTAAGAAAAAGCATATATACGCGGAGGAAGAGATTCAAAAATGGAGAATCAAAGGAAAGATATATGGCTCTTGGGGTTTATGTTTTTCTAAAATAAGCTTTTCTCTTGGAAATACTTTCCTTAAACATACTTTTGAAGGTACTTCTTTATAAAAATGGTTTTGAAAAACAACTTTTTCAAAATTCATATTTGTTCTGGTAACCTTCAGCTCTGATACCACACCCCATGTCCATTAATGTCACTCACAAAGGGAATGCATTAACTTCTATGGAGCGTTTTGAGTGAGTATAGAACAGAAACTTAACAACAAGACAAATATAAACAGTACTTGAAAAATTAAAAACTTTATTTCATTGCAGCGGAAAATACATATGTTTGATTACACCATCAAAACCAGAGCCAAGTACATAATATCCATCTTGACTAAATCAAAGTACATAAATTGAAAGACATAATCCCCAATACAAAATAGCCGTAAATAAAAGAGAGGCTGAACTTTACTTCAGCGATCCAAGCAATCTTCTAAAAGCAAGAAGAACAGTTGTCCAAAATCAAGCTCCACTGGTGCTAGTTCCAAGCTGAGCACCTGGGGGGAGAAAGGAAGAAAAGAGGAGGAAACAAAAGGGGGGTCAAACATAAAGTCTGGCGAGTGCGATAACTTTAACATTATAATCACCAAAGTAACTAGGCTAAGGCATAAGTTGGAAAATCAGGAAATGACCATGAACCGTTGAGTATGGCAGAGTAAACAAGGAAATAGGATGAACAACGATATCGTTAAAGCGCATCTAACCCACTATAAGATAATTACTAAACTACACCAACACTATGAGATAATTGCTATACTGCACCACCACTAGTCACCCTAAGGTTGATCTCGCCTACTGAACATAAGTGATAATAATAAAGGTCGTTTCGTGTACCCCTAGCTGCTATCATAGGTGTCGCCTGCTCCTATCTCCACTAGTGGTACCCACTACCCTCCCCATTATAATTACAATATTCATAATATGGTAGCTGTACTCCTAGCTGCTGTCATAGGTGCCGCCTGCTCCTATCTCCATTAGTCGTACCCACTACCTTCCCTATTCGATCGGCTCCCTAACTCGTAGATACCTGTGCTGGTCCCACAGTGGGGTGTATCACTCCCCAAAGTGGCAACCCAATACTACCAGATATGCACGGCTTATACCTACATGATGCAACAACGTCTTACCTACCAGCCCGGGCCCACACATGCACATGAACCCATTGGACTTGCATTTCCACCGCTAACCCGTTTTAGCCTCTTACAGTCAAGCCCAGTGCGCGTGTCCCGTCCTCGACTTGGGTCGAGCCCACAGAGATACTCATGGGTTACTGGTTGAAACGGGCCCCATTACTTGACACAAGCTATCCGCCTAAGCTTGGTCCCCTCTAGTACATCCCACTTAACCCACTTCTTATTCATGTTCACTTACATGTTTCTATTTTTTGTTAAGTATTTCTAATCGTATTTCAAATGCCACCCAAGGCACCCACTAGATTCCACATGCCACCCAAGACACCCACTTAACCCCCTCATGTCCCACTACATGTTTATCTGGTTAAGTGTTTCTTAATTCATTAAGACCGTAACCTCATAAAGACCTCTCACATTAGACTGGCATTTGTAGCAGCTGGATTTGCCGGGCGGCTCCGGGCAGTCTTACACCACAAAAGAGTCTAACCTCGTGTCTTTACAATTGTTACGTATTTAATTTATGCCTAAGACCTCCCACATTAGACTGGCATTTATGGCAACTGGATTTGTCGGGTGGGTCCGAGCAGTCTTACACCACAAAAGAGCCTAACCTCGTGTCCTAGACGATTAATTACTCCTAATTAATCATTCCCCAATTTGAATTACTTTCCCTATTCAAATTATAAATCAATTCCAAATTTAACGATGTCCATAATTGACTCAATTAAGTCCATCCATTTATGGTATGTAAAATCATACCAATTTTCATCACAAATTTATTTTATGTCTTTTTAGGCGTTTATGCCAATTAAATCTTTTAATATTATCCCCTTTACCCCACGTCGTACGTTCGTTCGTTTAACGTAAAATATACGTTAGACTCGAATAGTCTAACTCATTGAATAAAGAGAAAACATCACAACATACATATAATTAAAACTAGATCTAAACATAGGGGTGAACTTGCATGTGTGTATAATGTTCTACATCTAAAACTTGCATAGGCCAAAGTTAAAACTTGCATAAAATTACATATGTCATAAATCCAAATCTAAAGGTGTGAACTTGTTTAGATAATGGTCACAAACTTGCATAAATCATGTATGTCATAGATCTACATCTAAAGATGTAAACTTGCATAGGCAGTAACCACAAACTTGCATAACATGATTCATTTTCAAACACATGTATTCATATAAACTTGCATATGTGATTTATGCAACATAACAATGGTATAAACTTACATCTAAACATGTAAACTAGCATGTAGAATTTGGCATATAACTCACACATGTCATAGCCTAACTTTAGATCTAAAATAGGTGTCATGAAGCATATAAGGTTATACATATAATTTTCCCCAACTTGCATATGATTCATGTCTTAATAAAAATCTAAACTTGCATACATACTTATGATTTATCATATGAATCAACATACCCAAACTAGCATATGAACAACATGGTGATTCGATTATACATAAGCCAATCATAAAATTATAACATAGATGATCACAACTTTGCAAGATAGCATCATAGAATTTACAACATAAACATCACAATTTTACTACATGAATAATAACATGCGGTCAATAATTCACATCATATCCAAATAGTCCACATCATAACTCAATCCAATTAATTTGCTAATTATTTTATTAAAATTATCGAACTCACAATTCAGAGAAGGTCTTGAATTCTGAATTCTGAGTTCTGAAGTTGTAATAGCTTTCCCTTGAAGAAGATTCGTTGTTAAAGTTGAAAAGGATTGATTTAGACTAGCTTTCTTCCTCTTTAATTGGTGATGGCTATGCTGAGTTGCTAGGTGACGGCATGGAGGCCATGAATATAATTTTGTTTTGATTTTAGGGTTTGAGTCTAGAGGTGTTTTTATAGAGTTTAGGATTAATTTAGGCCATCCGATCAACATAGAAGCAACCTGAACCATCCAAACAAGATAGGGTGACACCTCAGCCCTAATGACTCAGCACAGTGTATTAAACGTTCATTTTTTTCTATAATTTACATATTTATTATTTATGACAAATTCCATATGTAAATTATTACCATTTTAATTATGCCATAACTATATTTTTAATTATGCTAACAATTAATGGTATATAAATATACCATTTCATGAACCAATCTATGCCATGTAATTTTCAAGTTTATCCTTCATATTTATATGTAAATTATAAATCTATTATTGTTAATTCCATATTCTCCCTTTTACCGTATACTTAATTACCCATATAAAAATATCCATTTATACATGCATAAATCTTTCTTAACTTTAATTTGTCATAAAAGCCAATCAAAGAAGGCCACATAAAAAAAAACAATCATTGACAACCAAAAAATGCGCAACGTACGCCACAAGATGCATACACGTCACACATATATATGTGTATATATATATATTTTTTCTATATATTTTTTCTTTTTTTTCTTTTTATCTATCTTCCCAATTACCCATTTTCACACTAAACCACTTTTTGATCTGTGTTCACACTAAGCCATTTTAAGCCATTCCCCTAAAACAAAAATATGGCGCTGGCGGGGATCGAACTCTGTACCCCTTGTATGCAAGTCACGTGTTCCAACCAAATGAGCTACTAAGTCTTTTGCTTAAAAACCTTAGAACAATGCTAAACATTTATTCTTTTCTCATTCTTTTTTTTTCATGTTTTGCTGCAATATTTAATTTAAAGATATCTTTTTCATACGGAATCCAATTTACGCAAACTCGGACTCTATCTCAACCAGAATCCTGAGACAAACACAATGGCGCAACCCGTTTCCCTTAATTCTCACATCTGAGATTAATTATTCTTTAATTTAGTTGATTCGATTATTCAAAAATTCAGGGTGTTACATCCGTTGTCAATATGGAGAGATCGGGATAAGATTTAATTTCTGAAAACCCCTCCTATTGGCATAAGCGTTACAAATTAACTTATGTTGAAGAGATTATGAAGACGGAGAAAAATGCAAGGGCTGTTCTGTTAATTCAAACCTCAAGCCTCACAACCGGGGATTGACAAAAATCGGGCAGGCAGCATGGCTTGGTGGGTCGCTCCCATTAGGATGTATAATCACCTATCTAGAGAAATTCCATTTACTTCTTTAATCTATCGATGCTGTCCCTTTCAGAGAAACGGTTGCTGATCCCAACCGTTGGTGATATACATTCGATACACTCAAGCGAAATGAGTGGTCGGTCATGTGTGGGCCGGGTTGCAAGAAGTTCTTGTTGAACCCAGTGTATTCACCTCTAGAGATCGGAAGGTGGTCTCAAACCTTGTCATGTTGGAAATCCAATCTCCAATAAGCGCCCTGCGGTTTTCGATTTTATATTATATATGGATCATGAGATGCAAGCGTTCCGCTAGATTCTAATTATTTGTTGTAGACGCTATTATAATATCACCAGATTTTGATATCAAAATATTTTGGTTATCGTAAGGTAAAATCCATCCGTGTTTATGTGTGGATTGGTCTTACGATTATCATTTCTTTTGGAAAAGAATTTTTGAAAGTTAAACAAATGGTTGGAGTTTACTCACACCAGTCCCATGACTGACCCAGAGTTTATTTTGTTTGTTTTCCCTAAACTCTTGGGTGCCCAAATTTGTATGGGCAGTCAAGTAGTCGGGATTTTACAGATTCACTTGGTGGAGATTGAAGCAGGAGGCTTCACTAGTTAGCTATAGACTATCATATTTTTCCGCTGTGTATTATGTTCGTATCTGGAAACAGGTGTTTATAACTGTTCCAGAAATAGCTGTTGTGCTCTGATGATGGTATGTATATAAATTTACTGAATTGTATTTCAAAGTTTATGTTATCTAATATATTTTATTCGTTCGGCTGTGAGTTAGTGATCTTCGTTTTCTTCTATTCTAATACTTCTTTCTTTCTATTTCTCATCCTCTAACTTCTTTCTAATAATGATTCGTATTTCTGTGTAATTTGGGTTGGACATGTGGTGTTATTAGTCGACTCAAAGAGTACGGAAATTTGGGTCGTTATAGTTGGTATTAGAGCTGAAGGTTGAGTAGTAACCTTGGCTCTGTGGCGTAACTCAATAGAGATGGGGTTAGTAATACCCTAGATTGAGTGTGAATGTATATATACCAGAGAGCGTATTTGTAGATTTGATATGAAATTGTTTTATACTGTGTTGGCTGGTTTGTTGGGTAGTTTATGGATTCTGGTCGATGCAGGGTGTACAACTGTATCGATAGCTGTTTCTAAACTCTCGAACAGAACAATTCGACGCAGTATTGTTTTAAAGTGGGTAAATGAAATAATTTTGCCAAAAAATTAGTTTGATATAAAAGGAATAATTTCTGAAATATTATACCATATAGATGTGTTGATTGTTATTACAATCAAGAGGAATTATAAAATATTGAAATGGTTATATAACCAAGATAAACTATAGCTAAATTCAAACCATAATTTGAATTTAAATCCTGGGGGTTTAGAAATATTTTCTGAAGTATTTTTAACAGTAATATAACATTACTTTGAAGAATTTTTGAATAAGAATGATTTTTAATGGATTTTAAAAGAGATAAAGCACAGAAATCACTTCAGGGGCAAGAAAATAGTACTGATAATGGCTCGCGACATTATCGGTATTCATTTTCAAGTTTCTGAGTGACGGATTGCTACCATAGTAATTTGGGAATGAAAATTTGTTTGAAAATGACAAGATGATTTAGGAATTCAGATGTTTTGAATTGATTTGATTATAAATATATGTGTATAAATATATATATGATTTCAAACTAATTTGAAATAAAAGCCGGGAATTTGAATTCTGAAATTAAGATTTAACTTGTATAAGTTGAATAGATTGAAATGGAAAAAATGTATCATATGAATTGAAATTAACTTAAGTTAAAATTGGATTGGATTACAAATAATTCCGAATAAAATTAAATAAAGAGAAATGTTGGGATTCGAAATATTAATATGAATTCGACCTATGTATAAACAAGTTGAATATATATTTGATGCTGTTGTTTGGAATTAAACTGTGATGGAATTGAACTCAAGCAGGATAAGGGGGTTGATTTTTGAAATCAGAACTCAGTTTGGATTAGTGAATGGAAGTGAACTAATCAGAAGTTGATTAGATATTTAAGAACTGGAAGTTGGATTGATTTGAAACCAACTGGAAATAGATATATGTATGCTGAGCAGATATTGAATGGAAGCAAATGCAAGAGATAGAAATTTTGCCCGACAAAAAGGTACATGTTTACAATATTACTTGGGTTTGATGGTTTTATGAGCCTATGGGGCAAGCCGCTTGGCTTTTTGATTTTCTTTTGGATTGGAGAAGGCCTAGAAAGGCGAGTTGTGGTTGTACCGATTGAGCCGTGCAGAGGAGATGCTACCGAAATTTTTCAGAATTTAAAGTGTTTGAAAATTTTCAGAATTTTTGAAAATTTTCGTTAGTAAGAATAAATTAATATTTTAATTGAAAGAAGTTAGTCCAGTTAAACTGAAGTTAAGAAGCGAACAAAAAGGATTTTTGGACCAAGTTAACAGGGTATGTTGCATTTTTCCTACCTTAGCAATTTCGAGGACGTAATTATTTTAAGGGGGAAGGAATGTAACGACCCATATTTTTGGCCGTTGAAGTCTAAATATTTAAATTTGTTTTAAATGTTTTATTTGAATTTTATATAAGGATTTATAAGGAATATAATTAATAAAACGATATTTAAACGTATAATTTATAATTTAAAACAACTTAAAATGGCGTCGTAGTTTGAATATTCGATTTCAAATTTCAAATGAATGTACATGATTCAAAATAAATCGGATTTTAGCGAAACAAGAAATATTTGAATCTGTTTGAAAATATCTTTCGAACGAATGTGAAAAAACCATATTTCATAGCGGGAATAAAAAGTTACGTCCAAATCAAATTTACAGAAAGTCGCTGTAGAATCGTATATAAGCTATAACTGTTATTTAAATATATCTGAATATCGGTCTTAAATTTGGACAAGATTCTTTTGAGGCATAGTTATAATTTAATTTTTAGAATTTTACTGTAATTTTTAATTAATTAAATACACAACTTTTTATTTGGGGTATTTTGCACCTTATATCAATATTTTGGGGTTTCATAATATAGGTTAAACTACCGATATTATTATATTTTTGGGATCGTAGCACATTGTCGATCACAACGATACTTTTGATTTCGTCGTTAGCAGTCCGGAAATGAACGGAACTTCTTTTGCAGCTGGGTACCAAAACTAATAACAATGAAATAATAGAAACTTTTATATACTTCTATGTATGTTTGTAAATTTGCACTGCTATGGATTTTATTCATTCACTGACAAGTGAAAATCTATAATACTTTGTTGGGATCACTTCATTTAAATTGAACACATATATATGAAATGGGAAGAATCAAAGACTGTAGCGTGCATGGTTTACTAAACACATTATAATTGGAGCCATCCCTTTTGTAACCATTTACCAGTTCTTTAAATAAAATAAAAAAAGGGATAGTGCTCTCATCTTTTTATACTAATTCACAAGCAATGAATGACCATAATTTGTATAATATATAGTCAAGACTTAATTAAATGAAATATAGACAATGTGACGACCACGAAACAATAAATCGTGGTGACCACGGAATGTACAACAACCTACCCCTAATCTCTACCCTACTCCTTGGCAACCAAGCTGTCTAAGCTTATAAGTACGCAACTATTCCTATTTTCAGTAAAGAAAAACGAAGATCCGTAACTTCACAAAATCCTATAAATCCACGTTTGCAATGAAACTAAAACCCGATTTATTCTTTCGTCTTCTTGAGCCAGGGACTTCGATCTTGTGTTCAGTTTTATTGGTGCGATTTGGGTTCTATGAGAGATGAAGTAGCCGATTGGAGTGGGGACCTCAGGAGGATCAATGAAGGTGGTAGTGTGCGTGTTTCGATTGCATCTGATCAGGGTCAGGCCGTTGAGTCAACGGAGCGATGGGAGGTTTTTGGGTTAGCCAGTGGTAATGGTGTCGAGATCCGAAGTGAGGGTTGAGGCGCATGTTGGGCGATGGCCGCGGTGGCCGACCGGAGGGGTTCTGGTGACTGTCGTTATTGGCGATTATATGGCGGGTTCGTGGCAGACTTGCAGAGATAAGGAGATGAACTCCGGTGGCCGGAATCAGACACGTCGGTCTGTTGTTTGGGGGCAGGTATGGGTTTCGTATGCAAGGAAAGGTAGGAGTAACAACAGTTGAATGGTATAAACAAATAATTGGAAAATAAATAAATAAATCCAATTGGCCTATGGAATTAAAACGTAATTATGAATGGATTTGCAAATACTGTTGTGTTGAGGAAATGGAAATGAAGAAACGTAGTTATTTGTTTGACCGAAGTTTAAGTGGGGGATGGTGAACAAAACCTCGTCTATCTGTTGTGTACAGAATTCTGGAATGGTAGTATTGCTGGGGAGAATGGATTTAACATGGTTAACATGGTGTTTTCAATTCTGAAATCAATAAAGAAATAAGGGTTCGTGAAATTCTGGAAAATGGAAGCATCGGAAACAAATGAGGGAGCATTCAGAACCGAAATGGATCAATGAGGCTAATCTCGTGATTAATATGGTAAACACGTGGATTAAGGATTAATTTGGGGATTTAGTTGGTCAATGATAGCATTAGTTAATTATATATTACTTTAAAATCAAATTAAATCATATAACATCGATATATTGCTTATATGATTACAGAATTGCGCAATCAAACAGGTCATGTTGGGATCATAACAAAGAAATCTACGTGTTGGCCGAAAACGAAGCTTCTGGAATTTCATAGAAAAACTAAACATTTGTTTCATTTTAAATGAAATAAAAAGTGGAATCGTCAACTGCCAAACAAGGTGTGTAAAATCACTAACTCTGCCTCGTTTATATTTTTATATAAACGAGTTTTAAATTTTTTTATAGTAATTTTATACTGTGGAATGGTTGCTTGGTTGAATAGTTGATAAAATTGGTTGATATGATTATAGCGTTGATCGATGATTAGTTCTGATATTTCATATTTATGTGAAATAATATTATTGATGTTATTAACGTCTGTGGATGCAGGGAAACAGGTTGGAGGGACCCAACTGGGTTCCTCAATATTTATATTATTGTTTCTCCTTGATTTAAATGTGTGGTGTGATGTATATAGTTAGTGATTGACTTTGTTGTGTTTGAGCTACCCTGGCCTAGAATTTTGGTATTTAAATACCGTAAAATATTTTCGAATACAGAAAAGAAATTTTGAGTTTTAAAAAAAGAAGATTTATTTTCAAAAATAGAAATTTAAATTTTGAGTAGAGTTAAAAATAGAAAACCTGTTCAAATGAATGAATCAAGAATTTGTTTATGAAAAAGAATATATATTAATTGAATTATTTATCGTTGGATACATTGAAATATAAATTCAAATTTGAATTTGTATAGCGAAGTGGAAATGGGTTTTAAAGCCAATAGTTGAAATGAGATTTAAACTTAGAAATTTTTAAGGAAATGTTAAACGAGATTTTAAATGGTTAAATAAAAAGAAATGAGACTTATATGAATAATTCCGAATAGTAGTTATAAATAAAAATTGGGTTTAAGATATTTTTATGATTATTAATCAAATGGTATATAAAGGAAATATATTCACGATTTAAGTGAATGGTTTAAAAGAAATATTTTGCAAGTGAAATATCTATAGAGGAAATTTGGATTTGAAATATGAATCCAAATTGGAACGTGAGTGAGAAAAGGAAATGGATCATCGTCTTAAAATAAAACGATGAGTTTTATTCCAACATTTGGAATATAAAATAAATTGTAATAACGTTTTGGTAAACCAAAATGGTTATAAAGGAATTGGGTAAGTGTAACACCCCACCTCCTCTAGGGTCACTCACAAAGGGAATGCACTAGTTTTGGTGGAGTATTATCTAGGTAAACATACACAGAGATATCACAAGGCATAACATAAATAAAGCAGCGGTAGAAATTAAAAACCAAATTTCATTACTTTCAAGAAAAGAGTCAAAACCCGTTTCCACTTGGACTCGTTTCCAAGCAGAATTTCAAGACGAACGTAATGGCGTAACCCGTTGCCCATGATCCTTATTTTAAAAATTAATTCTGCCTTGATTTATGGTTATAACACGTTATTAAAATACGGGTTGTTGCAACAAGGCTTTGAAAAGGACAGATTCAAAAGTGAATTTAGAATTTGAATCAACCTGAAATGGTAGATAAATTCCGAAGTTCGGAATATAAATCGAATATAGATTATTCGAGAGAAAGTTATTTATTGGAATTCGGTTATATCGAGTTTAGGGAAGTAGTTATTTTTACTTTCCGTTTTTGACTCAAATTTAATTATTACTTATTAATGAAATTAATAAGTACAAGTTATATTTTTATAAACCGAATATTTATAAACAGCGATTTTAACGCTGCCGTTATAATAAATGTTTTGTGAATCTTAACAGTGATCTTAACGCTGTTGTAAAAATCAAGGTTCTAAAATTCTAGACAGGGATTGTAACGCTGTTGTTAAAAGTAATGTTTTATAAATCAAATATTTGGAGACAGCGATTATAACGCTACCGTTATAATCAAAGTTTTCCCGTGAAAGAAGTATGTTCTTAGATTGGATCCGAAGGTCGTGTAAGCGATGTTTGGTTTAAAGTTGTGAGCTTTGACTATTTCAAAGTTGAGAATGATGTTCAGTTAAGGTCCGAGAGGTAAATATACCCCAACTTGATTGACTTCATGATTGATGGAGAAATGGTTAAGGTTCGATAATGAGGATTGGTTAGCATTATGGTTAGTTAATAATTGGTTAACGTTTTGAGTTATAATAACGATGTTTTATAACATTGCATAAATTTAAAAGGATTTTGAAAAGGTTTCCCAAATAAAATGAGAGATATTTTCTATGTATAGGAAATGAAACGAATTGGTCAACAAGGAATAAATAAATGGAATATAGGAATATTTTCCGATATTAACAAGGCATATTTTTCAAATATAGAAAATAAGGATCTGTGAATATTTATAAATGTTCTAACTCGAATAAGAGATATTTTCTTGAATAAAGGAAATAGGACCGAGAAAGACAATTAAGCTTTGAAAAGAAACGAAAGATGGGAAATGAGAATTTGGAATGATAATTTAATAAGAAATTAAATAACAAGGGGCCCAGTGTTGTTTGATGCTAGATCGGTAGAATTTCCAATTGGAAATAGGACCGTTGATTGTATGGATGTTTCTTGGTAGTTAAATCACTGACTATCAAAGTTTTGATTTATTTTATACCTCCGTTGTCAATATGGAGAGACCGAGATCAGATTTAATATCTGAAAACCCCTCCGTATTGGCATAAGCGTTACGAATTAACTTATGTTGAAGAGATTATGAAGATGGAGAAAAATGCAAGGGCTGTTCTGTTAATTCAAACCTCAAGCCTCACAACCGGGGATTGACAAAAATCGGGCAGGCTGCATGGCTAGGTGGGTCGCTCCCATTAGGATGTATAAGCACATATATAGAGAAATTCCATTTACTTCTTTAATCTATCGATGTTGTCCCTTTCGGGGAAATGGTTGCTGATCCCAACCGTTGGTGATATACATTCGATACACTCAAGCGAAATGAGTGGTAGGTCATGTGTGGGCCGGGTTGCAAGAAGTTCTTGTTGAACCTAGTGTATTCGCCTTTAGAGATACACTATCGGAAGGTGGTCCCATACCTTGTCATGTTGGAAATCCAATCTCCAATAAGCGCCCTACGGTTTTCGATTTTATATTATATAAGGATCGTGAGATGCAAGCGTTCCGCTAGATTCTAATTATTTGTTGTAGACACTATTATAATATCACCAGATTTTGATATCAAAATATTTTGGTTATCGTAAGGTAAAAACCATCCGTGTCAACTGTAACTTTATATACATACCATCATCAGAGAACAATAGTTATAAACACCTGTTTCTAGATACAACATAGTACACAGCGGAAATATGATAGTCTATATCTAACTAGTGAAGCCTCCTGCCTCCAGCTCATCCAAGTGAATCTGGAAAATCTCGACTACTTGACTGCCCGTACAAATTTAGGCACCCAAGAGTTTAGGGAAAACAAAACAAAATAAACTCTGGGTCAGTCATGGGACTGGTGTGAGTAAACTCCAATCATTTGTTTAACTTTCAAAATCCTTTAGAAAGAAAAGATAATCGTAAGATGTAACGGCGCGATTTTCGACCCTCCGAAAACCGTGTCGTTATTGAAAGAATTTAGAAGATGAGATAGAAAAGATAGAAATAAATAGAATAGAAGAATAGGAAGTTATCAGAAATCTCACAGCGGAATTTAAAAATACAAATACATTACATCATAGGGTCCGATACATCATAGTACATCAACATATTACATCATGATATGGGAATACAAATCTAACTGGATACATAGGTGTAGTTTTAAAACTACTAGTCTTGTCCTGCAACTTGAACTTCGTGAGGTTCCATTTGCCAACCTGAATTACTTGCCTACTCATAATAAATATTATGAGTACCCAAGAGTTTAGGGAAAACACAGAAAATAAACTCCGGGTCAGTCAGGGGACTGGTGTGAGTAAACACAGTTAAAAGATGTAACGGGGGGGGGGGGTAGGGAATAAGGTGTTAGGTATTAATCGATTTAATAACTTTCGAAAACTTAAGCCCAATCCATAACTAACATATGGAAAACGACCCTTGTATTTGGATATCAAAACGTTTGATATATTTTACTATAGTATTTATCAAATAAATACCATCTAGTGAATCGCTTGCATCTCACGTTCACGTACATAGAATAAAATCTAAAACCGTCGAGCGCTTATTGGAAATTTGGTTTCTAACCGACAGGGTATGGGAGCACCCACCGATCAGTGTACTCTAGAGAAGATACACTGGGGTTCAACAAGAACATCCTGCAACCCGGCCACACATGACCGTCCACTCATTTAGCTTGAGTGTAACGAATATATTACCACCTCCACGGTTGGGAATGACCCACCGATTACCGAAGGTAACAGCAGTGAATATAGATTAAGAACAAAAGGAATTACTCTAGATGGTGATAATATACCCTGCTTGGGTATGACCCAACTAGCCATGCTGCCTAGCCCAACTATTGTCTTTCTCGGGTTGTGAGGTTTGAAGTCACGTTACCGTTGACGGATTATTCTTCAACGTCTTTGAATATCACACCGTCCTATCTGACAGATCACGCATTTGTTTCCACAAACATATTCTGGGTATAAGGCTAAAGAAACGAATTTCTTTGCCACCAACAAAATACACTTACGTAAAGTCGATGTGTAAAATTTGATCGATATACGTTGTCAGACATCCGACTGTTCGGATCTGTTCTGGGATTGAACAGACCGTAGATACTATTTTGAAATAGTCCTTGCATTCTTCATCTTTATCGATTTCGGTATACGTCGTATAAATCCGAGTCGAAGTGAAATGTAAATTCCGGACTCTTCGAAACGATGTACGAAATATCTTTTATAGTCGATAATTTATTTTCAGTTACTGTCTTAAATTTAGTTTACACATTCTGAAATTGGTTTATATATACAATATATATAATTCTCTGGTTCAACTCGGATATGAAAAATATCCTTTATCATTTGTCAGTTGAAGTGTGTATGTTGTACACAAGTTGTTGTATTTATTTCTTTTATTTAAACTTAAACAAATTGTTTAATAAATTTATTTAAATTTATTTTCCTTATATCATAAGTTTCAACTCGTTGAACTCCTTCGGACGACTTCGATACTTGACCTCACTGTCACTTTCATTGTTCCACTTGCCTAAGACAAATTGAATAAAAAAAATCCATTTTTATTTAATTTATTAATTTTTTATAAATTGTATTTTTATTTACTAATTTAATTAAAACCAATTTTAATTAAAACGTTGGATTAAAATCCTTTTCCCTTTCATTTGCCAAGCCTCTCCGATCAGCTCCAAACCCCTTGCCAAAACTCGTGCCAGGCCACTTGCCAAATCTTCGATCACCCTCAAAATCCACGGTGACCCATCGATGGATCACTACAATTTCATCGTACCAGGCCTTCCCCCTTCTTCTCCATTTTGCCCTTGACTTTCCTATGCAAACGTGCGCAGATGTGCACGTGCACACCACCCCACGTCGCCATCTCATCGTCGAACCACCACCCACAAACTCCGTTGCCTCCACTGATCAACTCTGACCCATCACCACCACCTCCAGTCGCCTCCTCCTCAAAATCACCCTCCACCTATTTTTCCAGTAAACTGCTTTTTAAACCACCTCGCCTAAACCGACCTCGCCTCGCCTCCTCCGACCACCGGAACACCTCGCGCCGCCGCCCATCGCTTCGTTATGTCCCAACGCCGCTCTACGTCCATCCTCAGCCAACTCGATCGCCTGTGGGGCCCCCACGTCTCCTTCAATTTCGACGAACCCATTCTGCCATTAAAATGTAAATCGAGCTCGACAGCCCCAACCACCCGATGGAAAAATCATTTAGTATTTTTCTCTTGTTCACCGATGTCTCCACCTCCTCCACGCTCCACGAATTGGCCATCCCCTTCGTCGTTCGCCGGAATTTGGTTAGAGTTCCATTTCCGACCATCCTCTCTTGTTTCAAAGTTAAAAATCATGAAACCACTTTTAAAAATCATATTTTGGCACTACGATTACATTTATAACCCTGTATTTCATTTCCATAGTGATTGAAATTTCGGTGATTAAGTTTGAGTCAGAGAACATCCTGCTCCTTCTGTTTTTTCTTGTTTTCAAAACATGTTCTTCATGCTCAAAAGTTTAAAACAGGTTGTAATTGATTTAGTATACATATTACTACTGTATATACTCGTATAGTTTGTGTTTTGAAATGATCAAGGTGTGGTTTAACAACAGAGGTGTTTGTTCTTGATACAGACAAACACAGTATTTTCCTTGATCATGTTTAAAGTGATGAACTCATTACTCATACCTCCTACCACTTGTATACTTGGTTAAATGATGAAATAAACTTGGTGTACTAGCATCTTTACTGGTGATAACAATTTGATGAACTTGCAGTAATATATATAAACATGAAAGCATCCAAAACTGTTTACAATAAACTTGAAATCAAACATGACTTAAGTGAGGTTTACTCACTGATTAAAAGCTCCTGAATTATTCTAGCTTGAAGGTGATAAAATTCTCAGCAACTTCCTTGTATTTGAGTAAAAAGAAAGTGCATGGAGTTGGTCATGTATTTATAGTTTTTCCCTTATGTTTTTAACAGTAAAAAGCCACATCTTCTACCTACCCTTTCTCTCTCATTCGAATGGATCAAAATATACACAGCAAGATTAAAGTACTTTCCCACAAGGGATGATTCCTACCAACCCTTATTTCCCTCTTCAAAGTACACAAGGCTTACACCTTCATTAAATGCTCATCTTACTTTCATTTAATGCTCACTCTACACTTACAATCAAGACACAAGAGAATGGTCATCCCTTTTTGATATTTTGTGTGCACTTATAATTTCAGCCGCATATATTAGTATAGGGTGATTATGCGATGACTAAGTCCTAATCTATTCTTAATGATGGGTTTGCTTAGCCTTGTTTGCTTTTGGTTTAACTCTCTTGTTTTGTTGCTACTATATTTGGTGTATATAAGCTTATATATCCATGTTTTTGGCCGTAGCATATGTATATATATATATATATATGCTTTTTCCATGTTATACTTATATATATATATATATAATATATATAAGTGTTAATCCCCTTTGTTAAAACATAGATATGTACATAAGGGTTTAACTCTTTAACTTGTATGGTTTTGCTATGTGAATGACACTTATCCATGCTAGTTGTAAAATAGGATTTGTCACTCTAGTTTGTGTTGCCACACTTCTCATACTTCTCTGTGTTATGAATAGTGTTACTAATTGTTGCTTATGTATGTTGTAATATTTAACATTATACATACCTTATATATATCAAGTTCTAGTGCAAATCATATATGTATATACATACATATAAGTGATTATTCACATTTAAATTGGTTGAGTTCTCTAGATATATTTTAATTTCCTTATTAAAATGAATATCAGACTCTTGAAAAATCCAGCCATTACAGACTACCCCACTTAAAAGAATTTCGCCCCGAAATTACATAAGAAAGATAGAAAGTTTCCAAAAGAAAATATTTCATAAACTGATTGCTTTAGTACACATACACATACGACTAGTTCTATAATACTAGTCTCGATACATACAAAATACTATACTTGACTACTCAAGTTCTAACTGCCCCAAAATATACATACGTAACTATCCTCCTCCCGTCTCTGTCCTACTACTCGTCGTCAGAGATATCTATTATCTCTACGACCTCCTCGTCATCATATATATTAAGGACCTCAACTACGTCCTCTGCATCAGTCTCCTCCTCGTCATCCTCTATATAAATCAGACCCCCTGGTGGTATGAAATATAGCCTCACCACGGGATATCCATACTCACCGAATACTTGTACTCCTTGATTGTCCAACTCGAAGTCAGTCTCTTTTCCGTTTGTGACTCCTCGAATAATCTTTTCCAGTTTGACATCCCTTTCCTGATTACTCATTATCCTTTCTTGGAGAGTCGGTGTGACTTCCAAAAGTGATAATATCGCATTTCTACTCAAGGCGTCTGCCACTACGTTTGCTTTTCCCGGTGTATAAATGATATCTAAGTCATATGATGCAAGAAATTCCAACCACCGCTGTTGTCTCAGATTTAAATCTTTTTGCGTGAACAGATACTTCAATGGTTTATGATCGGTGAAAAGTTCGAATTTCCCACCTAGTAGGTAATGTCTCCACATCTTCAATGCGAAAACAACTGCCAATAACTCCAAGTCGTGAGTTGCGTAATTCTTCTCGTGAATCTTTAACTGTCTACTTGCATATGCAATCACCTGTCCCTTCTGCATTAACACCGCTCCTACTCCCCTTCCACAAGCATCGGTGTAAACTGCAAATCCGCTCGTTCCATCGGGAACAGCTAATACTGGTGCTTCTGTTAATTTCTTCTTTAGTTCTTGAAATGATTCTTCACACCTTGGGTCCCACATAAACTTTTGACCCTTCTTTGTTAACTTGGTCAGATGTGACGATATTTTGGAGTAGTCTCGGATAAATCTTCGATAGTATCCCGCCAGTCCTAGGAAACTACGAATATCGGTTGGTGTTTGAGGTTGTTTCCATAGTTGTACTGCATTTACTTTAACTGGGTCTACTGATATCCCATCTCCGTTTACTACGTGCCCCAAAAATCTTACTTCCGATTTCCAAAAGTGACATTTTGAAAACTTTGCCTTCAACACGTGTTTTCTTAGAGTTTCTAGTACTACTCTAAGATGACCACGGTGCTCTTCTTCGGTTTTTGAAAAGATTAAAATATCGTCAATGAAAACGAGAACGAATTTATTAAGAATTTTCCTAAAGACTCTGTTCATCAGATCTACGAAGAAAGCTGGTGCGTTGGTTAGTCCGAACGGCATAACCAACCACTCATAAAAGAAGTCTGGGCCTCTGAATGCTGTTAGAGGAATACAATCTTCAGAGATTCTCAATTGGTGAAATCCCGTTGCTAAATCCATCTGGGAGAATACTGTTGCTCCGTGCAATTGGTCGAAAAGGTCATCAATTCTAGGTAATGGATATCTATTTCGGATGGTTACTTTATTTAATTCTCGGTAGTCTACACACAGTCGTAAGGACCCATCAGACTTTACTACAAAAACTACCGCAGAGCCCCAACTAGAAAAACTAGGTCGGATTAAGCCTTTACTCAGCAAATCCCGAGTTTGTTTTTCTAATTCCTGAACTTCCTTGGGAGCCATCCGTCTCTTTGGTTGAATTATTTGTCTAGCTCCTGGGACTAAATCAATTCGGAATTCGATCTCTCGATGCGGAGGTAAACCTCCGACTTCCTCGAATACGTCCTTGAACTCTCTAACTACTTCCAAAGTGTCGAGACTTTCTTGAGGTGCTTCTAAAGCGTATAGAAAACTACATGTGTGAATTCCCGGCTTTCCACAAGTTATTCTAGCTTTTCGCTCTAAGCTAGTTATAAGGGTTATGATTTCTTTATCACATTTTATCTTGGCTTGGAACTTGCTTAACCAGTCTAATCCAAGTATAAAATTGAAACTTTTGAAGTCTAGAACATAGAAGTCAAATCGAAAAGAGTGTGAGAGATATAAGAGAGTTATATCCTCACAACACATTTTAAGCTCAGTTTTTCCCTCTATGGGGTTTGATACGCAAATGGGGTTCGGTGATATAATTGGTTTAAGGACAAACTGATCTATGGTTTCGACTGAAATAAAACTGTGTGAAGCGCCGGTATCAAATAAAACACGAAGGTAAATTCCATTAAACTGTAAAGTACCTTCTAGCACTCCCTTCCCTTTCACATTCTGAGAAGTAGACGGTTCATCTTTGATTGTAAAAACCCTAGGCTGTGGTGCCCTCTTCATCAATGGACAGTCTTTCACCATGTGTCCTGGTTGATGACAATTGAAACAGAGATTCTTCACTACCATCTCGTTCCTCTGATTCTGGTTCTGGTTCTGATTCTGTTGCTGAGGTCTCTGTTGCTGTCTCGGGTATTGCTGGGGTTTCTGTTGCTGTTGCGGGTATTGCTGGGGTTTCTGTTGCTGTTGCGGGTATTGCTGGGGTTTCTGGTTCCCTTTTTGTTTGCAGAATCGTGCTATGTGTCCCTTTTGCTTGCAGATGTGACACACCACATTCTTAAATTTATCGTCCATTTTCTGCTGCCCTATCTTACCTTGGCCTTGGTTATTCGTCCAGTCTGGGTTGATCTTTCTTTTCAGATAATTCCCTCCACTTGACTCTCCGGTCTGAGCCTTTTCCCCTGATTTCTTTGCATCTAGTGCTTCATATCTGAGTGCTAGGTCTACTAGTTCCACAAATGGATCCTTCAAATGTCCCATCATCCTTCCTTGTAGATTATCTTTAAGACCAGCAACAAACATCTCGTTCTTCTTCAAAAGAGTATTTATCAGCTCCGGTCCAAAGATTGAAAGTGCGTTAAACTGGTTTTCGTACTCAGCGACAGACATGCTCTCCTGCTTTAAGTCAATGAAGTCTCGGTACATCCTTGTCCTTCCAGTAGCAGGTAGATACTGACTTTCAAAAGCTTCTTTGAACATGGGCCAAGTAAAGTTTTCCTCAGGAGTGTTAGCTGTCTGGGCATCCCACCATATTGCTGCGGCTCCTTCCAGATTCCATGAAGCTAAGAGACGCTTATGCTCGTCATCCAACCTCAGTCCTTTAAAAATCTTCTCACATGATCTAATCCACGCTTGGACTCCGACCAGTGATTCAGTACCCCTGAAAATCCTTCCTCCTAGAGTGGTGTAATTCTTACAGATCATAGCAAAGTTAGGCTGAGTTGGTGCTCGGATTACTTCAGTAGTGTCCACTTGTGTCTGGTTAACAGTGTGTCCGTTTGTCGTAGTTGCTCCGCTTGCTCCTCGGCCTCTTCCTCCACGAGAACTCATTTTCACTCCTGAGTACACGGATTGAAAATTAATGACTCGTCAGAAAAATATGTCAAGGGATTACCTAAGTAACTACGATCTACCTATATTAAAATATAGTTTTTAGTAGAAATACGCTCTCCCACTATTCCAAAGCCTAAATGTTTCCGAAGAACATAGGCTCTGATACCAACTGTAACGGCGCGATTTTCGACCCTCCGAAAACCGTGTCGTTATTGAAAGAATTTAGAAGATGAGATAGAAAAGATAGAAATAAATAGAATAGAAGAATAGGAAGTTATCAGAAATCTCACAACGGAATTTAAAAATACAAATACATTACATCATAGGGTCCGATACATCATAGTACATCAACATATTACATCATGATATGGGAATACAAATCTAACTGGATACATAGGTGTAGTTTTAAAACTACTAGTCTTGTCCTGCAACTTGAACTTCGTGAGGTTCCATTTGCCAACCTGAATTACTTGCCTACTCATAATAAATATTATGAGTACCCAAGAGTTTAGGGAAAACACAGAAAATAAACTCCGGGTCAGTCAGGGGACTGGTGTGAGTAAACACAGTTAAAAGATGTAACGGGGGGTAGGGAATAAGGTGTTAGGTATTAATCGATTTAATAACTTTCGAAAACTTAAGCCCAATCCATAACTAACATATGGAAAACGACCCTTGTATTTGGATATCAAAACGTTTGATATATTTTACTATAGTATTTATCAAATAAATACCATCTAGTGAATCGCTTGCATCTCACGTTCACGTACATAGAATAAAATCTAAAACCGTCGAGCGCTTATTGGAAATTTGGTTTCTAACCGACAGGGTATGGGAGCACCCACCGATCAGTGTACTCTAGAGAAGATACACTGGGGTTCAACAAGAACATCCCGCAACCCGGCCACACATGACCGTCCACTCATTTAGCTTGAGTGTAACGAATATATTACCACCTCCACGGTTGGGAATGACCCACCGATTACCGAAGGTAACAGCAGTGAATATAGATTAAGAACAAAAGGAATTACTCTAGATGGTGATAATATACCCTGCTTGGGTATGACCCAACTAGCCATGCTGCCTAGCCCAACTATTGTCTTTCTCGGGTTGTGAGGTTTGAAGTCACGTTACCGTTGACGGATTATTCTTCAACGTCTTTGAATATCACACCGTCCTATCTGACAGATCACTCATTTGTTTCCACAAACATATTCTGGGTATAAGGCTAAAGAAACGAATTTATTTGCCACCAACAAAATACACTTACGTAAAGTCGATGTGTAAAATTTGATCGATATACGTTGTCAGACATCCGACTGTTCGGATCTGTTCTGGGATTGAATAGACCGTAGATACTATTTTGAAATAGTCTTTGCATTCTTCATCTTTATCAATTTCGGTATACGTCGTATAAATCCGAGTCGAAGTGAAATGTAAATTCCGGACTCTTCGAAACGATGTACGAAATATCTTTTATAGTCGATAATTTATTTTCAGTTACTGTCTTAAATTTAGTTTACACATTCTGAAATTGGTTTATATATACAATATATATAATTCTCTGGTTCAACTCGGATATGAAAAATATCCTTTATCATTTGTCAGTTGAAGTGTGTATGTCGTACACAAGTTGTTGTATTTATTTATTTTATTTAAACTTAAACAAATTGTTTAATAAATTTATTTAAATTTATTTTCCTTATATCATAAGTTTCAACTCGTTGAACTCCTTCGGACGACTTCGATACTTGACCTCACTGTCACTTTCATTGTTCCACTTGCCTAAGACAAATTGAATAAAAAAAATCCATTTTTATTTAATTTAATAATTTTTTATAAATTGTATTTTTATTTACTAATTTAATTAAAACCAATTTTAATTAAAACGTTGGATTAAAATCCTTTTCCCTTTCATTTGCCAAGCCTCTCCGATCAGCTCCAAACCCCTTGCCAAAACTCGTGCCAGGCCACTTGCCAAATCTTCGATCACCCTCAAAATCCACGGTGACCCATCGATGGATCACTACAATTTCATCGTACCAGGCCTTCCCCCTTCTTCTCCATTTTGCCCTTGACTTTCCTGTGAAAACGTGCGCAGCTGTGCACGTGCACACCACCCCACGTCGCCATCTCATCGTCGAACCACCACCCACAAACTCCGTTGCCTCCACTGATCAACTCTGACCCATCACCACCACCTCCAGTCGCCTCCTCCTCAAAATCACCCTCCACCTATTTTTCCAGTAAACTGCTTTTTAAACCACCTCGCCTAAACCGACCTCGCCTCGCCTCCTCCGACCACCGGAACACCTCGCGCCGCCGCCCATCGCTTCGTTATGTCCCAACGCCGCTCTACGTCCATCCTCAGCCAACTCGATCGCCTGTGGGGCCCCCACGTCTCCTTCAATTTCGACGAACCCATTCTGCCATTAAAATGTAAATCAAGCTCGACAGCCCCAACCACCCGATGGAAAAATCATTTAGTATTTTTCTCTTGTTCACCGATGTCTCCACCTCCTCCACGCTCCACGAATTGGCCATCCCCTTCGTCGTTCGCCGGAATTTGGTTAGAGTTCCATTTCCGACCATCCTCTCTTGTTTCAAAGTTAAAAATCATGAAACCACTTTTAAAAATCATATTTTGGCACTACGATTACATTTATAACCCTGTATTTCATTTCCATAGTGATTGAAATTTCGGTGATTAAGTTTGAGTCAGAGAACATCCTGCTCCTTCTGTTTTTTCTTGTTTTCAAAACATGTTCTTCATGCTCAAAAGTTTAAAACAGGTTGTAATTGATTTAGTATACATATTACTACTGTATATACTCGTATAGTTTGTGTTTTGAAATGATCAAGGTGTGGTTTAACAACAGAGGTGTTTGTTCTTGATACAGACAAACACAGTATTTTCCTTGATCATGTTTAAAGTGATGAACTCATTACTCATACCTCCTACCACTTGTATACTTGGTTAAATGATGAAATAAACTTGGTGTACTAGCATCTTTACTGGTGATAACAATTTGATGAACTTGCAGTAATATATATAAACATGAAAGCATCCAAAACTGTTTACAATAAACTTGAAATCAAACATGACTTAAGTGAGGTTTACTCACTGATTAAAAGCTCCTGAATTATTCTAGCTTGAAGGTGATAAAATTCTCAGCAACTTCCTTGTATTTGAGTAAAAAGAAAGTGCATGGAGTTGGTCATGTATTTATAGTTTTTCCCTTATGTTTTTAACAGTAAAAAGCCACATCTTCTACCTACCCTTTCTCTCTCATTCGAATGGATCAAAATATACACAGCAAGATTAAAGTACTTTCCCACAAGGGATGATTCCTACCAACCCTTATTTCCCTCTTCAAAGTACACAAGGCTTACACCTTCATTAAATGCTCATCTTACTTTCATTTAATGCTCACTCTACACTTACAATCAAGACACAAGAGAATGGTCATCCCTTTTTGATATTTTGTGTGCACTTATAATTTCAGCCGCATATATTAGTATAGGGTGATTATGCGATGACTAAGTCCTAATCTATTCTTAATGATGGGTTTGCTTAGCCTTGTTTGCTTTTGGTTTAACTCTCTTGTTTTGTTGCTACTATATTTGGTGTATATAAGCTTATATATCCATGTTTTTGGCCGTAGCATATGTATATATATATATATATATGCTTTTTCCATGTTATACTTATATATATATATATAATATATATAAGTGTTAATCCCCTTTGTTAAAACATAGATATGTACATAAGGGTTTAACTCTTTAACTTGTATGGTTTTGCTATGTGAATGACACTTATCCATGCTAGTTGTAAAATAGGATTTGTCACTCTAGTTTGTGTTGCCACACTTCTCATACTTCTCTGTGTTATGAATAGTGTTACTAATTGTTGCTTATGTATGTTGTAATATTTAACATTATACATACCTTATATATATCAAGTTCTAGTGCAAATCATATATGTATATACATACATATAAGTGATTATTCACATTTAAATTGGTTGAGTTCTCTAGATATATTTTAATTTCCTTATTAAAATGAATATCAGACTCTTGAAATTGACCACACCTCCCACAATCAAGGCAAAAACGAAAACAGCCTGTTTCGGTTTTTGTGAAATACCGGCCACCACAGGTGGTATTACGCCACTAACTTTTTACAGCGCCTCCCCCTCGACCTCAGCTATGACTTTCGCATTGGAAGTTCCCACAAATTCTCGCCAGAAACCAAGATATAAATTAGTTTGTGAAAGAGGACTTTTCTACAAAAACTACTGAATGGAATTGATTTGGGGATTAGGGTTTGGGGCTTGGACTGCTTATATAGAGGAGAAAAGGTGGGGAAAATATTATTTAATTTCGGGTGATGTGACTAACGATATTTCTCTTGTGTCTATTGCTATTTTAAACGATGTTTATTCGCTTCTGCGCTCGCATACAAACTCCGTTCTAGATGCGAATGGACGGTGTAGTATAATTTGACGATACGGTCCTAATGAAACTTGTTTCGTCGAATTCCGAGTCCGTTTTCTTAAATGGCCCTCGTTCACGTTCAAATGGTCATTTTTATTGGGAAAAACATTTTAAATTCTTTTAAATTAACGCGATGTTATAAACATTGTTATTATAACTTAAAACATTAACCAATTATTAACTAACCAGAATGTTAACCAATCTTCACTATCGAACCTTAAACATTTCTCCATCAATCATGAAGTCAATTAAGTTGGGGTATATTTACCTCTCAGACCTTAACTGAACAACATTCTCAACTTTAAAATAGTCAAAACTCACAAATTTAAACCAAATATCGCTTACGCGACTTTCGAATCCAATCTAAGAACACACTTCTTTTATAGAAAAATATTGATTATAACGGTAGCGTTATAATCACTGTTTCCAAATATTTGATTGAAAAACAAAACGAAAGTAGAACCATCAACTGCAAGCAAAGGTGAGTAAACTCACTAACTCTAACTCGTTATATTTTTATATAAACGAGTTTTAAATTATTTATAATAATTTTTATACTGTGTGATGGTTGCTTGGTTGAATTATTGGTAAAAAATTGGTTGATAGGATTACATCGCTGATCGGTTATTAGTTCCGATATTTCATACTGATGTGAAATAATATTATTGATGTTATTAACATCTGTGGATGCAGGGAAACAGGTTGGAGGGATCCAATTGGATTCCTCAACATTTTATTTACTGTTTTATTTATTTATGATATATGATCGTGATTTATTTTGTTGTGATTGAATTACACTGGCTCGATAAATTTTGGTATTTAAATACCGTAAATTATTTTAGAACGTATAAAAGAGATTTGAGTTTTAAAAAGGAAATTATTTCCAAAATAGAAATTAGATTTCAAATGGAATGGGAATAGAAACTTGTTTAAGTGAATCAAAACAAGAAGTTTATAAATTAAATAAAATATGTATCATAGAATAAAGTAAAATATAAATGCAAGTTGAATTTATAGAAGCAAAGTAATAATCGGTGACCCGGGGAAAAACTCGAAGCTCGATTTTTCGACAATAATACATAAACCCGTATTTCTTGCCAAAAACCCAATATCGGATCCCAGGATTGTCAATAGAAAGAAAGTAGAGGGTGAGAAAGGAAAGAAAGAATATTAGAATAGAAGAAAGAAGAAGAACACATCAAAATCTCACAGCGGAACAGCTAAAATATAATATAACAAATCCTTTATACAAAGAACTGTAAATACATACCAAACGTCAGAGTACACATATATGAGACACAGCGGGAAATAACTTTATATAACTAGCGGTGAAGCCTTCTGCTTCTAACTCCTGAAATTCCAAGCGAAACCTAACCTGGAACATACTCGGTCTGACCCGAGCACATTTGAAGCAAAGCAAAATACACCGGGTCAGTCTGGAATACTTTCAGTGATAAATTCACAGAACACACACTTGTTTAACTTTGGAGAATTCTTTATAAAACCAAAGGATAATAGTAAGACCAGCCCACACATAAACACGGACGGTTTTTACCTTACTATAACCCAAACCATTTTTGAAATCATATTTATTCTAATATTATCATAATGTCTAAATACAAATAAATAACAATCTAGAGGAACGCTTGCATCTCACGTTCCCCATATATATTATACAATCGAAAACAGCAGGCGCTTATTGGAGATTGGATTCCAACGTGACAAGGTATGCGACCACCTTCCGCATGTGTATCTCTAGAGGCGAATACACTGGGTTCAACAAGAACGTCTTGCAACCCGGCCCTCACATGACCGACCACTCATTTCGCTTGAGTGTATCGAATGTATATCACTGGTGGTTGGGATCAGCAAGCGCCTCCCGAAATGGGACAACATCGAAATATAGATTAAAGAAGCAAATGGAATTTCTCTAGATAGGTGATCATACACCCTTATGGGAGCGACCCATATAGTCATGCTGCCTGCCCGATTTTTGTCATTTCCCGGTTGATAAGGCTTGAGGCTAGAAGTTCTTCTTTAGAACATCTGGTCATCATTCACTTTGAATGCCACATCGTCAGATCCCTCAAATCACTAATTGACGTCCACAAATATACTCTATAGCTGACAGAAATATGTTTGTAAAAATCAATGTACGTGATTCTTAAGAAATACTCTGTCATACATTCGTCCATACAAGTCATCCAGGAATAAGATGAACCGAAGGCACTCTCCTACTGCATCTCATATAGGAATCACCCTAAGGATCAGTAGCGAGAAGTCCTTGCAATCCGTAGATTCCAACCACGACAGAATCACAGTTTATCTCTGCTTGCAAGACAGAGAATCTTAGTGGTTCTTCCGTTTATGAAGATCTGCGGTCTTCAATGCTCTGTCTCGATCTTCTTCTAATATCTTCACGTATTTGTTGGTCGGAATGGTTTCAAATATAAATTCGATCCCGGTCTTTCCGTACCAACAATCGTATTGGTTAGGTTTGATAGTCGGTGAGTTAACTATCAAATACAATAGTGTGAATAAACCGAGTTTGCTGATTCAGTACTTGGCACTGCTTGGCCTCTTTAAAATATATTTAACAAAATAGTTGATAAACTTCTAATCTTCCAATACATTGGAAATATACACTTAATGCCACCATATGATAACAAAACTATTTTTAATGCTTTGAAATCAATTCCACCATGTGGATCTCGTCGTTTATGACTCCTATGGATCTGGTCACATTCCGTTCTGCTCATGTTCGCAAAGGTTATATCGATTACAATATTAACATGAGTTTAAAATAGTTTAATTATTAATTTATGTCATTAGGTTATAAGCTAATTACCATAAGTATTTGATTAAATCTCTCACCTTAACAGCCCGATACCCAAAACCTTCTCCCCCTAATAAAAAAAACCCGCAACACATGCTTCTGCTACTTCAATAACACCACTTATCACCACCATGTGTGCTTTGCCAACTCGTCGTCCACCTCCACCATGGGTCTACATACTTTAACTCGTGCACGAGCAGTAGAGTTGAATTTTATTTTTGCCAAACATTCATACGTACAGACTTTAGTTCAACATACTGAATTTGACTTGTTGTCCCCCTTCCCTCGTGAATCACTTACTACATATTCCACTACGCAAGTATTTTTTTCTCTCCTCCTTTTGAAACCGTTCATACCCAATATTTCTGGTATATTATGTCCCTCCCACGTCTACTGTTAATACACACAGGTAATCCTTCCATCCCTTCATTGTATTTGAACCAACACTTTAATATTAACATTCCACCAATCTGTGTTTTTCCTGTCACCATGATCATCCTCAAAACCACACTCTCCGCGTTCCTTCTTCTATCGTGACCTACTGCACAAAACACAACATCCCATACTCCTTTTATACTTAATATCCTTAATCAATTTTTCAAACCTTAAGCCACGTTTTTACCTTAATCTTCCTTCTTCCCTGCTGAAACTTGTGAACGCCGCTCCCTTTGTCTGAACAAAACATTGTGCCATTTCGTGAAACAAAGAACCCATGACAACACCGTCCTCTCTCCTCCTAACTTCCTTTTCAATCCTTCGTTCAACAAATGTCCATCACCACCACAACCACCGTCCAGCACCCCTCCTTGCCATCACCGTTGCCTCCAACTCGCGGGTCCCCCTTCACCGCGTCCAACATCACCTGCCTAGCGAAAACTAAATGTTCGGTCACCCTAAAACTTTGCCACCGACTGCTATCCGCTACCTGAAACCCATCAGATCTGAGCCTCCCTCATCCCTAGATTTTCTGGTTCGAACAGAAACCAACATGTCGCACCGGATTTTTGTCAGTACAGGCATAAAGCCATGGAGGAAATAGGATCGAGATATTTATTCAATTTCATTCTATATTCAATTTATTTTCATTTATGGAAGAATTAAAATGATCGGTACCTTTTGGTTTTAACCTAATGATGGAATAGAAAAGGGGCGATGAAATAGAAAGAGGGATTTGGGCTTACGGCGAGAAAGGATGTTGGGTTAATTTATAACCAAGAATGCCTTAGTATCCACGGTTTTAACACCTTGGAGAGCACGGTTTCAGAAACTTGGCAAACACGATCTTTAACGGATTGGTAAGCACAGAAGAAAATTTCCTTGCTACGCACGTTGTCCTGTAGCTTAGGTCATTTTCAAAGGTGCCACACTAGGGTAGAGAATTTTCAATGATAGCCTACTATTCAATAAATGTGATCGAACTTTCATGTGCGTTTTAAATTCCTTTACAGTGTAGGCATGGGATTTTTCAGAACTTATGTTGTAAAGTAGTATTTCTTTTAATTTAATGTCTTTAATGTCACCTTTTAGTCCTATTGTTAAAGCTGTAATATGTTTTCAAAATAACATGTCCAATATAACCAACATGTATATTCAGGTACAGGTTTATTGTTATGTTGGGTATATAAGGTTTTCGTTCATGTCCGAACAACTAAGACAGAAATAAGAGTACGGCCGTGTTCAGCGAGGTACCACGATCCCAAAAATATAATAATATCGGTAGTTTAACTTATATTATGAAACCCCAAAATATTGATATAGGGTGCAAAATACTCAAAGTAAAAAGTTGCGCATTTAATTAATTAAAAATTATAGTAAAATTCTAAAAATTAAATTATAACTATGCCTCAAAAGAATCTTGTCCAAATTCGTAACCAATCTCTAGTTATATCAAATAAACCGTTATGGTTTATATATGACTCCACAACGACTTTTTGAAAATTTGATTTGGACATAACTTGTAATCTATAAGACGAAATTTCGATTTTTCACTTCCGTTAGAAAGATACAGTTTAATAGATTCAAACGTTTCTTGTTTCAAAGAATTCTAACTTATATTGAATCATGTATATCTAATTCAAGTTCAAAACGTTAAATTACGAACTACCGTGACATTACGAGCTCGTTTTAAATTATATTATAAATTATACGTTTAAATATCGTTTTATAAATAAATTCGTTATAAATTCCTATATAAAATTCAAATAAAATATTTAAACCAATTTAAATATTCAGAATTCAAAGGCTGAAAATCCAGGTTGTTACATTCCTTTCCCTTAAAATAATTTCGTCCTCGAAATTGTTAAGGTAGGAAAAGATGCTACATTCCCTATTAACTAGGTCAAAAATCCTTTTTGTTCACTTCTTAACTTCAGTTTAACTGGACCAATTTATTTCAATTAAAATATTAATTTATTCTTATTAACGAAAATTTTCGAAAATTTTGAAAATTTTCTAACACTTTAAATTCTGGAAAATTTCGGTAGTATTTCCTCTGCACAGCTCAATCGGTACAACCACAACTCGCCTATATAGGCATCTCCAGTCCAAAATAAAATCAAAAAGACAAGTGGCTTGCCCCATAGGCTCATAAAATCATCAAACCCAAGTAATATTGTAAACATGTACCTTTTTGTCGGGCATAATTCTATCTCTCGCATTTGCTTCCATTCAATATCTGCTCAGCATACATATATCCATTTCCGGCTGGTTTCAGATCAATCCAACTTCCAGTTTTTAGATTAGTTCACTTCTATTCACTAATACAACTGAGTTCTATTTTCAAAAATCAACCCTCTTATTCTGCTTGAGTTCAATTCCATCACACTTTAATTCCAAACATAGCATCCAATATATTTTCAACTTGTTTATACATAGGTCGAATTCATATTAATATTTCGAATCTCAACATTTTCTTTATTTAATTTCATTCAGAATTATTTCTAATTTAATCCAATTTTATTTAAATTAAGTTAAATTTCAACTCATTCGATACATTTTTACCACTTTAATCTATTCAACTTATACAAGCCAAATTTTAATTTCAGAATTCAAATTCCCTGGTTTAATTTTAAATTAGTTTGAAATCATATCTATTTATATACATATATTTATAATTAACTCAATTCAAAACATTTGAATTTTTAAAACAACTTGTTCTTTTCAAACCAATTTTCCATCAACAATTGTGGTAGCAATCCGTCACTCAAAAACTTGAAAATGAATTCCGATAATGTCGCGACCCATTATCAGAATTATATTCTCACCACTGAAGTGATTTCAGGGCTTAGTCTCTTTAAAAATCCATTTAAACTATTCTTACTCAAAAATCCTTCAAAGCAATATTATAATACTTTTAAAAATACTTCAGAAAACATTTTCTAAATATCCGGGATTTAAATCCACAAATTTTGGTTTGAATCCAATTCCAATTTAGATTATTTGTATATCTCATTCATATACAAATTCAATTTGGTTTTATATAACCATTTCAATATTTCATAATTTCATTTGATTATAATAATGACCAACACAATCCTATATATAATAATTCAGAAATTATTCCTTTTATATCAAAATAATTTTTTTCTGGGCAAAATTATTTCATTTACCCATTTTGAAAACAAATACTGTGTCGAATTGTTTTGTTCGAGAGTTTAGAAACACCTATCGATACAGTTGTACATCCTATATCGACCAGAATTCATAAACCACTCAACAAACCAGTCAACACAATATAAAACAATTTTTATATCAAATCTACAAATACGTGCTCTTATTATATACTCAAACTCAATCCAGGGTATTACTAACCCCATCTCTATTGTGTCGCATCACAGAGCCAAGGTTACTACTCAATCTTCAGCTCTGATACCAAATGTAATGACCCGAATTTCCGTACTCTTTGAGTCGACTAATAACACAGCACGTCGAACCCAAATCGTACAGAAACACGAATCATTATTAGAAAGAAGTTAGAGGATGAGAAATAGAAAGAAAGAAATATTAGAATAGAAGAAAAATGAAGATCACAAACTCACAGCGGAACGAATAAAATATATTAGATAACATAAACTTTGAAATCCAAATCAGTAACTTTATATACATACCATCATCAGAGCACAACGGTATCTTTGGAACAGTTATAAACACCTGTTTCCAGATACATAAACAGTACACCGCGGAAATATGATAGTCTATGGCTAACAGGTGAAGCCACTTGCTTCGAGCTCCTCCAAGTGAATCTGAAAAATCCCAACAACTTGACTGCCCGTACAAATTTGGGCACCCACGAGTTTAGGAAAACAAAACAAAATAAACTCTGGGTCAGTCATGGGACTGGTGTGAGTAAACTCCAACCATTTGTTTAACTTTTAAAAAAATTCTTTCGAAAGAAAAGATAATCGTAAGACCGATCCACACATAAACACGGATGGTTTTTACCTTACGATAACCCAAACCATTTTGAAATCAAAATCTGATGATATTATAATAATGTCTAAATCAAATAAATAGAATCTAGCGGAACGTTTGCATCTCACGCTCCATATATAATATTAAATCAAAAACCGCAGGGCTCTTGTTGGAGATTGGATTTCCAACATGACAAGGTATGGGACCACCTGCCAATAGTGTATCTCTAGAGGCGAATACACTGGGTTCAACAAGAACGTCTTGCAACTCGGCTCTCACATGACTGACCACTCATTTCACTTGAGTGTATCGAATGTATATCACCAACGGTTGGGATCAGCAACCGTTTCCCGAAAGGGACAGCATCGATAGATTAAAGAAACAAATGGGATTTCTCTAGATAGGTGATTATACATCCTCATGGGAGCGACCCACATAGCCATGTTGCCTGCCCGATTTTTGTCAAATTCCGGGTTGTGAGGCTTAAGGTTTGAATTATCTTCCAGAACATCTGGTCATCATTCACTTTGAATGCCACATCGTCATACCCGCCAAATCACAAATTGATTTCCCCAAAAATACCACGGGTATAAAGCTAAGAAAAACGAATTCCTCCGCTACCAAACATAAGTGCGTTTGAAGAGATCAACTTATGCGATCCGTTATATATACTCTATCAGACATTCGTCCATTCACGTTGTCCTGGGACTGAACAAACCGAAGACACTATCCCGTAAACAGGATAGCCCTTGCATAACTCCACCTGCAATTATTTTCATCATATTTGATCGCAACGCTAACACCCATACAGAGTGGTTTCCAGATAATAAATCTGATCCCGGTCTCTCCGTATTGACGACGGAAAAATGGTCAAAAACTTCGATAGTCGGTATTTAACTATCAAAGAAAAATAAGTGTGCAACCAACGATCTTATTTCCAGGTAGGAATTCGATCGATCAATCATCAATCAACATTGGCCCCTTTAAATCAATTCCTTATTATATTATCATTTACAATCTCGTTTCCCATCTTTCGTATTCTTTTGTAGCTCAATTTCCCCTCTCGATCCTTTGAAAACATTTTCAATATTATAATTCCTTTATTCGAGAAAATTTCTCTTATTCCAGTTAGAAAACATTTCTAAATATTCACGAATCCTTATTTTCTATATTCAGAAAATATACATTATTAATATCGAAAAATATTTCTGAATTCCCTTTCTTAATTCCTCGTTGACCAATTCATTTCATTTTCTACGCGTAGAAAATAACTCTTATTTTATTTGGGAAACATTTCAAAATCCTTTAAATTTAGCACGATGTTATGAAACATCGTTATTATAATCAAACCATTAATCATTTATTAACTAACCATATTGCTAACCAATCTTCATTATCGAACCTTAACTATTTCTCCATCAATCATGAAGTCAATCAAGTTGGGGTATAATTACCTCTCAGACCTTAATTGAACAACATTCTTAACTTTGAAATAGTCAAAGCTCCTAACTTCGAACAAAATATCGCTTACGCGACTCTCGGATTCAATCTAAGAATCCACTTCCTTTACAGAAAAACTTTGATTATAATGGTAGCGTTATAATCGTTGTTTCCAAATATTTGATTTATAAAACATTACTTTTAACAACAACATTACAATCACTGTCTAGAATTATAGAACATTTATTATAACAATAGCAGTACAATCGTTGCTTAGATTACAAACCATTTATTATCATGACAGCGTTTAATTCGCTGTTTAGAATTTTCAAAACATTAACTATAATGACAGCGCTAAAATCGCTATTTAGATTTATAACTTCTATTTAGAATTATTCATAAAATATCACATTTTTATTAGAAACGGTTAAAATCTTATTTATATTTTCTTTATAACGGTTAAGTTCACAATCTTATTTCAATCATCGCTTTCAAAACCCATTTCCCTTTTTCAATATAAATTCAAAACTTTGAACTTATATTTCAATTTATCCTGTGATAAATAATTCATTTAAATTATACCCTCATTTACAAACACTTCTTGTATTCTCCATTAATATGTTTTTAATTTCAACTCTATTCGAATTCACATTTCTATTTTTGGAAATAAATTTCCTTTTCAAAACTCAAATTTTATTTTCTATTTTTGAAAATATTTATGATATGTAAATATCAGGGCCAGTGTAATTTAACCACAACCTAATCAATCACTAATTAAATATATCATTGGATATCACAATTAATGAAAACAATAATATAAATGTTAAGGAATCCAGTTGGGTCCCTCCAACCTGTTTCCCTGCATCCACAGATGTTAATGAACATCAATAACATTAATTTCACATCAATATGAAATATTATGGTGAACAGAAGTAATAATCGGTTAATGATATAACTATATCAACCAATTTTATCAGCCATACAACCAAACAACCATCACGAAGTATAAAATTGCTATAATAAATTTAAAACTCGCATATATAAAAATATAAACGAGGCAGAGTTAGTGAGTTTACTCACCTTGGTTTTCAGTTGACGGTTCTGCTTTCATTTTGCTTAAAATCAAGCAGGTGTTTGATTTTATCATAGAATTCCAATTTCCATGTTCTCACTGAAATCAATTTATATTCCATGTTCTCACTGAATTTCATAGAAAAACTAAACATTTGTTTCATTTTAAATGAAATAAAAAGTGGAATCGTCAACTGCCAAACAAGGTGAGTAAACTCACTAACTCTGCCTCGTTTATATTTTTATATAAACGAGTTTTAAATTTTTTTATAGTAATTTTATACTGTGGAATGGTTGCTTGGTTGAATAGTTGATAAAATTGGTTGATATGATTATAGCGTTGATCAATGATTAGTTCTGATATTTCATATTTATGTGAAATAATATTATTGATGTTATTAACGTCTGTGGATGCAGGGAAACAGGTTGGAGGGACCCAACTGGGTTCCTCAATATTTATATTACTATTTCTCCTTGATTTTGACGTGTGGTGTGATGTATATAGTTAGTGATTGACTTTGTTGTGTTTGAGCTACCCTAGCATAGAATTTTGGTATTTAAATACCGTAAAATATTTTCGAATATAGAAAAGAAATTATGAGTTTTAAAAAAAGAAGATTTATTTTCAAAAATAGAAATTTAAATTTTGAGTAGAGTTAAAAATAGAAAACCTGTTCAAATGAATGAATCAGGAATTTGTTTATGAAAAAGAATATATATTAATTGAATTATTTATCGTTGGATACATTGAAATATAAATTCAAATTTGAATTTGTATAGCGAAGTGGAAATGGGTTTTGAAGCCAATAGTTGAAATGAGATTTAAACTTAGAAATTTTTAAGGAAATGTTAAACGAGATTTTAAATGGTTAAATAAAAAGAAATGAGACATATATGAATAATTCTGAATCGTAGTTATAAATAAAAATTGGGTTTAAGATATTTTTATGATTATTAATCAAATGGTATATAAAGGAAATATATTCACGATTTAAGTGAATGGCTTAAAAGAAATATTTTGCAAGTGAAATATCTATAGAGGAAATTTGGATTTGAAATATGAATCCAAATTGGAACGTGAGTGAGAAAAGGAAATGGATCATCGTCTTAAAATAAAACGATGAGTTTTATTCCAACATTTGGAATATAAAATAAATTGTAATAACGTTTTGGTAAACCAAAATGGTTATAAAGGAATTGGGCAAGTGTAACACCCCACCTCCGCTAGGGTCACTCACAAAGGGAATGCACTAGTTTTGGTGGAGTATTATCTAGGTAAACATACACAGTGTTATCACAAGGCATAACATAAATAAAGCAGCGGTAGAAATTAAAAACCAAATTTCATTACTTTCAAGAAAAGAGTCAAAACCTCATATATCCAAAGTACAAATTATTCCATTACATCAAGTTCTAAATAAAGAAGCATAAACTTAAGATAACAAAAGTAAATTATTCCCCAAAAATAGCAGAAGTGCAGCCATAGCATAGCTCAAGACCAAACCATACATGAGCTGACAGAAAGCAGGCTAAATCCAAGCTGAGAGCTAATGTTTCCTCCCTGAGAACCTGGGGGGAAAACGAAAGAAAAAGAGGCGAAAGAAAAAGGGTCAGTCAGAAAGACTGGTAAGCCCTAGTGACTTTGTGAAGACCCCAAACTTCCACGGGTGAAAGCAGGAGAAATCATTTTTGGAATACAACATAAATACAATAAAACAGAACACAGATACAATATAGCAAAGGAGATTCATAGAGTAATAACATTATAGCAGCGGAAAAATATAATGTCATCAATCACAGAAATTCCACAGTCACAGAACTAAGATTATTACAACAAGTTTGCAGAAAGAAATAAGTTTGATGTCTAAAAAGAAAAGAAAAGATGCCAATAGAAACAAAAAGTCTTCAAGCTCCAAGTCATCACCTCTTCTCCCAAGCAGAATCCAAGAGAGAGAAAATAAGCAGCTACAAAGAAAAGCTCCAAGCAAGAAATGAACCTGTCTACTTGGCTACCCGTGTGTAAGAGAGGGCACCCAAGTTTGCAAAAAGGTGAAACAAACTATGGGTCAGTCGTGGGACTGGTGTGAGAATTCTTAAGTAAAATAACTAGTAGATATAAGGCAAATCCAAAAGACCACGCCGCTAACGCGGAACGGGTTTACTCTAATGGATTGTCGTGCAAAATTTAAAGTGTCATAACAAATAAATAAGTACATCGTAAACAACGCAATGCTTTTTGGAAAAAAATGGAATCACCATAAGACCCAAGTCCCATCACACAATGCAACGCACACCAGAGGATAGGGTTTTACCTTATGGTGATTAAACATGCTAAATACGGCAAATACGCATCTAATATTATTATTAGTGTATATGAAAACATTCCAAAGTAAATGTATCAATCTTAGGAAGCATAGGTACCATATACTATGCCTCCGTACTAGTAATACAATCAAATTCGTCGGTTCGTATTTGGATTTTGGTTTCCATCATGAGTCTAGGCTAGAGCGGAGCTCCTTACCGATTCGAGACACTCTAGCTAATGTCTCAGGATCCCCCGCAGTGAACCCTTGGAAATGGCAGGGCCGGTCCTCACATACAGCTTAGAGGATTAGTTATTCCTAAGCACACGTTTCCCGGTCCTATAGGACCTATCCGAGGCGCCTCATTCCATCATCCACATAAGTAAAATGTCAGGCCGTGTTAAACCCAAACACCACTTCTAGCTAGAAAGAAACGTGCTGCTCTCCCTGCGTTCCCTTCGCCCGTTTTAGACTCTACCGGTTTGTGAGGCTCGTGAGGCTACGTAATACACAAAGCTCTGCTTATTCAAGCAGTGCTTTGATCGTCACCACAAGGTTCTGCTTTTCAACAAGAAACCCTGATCATTGCATCTTAGTATGCCACACCGTCACTCCCTACCATACCGTTGCTTCTCCATCAATACATAAATGGGTGTTAAGTAGAGAATAAATTCTCCACCACCAACATTTATATATTAACAGAAAATCAACGACATGATACATAACGAAGTACGATGTCAGACACACCATCCATTTAAACTTATGCTCTGGGTCTGAACGAAAGTCAAATCCGTGAAATCAACGCGTACGTCTGGGCAATGACCTTGACCCATGAATTGGTAGCAAGTCAATTCAGGATCTCGATCGCTGTCCATTCGAGGGAAGATTTACAGTCTTCATACGTCGTCTTCTTACTTCAATTTTTAACGCCGCTGGATTAATTCGAGATGAGAATATCTCGGACTTCCCAAACAATCCTCGTATATATATACATATATATATTTTTGAAAATCCTTCTTATTTGTTAATAATTATTTTTATTAACAATTCATTCTATTTTAATTATTTAAAATAGTCAAACTTCTTATTTAACGATGAATTCTCAAAATCATATTTTTATTTACATTAATTAAAATGTAAACTTTCATTACATATCGCATTCTTGTTTTCTTTACATTTAATAAAATGCAAACTTGCAATTACATGTCACATTCTTACTTATTTACAATGAATAAAATGTAAACTTGCATTTACATGTCGCATTCTTATATATTGTCATCAAAAATAATGTTAACTCATTCTACGTTGTAATCCTTCTTTAATGTTAATCATTTAACATAAAAGTTAACTTCCTACGATGTAAATTACATTTAATTTACATTAAGATAATGTAACTCATCCTATGTTAAATTACCTTTTAATTAAAATAATATAATTCAATCCTACGGTCAATTCTCTTTAATTTTCATTATAAATAATGTAACTTATCCTCTGATTAAACTTTCTTTATTATCTACATTAAAAATAATGTATATTAATCCTATCGTTAAACTCTTTTTAAAATTAAAATTAAAAATAAGGTTATTCTCATCCTACGGTGCAATTCTTCTTTTAATTCCCAATATAAAATAATGAACATCTTATCCTACGGCATAAATTTCTTTTTATATTAACATTTTAAAAAAAAATATTAATTACATCCTACGGTGAAATTACCTTTATTTCATTAACATTAGCAATGTTAATTTCATCATGCTATGAATTCCAATTATACTATACTTATAAAATAATGTAAATAGCATTCGGTGGATTTCTCTTTTTATTACGTTAACAAAAATGAAATTTTCCTACGATGAAAGTTTTTCTTATTTTTAACATTTAAAGATGATGTTAATACCATATGGTGTAGATATTTTTATTTTAACATTAAAAATATGTTAATCAATCATACGGTGAATCCTCTTGTAAAATAACATTGTAAATGATGTCAAATTTACATACACTTCATTTTCTTTTTAATAACATCGAAAATAAATGTATATGAATCCTATGATTAAATTATCCTTCTTGACATACGGTGTTTTTCTTATTTATTAACATTAAAGATAATGTTAATATTACATATGGTGCTTTTTCTATTTATTAACACTACAAAAACACTATTTTCACATGCAATGCATTTAATATTTTCTAACATGACAAAATATTATTTACATACAATGCATTTGATATTTTTCTAACTTGACAAAAATGCTATACATACAATGCATTTGATATTTTTCTAACTTGACAAAAATGCTATACATACAATGCATTTGATATTTTTCTAACTTGACAAAAATGCTATACATACAATGCATTTGATATTTTTCTAACTTGACAAAAATGCTATACATACAATGCAAATATTTCTTATTTATGACAAATATGCTATTTTCATACAATGCAAATATTTCTTATTTATGACAAATATTGTTCATTTCATATAATGCCATATTCTATTTTATAGTGAACAAAAATATAGTCATTCACATACAGTGCTTTCTTCTTTTTATATAATGAACAAAATATATTCATTAACATACAATGGTTTATATCATAGCATACACATACGGTTCATGTCATTCTTTACATTTGTCAAAATGTATATTTTGTCTTTCTTTTACATTGACAAAATATAATTATATCACTACTTCATTATTTGACAAAAATGATTTTGTCGCCAACTTCATTTATATTGACAAAATGAATTTTTGTTGCTAACTTTACATTGACAAAAATGAATTTTTGTTGCTAACTTACATTGACAAAAATGAATTTTTGTTGCTAACTTACATTGACAAAAATGAATTTTTGTTGCTAACTTACATTGACAAAAATGAATTTTTGTTGCTAACTTACATTGACAAAAATGAATTTTTGTTGCTAACTTTACATTGACAAAAATGAATTTTTGTTGCTAACTTACATTGACAAAAATGAATTTTTGTTCTAATGTCATGTTTGCATTGTGAAAATATACTTATTTCGCTAATTCACTCTTAATATACAAAAATGTATATTTTGTCTAATTCTTCTCAATGCAAACAAAATGCTAATTTTGTTTATTCAATCCAATGCAAACAAAAATGTGAATTTTGGTTTTCATTCTTTTCTTTGAACAAAAATGTATATTTTGTTCCTTTTTCGTCTTATAAACAAAAATGTATATTTTTGTTCTTAATCATTTCTTTAACAAAAAGTAAATTTTGTTTTCATGTATTTCTTTAATCAAAAGGGGAGTATTTTTGTTCTTTTTTCTTCTTTATTAAAAAAAAAAATAAGTATTTGTTCTTATTCTCTTTTTTTATAAACAAAAATAAGTTTTTTTTTTTTTTCTTCTCCTACTTTTTCTTACCGCAAACATCATTCAACAATATATGGAACTTCAGTACGGATCTAGCATAACATGAACAACAAACATATCACAAGCAACCATCAACAATTTAAACGAGGAAAAATCTCATTTTTTCCTACCGATCTATGTTTTTAATTAACAGGTCTATGATAAAAAAAATAACGGATCTAAAATCATAGAATCACAACAATTTGAATCCATCCCATAGCAACATTCATCACAAATCTACTTGTTTGATGTTCAATTACACATAACACAACAATAATAATAATTTAATTAATTAAATTATATTAAAAATAAATTCTCACCTTGCTTGATTCTGAAAAGACGACTCAGGTTCAATCAGATTCGGTGTTCGTATTCAATTTGATTCTAGATCTGGAATGATTCCAATGCAAATTCATAGAAAAAAATCAAATTCAGGCTTTTAACAACTGGCTGTGTAACACTTAAAAGCGTGGGGAAATCTGAAGCAAAAATTACCTTAGAACGTTCAAAACTTTAAATCAGAAAATCGGGAGATGTAGTTGATGGTTTGCCGAACCGTTTGCGGGAGATCGGAGAGCTACGAGAGGGGAGTCGGCGCCGGGAGTTGGAGGAGGTGCGCAATGACGTGGTGGGCCCGGTTTGGTGCTAACGGCGGCGACTTTAGGTGGTTGGTGCGGCGATTTCAGGCGACGAGACGGGTTGTGGTTGGTATGTATTCGAAGAGCTTGAAAATCTCTTCGAAACGAGTATAAGTTTGCGAATTTTCGTTGAGAAACGAAGGAGAAAATGGGGTTTGAAATTTTGAGGAATGGTGGGTTTCGGCGGCTGAAGTAACGACGGGTTTGAGAAGATGAATAGTGATTTCGGATTTTATATTATTATATTAGGGTTATTTTATTAATTTTTAATTAGCCCAAAAAGCCCGTTTTGGCCCGAACTCCGATTTAGACCCAACGACTGCCGTTCATACCATTTAGCCCCCGTTCCGGACTCATCTGGACCTGTCCCGTTAGCCCAAACTGTCATCTTGGCCTCCGTTTTTCAGTTTTAAAAATAAATCATTATTTTGAATTCAAACGTACGCAGAAATTCACCGGGACCACATACGGACTCAGAAAAATGTAGAAAAATTATTTTTGACTTTCTTATGACGATACGATCACAACAAAATTAATTTCGTTCGATTCTGAGACTTTTTGAAAAATGGCTATTTTCAAGGCGAATATATTTAATATTAAAAATACATTTTAAACAAATATTTTATGAAACTCGAAACATATAAGTGTTTACTGTTTTTCAATGCAGAAACGTCATTCTGAAACCAATGGAAGTGGTTTCGAGTTCAAATTCCTACATATGTGAAAAGTAGCATTTTTGTCCTATGCAAATTACCCACCGACCTTTCTAAAAATTGAATTAGCCATAACTTTTGATTTCCGCTATGAAATTTCGATTTTTCGGATTCGTTGGAAAGATATTTTTAAATAGATTCTAATATTTTTGGTTTCACTAAAATCCGTTAAATTTTGCATCCTGTATGGTCAGTCAAAGTTCAAGTTTGACTTTTCAAACTACCACGCTATTTCTAGCCCTTTTTATAATTAAAATTAAATTTGTTCGTTTTAACTTCGATTAAAATAAATGAATCATAAAAAATACTTTAAATTCATTAAAATAAAAATTTTAATTTGGCCCTAAAATTCCGGGTCGTTACAATCTCCCCTCCTTAAGAACTTTTCGTCCCCGAAAAGGAAAAAGAAAAATAGAAGAGGAAAAATAAACGCAGAGAATGTTTTTAACAGAGATGGTACCGTCTATAACATCAGGCTTTCTACCGAGGAAGTTGGTCCTTTCGTTCCTTCGTAAACATGTGCCAATTGAGCATCGCCACTTCACCTAGTCTTCTTCGAATGCACGATCAAGGGAAGAGTCAAAACAACTGAAATGGTGATTTTGAGAGATAGAAAAGATCGAAGGATGAATGAAAAGATGACGATAAAGTGACTGGCTATTATGTATCTCATGAACTGTTCGCCATAGAATATAGTGATTCTATGTAAACGAATTATTATAGATATGTTGTACTCCGCTTTGTAAACCAAAGCTCTGATACCAACTGTGAAGACCCCAAACTTCCACGGGTGAAAGCAGGAGAAATCATTTTTGGAATACAACATAAATACAATAAAACAGAACACAGATACAATATAGCAAAGGAGATTCATAGAGTAATAACATTATAGCAGCGGAAAAATATAATGTCATCAATCACAGAAATTCCACAGTCACAGAACTAAGATTATTACAACAAGTTTGCAGAAAGAAATAAGTTTGATGTCTAAAAAGAAAAGAAAAGATGCCAATAGAAACAAAAAGTCTTCAAGCTCCAAGTCATCACCTCTTCTCCCAAGCAGAATCCAAGAGAGAGAAAATAAGCAGCTACAAAGAAAAGCTCCAAGCAAGAAATGAACCTGTCTACTTGGCTACCCGTGTGTAAGAGAGGGCACCCAAGTTTGCAAAAAGGTGAAACAAACTATGGGTCAGTCGTGGGACTGGTGTGAGAATTCTTAAGTAAAATAACTAGTAGATATAAGGCAAATCCAAAAGACCACGCCGCTAACGCGGAACGGGTTTACTCTAATGGATTGTCGTGCAAAATTTAAAGTGTCATAACAAATAAATAAGTACATCGTAAACAACGCAATGCTTTTTGGAAAAAAATGGAATCACCATAAGACCCAAGTCCCATCACACAATGCAACGCACACCAGAGGATAGGGTTTTACCTTATGGTGATTAAACATGCTAAATACGGCAAATACGCATCTAATATTATTATTAGTGTATATGAAAACATTCCAAAGTAAATGTATCAATCTTAGGAAGCATAGGTACCATATACTATGCCTCCGTACTAGTAATACAATCAAATTCGTCGGTTCGTATTTGGATTTTGGTTTCCATCATGAGTCTAGGCTAGAGCGGAGCTCCTTACCGATTCGAGACACTCTAGCTAATGTCTCAGGATCCCCCGCAGTGAACCCTTGGAAATGGCAGGGCCGGTCCTCACATACAGCTTAGAGGATTAGTTATTCCTAAGCACACGTTTCCCGGTCCTATAGGACCTATCCGAGGCGCCTCATTCCATCATCCACATAAGTAAAATGTCAGGCCGTGTTAAACCCAAACACCACTTCTAGCTAGAAAGAAACGTGCTGCTCTCCCTGCGTTCCCTTCGCCCGTTTTAGACTCTACCGGTTTGTGAGGCTCGTGAGGCTACGTAATACACAAAGCTCTGCTTATTCAAGCAGTGCTTTGATCGTCACCACAAGGTTCTGCTTTTCAACAAGAAACCCTGATCATTGCATCTTAGTATGCCACACCGTCACTCCCTACCATACCGTTGCTTCTCCATCAATACATAAATGGGTGTTAAGTAGAGAATAAATTCTCCACCACCAACATTTATATATTAACAGAAAATCAACGACATGATACATAACGAAGTACGATGTCAGACACACCATCCATTTAAACTTATGCTCTGGGTCTGAACGAAAGTCAAATCCGTGAAATCAACGCGTACGTCTGGGCAATGACCTTGACCCATGAATTGGTAGCAAGTCAATTCAGGATCTCGATCGCTGTCCATTCGAGGGAAGATTTACAGTCTTCATACGTCGTCTTCTTACTTCAATTTTTAACGCCGCTGGATTAATTCGAGATGAGAATATCTCGGACTTCCCAAACAATCCTCGTATATATATACATATATATATTTTTGAAAATCCTTCTTATTTGTTAATAATTATTTTTATTAACAATTCATTCTATTTTAATTATTTAAAATAGTCAAACTTCTTATTTAACGATGAATTCTCAAAATCATATTTTTATTTACATTAATTAAAATGTAAACTTTCATTACATATCGCATTCTTGTTTTCTTTACATTTAATAAAATGCAAACTTGCAATTACATGTCACATTCTTACTTATTTACAATGAATAAAATGTAAACTTGCATTTACATGTCGCATTCTTATATATTGTCATCAAAAATAATGTTAACTCATTCTACGTTGTAATCCTTCTTTAATGTTAATCATTTAACATAAAAGTTAACTTCCTACGATGTAAATTACATTTAATTTACATTAAGATAATGTAACTCATCCTATGTTAAATTACCTTTTAATTAAAATAATATAATTCAATCCTACGGTCAATTCTCTTTAATTTTCATTATAAATAATGTAACTTATCCTCTGATTAAACTTTCTTTATTATCTACATTAAAAATAATGTATATTAATCCTATCGTTAAACTCTTTTTAAAATTAAAATTAAAAATAAGGTTATTCTCATCCTACGGTGCAATTCTTCTTTTAATTCCCAATATAAAATAATGAACATCTTATCCTACGGCATAAATTTCTTTTTATATTAACATTTTAAAAAAAAATATTAATTACATCCTACGGTGAAATTACCTTTATTTCATTAACATTAGCAATGTTAATTTCATCATGCTATGAATTCCAATTATACTATACTTATAAAATAATGTAAATAGCATTCGGTGGATTTCTCTTTTTATTACGTTAACAAAAATGAAATTTTCCTACGATGAAAGTTTTTCTTATTTTTAACATTTAAAGATGATGTTAATACCATATGGTGTAGATATTTTTATTTTAACATTAAAAATATGTTAATCAATCATACGGTGAATCCTCTTGTAAAATAACATTGTAAATGATGTCAAATTTACATACACTTCATTTTCTTTTTAATAACATCGAAAATAAATGTATATGAATCCTATGATTAAATTATCCTTCTTGACATACGGTGTTTTTCTTATTTATTAACATTAAAGATAATGTTAATATTACATATGGTGCTTTTTCTATTTATTAACATTACAAAAACACTATTTTCACATGCAATGCATTTAATATTTTCTAACATGACAAAATATTATTTACATACAATGCATTTGATATTTTTCTAACTTGACAAAAATGCTATACATACAATGCATTTGATATTTTTCTAACTTGACAAAAATGCTATACATACAATGCATTTGATATTTTTCTAACTTGACAAAAATGCTATACATACAATGCATTTGATATTTTTCTAACTTGACAAAAATGCTATACATACAATGCAAATATTTCTTATTTATGACAAATATGCTATTTTCATACAATGCAAATATTTCTTATTTATGACAAATATTGTTCATTTCATATAATGCCATATTCTATTTTATAGTGAACAAAAATATAGTCATTCACATACAGTGCTTTCTTCTTTTTATATAATGAACAAAATATATTCATTAACATACAATGGTTTATATCATAGCATACACATACGGTTCATGTCATTCTTTACATTTGTCAAAATGTATATTTTGTCTTTCTTTTACATTGACAAAATATAATTATATCACTACTTCATTATTTGACAAAAATGATTTTGTCGCCAACTTCATTTATATTGACAAAATGAATTTTTGTTGCTAACTTTACATTGACAAAAATGAATTTTTGTTGCTAACTTACATTGACAAAAATGAATTTTTGTTGCTAACTTACATTGACAAAAATGAATTTTTGTTGCTAACTTACATTGACAAAAATGAATTTTTGTTGCTAACTTACATTGACAAAAATGAATTTTTGTTGCTAACTTACATTGACAAAAATGAATTTTTGTTGCTAACTTTACATTGACAAAAATGAATTTTTGTTGCTAACTTACATTGACAAAAATGAATTTTTGTTCTAATGTCATGTTTGCATTGTGAAAATATACTTATTTCGCTAATTCACTCTTAATATACAAAAATGTATATTTTGTCTAATTCTTCTCAATGCAAACAAAATGCTAATTTTGTTTATTCAATCCAATGCAAACAAAAATGTGAATTTTGGTTTTCATTCTTTTCTTTGAACAAAAATGTATATTTTGTTCCTTTTTCATCTTATAAACAAAAATGTATATTTTTGTTCTTAATCATTTCTTTAACAAAAAGTAAATTTTGTTTTCATGTATTTCTTTAATCAAAAGGGGAGTATTTTTGTTCTTTTTTCTTCTTTATTAAAAAAAAAATAAGTATTTGTTCTTATTCTCTTTTTTTATAAACAAAAATAAGTTTTTTTTTTTTTTTTTCTTCTCCTACTTTTTCTTACCGCAAACATCATTCAACAATATATGGAACTTCAGTACGGATCTAGCATAACATGAACAACAAACATATCACAAGCAACCATCAACAATTTAAACGAGGAAAAATCTCATTTTTTCCTACCGATCTATGTTTTTAATTAACAGGTCTATGATAAAAAAAATAACGGATCTAAAATCATAGAATCACAACAATTTGAATCCATCCCATAGCAACATTCATCACAAATCTACTTGTTTGATGTTCAATTACACATAACACAACAATAATAATAATTTAATTAATTAAATTATATTAAAAATAAATTCTCACCTTGCTTGATTCTGAAAAGACGACTCAGGTTCAATCAGATTCGGTGTTCGTATTCAATTTGATTCTAGATCTGGAATGATTCCAATGCAAATTCATAGAAAAAAATCAAATTCAGGCTTTTAACAACTGGCTGTGTAACACTTAAAAGCGTGGGGAAATCTGAAGCAAAAATTACCTTAGAACGTTCAAAACTTTAAATCAGAAAATCGGGAGATGTAGTTGATGGTTTGCCGAACCGTTTGCGGGAGATCGGAGAGCTACGAGAGGGGAGTCGGCGCCGGGAGTTGGAGGAGGTGCGCAATGACGTGGTGGGCCCGGTTTGGTGCTAACGGCGGCGACTTTAGGTGGTTGGTGCGGCGATTTCAGGCGACGAGACGGGTTGTGGTTGGTATGTATTCGAAGAGCTTGAAAATCTCTTCGAAACGAGTATAAGTTTGCGAATTTTCGTTGAGAAACGAAGGAGAAAATGGGGTTTGAAATTTTGAGGAATGGTGGGTTTCGGCGGCTGAAGTAACGACGGGTTTGAGAAGATGAATAGTGATTTCGGATTTTATATTATTATATTAGGGTTATTTTATTAATTTTTAATTAGCCCAAAAAGCCCGTTTTGGCCCGAACTCCGATTTAGACCCAACGACTGCCGTTCATACCATTTAGCCCCCGTTCCGGACTCATCTGGACCTGTCCCGTTAGCCCAAACTGTCATCTTGGCCTCCGTTTTTCAGTTTTAAAAATAAATCATTATTTTGAATTCAAACGTACGCAGAAATTCACCGGGACCACATACGGACTCAGAAAAATCTAGAAAAATTATTTTTGACTTTCTTATGACGATACGATCACAACAAAATTAATTTCGTTCGATTCTGAGACTTTTTGAAAAATGGCTATTTTCAAGGCGAATATATTTAATATTAAAAATACATTTTAAACAAATATTTTATAAAACTCGAAACATATAAGTGTTTACTGTTTTTCAATGCAGAAACGTCATTCTGAAACCAATGGAAGTGGTTTCGAGTTCAAATTCCTACATATGTGAAAAGTAGCATTTTTGTCCTATGCAAATTACCCACCGACCTTTCTAAAAATTGAATTAGCCATAACTTTTGATTTCCGCTATGAAATTTCGATTTTTCGGATTCGTTGGAAAGATATTTTTAAATAGATTCTAATATTTTTGGTTTCACTAAAATCCGTTAAATTTTGCATCCTGTATGGTCAGTCAAAGTTCAAGTTTGACTTTTCAAACTACCACGCTATTTCTAGCCCTTTTTATAATTAAAATTAAATTTGTTCGTTTTAACTTCGATTAAAATAAATGAATCATAAAAAATACTTTAAATTCATTAAAATAAAAATTTTAATTTGGCCCTAAAATTCCGGGTCGTTACAATCTCCCCTCCTTAAGAACTTTTCGTCCCCGAAAAGGAAAAAGAAAAATAGAAGAGGAAAAATAAACGCAGAGAATGTTTTTAACAGAGATGGTACCGTCTATAACATCAGGCTTTCTACCGAGGAAGTTGGTCCTTTCGTTCCTTCGTAAACATGTGCCAATTGAGCATCGCCACTTCACCTAGTCTTCTTCGAATGCACGATCAAGGGAAGAGTCAAAACAACTGAAATGGTGATTTTGAGAGATAGAAAAGATCGAAGGATGAATGAAAAGATGACGATAAAGTGACTGGCTATTATGTATCTCATGAACTGTTCGCCATAGAATATAGTGATTCTATGTAAACGAATTATTATAGATATGTTGTACTCCGCTTTGTAAACCAAAGCTCTGATACCAACTGTGAAGACCCCAAACTTCCACGGGTGAAAGCAGGAGAAATCATTTTTGGAATACAACATAAATACAATAAAACAGAACACAGATACAATATAGCAAAGGAGATTCATAGAGTAATAACATTATAGCAGCGGAAAAATATAATGTCATCAATCACAGAAATTCCACAGTCACAGAACTAAGATTATTACAACAAGTTTGCAGAAAGAAATAAGTTTGATGTCTAAAAAGAAAAGAAAAGATGCCAATAGAAACAAAAAGTCTTCAAGCTCCAAGTCATCACCTCTTCTCCCAAGCAGAATCCAAGAGAGAGAAAATAAGCAGCTACAAAGAAAAGCTCCAAGCAAGAAATGAACCTGTCTACTTGGCTACCCGTGTGTAAGAGAGGGCACCCAAGTTTGCAAAAAGGTGAAACAAACTATGGGTCAGTCGTGGGACTGGTGTGAGAATTCTTAAGTAAAATAACTAGTAGATATAAGGCAAATCCAAAAGACCACGCCGCTAACGCGGAACGGGTTTACTCTAATGGATTGTCGTGCAAAATTTAAAGTGTCATAACAAATAAATAAGTACATCGTAAACAACGCAATGCTTTTTGGAAAAAAATGGAATCACCATAAGACCCAAGTCCCATCACACAATGCAACGCACACCAGAGGATAGGGTTTTACCTTATGGTGATTAAACATGCTAAATACGGCAAATACGCATCTAATATTATTATTAGTGTATATGAAAACATTCCAAAGTAAATGTATCAATCTTAGGAAGCATAGGTACCATATACTATGCCTCCGTACTAGTAATACAATCAAATTCGTCGGTTCGTATTTGGATTTTGGTTTCCATCATGAGTCTAGGCTAGAGCGGAGCTCCTTACCGATTCGAGACACTCTAGCTAATGTCTCAGGATCCCCCGCAGTGAACCCTTGGAAATGGCAGGGCCGGTCCTCACATACAGCTTAGAGGATTAGTTATTCCTAAGCACACGTTTCCCGGTCCTATAGGACCTATCCGAGGCGCCTCATTCCATCATCCACATAAGTAAAATGTCAGGCCGTGTTAAACCCAAACACCACTTCTAGCTAGAAAGAAACGTGCTGCTCTCCCTGCGTTCCCTTCGCCCGTTTTAGACTCTACCGGTTTGTGAGGCTCGTGAGGCTACGTAATACACAAAGCTCTGCTTATTCAAGCAGTGCTTTGATCGTCACCACAAGGTTCTGCTTTTCAACAAGAAACCCTGATCATTGCATCTTAGTATGCCACACCGTCACTCCCTACCATACCGTTGCTTCTCCATCAATACATAAATGGGTGTTAAGTAGAGAATAAATTCTCCACCACCAACATTTATATATTAACAGAAAATCAACGACATGATACATAACGAAGTACGATGTCAGACACACCATCCATTTAAACTTATGCTCTGGGTCTGAACGAAAGTCAAATCCGTGAAATCAACGCGTACGTCTGGGCAATGACCTTGACCCATGAATTGGTAGCAAGTCAATTCAGGATCTCGATCGCTGTCCATTCGAGGGAAGATTTACAGTCTTCATACGTCGTCTTCTTACTTCAATTTTTAACGCCGCTGGATTAATTCGAGATGAGAATATCTCGGACTTCCCAAACAATCCTCGTATATATATACATATATATATTTTTGAAAATCCTTCTTATTTGTTAATAATTATTTTTATTAACAATTCATTCTATTTTAATTATTTAAAATAGTCAAACTTCTTATTTAACGATGAATTCTCAAAATCATATTTTTATTTACATTAATTAAAATGTAAACTTTCATTACATATCGCATTCTTGTTTTCTTTACATTTAATAAAATGCAAACTTGCAATTACATGTCACATTCTTACTTATTTACAATGAATAAAATGTAAACTTGCATTTACATGTCGCATTCTTATATATTGTCATCAAAAATAATGTTAACTCATTCTACGTTGTAATCCTTCTTTAATGTTAATCATTTAACATAAAAGTTAACTTCCTACGATGTAAATTACATTTAATTTACATTAAGATAATGTAACTCATCCTATGTTAAATTACCTTTTAATTAAAATAATATAATTCAATCCTACGGTCAATTCTCTTTAATTTTCATTATAAATAATGTAACTTATCCTCTGATTAAACTTTCTTTATTATCTACATTAAAAATAATGTATATTAATCCTATCGTTAAACTCTTTTTAAAATTAAAATTAAAAATAAGGTTATTCTCATCCTACGGTGCAATTCTTCTTTTAATTCCCAATATAAAATAATGAACATCTTATCCTACGACATAAATTTCTTTTTATATTAACATTTTAAAAAAAAATATTAATTACATCCTACGGTGAAATTACCTTTATTTCATTAACATTAGCAATGTTAATTTCATCATGCTATGAATTCCAATTATACTATACTTATAAAATAATGTAAATAGCATTCGGTGGATTTCTCTTTTTATTACGTTAACAAAAATGAAATTTTCCTACGATGAAAGTTTTTCTTATTTTTAACATTTAAAGATGATGTTAATACCATATGGTGTAGATATTTTTATTTTAACATTAAAAATATGTTAATCAATCATACGGTGAATCCTCTTGTAAAATAACATTGTAAATGATGTCAAATTTACATACACTTCATTTTCTTTTTAATAACATCGAAAATAAATGTATATGAATCCTATGATTAAATTATCCTTCTTGACATACGGTGTTTTTCTTATTTATTAACATTAAAGATAATGTTAATATTACATATGGTGCTTTTTCTATTTATTAACACTACAAAAACACTATTTTCACATGCAATGCATTTAATATTTTCTAACATGACAAAATATTATTTACATACAATGCATTTGATATTTTTCTAACTTGACAAAAATGCTATACATACAATGCATTTGATATTTTTCTAACTTGACAAAAATGCTATACATACAATGCATTTGATATTTTTCTAACTTGACAAAAATGCTATACATACAATGCATTTGATATTTTTCTAACTTGACAAAAATGCTATACATACAATGCAAATATTTCTTATTTATGACAAATATGCTATTTTCATACAATGCAAATATTTCTTATTTATGACAAATATTGTTCATTTCATATAATGCCATATTCTATTTTATAGTGAACAAAAATATAGTCATTCACATACAGTGCTTTCTTCTTTTTATATAATGAACAAAATATATTCATTAACATACAATGGTTTATATCATAGCATACACATACGGTTCATGTCATTCTTTACATTTGTCAAAATGTATATTTTGTCTTTCTTTTACATTGACAAAATATAATTATATCACTACTTCATTATTTGACAAAAATGATTTTGTCGCCAACTTCATTTATATTGACAAAATGAATTTTTGTTGCTAACTTTACATTGACAAAAATGAACTTTTGTTGCTAACTTACATTGACAAAAATGAATTTTTGTTGCTAACTTACATTGACAAAAATGAATTTTTGTTGCTAACTTTACATTGACAAAAATGAATTTTTGTTGCTAACTTACATTGACAAAAATGAATTTTTGTTCTAATGTCATGTTTGCATTGTGAAAATATACTTATTTCGCTAATTCACTCTTAATATACAAAAATGTATATTTTGTCTAATTCTTCTCAATGCAAACAAAATGCTAATTTTGTTTATTCAATCCAATGCAAACAAAAATGTGAATTTTGGTTTTCATTCTTTTCTTTGAACAAAAATGTATATTTTGTTCCTTTTTCATCTTATAAACAAAAATGTATATTTTTGTTCTTAATCATTTCTTTAACAAAAAGTAAATTTTGTTTTCATGTATTTCTTTAATCAAAAGGGGAGTATTTTTGTTCTTTTTTCTTCTTTATTAAAAAAAAAAATAAGTATTTGTTCTTATTCTCTTTTTTTATAAACAAAAATAAGTTTTTTTTTTTCTTCTCCTACTTTTTCTTACCGCAAACATCATTCAACAATATATGGAACTTCAGTACGGATCTAGCATAACATGAACAACAAACATATCACAAGCAACCATCAACAATTTAAACGAGGAAAAATCTCATTTTTTCCTACCGATCTATGTTTTTAATTAACAGGTCTATGATAAAAAAAATAACGGATCTAAAATCATAGAATCACAACAATTTGAATCCATCCCATAGCAACATTCATCACAAATCTACTTGTTTGATGTTCAATTACACATAACACAACAATAATAATAATTTAATTAATTAAATTATATTAAAAATAAATTCTCACCTTGCTTGATTCTGAAAAGACGACTCAGGTTCAATCAGATTCGGTGTTCGTATTCAATTTGATTCTAGATCTGGAATGATTCCAATGCAAATTCATAGAAAAAAATCAAATTCAGGCTTTTAACAACTGGCTGTGTAACACTTAAAAGCGTGGGGAAATCTGAAGCAAAAATTACCTTAGAACGTTCAAAACTTTAAATCAGAAAATCGGGAGATGTAGTTGATGGTTTGCCGAACCGTTTGCGGGAGATCGGAGAGCTACGAGAGGGGAGTCGGCGCCGGGAGTTGGAGGAGGTGCGCAATGACGTGGTGGGCCCGGTTTGGTGCTAACGGCGGCGACTTTAGGTGGTTGGTGCGGCGATTTCAGGCGACGAGACGGGTTGTGGTTGGTATGTATTCGAAGAGCTTGAAAATCTCTTCGAAACGAGTATAAGTTTGCGAATTTTCGTTGAGAAACGAAGGAGAAAATGGGGTTTGAAATTTTGAGGAATGGTGGGTTTCGGCGGCTGAAGTAACGACGGGTTTGAGAAGATGAATAGTGATTTCGGATTTTATATTATTATATTAGGGTTATTTTATTAATTTTTAATTAGCCCAAAAAGCCCGTTTTGGCCCGAACTCCGATTTAGACCCAACGACTGCCGTTCATACCATTTAGCCCCCGTTCCGGACTCATCTGGACCTGTCCCGTTAGCCCAAACTGTCATCTTGGCCTCCGTTTTTCAGTTTTAAAAATAAATCATTATTTTGAATTCAAACGTACGCAGAAATTCACCGGGACCACATACGGACTCAGAAAAATCTAGAAAAATTATTTTTGACTTTCTTATGACGATACGATCACAACAAAATTAATTTCGTTCGATTCTGAGACTTTTTGAAAAATGGCTATTTTCAAGGCGAATATATTTAATATTAAAAATACATTTTAAACAAATATTTTATGAAACTCGAAACATATAAGTGTTTACTGTTTTTCAATGCAGAAACGTCATTCTGAAACCAATGGAAGTGGTTTCGAGTTCAAATTCCTACATATGTGAAAAGTAGCATTTTTGTCCTATGCAAATTACCCACCGACCTTTCTAAAAATTGAATTAGCCATAACTTTTGATTTCCGCTATGAAATTTCGATTTTTCGGATTCGTTGGAAAGATATTTTTAAATAGATTCTAATATTTTTGGTTTCACTAAAATCCGTTAAATTTTGCATCCTGTATGGTCAGTCAAAGTTCAAGTTTGACTTTTCAAACTACCGCGCTATTTCTAGCCCTTTTTATAATTAAAATTAAATTTGTTCGTTTTAACTTCGATTAAAATAAATGAATCATCAAAAATACTTTAAATTCATTAAAATAAAAATTTTAATTTGGCCCTAAAATTCCGGGTCGTTACAATCTCCCCTCCTTAAGAACTTTTCGTCCCCGAAAAGGAAAAAGAAAAATAGAAGAGGAAAAATAAACGCAGAGAATGTTTTTAACAGAGATGGTACCGTCTATAACATCAGGCTTTCTACCGAGGAAGTTGGTCCTTTCGTTCCTTCGTAAACATGTGCCAATTGAGCATCGCCACTTCACCTAGTCTTCTTCGAATGCACGATCAAGGGAAGAGTCAAAACAACTGAAATGGTGATTTTGAGAGATAGAAAAGATCGAAGGATGAATGAAAAGATGACGATAAAGTGACTGGCTATTATGTATCTCATGAACTGTTCGCCATAGAATATAGTGATTCTATGTAAACGAATTATTATAGATATGTTGTACTCCGCTTTGTAAACCAAAGCTCTGATACCAACTGTGAAGACCCCAAACTTCCACGGGTGAAAGCAGGAGAAATCATTTTTGGAATACAACATAAATACAATAAAACAGAACACAGATACAATATAGCAAAGGAGATTCATAGAGTAATAACATTATAGCAGCGGAAAAATATAATGTCATCAATCACAGAAATTCCACAGTCACAGAACTAAGATTATTACAACAAGTTTGCAGAAAGAAATAAGTTTGATGTCTAAAAAGAAAAGAAAAGATGCCAATAGAAACAAAAAGTCTTCAAGCTCCAAGTCATCACCTCTTCTCCCAAGCAGAATCCAAGAGAGAGAAAATAAGCAGCTACAAAGAAAAGCTCCAAGCAAGAAATGAACCTGTCTACTTGGCTACCCGTGTGTAAGAGAGGGCACCCAAGTTTGCAAAAAGGTGAAACAAACTATGGGTCAGTCGTGGGACTGGTGTGAGAATTCTTAAGTAAAATAACTAGTAGATATAAGGCAAATCCAAAAGACCACGCCGCTAACGCGGAACGGGTTTACTCTAATGGATTGTCGTGCAAAATTTAAAGTGTCATAACAAATAAATAAGTACATCGTAAACAACGCAATGCTTTTTGGAAAAAAATGGAATCACCATAAGACCCAAGTCCCATCACACAATGCAACGCACACCAGAGGATAGGGTTTTACCTTATGGTGATTAAACATGCTAAATACGGCAAATACGCATCTAATATTATTATTAGTGTATATGAAAACATTCCAAAGTAAATGTATCAATCTTAGGAAGCATAGGTACCATATACTATGCCTCCGTACTAGTAATACAATCAAATTCGTCGGTTCGTATTTGGATTTTGGTTTCCATCATGAGTCTAGGCTAGAGCGGAGCTCCTTACCGATTCGAGACACTCTAGCTAATGTCTCAGGATCCCCCGCAGTGAACCCTTGGAAATGGCAGGGCCGGTCCTCACATACAGCTTAGAGGATTAGTTATTCCTAAGCACACGTTTCCCGGTCCTATAGGACCTATCCGAGGCGCCTCATTCCATCATCCACATAAGTAAAATGTCAGGCCGTGTTAAACCCAAACACCACTTCTAGCTAGAAAGAAACGTGCTGCTCTCCCTGCGTTCCCTTCGCCCGTTTTAGACTCTACCGGTTTGTGAGGCTCGTGAGGCTACGTAATACACAAAGCTCTGCTTATTCAAGCAGTGCTTTGATCGTCACCACAAGGTTCTGCTTTTCAACAAGAAACCCTGATCATTGCATCTTAGTATGCCACACCGTCACTCCCTACCATACCGTTGCTTCTCCATCAATACATAAATGGGTGTTAAGTAGAGAATAAATTCTCCACCACCAACATTTATATATTAACAGAAAATCAACGACATGATACATAACGAAGTACGATGTCAGACACACCATCCATTTAAACTTATGCTCTGGGTCTGAACGAAAGTCAAATCCGTGAAATCAACGCGTACGTCTGGGCAATGACCTTGACCCATGAATTGGTAGCAAGTCAATTCAGGATCTCGATCGCTGTCCATTCGAGGGAAGATTTACAGTCTTCATACGTCGTCTTCTTACTTCAATTTTTAACGCCGCTGGATTAATTCGAGATGAGAATATCTCGGACTTCCCAAACAATCCTCGTATATATATACATATATATATTTTTGAAAATCCTTCTTATTTGTTAATAATTATTTTTATTAACAATTCATTCTATTTTAATTATTTAAAATAGTCAAACTTCTTATTTAACGATGAATTCTCAAAATCATATTTTTATTTACATTAATTAAAATGTAAACTTTCATTACATATCGCATTCTTGTTTTCTTTACATTTAATAAAATGCAAACTTGCAATTACATGTCACATTCTTACTTATTTACAATGAATAAAATGTAAACTTGCATTTACATGTCGCATTCTTATATATTGTCATCAAAAATAATGTTAACTCATTCTACGTTGTAATCCTTCTTTAATGTTAATCATTTAACATAAAAGTTAACTTCCTACGATGTAAATTACATTTAATTTACATTAAGATAATGTAACTCATCCTATGTTAAATTACCTTTTAATTAAAATAATATAATTCAATCCTACGGTCAATTCTCTTTAATTTTCATTATAAATAATGTAACTTATCCTCTGATTAAACTTTCTTTATTATCTACATTAAAAATAATGTATATTAATCCTATCGTTAAACTCTTTTTAAAATTAAAATTAAAAATAAGGTTATTCTCATCCTACGGTGCAATTCTTCTTTTAATTCCCAATATAAAATAATGAACATCTTATCCTACGACATAAATTTCTTTTTATATTAACATTTTAAAAAAAAATATTAATTACATCCTACGGTGAAATTACCTTTATTTCATTAACATTAGCAATGTTAATTTCATCATGCTATGAATTCCAATTATACTATACTTATAAAATAATGTAAATAGCATTCGGTGGATTTCTCTTTTTATTACGTTAACAAAAATGAAATTTTCCTACGATGAAAGTTTTTCTTATTTTTAACATTTAAAGATGATGTTAATACCATATGGTGTAGATATTTTTATTTTAACATTAAAAATATGTTAATCAATCATACGGTGAATCCTCTTGTAAAATAACATTGTAAATGATGTCAAATTTACATACACTTCATTTTCTTTTTAATAACATCGAAAATAAATGTATATGAAACCTATGATTAAATTATCCTTCTTGACATACGGTGTTTTTCTTATTTATTAACATTAAAGATAATGTTAATATTACATATGGTGCTTTTTCTATTTATTAACACTACAAAAACACTATTTTCACATGCAATGCATTTAATATTTTCTAACATGACAAAATATTATTTACATACAATGCATTTGATATTTTTCTAACTTGACAAAAATGCTATACATACAATGCATTTGATATTTTTCTAACTTGACAAAAATGCTATACATACAATGCATTTGATATTTTTCTAACTTGACAAAAATGCTATACATACAATGCATTTGATATTTTTCTAACTTGACAAAAATGCTATACATACAATGCAAATATTTCTTATTTATGACAAATATGCTATTTTCATACAATGCAAATATTTCTTATTTATGACAAATATTGTTCATTTCATATAATGCCATATTCTATTTTATAGTGAACAAAAATATAGTCATTCACATACAGTGCTTTCTTCTTTTTATATAATGAACAAAATATATTCATTAACATACAATGGTTTATATCATAGCATACACATACGGTTCATGTCATTCTTTACATTTGTCAAAATGTATATTTTGTCTTTCTTTTACATTGACAAAATATAATTATATCACTACTTCATTATTTGACAAAAATGATTTTGTCGCCAACTTCATTTATATTGACAAAATGAATTTTTGTTGCTAACTTTACATTGACAAAAATGAATTTTTGTTGCTAACTTACATTGACAAAAATGAATTTTTGTTGCTAACTTACATTGACAAAAATGAATTTTTGTTGCTAACTTACATTGACAAAAATGAATTTTTGTTGCTAACTTACATTGACAAAAATGAATTTTTGTTGCTAACTTACATTGACAAAAATGAATTTTTGTTGCTAACTTTACATTGACAAAAATGAATTTTTGTTGCTAACTTACATTGACAAAAATGAATTTTTGTTCTAATGTCATGTTTGCATTGTGAAAATATACTTATTTCGCTAATTCACTCTTAATATACAAAAATGTATATTTTGTCTAATTCTTCTCAATGCAAACAAAATGCTAATTTTGTTTATTCAATCCAATGCAAACAAAAATGTGAATTTTGGTTTTCATTCTTTTCTTTGAACAAAAATGTATATTTTGTTCCTTTTTCATCTTATAAACAAAAATGTATATTTTTGTTCTTAATCATTTCTTTAACAAAAAGTAAATTTTGTTTTCATGTATTTCTTTAATCAAAAGGGGAGTATTTTTGTTCTTTTTTCTTCTTTATTAAAAAAAAAAATAAGTATTTGTTCTTATTCTCTTTTTTTATAAACAAAAATAAGTTTTTTTTTTTTTCTTCTCCTACTTTTTCTTACCGCAAACATCATTCAACAATATATGGAACTTCAGTACGGATCTAGCATAACATGAACAACAAACATATCACAAGCAACCATCAACAATTTAAACGAGGAAAAATCTCATTTTTTCCTACCGATCTATGTTTTTAATTAACAGGTCTATGATAAAAAAAATAACGGATCTAAAATCATAGAATCACAACAATTTGAATCCATCCCATAGCAACATTCATCACAAATCTACTTGTTTGATGTTCAATTACACATAACACAACAATAATAATAATTTAATTAATTAAATTATATTAAAAATAAATTCTCACCTTGCTTGATTCTGAAAAGACGACTCAGGTTCAATCAGATTCGGTGTTCGTATTCAATTTGATTCTAGATCTGGAATGATTCCAATGCAAATTCATAGAAAAAAATCAAATTCAGGCTTTTAACAACTGGCTGTGTAACACTTAAAAGCGTGGGGAAATCTGAAGCAAAAATTACCTTAGAACGTTCAAAACTTTAAATCAGAAAATCGGGAGATGTAGTTGATGGTTTGCCGAACCGTTTGCGGGAGATCGGAGAGCTACGAGAGGGGAGTCGGCGCCGGGAGTTGGAGGAGGTGCGCAATGACGTGGTGGGCCCGGTTTGGTGCTAACGGCGGCGACTTTAGGTGGTTGGTGCGGCGATTTCAGGCGACGAGACGGGTTGTGGTTGGTATGTATTCGAAGAGCTTGAAAATCTCTTCGAAACGAGTATAAGTTTGCGAATTTTCGTTGAGAAACGAAGGAGAAAATGGGGTTTGAAATTTTGAGGAATGGTGGGTTTCGGCGGCTGAAGTAACGACGGGTTTGAGAAGATGAATAGTGATTTCGGATTTTATATTATTATATTAGGGTTATTTTATTAATTTTTAATTAGCCCAAAAAGCCCGTTTTGGCCCGAACTCCGATTTAGACCCAACGACTGCCGTTCATACCATTTAGCCCCCGTTCCGGACTCATCTGGACCTGTCCCGTTAGCCCAAACTGTCATCTTGGCCTCCGTTTTTCAGTTTTAAAAATAAATCATTATTTTGAATTCAAACGTACGCAGAAATTCACCGGGACCACATACGGACTCAGAAAAATCTAGAAAAATTATTTTTGACTTTCTTATGACGATACGATCACAACAAAATTAATTTCGTTCGATTCTGAGACTTTTTGAAAAATGGCTATTTTCAAGGCGAATATATTTAATATTAAAAATACATTTTAAACAAATATTTTATGAAACTCGAAACATATAAGTGTTTACTGTTTTTCAATGCAGAAACGTCATTCTGAAACCAATGGAAGTAGTTTCGAGTTCAAATTCCTACATATGTGAAAAGTAGCATTTTTGTCCTATGCAAATTACCCACCGACCTTTCTAAAAATTGAATTAGCCATAACTTTTGATTTCCGCTATGAAATTTCGATTTTTCGGATTCGTTGGAAAGATATTTTTAAATAGATTCTAATATTTTTGGTTTCACTAAAATCCGTTAAATTTTGCATCCTGTATGGTCAGTCAAAGTTCAAGTTTGACTTTTCAAACTACCGCGCTATTTCTAGCCCTTTTTATAATTAAAATTAAATTTGTTCGTTTTAACTTCGATTAAAATAAATGAATCATCAAAAATACTTTAAATTCATTAAAATAAAAATTTTAATTTGGCCCTAAAATTCCGGGTCGTTACAGACTTTCAGCATAAAAACTAGTAAAAGTAACATGACATGTGAAAACTGGAATTAAACATAAGGATGATAACAGGACTGGTATGATAACTAAGATAAGTCAAGTCTAGCATCGCATATTCAAGATTCGCTGCACCAACTGTACTAGTATTCTAACCCATGTCAAGTATTAACCATGAAATGATCCCTTGGCCCAATATCATGAAATGAGCCATTACGGGGTCCTACAGTATGATCTACTAATCGATCGGCTCCATACAAGTTCTAGCTCGTCATGTGTCTGTGTCATACGGCCTAATCACGAAATGTAGTCACCTGTGCTAGGTCCACCATAGGGTGTATCAAGCCCTAGGGTGCCTACCACCAAACACGAATCAAGCACGCACAGTGTAAACCTACTGGTGCCCAATGCCTGCTTTTTCAACTCCGGACTACGTGCACGACCATAGTCCGCCTGAACCTACAATGGCGCACCAACTCAGCCGTCGTTCTGGTCGCTTACAATCAGCCCAGTAATCGTGCCCCACACTGCCTAGTCCCAGGGTATCGTGATACATCTTAGTGGGTTACTGCTGAAAAGGACCGCGTAACTAGGGTTTCTAATGGGTTAAGTGTTGTCATTCAAATTCGTGACTTAACCCTATCCAATCATGTATCAAGTTGGTTAAGTGTTGTCTTTCATGTTCATGACTTAACCCTATCATGTAGCATAAATTCATTAATGCACCCCAACCTCTCACATTAGACTAGTTGTTGTGGTCACTGGATTTGTCGGGCGGTTCCAGGCAGATTTACACCACAACATAGTCTAACCTCGGGTTTTAGGTGCGATATGACCAACTACCCACATTGGATCCTCTTGTTTGCAGTCACTGGATTCGCTGGGCGGTTCCGGGCAGATTTACACTGCAAACTCAACCCAACCTCGAGTTGGCCATTTTCAAGTTCATTCTAGAGTCATGACCATGTTCAAGTCTCATATCAAGTTCGTGACAAGTTTCAAGGTAAGTTTCATGTCCATATTCAGATTCAAGTTATAACAATGTTCATGTTCCAAGTTCATGGTAAATTCAGGTTTGCCTAAACTACCCAAATCGTATTCCCATCGCATGTGAATTCGAATTGATACAAACAAATCTAATTAGGGAATAACATAGAAGGAACAGGCATAAGGTGGCAAAAGTGATTACAAGTCAAGCATGGTATAACTTGAGATAAACGATTACAACAATATTGGCATATGGAGTAATGGTATCAAATATCAAATCTAGCAAAATAGGGTGATAGTCATGGTAACAGTTGACATGAGATAATAACCCCAAACTTGTGAATAACAACTAATTCAACATCACAGGCATGAATATTATGGACATTAGGGGTTTTAGATCTACAACATATATAGGCCCCATGTAACGGCCCGAAAATCCGTGCCAATTTGAGCTGACCAATATCCCACGCATTCAACTCAAAGTGCACAAAAATTCAGATCATTAATAGAAAGAAATTAGAGGATGAGATAGAAAAGATAGAACTAATAGAATAGAAGAAGAAGAACATCAGAATCAAAGTAAACACGAATCTCACAACGGAACGAATAACATGTATTATAACATAACATTGAAATACACAAACTGAATTTGTATATACATACCATATCAGAGTACAACTCAAATATATTACAGCGGAAATAATCTCTAACTAACTAATGGTGAAGCCTTCTGCTTCCAGCTCCTCCAAGTGAATCTGCAAAGCCTGAAACACTTGACTGCCCGTACAAATTTGGGCACCCAAGAGTTTAGGGAAAACAAACAAAATAAACTCTAGGTCAGTCATGGGACTGGTGTGAGTAAATTCCAACCATACGGTTTAACTTTGAAAATCCTTTTGAAACAAAAGGATAATAGTAAGACCAACCCACACATAAACATGGACGGTTTTTACCTTACTATAACCCAAAATACTTTGATACCGAAATCCAGTGATATTATAATAATGTCTAATCAATATAAATATCCAAGTAGCAGAACGCTTGCATCTCACTCTCTACATATATATAGTATAAAATAATAAACCGCAGGGCGCTTATTGGGGATTGGATTCCAACAGACAAGGTATGGGAGCACCTTCCGATCAGTGTACTCTAGAGGGTATACACTGCAGGTTCAACAAGAACGTCTTGCAACCCGACCACACATGACCGCTCACTCATTTAGCTTGAGTGTCGCGAATATATTGCCACCCACGGTTGTAGGCCATCTAACCGTTATCCGAAGATACAGAATCGAAAAAGAAGAATGAATATGAATTTTCTCTAGATCGGTGACAATACACCCTGCTTGGGGATGACCCAACTAGCCATGCTGCCTAGCCCAACTTCTGTCATTCCCGGTTGTGAGGCAAGAGGCTACGTCTATCTTCAGAACATCTGATCACCATTCACTTTGAATGCCATATCGTCAAATCCTTAATCACATATTGATTACACAAATGCACGCTGGGTGTAGAATAAAGAGAAGTTACCTTCTCCCCACCAACTTGGTATATTTGTAAAAATCAACGGCGTGACCGTTGGAAATACTCTGTCAGACACTCGTCCATACAAGTTGTCCTGGGACTGGACAAACAGAAAACACCATTCTGGAACTGGACGACCCTTGCATTTATCTCCGTCTTCAATTATCTTCAGCATATCTAATTCGCAGCGCTTATGCCTATACGGAGTGGTTTTCGGATAATATATCCAACCGGTCTATCCATATCGACAACAATGGTCAAAACACTTCGATAGTCGGTTATTTAACTATCGAAGTAAAAACAAACATCCATTCACAAACACTGACCCTTTTATTTAATACTAACTTTCTAGTTTCCCATATTTTTATAAATTCTTCCTTACTTCCCTTCACTTCTACTCTATTAGTTCCTCGTTATAAATCGGTAAGTGAATAAATTTCTAAGTATCAACCCCGAAGGCCGAAACCAACATCAGATTGACGCCTCGAAAGTTACTCAACTCAACCAACGTACAATGGGTTCTAATTTCTTTAAAACTATATCACCTTCCTTATCATGCTCAATATATCTTTTTAAAACATTATAACTTATCGACTCACTTTAAAACCATTATATTTTAACTAATGCAATACACTGCTATATTTTCCTTTATAACTAATGCAATACGCTGCTATATTTCCCTTTATACCTAATGCAATACGCTGCTATATTCTCTTTTATAACTACTGCAATATGCTGTTATATTCTCTTTTATAACTACTGCAATATGCTGCTATATTCTTTATAACTACTGCTATATGCTGTTATATTCTCTTTTATAACTATTAGAATACGCTGCTATATTCTCTTTTATAACTACTGCAATACGCTGCCATATTCCCATTTCATTTGATAAACTCTGTTTCTAAGTCCGGTTCTTATTAAATCAATATCAAGTTTATAACTAAATATTGATTTCATATCCTATTATAATTTGTCGTTTTAAATCTAAATATTAGCTATCCTATCATATTATAATAATTTACTTTATTACGTTCGACATCATCGAATTTTAGTTCTAATTCCTAATAATGTTATTTAGGTTCAGACCGTGTATATATAAATAATATAAACAACCAATACATACAAATATTGAGGAATCCGGTTTGATCCCTCTAACCGGTTTCCTATATCCACAGATGTTAGCTACAATAAATATCATCAATTTCATATCCTTATGAAATATCAGTGTTCAATCGTCAGTTTAGATATATAACGTTTTATATGAATTCAACCAATTTAATCGTAATCTACCTAAATGGCAATCACACAACATTCAATCAATATTAAAATATAATTAGAATATTTTAAAATAGATCAGAGTGAGTGAATTTACTCACCTTGGTGCGTTAACCGTTAAATACGATTTGCATCAATAAATCACTTCAGACCGGTTTCAGTATCCAGTTTGCGACCATATGATTCCAACGTAACTGTCGGCGTCAAATTCCTATATCGATTACGCGATAATACCTGTCCATCATCAAAGTCCATCCATCTCCACTTTCACACCATGCACCACACCTTCGGCCTCCTCTTCGTTGCATCCAGACCCAGTCCTCCACATCGCCATGAAGCTGACACCCTCACCCATTTTCAACGGCTCCAATACCCGTTTAAACTCTATCACCCTCACTTCTTCTATTTAACAAATCCTCGGCTCCATTAAGTCATGTACACCGAACTACTCTGTATTTATTTTCCTTGTTCATAAAACACCTCACGCAATACTTCCCATCGCAAGCTATACACCCAGGTATACATTAGCTCGCCCCCCAACAAAATCATCTGCTTCCCAACGTAAATCCCATCTTCTTTCTGAAACAACTCACCTCCAGCCCTTTCTACATTACACCATCTAATGTACAAGACCCCTCCCCAGAATGCATCAACCTGAATAGTTGTGGCTACACTGTGCAACTAACGAATGGATTTTCCACCATTCTTACTTCTACCACATCCTTCCATATTTCACCATTTTTAAATACAGCTAACTCCTCATGTTGATCCCATCACAGCCGTTATTTCCTTGAACCCACAGCATCTCGTTTACACAGCTACAAACACCTCCCTCAAGCCGCACGCTCCGGAATTAATTCCACCTGCTTCTCTTTTGTATTTCCACTAACGCCACATCTCATCTCCCCACTCCATCGAAATACCATCACACTTCATTCCCAAGTCTCTTTTTATATGTAGTTTTATATGGAGGAGAACTCGTTAGGATTTTAGTTTGAATTCACCATTTAAAAAGCTTCGGCATACTTGGTTTGTGCAGAAGAAGACGCAATGGGTTCGTGTATTTATAAAGGAGGAGCCTTAAGGCTTAAGGCATTAACAAACGTACACCATAGGTTAGAGAGGCATGTGCTAAGAAGTAAGTCTGTCTTTGTACGGGTACGTAGGATAGGGAGTGTATTCAAATGTGAGGGTATGGGTTCGTATAGGGTAGATTAGCTGTATGCTTCATTAAATAAAAGTGTATTGTTGCAGTTCCTTTGCCATGAAGTTTTCAGTATTTATTTTATAAAGACAACAGCAAATGGTCATTCAATAGCGTATAGGGTATCACCAGCTATTTAAATATAGTATGCATGTACTTAGAGTATTTGGGTAGGTATACATATATATAGAGGTAGCTTAGGATATGATGGCTTCAACGTATGGTCATCTCTATTGAAGGTGTCGTGTAAGTGTGTACATGTTGCTTCATGGCTACGGAAAAGAAATGTATAGTAGTATTTTGATATTTTTATGTACAGGAGGAAACTTAAGTATTAAGCTAGTGTATATATTCATGTGTTAAAGTTTAGGTGTACTGCGTTACATAAAATTATGTTCATGTTCGAGCCGCTAGGGACAGAAATAAGGACATAGTCGTGTTCAGCGAGGTGCCACGATCCCAAAAATATAATAATACCGGTATATTAACTCATATTTTGAAATCCCAAAATATTGATACAGGGTGCGAAATACTCCAAATAAAAAGCTGCATATTTAATTAATTAAAAATTACCGTAAAATTCTAAAAATTAAATTATCACTGCGCCTCAAAAGAACCTTGTCCCGATTTGCAACCGATATCTAGTTATTTCAAATAAACCGTTATGATCGATATACGATTTCATAGCGACTTTTCGAATATTTGATTTGGACATATCTTGCAATCTATACGACGAAATCTCCATTTTTCACTTCTGTTAGGAAAATATAGTTAAACAGATTCCAGCGTTTCTTGTTTCGTAGAAATCCGACTTATAATGGATCTTGTACACTCCGTTGAAGTTCAGAACGTTAATTTACGAACTGCCGCGATATTTCGGGCTCGATTATATTTAATATATATTTTTATACGTTCAACTCCGTTCTAATTAATATATAAATATACTTATATTACGAATTCAATATTTAAACTAATTTAAATATTCAAATTCAAACCAATAAAAATGCGGGACATTACATTCCTTTCCCCTTAAAATAATTTTGTCCTCGAAATTGCTAAGATGGGGAAAATGCTACAATCTCTGTTGTAAACAGGTTAAAAATCTTTTTGGTTTACTGCATAATTTCAGTTTCAACTGAATTGATTAATTCCTATTAAATATTAATCCCTTCTTGTTTCGAATATTTTCGGAAATTCTGAAAATTTCCTAACAGCTTAAATTTTCGAAGAATTTCGCCAACATCTCCTCTGCACGGCTCATTCGGTACAACTACAATTCGCCATCCTGGGCCTTCTCCAATTCAAAAGTAAATCAATAGCCAAACGGCTTACCAAACGGACTCATAAAAATCTCATACTCGAATATAATATAAACTCGTACCCTTTTGTCGGGTCATTCAACTTTATCTCTTCAATTTGATACCCTTTCAGCATACGTAAGTGCATTTCTAACTGATCTCCAGTCAGTTCATCCTCAACCACTAATTCTCTTACATCCCAACCCATATTCCTTTTTCAAACTCCGATTCCAAACTCAATTCCAAACTCTTACTTAACCATCTAATTCTATTTCAATTCAGAATTCTTGCTCAATAATTCCAATATGATTTTTACTTTATTGGCTTCTGTCCCATTTCAGTTTTATTTAACCTAGTTTTTAAGTCAAATTCAAATTTATTCACTTTTTCCATTTCAATATATTTAACTCATAAGTTAAATTTAAATTTCAAAAATTCAAATTCCTGGGTTCTATTTCAAATTAATTTGAAATCATATACATATATCAATAGCAATTCAAATCATTTGAAAACAATCCCAAACTACATCATTGGTAGTAATCCATCACTTAGAACTCGAAAATGAACTCTGATGATGCTATGGTTCATCATCAGGGTTATTTTCCAGCGACCCAAGCAAGTTCAATACTATACATCTTTCAAAACTCATTTTTCAAACACTTTCATTTTGAAATTATTTCAAAATATCTTTAACAATGCTTGGAAAACATTTTAAAATCTCCCTAGGATTTTAAAATTTTCATATATACAGTCCATATCCATTTACAAATACTTTTTCAAATTTTCAAAGTTTTATTTCAATTTTGGTTTTCAATTCAAATTTAGTTCATCTGATTTTGCATATTATACTTGTATAATATTTCGATTGGTTATTTATATAATCAATTCAATTATAAATCTTATTCGATCATAATAACGATCAACATTATCAATATATATTAGACAATTCCGATATATATGCTTTCTTTGTATCAAAATATATTTTGGGTAAAATTATTTTATTTACCCTTTTTTCAAAACAACTGTGTCGAATTACTCTGTTCAAGAGTTTAAAAACACCTATCGACACAGTTTGCATTACTGTTTCGACCAGAATTTATAAACCACTCGACTGACCAGTCAACACAATATAAAACAGTTTTCATATTAATTTACAAATACGCGCTCATATATATACACTCATACTCAATCTAGGGTATTACTAACTCCATCCCTATTGAGTTACGCCACAGAGCCAAGGTAATTTCTCAACCTGGCTCTGATACCAACTATAACGGCCCGAAAATCCGTGCCAATTTGAGCTGACTAATATCCCACGCATTCAACTCAAAGTGCACAAAAATTCAGATCATTAATAGAAAGAAATTAGAGGATGAGATAGAAAAGATAGAACTAATAGAATAGAAGAAGAAGAACATCAGAATCAAAGTAAACACGAATCTCACAACGGAACGAATAACATGTATTATAACATAACATTGAAATACACAAACTGAATTTGTATATACATACCATATCAGAGTACAACTCAAATATATTACAGCGGAAATAATCTCTAACTAACTAATGGTGAAGCCTTCTGCTTCCAGCTCCTCCAAGTGAATCTGCAAAGCCTGAAACACTTGACTGCCCGTACAAATTTGGGCACCCAAGAGTTTAGGGAAAACAAACAAAATAAACTCTAGGTCAGTCATGGGACTGGTGTGAGTAAATTCCAACCATACGGTTTAACTTTGAAAATCCTTTTGAAACAAAAGGATAATAGTAAGACCAACCCACACATAAACATGGACGGTTTTTACCTTACTATAACCCAAAATACTTTGATACCAAAATCCAGTGATATTATAATAATGTCTAATCAATATAAATATCCAAGTAGCAGAGCGCTTGCATCTCACTCTCTACATATATATAGTATAAAATAATAAACCGCAGGGCGCTTATTGGGGATTGGATTCCAACAGACAAGGTATGGGAGCACCTTCCGATCAGTGTACTCTAGAGGGTATACACTGCAGGTTCAACAAGAACGTCTTGCAACCCGACCACACATGACCGCTCACTCATTTAGCTTGAGTGTCGCGAATATATTGCCACCCACGGTTGTAGGCCATCTAACCGTTATCCGAAGATACAGAATCGAAAAAGAAGAACGAATATGAATTTTCTCTAGATCGGTGACAATACACCCTGCTTGGGGATGACCCAACTAGCCATGCTGCCTAGCCCAACTTCTGTCATTCCCGGTTGTGAGGCTAGAGGCTACGTCTATCTTCAGAGCATCTGATCACCATTCACTTTGAATGCCACATCGTCAAATCCTTAATCACATATTGATTACACAAATGCACGCTGGGTGTAGAATAAAGAGAAGTTACCTTCTCCCCACCAACTTGGTATATTTGTAAAAATCAACGGCGTGACCGTTGGAAATACTCTGTCAGACACTCGTCCATACAAGTTGTCCTGGGACTGGACAAACAGAAAACACCATTCTGGAACTGGACGACCCTTGCATTTATCTCCGTCTTCAATTATCTTCAGAATATCTAATTCGCAGCGCTTATGCCTATACGGAGTGGTTTCCGGATAATATATCCAACCGGTCTCTCCATATCGACAACGATGGTCAAAACACTTCGATAGTCGGTTATTTAACTATCGAAGTAAAAACAAACATCCATTCACAAACACTGACCCTTATATTTAATACTAACTTTATAGTTTCCCATATTTTTATAAATTCTTCCTTACTTCCCTTCACTTCTACTCTATTAGTTCCTCGTTATAAATCGGTAAGTGAATAAATTTCTAGGTATCAACCCCGAAGGCCGAAACCAACATCAGATTGACGCCTCGAAAGTTACTCAACTCAACCAACGTACAATGGGTTCTAATTTCTTTAAAACTATATCACTTTCCTTATCATGCTCAATATATCTTTTTAAAACATTATAACTTATCGACTCACTTTAAAACCGTTATATTTTAACTAATGCAATACACTGCTATATTTTCCTTTATAACTAATGCAATACGCTGTTATATTTCCCTTTATACCTAATGCAATACGCTGCTATATTCTCTTTTATAACTACTGCAATATGCTGTTATATTCTCTTTTATAACTTGTAAGAACCCGTTTCTTCCCCGTGAAGGAAAGAGCGGATAATTTGAGAACAACACACGAATGAACGCAGACGGAAGAACATTTCATTGCTATTACCACAATTCCATCAGATACAAGAATATACATAGTATAATGAATAAATTACATTCGATAAATATCAGAGATTACAATAAATTACATAGCAGCGGAAAATAATACAAAGCACAACTGAAGGTAATACACGGATACAGAGCTTTCCAAGCATCGTTCCAGCTGTAAATCAGGATCCTGTGAATATAAATCTGCAAAACCAAAACTACTAGCTGCCCGTGCGGAAAATAGGGGCATCCAGAGTTTAGGTTAAAACAATAAACTCTAGGTCAGTCACGTGACTGGTGTGAGAACTAAAACAGTTATTTAAGACTTTACTTTAAAAGAGAGTAATTCAAGGGACCACGCCGTATAACACGGAACGGGTTTCCTCCCAAGAATACCAGTGCATAGAAAAGACAACGCAATGCTTTTTCGAAAAATGAAGCTATTATAAGACCCAGGTACCATCACACGATGCAACGCAAGTCGGAGGATAGGGTTTCCCTTATAATAGCCAAACATGCTTGGTACGTTTAAAACAAATCATTTGATACTATAATAAGTGTATAGTGTCAAAACAATTTCAATCATAAATATAAATCATAGACGGCATAGCATCCCATGCTACTATGTCGCCATACTAGGCTCTACAAAAAAAGCCGAAATATCTCGTATTGGAAATTGGATTTCCATCATGAGTCGAGGCAAGGGGCAAGCTCCTCTCCGCTTCGAGACACTCTAGCAAATGCCTCGGGACTACACACTCTGGGTAACCCCTGGATCTTCAGGGCCGGTCCTCTCTTAGGTTTGAGGATTAGTATTCCTGAACACACGTTTCCCGGTCCTTACAGACCTAAAATCGAGGCGCCTCATCCAACAACCACATAGGTGAAAAGTATATAAATGTCAGGGCTGGTAAGTCACTGACACCACCAAAGCTAGAAAGAAACGTCGTGCTCTCCATGCAGTCCTTATCCCGTTTTTAACTCATACCGAGGTGTGAGGCTCGCGAATCCACGCTATACACAAAGCTGCCACGTAGGCCGTGCTTTGATCATCAACCACAAGACTTTTCTTTTCAACAGAATCCTCGATCCATGCAACTCAGCATGCCACACAGGCAATTCATGCCATGCGATTGATATCTATCGATATATAACCTCTAAGCTCGTACGTCTCGGAGAAGGGCGTTAAGCAAGAGAATAAATTCTCCGCCGCCAAACAGATATATATTTAACAGAAATCAATCAACACGGAATAAAATCCAATGTCAGACACACAAACCATTTACAAGTTCGTTCTGGGTCTGAACGAAACCGGAGGCACTTTCCTCGCATATCCATCGATCTCCAAGTACGTCTGGACGACCACCAACTATTTCCATCCTCTTGGGTGTACAGCCCAATCAGGATCATCAGTAATTATCCAAACGATGTGAAGACTTCCGGTCTTCGACCACCGTCTTCATCTTCGACATATCGTCGAATCGGTTATTCAGAATGGGTATAAACCCGGCCTTTCCGAACAACCCGCGTATATTAAAAGCAAATGTTACACAAACACAACATACGCCTCATTCCAATTCATCAGTCACTAACCGTAAATTAGCAAGAGAGCAATTCCCCAAATATTAACCCCGAAGGCCGAAACCAACATCAGATCAATACCCAGGATACCATTCTTCTTAACTAACCTACAGCTAGTTTCTAAATTTCAATTCTTAGGGAAAAGTTCCCATTAATTTTATGCAAGATAAATTCTTTAAAATTTACCCTTTAATCTTCCTTTGGATATCATTTCAAACCAAATTATGGTTTTCCAAACTAGTCGAGATTAGCGAACCACACCGAAGTAATTATTTATTTTATTTCCCAATCCCAACCTATTCATCCCATGAAGAAAACTGGTAATACTCCATATCTAACACCGTGGTGTTATCGGTAAAATTAATTACCATTTCACGTTCAAATCTAATTAAAGATTTGACTATCGTTTTGGAGCAAAATTGGTGATACTCCATTCTCGCTCATTTGCCAAATTTGATAATTTAAATTATCAATTCACATTTCAATCTAATTGCAGATTCCTTAAAACTCCTTTTTCTGGGTTAAAGAACTAATGTCATTTAAAACACTGTTCACGATAAACCCATTAATCAATTCTATTTAAAACCCATTTCAAACCCAATTTATTTATTTAAAAATAAATGGGTTTTAATTTTAGTTCAAAACTAGTTCATTTCGATAAAAATCTATTTTTATCTTTTCAAATATGGAGTTTTTCATCCCAATTCTCCCCAAATCATTTCTTATGATTTTACGCAAATTATTACTATTTTTAATAATTTTATCAAGGCCCGTACAGTCGATTTCCATCAACGGCCATCGAACTGCACTTACAACGACCTTTTCCAAATTTGATTTGGACGTATCTCCAAATCCAACCGTTAGATTTCAAATTTCTAATATTCGTTAGAAAGCTCTTTTCGATACGAACCCAACGGTTCCAGTTTTAGGAGAATCCGACGGTCGGATCTCCCGTGATATCCGTTTGAAGTCAATGGTCGAAATTTGCGAACTGCCGCGGCGCGGCGCGTTCTATTCAGGCCATTATATTATATATATAATATATATGTATAATATATATTTCGTCGATTTCTATTTAAAACGTATTTTATGAATCGTTTTAAATTCTTTTTCAAAAAATTTCAATTCTATATTCAATTTCAAATCAAAATTGAATATTCCCTATCATTACTATATAAATGATAATATTTTCAAAACGTTATATTTTGAAATCACTTCCTTTTCAATATTCATTATAAAAACGAATATAATCGATATAAACATCGTTCACGTCAAAATAGCGTAACTCTAATCAACACGGCTTTATATATTTCAATAAATTCGTTATTCTATTCAACAAATGAATATTTATTCTATTCAATATGTGAATCTATATTTTTGTCAACACACGACTAATCTCAACGAATGAGTACTGTCCACGTGTGACTATTTTTGTTATTTAATATATTTTATGAAAATTAAGGTATCTATCGTTTGATATTAAATCAGACTCCAACCGTAAATTAGTAAGAGAACGATTCCCTGAATATTAACCCCGAAGGCCGAAACTAACATCAGATCAATACCCAGGAGACCACTCATCTTATCTATTTTTCAGTTAGTTTCTAATTTTATATATGATAAAGATGTAAATTTTATTGTTAAAATATTTCGTTCAACACATGACTAATCTCAATGGATGAGTATTGTCAACACATGAACCTTTATTTTATAATGATAAAGATGTAAATTTGATTATTAAAATATTTCGTTCAACACATGACTAATCTCAACGGATGAGTACTGTCAACACATGAACCTTTATTTTATAATGATAAAGATTTAAATTTGATTATTAAAATATTTCGTTCAACACATGACTAATCTCAACGGATGAGTACTGTCAACACATGAACCTTTATTTTATAATATTCTTTATTTTCCCGATTGGAATGAGGCCCAATCAATTACCATATAAAGTTAATTATATGGATTCCATACAACACACGTATATAATAGCAACGATAAATAATCAACCATCATCCAATGTGCACTACACTGTATAAGCATCAAATATAGATATCTAACGCTCATAACAGCCTGTCAATCAATCGATCGACATACAACTAATTATTGGGATTAGTGTATGCCGTATTTTATCCCAATACCCGTGTGGGGTTTCAAATCAACAAACATAGATTTTTATTTGTGCAGTTGGGCGATGTGTAAAATTTATCGTTTCAATCAATGTCCTTCAAATAAGTGTACATAAACAAACCGTCCGGTTTGTAAATGAATATTTATTTATTCACATTCACTATATTCATATTCACGTTAAAAATTATATTTTTAACGATAAGATATTTTATTTTAACACATGAATTTCTATTCAGTCCATTTACAAAGTAAAAATGGTATTTTTATTTTTCTAACTTATTTTAGAAAATTTCGGCGGCATAACGGCACGATACTAGAAACGGGACAAGGCCTAGCCTTATCCCCGGTCTAGTGATGGCCTACGCCATACACATATCAATCAAATCAAATTCAATTCACCAAACAATTCAATTCAAACCAAATAATCTAACCAACTACACAACCAAACAAACAAGTCCATGGTCTGTGGACGATGGTGTCGGGTGCTACTAAACACCGTCTGCATCCTAGTATATATATATATATATAACTAGAAAAAAAAGATTTTGAGTGATAAGTTCTCACCAACTAGCTAATCCAATCATCTCAACTCTTCTTATGTAGAAAATCTTGTCGTTCTCTCCTTTTGTCACTTTCGTTGCCCGTAGCCACTACATGTATAAAAATCACATTTTTTATTATCTACATTATATAAAAATCTTATCTTTATATCTTCTATAAGTTAAAAATCGGATTTTTATCCTCTCTATAATATAAAGATCATATTTTTATTTACTTCATATGTCAAAAACTGTAGAAGCTTTAAAATGGAGAAAACTCACTTTTTTTCTAATGCCCGGATTCACTGTTCGGGTTCCAGAATTTGCAAACGAGCTTTAATCTTCACACCATCTTTTTCCTAGCTTACACACGCCATTCCGGACAACTTTCGCCTAAGGGTCTTTGTAACACCCCGTATTTCTGTTAATACTAATATTCACAAATTAAAAGAATTAATATTGAGAATTTGCACGAAATAGCCTTAAAAAGGCATATAACAAATTTGAGATATGTGAATTGCCTTAAAAGGAGAAAAATGGAATTAAGACATTAATTGGAAAATTAATGTGTAGAAATGGTCATAAGTTAATTATGGATTAATTTGAATTCATGAATAGGTGCGTGTGTATATATATATATTTATATATATATGGGCAGTTAATGTAAACATGAATAGAAGTTTATTAATTTGCTGAGTGTTTGCTGAGTCACTTCTGACTCATTGCTGAGTCAATAAGATAAACCCCATCTTGTCTGAATGGCTGCGGTTATTTCTAGGTTAAATCTAATGGCCTAAATGAATCCTAACATATATAAATAAGTGGGTAGACTCTAACCCTAAATCACTTGAAAAATTGGAGAGCTACCGACATGCCGTTGCCATGGAGTTCAGCATAGCCGTCACAAACTAAAGAAGAAGAAGACCTAATCTACAAACCAAATCTACTCAAATCAAATCAAAAGCTCTCTCTCTTTCTATTTCTCTTCTTTAAAATTGTGAGTACGATGAATCTCACAATATTATTATAAAATAATTTGATTAAGTTATGAATGGATCACAAGAAAGTGATATGAATTGTTATGTATTTGTAAATTATGTTGTGGATCTCTTGTTATGCTATTATGTTATCATATATATGTTGTTATGTTGTAGTGATTATGTTGTAAATAATCCTATGCTATGTCATATGTGATTAATCATGCTATGCTGTGTTGTAAATCATATCATGCTATGTTGCAAATTATGATATGCTATGTTGTAAATCTTATATATGTTGTAGATCTCATATTATCACATATGTTGAAATACTTATGTTATATGATAATGATGTCATGTTAAGTTGTGTTGAATCATACAAGTTGTAAAATCATGAGGTTTGTATTTATGCGAATTGGATCATGTTTAAAGTTTATGTTTTTTTTATATAATAGATCTTGATTATGGGAATTTGCCTATTGGGTTAGGTGTACCTGTATACATGAATCTACAAATTAATTGGATCTTGAATATGGGAATTTGCCTATTAAGTTAGGTGTACTCATATACATGAATCTATGATTAAATGAATTTTGATTTTTGGGAATTTGCCTATTGAGTTAGGTGTACCCATATAAAACCATATTGTTAATGATGTTGATTCACACATGTCCTATACAAGTTTATGAAATTTGATCAAAATCATATTATGTGAATTATGAATAAGTTGACACCCTTAGATCCATGACATGTATAACCTTATGCAAGTTGTAATGTATGCAAGTTTTACCCCTTGTTATGATTTATTTAGTCACATATATATGTTGTTGTTGTGAATATTTTCTTTTATGCTACGAGTTAGACTAATAGGGTCTAGCATACATTTTGCGAATAAACGTTCAAACGTGGGGTAGGGGTAATATTAGGAAATTAATAAATTGGGGTGCAATTGATATGATTTTGCATGCCTTAAATGGATGTCCATAATTGAGTCAATTATGGACATTGTTAAATTTGGAATTAATTAATAATTCAAGTAGGGAATTATTAAAATTGGGGAAAGTGGATTATTAATAATAATCAATGCTTAGGACACGAGGTTGGACCCGTTTGTGACGTAAACCTGCCCGGACCCGCCCGGCAAATCCAGTAGTCACAAATGTCGGCCCAATGTGAGAGGTCCTAGGCCCAAACTAAAGCATAACAGTTGTAAAGACACGAGGTTAGACTCTTTTGTGGTGTAAGACTGCCCGGACCCGCCCGGCAAATCCAGCTGCCATAAATGCCAGTCTAATGTGAGAGGTCTTTATGAGGTTATGGCCTTAATGAATTAAGAAATACTTAGCCAGATAATCATGTAAGGTGGGACATGGGGGTTAAGTAGGTGCCTTGGGTGGCATGAGGAATCTAGTGGTTGCCTTTAGAGGCATTTGAAATACGATTAGACTTAACCAAATACACATGTAAATGAACATGACTAAGTGGGTTAAGTGGATGGACTAATGGGACAAGCTTAGGTGGAATGCTTGTGGGAAATAATGGGGGCCCATTTCAACCAGTATCCCAAAACGTATCTTTGTGGGCTCGACCCAAGTCGAGGACGGGACACGCATACTGGGTTTGACTATAAGAGGCCAAAATAGGGAGCGGTGGCAACGCAAGTCCAACGGGTTTCATATGCGTGTGTGGACCCGGGCTGGTAGGTAAGACGTTGTTGCATCGTGTAGGTATAAGTCGTGCATCTCCGTTATATCGGGTTGCCACTTTAGGGGAATGATACACCCCACTGTGGGGCCAACACAGGTATCTACGAGTAGGGAGCCGATCGAAAAATGGAAAGTGGGGTACACCTAGTGGAGATAGGGGCAGGCGGCACCTATGTAGTCAGCTAGGAGTACGTAAAGCCATTAAGAAAGTTTCTAAGTGAAGCTAAGTGGAATCAATCTTTAGGGTGACTGGTGTGGTGCAGTATAGTGTTTATCCTTTAGTATTTAGGAGCGCCTATAACGTTTCCTTTAGCGATTGTCTATGTCCTTAATCTGCTCTTTCATAGACATTTCCTTGTTTTCCAGCTTATGCCTTAGTCCAGTTATTTTGATAATAGTACTGTAGAATTATCATACTCGCCAGACTTTATGTCTGACCCCCCCTCTTTTTCATCCTTTTCTCCCTTCAGGTCCTCAGGTTGGGCCAAGTTCCAGTGGAGTCTGATTGGATTGCTTATCTCTTGGAAAGCTTGGACTGCTGAAGTAAAGTCCAGCTTGTTATCTGTAAAGACCCGCAACTTCCCCCTAAAGGAAAGCGTCGGATAGTTCGAGAACAAGCCACAACAGAACGCATATAAAAGAACATTTCATTGTATATGCAACAATGCATCAGATTACAAGAATATACAGAGTACAAATGAATATTACACAGAAATATCAGAGATTTTAAATTACATTTAAATACATAGCAGCGGAAAATAGTACAATACACAACTAGAAGTAGATATACGGATACAAAGCTTTCCGGATATCATTCCAGCTGTAAACCAGGATCCTGTGAATATAAATCTGCAAAACCAAAACTACTAGCTGCCCGTGTCAAAATAGGGGGCACCCAGAGTTTAGGTTAAAACAATAAACTCCAGGTCAGTCATGTGACTGGTGTGAGAACTAAAACAGTTATTAATCTTTGTTTTTAAAGTTAGGTAAATCAAGGGACCACGCCGTATAACACGGAACGGGTTTCCTCCCAAGAATACCAGTGCATAAAACAAACAGCGCAATGCTAAATAAAGAAAAATGAAGCTGTTATAAGACCCAGGTCCCATCACACAATGCAACGCAGCCGAGGATAGGGTTTTCCCTTATAACAGCCAAAGAATGCTTGATACGTTTAAAACAAATCATTTGATACTATTATAAGTGCATAGTGTATAAAACAACTTCAAATCATAAGTATCAATCATAGGCCGCATGAGCGCCCCATCCCACTATGTCACCATACTAGGTTCTACAAATAAAACCGCAAATGTCACGTATTTGGAAATTGGATTTCCGTCTATGAACCGAGGCAAAAGATAGTCCTCACCGACTTCGAGACTGTCTAGCCCGAGCCTCAGGGTCAGAGCGCATCGACCCTTGGATCCTCAGGGCCGGTCCACCGATGTGGATTAAAATGCCTGAACATGCGTTTCCCCGCCCTTTGGGGCGTAAATGAGCCAACGAATGACTCCATCGGACCCGGATCGTCCGATCAAACCGAGGCGCCTCGCAATAGCAACAACCACATAAGTCAAACTCGTCAGGGCGTGTAAAACCACTGACGCCACTTCTAGCTAGAAAGAAACGCATGCCCTCCCTGACGTCCTCTCCCGTTTTTGGTTCACACCGGGTGTGAAGCTTGCGAATCAACGTTACACAAAGCTACGCCACAAAGGCCTTGCTTTGATCATCACCACAAGACTTTGCTTTTCAACAGAAGCCTCGATCAATTGCCACTTAGGCATGCCACACAGGCAATTCACTCCATGCGTTTGATATCCATCAATATATAACCCCTGAGCTCGTACGTCTCAGAGAAGGGCGTTAAGCAAGAGAATAAATTCTCCGCTGCCAAACAGATATATATTTAATAGAGATCAATCACACGGACTAAAATCCAATGTCAGACACACAGTCCATTTACAAGTTCGTTCTGGGACTGAACGAAACCGGAGGCACCTAGTACCCCGCATATCCATCGATCTCCAAGTACGTCTGGACGATCACTAACTGTTTCCATCTTCTTGGGTGTACAGCCCAATCAAGATCATCAGTAATTACCCAAACGACGTGAAAACCTCCGGTCTTCGACCATCGTCTTCATCTTCGACTTATCGTCGTATCAGTTATTCAGAATGGGATAAACCCGGTCTTTCTGAATAACTCGCGTATATTTTAAATAAGTGTTACACAAACACAACATACGCCTCATTCCAATTCATTAGTCACTAACCGTAAATTAATCAAGAGAATAATTCCCCAAATATTAACCCCGAAGGCCGAAACCAACATCAGATCAATATTCCAAAAACCATTCTGCTTGGCTAACCGACAGTTAGTTTCTAAATTTCACATTCATAGGGAAAGGTTCCCATTAATTTTATCCAAGATAAATTTCTTGAATTTATTCTTTAATCTATTTTTGAATATCAATTCAAACTAGTCGGGATTAACGAACCTTACCGAAGTAATCATTTGTTTTAATTTCCCAATCCCAACCTATTCATCCCATGAAGTAAAACTGGTAATACTTCATATCTAACACCACAGTGTTATCGGTAAATTCAATTACCATTTCACGTTCAAATCTGATTTTAGATTTAACCATCGCCTGGAGCAAAACTGGTGATACTCCATTTTCGATCATTTCAATCTAATTAAAGATTCATTAAAACTCCACTTAGTTTTAATCTTTAACTGGGTTAAAGAATCAGTGTCATTTAAAACACGGTTCACGATAAACCCAAAATCACATTCCATTAATTATCGGGTTAAAGAACGAGTGTTATTTAAAACACTGTTCACGATAAACCCAAAAATCAATACCAATTCAATTCCAATTAAATATCATTTAATTAGTACACTTCATTAAATCTAAATAAAAAGATTTAATCTTTTCTCAACTGGGTTCAAGAACAGTGTTAGTGAAGACACCATTCACGACAAACCCAAATCACATTTGATATTCAATACAAGGCTCTGAATAGAAAATATATCGGCTTATATTCAATATCAAATTCTACGACTAACAAATGTCGTATTGGGAATAACGATATAAATATATATCTTTCAAATTTCCATAACAACATCTGTATAATCACGAATTCCAACATCGAAATATTCCGAAGACAATTTCGATTCAAATCCACTCCAATGCAATCATTGGAAATTTTGGTTATTTTCAAAACCCTTTTCAAATTCAATTTATTTATTTAAAAATAAATAGAATTATAATTCTAGTTCAAAACTAGTTCATTTCGATAAAAATCTATTTTTATCTTTTTAAATATGGAGTTTTTCATCCCAATCCTTTCTAAATCATTTCTTATGATTTTACACAAATTATTACTATTTTTAATAATTTTATCAAGGCCCGTATAGTCGATTTCCATCAATGGCCATCGAACTGCACTTACAGCGACCTTTTTCGAATTTGATTTGGACGTATCTCCAAATCCAACCGTTAGATTTCAAATTTCTAATATTCATTAGAAAGCTCTTTTCGATACGAACCCAACGGTTCCGGTTTTAGGAGAATCCGACGGTCGGATCTCCCGTAATGTCCGTTTGAAATAAATGGTCGAAATTCGCGAACTGCCGCGGCGCGGCGCGTTCTATTCAGGCCATTATATTATATATATAATATATATAATATATATTTCGTCGATTTCTATTTAAAACGAACTATATAAATAGTTTTAAAATTCGTTTCAAAAGCAATTTCAACTTCCATTTCTATTCAAATCAAAATTGAATTCTTCTTTATAAATTCGTTTTAAAAATTCATTTCTATTCAATTCAAATTTCAATTCAATTTGAATTCATTTTCAATTCATTTCGAAATCGTTTTCAATTCAATCCATTTCGAAATCGTTTTCAATTCACTTCATTTCGAAATCGTTTTCAAATCGATATAAATATCGTTCACGTCAAAATGGCGTCAATCTAATCAACACGGCTTCATAAATTTCTATTTTCAAATATTTCTATTTCAAATATTTCTATTTCAAATATTTTTCATTTCAAATATTTTTTTTCGAAACTGGAATGAGGCCCAATCAATTACCATATAATGTTAATTATATGGATTTTCTACAACACATGTATATATCAATAACGATGAATAATCAACCATCATCCAAAGTGCATTCTACACTGTATAAGCATCAAATATAAATATTCAACGCTTATAACAGTCTGTCAATCAATCGATCGACACACAACTAAACAATCGGGATTAGTGTACGTCAAATATCATCCCAACACCCGTGTAGGGTTTCAAACAATCAAACACAGATTTTATTTGTGCAGTTGGGCGATGTGTAAAATTTATCGTCCCAATCTATGTCCTTCAAATAGGTGTACATAAACAAACCGTCTGGTTTGTAAATGAATATTTATTTTATTCACTTCACGTTAAAAATTATATTTTTAACGATAAAAACATTTTATTCCAATATATGAATTTCTATTCAGTTCATTCTTTAAATAAAATGATATTTATATTTTTCTAACTTATTTTAGAAAATTTCGGCGGCATAACGGCACGATACTAGAAACGGGACGAGGCCTAGCCTTATCCCCGGTCTAGTGAAGGCCCACGCCATTCACACATCAATCATATCAATTCATTTCACCACACAATTCAAACCAAATAATTTAATCAACTACACAACCAAACAATTTAACAAACAAGCCATCCATGGTCTGTGGATGACGGGTGTCAGGTGCTACTAAGCACCGTCTGCATCCTAGTATATATATATATAACTAGAAAATTTAAATTGAAAGGTGAGAAGTTCTCACATAAAGCTATCCTAGCTCCACGGCACTTCATTGATAGGAATCTTCATCGCTATCGCATCTTCGTCATCTTCGTCGTCCGCTTTCACTACCTATGTAAAAATCGAATTTTGACTTCGTTATTCAATATATAAAAATCGAATTTTTATTTCGAAGTTCAATATATAAAAATTCTATTTTTATTTCGAAGTTCAACATATAAAAATCATATTTTTATTTCGAAGTTCAACATATAAAAATTCTATTTTTATTTCGAAGTTCAACATATAAAAATCATATTTTGACTTCGCTATTCAATATATAAAGATTATATTTTTAATATTCCTATGATGTAAAAATTATATTTTTACTTCTCTACATAAACAAAAATCACATTTTCACCTCTTCTATATAGTAAAGACTATATTTTTAATACTTTAAAAATATAAAAATCACATTTTTAATTCTTTAAAAATATAAAAATCATATTTTTATTTCCTACCTATATAAAAATCATGTCTTGCTCCTTCTACCTAATAAAAATCCCGTCTTTTCTCTTTTTAAAAATATGATCTTTATTTTTGCAAGTTCAAATCTTTTTCTATTAAAAGATTAAACCTTTTTTATTTTCTTAACAAATCAGTTTTTAAAATTCTTAAAAATCAGTTTATAATTTCTAAAAAAAAAATCAGTTTATAATTTCTTTAAAAATCCAGTTTTTAATTTCTTTAAAAATCCAGTTTTTAATTTCTTTTTCAAATCAGTTTTCATTTCAAAAAAAACAGTTTATATATCTTTAAAAAATCAGTTTTTACTTTCAAAAAAAAACAGTTTATATATCTTTTAAAAAAACAGTTTTTACTTTCTAAAATCCAGTTTTTATTTCATTCAAAAATCCAGTTTTTAAAACTTTAAAAAAAATCTGTTTTTGCTCTTTAAAAAAACGGTTTTTAAAATCTTTATTAAAAAAAATCAGTAATCAGTTTACTGTAAAACAAAAATAAAAACAAAAATAAAATAATCCTAAATGCTCACCTCAGGCTGCGAAGAGGGGGGGGGGGCTCGATGGTGTTCGTCGGCGGCAAGGGTTCAGGCGGGCGTCGCTGTGGTGTTCGAGGTGGAGGCGGAGTCTTCTTCGATTGCGTCGCGACTTCGAGGGTTCAGGCGGGGTCTTCGATAGTGAGGGCGGCTTCGAGGTGGGGGCGGTGTCGAGGGGTTCGTCGGCGGCAAGGGTTCAGGCGGCGGCTCGATTAGGTTTTAGGTTTTCCCTTTTTTTTATATCGTTTCTGTATAATGAAACGGGGGGGGGGGGGGGGGCAACGAAGAAAAGGTGGGAAGTTATATTTTTTTTTTATTATTTAATTATTTATTTATTCAAAAAGGTTGACTTTTACATACGTCCTCGAAACGAGGCCTACCGCCTGTCGTCCATAGCGTTTTACCCCCATTCCGAACACAATGGGATATGTATCGTAAGCTGGTTAGATCGTTACAATCAGTTTCCGTGGAAATTTACATTTAAATCCTTATATTGAATTTTAAACGTACATTTCAAATTATCGGGGTCACATATTAACTAGAAAAATTCCAGAAAAATATTTTCTAGTTTCGTATTGATGATACGGTCCTAACAAAACTAGTTTCGTCGAATTCTGAGACCGTTGGAAAAATGACCAATTTCCAGTCGATTAAAATCAACTGAAACCGGTCAAATGCGTTTTCCTTTGCCACGCTCACATATTGATTCGAAAAATTATGAAATTTGAAACCTAGCAATAACTTTACATCACGGACCCAACAAAACTGGTTTCGTCGAAATCCGAGGTCGTTTGCAAAATGTCCATTTTTAAGGGCCTGAATTCCATAGCGACTATTCAGAATTTTCAACTGGACATATCTTTTGATTCCCGCTATGAAATCTGGATTTGTCAGATTCGTTGGAAAGATATTATCAATTAGATCCTAATGTTTTTGGTTTCACTAAAATCCGGATTGTTTTGCCCCCGGTACATTCAATTGAAGTTTGAAATCGAATTATCGAACTACCGCGCCATTTTCAATTCTATTTATAATTATATATAAATATTTATATTCTAACGACGACGCGTATAAATATATACGTTCGAATTATATTCAAAATAAATTCCTCGTCGATATTATTTAAAATAATTCATTTTAAATAATCGAAATTCGCTATAATTGCCAAAATAAAAATTTTAAACTGGCCCAGATTTTCCGGGTTGTTACATTATCTTTCTTTTTAATGGCTATTTATGTAATGGGATTATGTACTTGTTTTATCAAGATAGATATTGTACTTGACTTTGATTATGGTGTTATGATGTAATCAAACATGTTTTGACTTCTGCTGCAATTGAAATAATGTTTTTAAATTTCCAAGTACTATTTTATATCTGTCTTGTTGAAATTTTACTGTTCTATATTCACCTAAAACCTCCATAGAAGTTAATGCATTCCCTTTGTGAGTGACATTAATGGACGTGGGGTGTTACAGTCTTTTTGCCGAAAATGCTCCAATTCGCCAGAATTCGCGAAAGTACACGAATTTTACCGCTTTTGAACAGCAGACTTCGAACGCATTTTCCGAGCAGCTCCGAACTCCAAAACACGACTTCCATATAGCCAAATCGAAGAGAATTTCGTGCTCTACAACTTTGGTCTAGAGGGACTTTGGCCAAAAACGCACCGTTTGGGAGTTATTTGCGAAATAAGGACAGGGTGTTATTTGCAAAACGGGCGATTAGTGTAAAATGGGTTTTTGGTGACCGGGGGCCCACGGCCGGAGTTGGAGTGGACTGAGGGGGGGCGCCGGCCTGATGGACGTGGGGGAGGGTGGTGGCGGTGGCGGTGGGGAGGAGGACGGTGGCAGCGGGTTTGGGGAGGAGGAGGCCATTTTTGAGTTTTTGTGAAGAAAGAGGAAGAGGAAGAAAGTAAAGAAGAAAATGAAGTAAAAGTGTTTATATGCTAGTTTCTCGCGTATCGCCTGAACGCTAACGATCTCCATTCGCCGCGGATTTCGGACACGAGATAGTAGACGTGAAGACGAGTCCAATGAAACAAGTTTCGTCGAATTCCGAGTTCATTTAACCATTCAAAAAAAATCACAAATATGCTCAGATATTGCTCAAAAATGCGATTTTGGCGCACCTTTTCTTCTCGCACGCTCACACACTAACACCAAAAATCATGCCCTCTTGGATTTAACCATTATTGGACCATACGAATCCAGAAAAAAAAACGAAATCGAATTCTGAGGTCGTATCAATAATGTGCCTTTGTAAAATGACTGCTCGCTTTACCCTGAACTGTTTCAGCTCGCACGGCCACATACTAACTCCGTTCGACGCGCCATTTGGAACTCAACAATGATTTGTCATTGTGAATCCATAAAAATTTATCTCGTCGAGTTCTAAGCTCGTATGCAAAATTTCACTTTTTAAGGGCTATGTTTTGTTAACCAATCAACTCCAGCCCATAGCCACTATTCCGGATTTCGGAATATATCGAAGCTAATACTTTTCGGAGTTCTAAACGGCATTTTGAACTCAATGGAAGTGGTTTCGAGTCTAAATTCATCCGTATGCAAAATTTGACTTTTTGGGCCATGTATAATTTACATAGCGACTATTCTGAATTTTCAGCTGGGCATAATTTTTGATTCCCGCTATGAAATTTCGATTTCTCAGATTCATTGGAAAGATATTTTCATATAGATCCTATTATTTTTGGTTTCGCTAAAATCCGGATTGTTTTGCACCCGGTACATTCAATTGAAGTTTGAAATCGAATTATCGAACTACCGCGCCATTTTCAATTCTATTTATAATTATATATAATTATTTATATTCTAACGACGATGAATATAAATATATACGTTTGAATTATATTCAAAATAAATTTTCGTCGATATTATTTAAAATAATCTATTTTAAATATTCAAAATTCGTCGAAGTTGCCAAAACAAAAATTTTAAACTGGCTCAGAATCTCCGGGTTATTACAATCTCCCCCACTTAAAACTTTTCGTCCCCGAAAAGGAACAAAGTCGAAAGTGGTTTGATTAATCAACTCTACGTTCGATCTGGCTTCCATTCTCCAACTTTCCAGTTTCTGAGAATTTTCAAATTCTTCAAAAATTTGACTAACACCCGGAATTTTCGAAAAATTTCGCCATAACCTCCTTTGTACGGGGAGCACAGGAAAATCCCGAAATTGCCATATAGGCCTTCTGATCTCAAAAAGAAAAAGAAAAAGCCAAGCGCCTAGCCAATAGGCTTATAAAATCATCATCACCCAAACAAAACAATACATTATAGTAAACATATACCTATTTGTCGGGCAAACAAATTTTATTCTCTGCTCTAGCCTCCTTGCTATGACCTGTTCAATGTAAGTATATGTATATGCAAGCAAATGCGACCAATTTTCAATAATATTCGATATTTGATTCAATTAGGCTAAATGGTTCAAAATTATCAGACAAATGAACAAACAACACAAACATCAATCAATTAGTGGATTAACGTTTCACATTCATAATTTTGATACATATACAGAAAATCATGTTTTTGATGCCAAATCACAACAATAAATCTAGCTATATAAGTTTTGGTTCTCACACCAGTCTAATGGAAATATATAGATATCACACCTTCGAAACACGAACATAAATACTGATGATGTCATGACACTTATCAGTACCATCTCCGGGCGACTAGAATGTGATTCTATATCTATCCAATATATTAAAACTTCGAATATACGTTCATGACGCGTATATGCAAAACCTTTATATATTGGATTGTCCAAGTTCAATACAAATAAAATATTCAAATACGTTTAAAACGAATTAAATTTTCAAAACAAAATTGTTTTCATTTGAAAAATATACACTTCACACTCGTTCTAGGATACTACTGATCCTATCTCTAACGAGTCATTCTAATTGGATATTACTAATCCAATATCTGATGAATTCTTTCGTATGATTCTAATGTGTCTTGTTCTCGAGCTCTGTAAACCAAAGCTCTGATACCAACTGTAAGAACCCGTTTCTTCCCCGTGAAGGAAAGAGCGGATACTTTGAGAACAACACACGAATGAACGCAGACGGAAGAACATTTCATTGCTATTACCACAATTCCATCAGATACAAGAATATACAGAGTATAATGAATAAATTACATTCGATAAATATCAGAGATTACAATAAATTACATAGCAGCGGAAAATAATACAAAGCACAACTGAAGGTAATACACGGATACAGAGCTTTCCGAGCATCGTTCCAGCTGTAAATCAGGATCCTGTGAATATAAATCTGCAAAACCAAAACTACTAGCTGCCCGTGCAGAAAATAGGGGCACCCAGAGTTTATGTTAAAACAATAAACTCCAGGTCAGTCATGTGACTGGTGTGAGAACTAAAACAGTTATTTAAAACTTTACTTTAAAAGAGAGTAATTCAAGGGACCACGCCGTATAACACGGAACGGGTTTCCTCCCAAGAATACCAGTGCATAGAAAAGACAACACAATGCTTTTTCGAAAAATGAAGCTATTATAAGACCCAGGTCCCATCACACAATGCAACGCAAGCCGGAGGATAGGGTTTTCCCTTATAATAGCCAAACATGCTTGGTACGTTTAAAACAAATCATTTGATACTATAACAAGTGTATAGTGTCAAAAAAATTTCAATCATAAATATAAATCATAGACGGCATAGCATCCCATGCTACTATGTCGCCATACTAGGCTCTACAAATAAAGCTGAAATATCTCGTATTGGAAATTGGATTTCCGTCATGAGTCGAGGCAAGGGGCAAGCTCCTCTCCGCTTCGAGACACTCTAGCAAATGCCTCGGGACTACACACTCTGGGTAACCCCTGGATCTTCAGGGCCGGTCCTCTCTTACGTTTGAGGATTAGTATTCCTGAACACAGGTTTCCCGGTCCTTACAGACCTAAAATCGAGGCGCCTCATCCAACAACCACATAAGTGAAAAGTATATAAATGTCAGGGCTGGTAAGTCACTGACACCACCAAAGCTAGAAAGAAACGTCGTGCTCTCCCTGCAGTCCTTATCCCATTTTTAACTCATACCGAGGTGTGAGGCTCGCGAATCCACGCTATACACAAAGCTGCCACGTAGGCCGTGCTTTGATCATCAACCACAAGACTTTGCTTTTCAACAGAATCCTTGATCCATGCAATTCAGCATGCCACACAGGCAATTCATGCCATGCGATTGATATCTATCGATATATAACCTCTAAGCTCGTACGTCTCGGAGAAGGGCGTTAAGCAAGAGAATAAATTCTCCGCTGCCAAACAGATATATATTTAACAGAAATCAATCAACACAGAATAAAATCCAATGTCAGACACACAAACCATTTACAAGTTCGTTCTGGGTCTGAACGAAACCGGAGGCACTTTCCTCGCATATCCATCGATCTCCAAGTACGTCTGGACGACCACCAACTATTTCCATCCTCTTGGGTGTACAGCCCAATCAGGATCATCAGTAATTATCCAAACGATGTGAAGACTTCCGATCTTCGACCACCGTCTTCATCTTCGACATATCGTCGAATCGGTTATTCAGAATGGGTATAAACCCGGCCTTTCCGAACAACCCGCGTATATTAAAAGCAAATGTTACACAAACACAACATACGCCTCATTCCAATTCATCAGTCACTAACCGTAAATTAGCAAGAGAGCAATTCCCCAAATATTAACCCCGAAGGCCGAAACCAACGTCAGATCAATACCCAGGAAACCATTCTTCTTAACTAACCTACAGCTAGTTTCTAAATTTCAATTCTTAGGGAAAAGTTCCCATTAATTTTATCCAAGATAAATTCTTTAAAATTTACCCTTTAATCTTCCTTTGGATATCATTTCAAACCAAATTATGGTTTTCCAAACTAGTCGAGATTAGCGAACCACACCGAAGTAATTATTTATTTTATTTCCCAATCCCAACCTATTCATCCCATGAAGAAAACTGGTAATACTCCATATCTAACACCGTGGTGTTATCGGTAAAATTAATTACCATTTCACGTTCAAATCTAATTAAAGATTTGACTATCGTTTTGGAGCAAAACTGGTGATACTCCATTCTCGCTCATTTGCCAAATTTGATAATTTAAATTATCAATTCACATTTCAATCTAATTGCAGATTCCTTAAAACTCCTTTTTCTGGGTTAAAGAACTAATGTCATTTAAAACACTGTTCACGATAAACCCATTAATCAATTCTATTTAAAACCCATTTCAAACCCAATTTATTTATTTAAAAATAAATGGGTTTTAATTTTAGTTCAAAACTAGTTCATTTCGATAAAAATCTATTTTTATCTTTTCAAATATGGAGTTTTTCATCCCAATTCTCCCCAAATCATTTCTTATGATTTTACGCAAATTATTACTATTTTTAATAATTTTATCAAGGCCCGTACAGTCGATTTCCATCTACGGCCATCGAACTGCACTTACAACGACCTTTTCCAAATTTGATTTGGACGTATCTCCAAATCCAACCGTTAGATTTCAAATTTCTAACATTCGTTTGAAAGCTCTTTTCGATACGAACCCAACGGTTCCGGTTTTAGGAGAATCCGACGGTCGGATCTCCCGTGATATCCGTTCGAAGTCAATGGTCGAATTTCGCGAACTGCCGCGGCGCTGCGCGTTCTATTCAGGCCATTATATTATATATATAATATATATTTCGTCGATTTCTATTTAAAACGTATTTTATGAATCGTTTTAAATTCGTTTTCAAAACATTTCAATTCTATATTCAATTTCAAATCAAAATTGAATATTCCCTATCATTACTATATAAATGATAATATTTTCAAAACGTTATATTTTGAAATCACTTCCTTTTCAATATTCATTATAAAAACGAATATAATCGATATAAACATCGTTCACGTCAAAATAGCGCAACTCTAATCAACACGGCTTTATATATTTCAATAAATTCGTTATTCTATTCAACAAATGAATATTTATTCTATTCAATATGTGAATCTATATTTTTGTCAACACACGACTAATCTCAACGAATGAGTACTGTAGACGTGTGACTATTTTTGTTATTTATTATATTTTATGAAAATTAAGGTATCTATCGTTTGATATTAAATCAGACTCCAACCGTAAATTAGTAAGAGAACGATTCCCTGAATATTAACCCCGAAGGCCGAAACCAACATCAGATCAATACCCAGGAGACCACTCATCTTATCTATTTTTCAGTTAGTTTCTAATTTTATATATGATAAAGATGTAAATTTTATTGTTAAAATATTTCGTTCAACACATGACTAATCTCAACGGATGAGTATTGTCAACACATGAACCTTTATTTTATAATGATAAAGATGTAAATTTGACTATTAAAATATTTCGTTCAACACATGACTAATCTCAACGGATGAGTACTGTCAACACATGAACCTTTATTTTATAATGATAAAGATGTAAATTTGATTATTAAAATATTTCGTTCAACACATGACTAATCTCAACGGATGAGTACTGTCAACACATGAACCTTTATTTTATAATATTCTTTATTTTCCCGATTGGAATGAGGCCCAATCAATTACCATATAAAGTTAATTATATGGATTCCATACAACACATGTATATAATAGCAACGATAAATAATTAACCATCATCCAATGTGCACTACACTGTATAAGCATCAAATATAGATATCTAACGCTCATAACAGCCTGTCAATCAATCGATTGACATACAACTAATTATTGGGATTAGTGTATGCCGTATTTTATCCCAATACCCATGTGGGGTTTCAAATCAACAAACAGAGATTTTTATTTGTACAGTTGGGCGATGTGTAAAATTTATCGTTTCAATCAATGTCCTTCAAATAAGTGTACATAAACAAACCGTCTGGTTTGTAAATGAATATTTATTTATTCACATTCACTATATTCATATTCACGTTAAAAATTATATTTTTAACGATAAGATATTTTATTTTAACACATGAATTTCTATTCAGTCCATTTACAAAGTAAAAATGGTATTTTTATTTTTCTAACTTATTTTAGAAAATTTCGGCGGCATAACGGCACGATACTAGAAACGGGACAAGGCCTAGCCTTATCCTCGGTCTAGTGATGGCCTACGCCATACACATATCAATCAAATCAAATTCAATTCACCAAACAATTCAATTCAAACCAAATAATCTAACCAACTACACAACCAAACAAACAAGTCCATGGTCTGTGGACGATGGTGTCGGGTGCTACTAAACACCGTCTGCATCCTAGTATATATATATAACTAGAAAAAAGAGATTTTGAGTGAGAAGTTCTCACCAACTAGCTAATCCAATCATCTCGACTCTTCTTATGTAGAAAATCTTGTCGTTCTCGCCTTTTGTCACTTTCGTTGCCCGTAGCCACTACATGTATAAAAATCACATTTTTTATTATCTACATTATATAAAAATCTTATCTTTATATCTTCTATAAGTTAAAAATCGGATTTTTATCCTCTCTATAATATAAAGATCATATTTTTATTTACTTCATATGTCAAAAACTGTAGAAGCTTTAAAATGGAGAAAACTCACTTTTTTTCCAATGCCCGGATTCACTGTTCGGGTTCCAGAATTTGCAAACGAGCTTCAATCTTCACACCATCATTTTCCTAGCTTACACACGCCATTCCGGACAACTTTCGCCTAAGGGTCATTTTGCTGAAAATGCTCCAATTCGCCAGAATTCGCGAAAGTACATGAATTTTACCGCTTTTGAACAGCAGACTTCGAACGCGTTTTCCGAGAAGCTCCGAACTCCAAAACACGACTTCCATATAGCCAAATCGAAGAGAATTTCGTGCTCTACAACTTTAGTCTAGAGGGACTTTGGGCAAAAACGCACCGTTTGGGAGTTATTTGCGAAATAAGGACAGGGTGTTATTTGCAAAACGGGCGATTAGTGTAAAATGGTTTTTGGTGACCGGGGGGCCCACGGCCGGAGTTGGAGTGGACTGAGGGGGGGCGCCGGCCTGATGGACGTGGGGGAGGGTGGCGGTGGCGGTGGGGAGGAGGACGGTGGCAGCGGGTTTGGGGAGGAGGAGGCCATTTTTGAGTTTTTATGAAGAAAGAGGAAGAGGAAGAAAGTGAAGAAGAAAAGGAAGTAAAAGTGTTTATATGCTAGTTTCTCGCGTATCTCCTGAACGCTAACGATCTCCAATCGCCGCGGATTTCGGACACGAGATAGTAGACGTGAAGACGAGTCCAACGAAACAAGTTTCGTCGAATTCCGAGTTCGTTTGACCGTTCAAAAAAAATCACAAATATGCTCAGATATTGCTCAAAAATGCGATTTTGGCGCACTTTTTCTTCTCGCACGCTCACACACTAACACCAAAAATCATGCTCTCTTGGATTTAACCATTATTGGACCATACGAATCCAAAAAAAAAAAAAACGAAATCGAATTCTGTGGTCGTATCAATAATGTTCCTTTGTAAAATGACTGCTCGCTTTACCTTGAACTGTTTCAGCTCGCACGACCACATACTAACTCCGTTCGACGCGCCATTTGGAACTCAACAATGATTTGTCATTGTGAATCCATAAAAATTTATCTCGTCGAGTTCTGAGCTCGTATGCAAAATTTCACTTTTTAAGGGCTATGTTTTGTTAACCAATCAACTCCAGCCCATAGCCACTATTCCGGATATCGGAATATATCGAAGCTTATACTTTTCGGAGTTCTAAACGGCATTTTGAACTCAATGGAAGTGGTTTCGAGTCCAAATTCATCCGTATGCAAAATTGGACTTTTTGGGCCATTTATAATTTACATAGCGATTATTCTGAATTTTCAACTGGGCATAATTTTTGATTCCCGCTATGAAATTTCGATTTTTCAGATTCGTTGGAAAGATATTTTCATATAGATCCTATTATTTTTGGTTTCGCTAAAATCCGGATTGTTTTGCACCCGGTACATTCAATTGAAGTTTGAAATCGAATTATCGAACTACCGCGCCATTTTCAATTCTATTTATAATTATATATAATTATTTATATTCTAACGACGATGTATATAAATATATACATTTGAATTATATTCAAAATAAATTTTCGTCGATATTATTTAAAATAATCTATTTTAAATATTCAAAATTCGTCGAAGTTGCCAAAACAAAAATTTTAAACTGGCTCAGAATCTCCGGGTTATTACATAACTACTGCAATATGCTGCTATATTCTCTTTTATAACTACTGCAATATGCTGTTATATTCTCTTTTATAACTACTGCAATACGCTGCTATATTCTCTTTTATAACTACTGCAATACGCTGCCATATTCCCATTTCATTTGATAAACTCTGTTTCTAAGTCCGGTTCTTATTAAATCAGTATCAAGTTTATAACTAAATATTGATTTCATATCCTATTATAATTTGTCGTTTTAAATCTAAATATTAGCTATCCTATCAGATTATAATATTTTACTTTATTACATTCGACATCATCGAATTTTAGTTCTAATTCCTAATAATGTTATTTAGGTTCAGACCGTGTATATATAAATAATATAAACAACCAATACATACAAATATTGAGGAATCCGGCTTGATTCCTCTAACCGGTTTCCTATATCCACAGATGTTTGCCACAATAAATATCATCAATTTCATATCCTTATGAAATATCAGTGTTCAATCGTCAGTTTAGATATATAACGTTTTATATTAATTCAACCAATTTAATCGTAATCTACCTAAACGGCAATCACACAACATTCAATCAATATTAAAATATAATTAGAATATTTTAAAATAGATCAGAGTGAGTGAATTTACTCACCTTGGTGCGTTAACTGTTAAATACGATTTGCATCAGTAAATCACTTCAGACCGGTTTCAGTATCCAGTTTGCGACCATATGATTCCAACGTAACTGTCGGCGTCAAATTCCTATATCGATTACGCGATAATACCTGTCCATCATCAAAGTCCATCCATCTCCACTTTCACACCATGCACCACACCTTCGGCCTCCTCTTCGTTGCATCCAGACCCAGTCCTCCACATCGCCATGAAGCTGACACCCTCACCCATTTTCAATGGCTCCAATACCCGTTTAAACTCTATCACCCTCACCCATTTTCAATGGCTCCAATACTCGTTTAAACTCTATCACCCTCACTTCTTCTATTTAACAAATCCTCGGCTCCATTAAGTCATGTACACCGAACTACTCTGTATTTATTTTCCTTGTTCATAAAACACCTCACGCAATACTTCCCGTCGCAAGCTATACACCCAGGTAAACATTAGCTCGCCCCCCAACAAAATCATCTGCTTCCCAACGTAAATCCCATATTCTTTCTGAAACAACTCACCTCCAGCCCTTTCTATATTACACCATCCAACGTACAAGACCCCTCCCCAGAATGCATCGATCTGAATAGTTGCGGCTACACTGTGCAACTCACGAATGGATTTTCCACCATTCTACGTCCTTCCATATTTCACCATTTTTAACCACAGCTAACTCCTCATGTTGATCCCATCACAGCCGTTAAATCCTTGAACCCACAACATCTCGTTTACACAGCTACAAACACCTCCCTCAAGCCGCACGCTCCGGAATTAATTCCACCTGGTTCTCTTTTGTATTTCCACTAACGCCACATCTCATCTCCCCACTCCATCGAAATACCATCACACTTCATGCCCAAGTCTCTTTTTATATGTAGTTTTATATGGAGGAGAACTCGTTAGGATTTTAGATTGAATTCACCATTTAAAAACTTCGGCATACTTAGTTTGTGCAGAAGAAGACGCAATGGGTTCGTGTATTTATAAAGGAGGAGCCTTAAGGCTTAAGGCATTAACAAACGTACACCATAGGTTAGAGAGGCATGTGCTGAGAAGTAAGTCTGTCTTTGTACGGGTACGTAGGATAGGGAGTGTATTCAAATGTGAGGGTATGGGTTCGTATAGGGTAGATTAGCCGTATGGTTCATTAAATAAAAGCGTGTTGTTGCAGTTCCTTTGCCATGAAGTTTTCAGTATTTATTTTATAAAGACAACAACAAATGGTCATTCAATAGCGTATTGGGTATCACCAGCTATTTAAATATAGTATGCATGTGCTTAGAGTATTTGGGTAGGTATACATATATATAGAGGTAGCTTAGGATATGATGGCTTCAACGTATGGTCATCTCTATTGAAGGTGTCGTGTAAGTGTGTACATGTTGCTTCATGGCTACGGAAAAGAAATGTACAGTAGTATTTTGATATTTATATGTACAGGAGGAAACTTAAGTATTAAGCTAGTGTATATATTCATGTGTTAAAGTTTAGGTGTACTGCGTTACATAAAATTACGTTCATGTCCGAGCCGCTAGGGACAGAAATAAGGACACAGTCGTGTTCAGCGAGGTGCCATGATCCCAAAAATATAATAATACCGGTAGATTAACTCATATTTTGAAATCCCAAAATATTGATACAGGGTGCGAAATACTCCAAATAAAAAGCTGCATATTTAATTAATTAAAAATTACAGTAAAATTCTAAAAATTAAATTATCACTACGCCTCAAAAGAACCTTGTCCCGACTTGCAACCGATATCTAGTTATTTCAAATAAACCGTTACAGTCGATATACGTTTTCATAGCGACTTTTCGAATATTTGATTTGGACATATCTTGCAATCTATACGACGAAATCTCCATTTTTCACTTCTGTTAGGAAAATATAGTTAAACAGATTCTAGCGTTTCTTGTTTCGCAGAAATCCGACTTATAATGGATCTTGTACACTCCGTTGAAGTTCAGAACGTTAATTTACAAACTACCGCGATATTTCAGGCTCGATTATATTTAATATATATTTTTATACGTTCAACTCTGTTCTAATTAATGTATAAATATACTTATATTATGAATTCAATATTTAAACTGATTTAAATATTCAAATTTAGACCAATAAAAATGCGGGACATTACACTCCAAATCAATTTCATATAAATATTACCACAAGTCAAGATTCAAGGTGAATAGATCCAAGGTGAAAAAATCGTAGATCCAAAATGAACAATGATAGATCCAAGATATACAATGATAGATCCAAGATAATTGTCACACTTAGGTTCAATTTCAATTTACAACATGTCCATATTAAGTTTAAAGTTTAGATCTAAAAGTAACTGGGGCTTACAGATCGTGGTTTGAGAATTAGAAAACAAAGAGGCGATGTTGAATCTCGAGTCTGACAGAAATCCCCCAAACAGCAATACTCTACACGTAGCCTTGTTGGAGAAGAAGCAATCCCTTTTCTCTAACTTTTCAACCAGATTTTTAGCAGCATAAGGCCAGAGAGAATTTGTGTAGAGAGACTAGAGTTAGGGGCTGTTTATATAGGGTCAGGCCAACGAATTTAGACAGAAATCGGACTAGAAACATCAGAGTGAACTCTGACTCAAAAATGGGCTCGGCAACTAGGTCGACACCCAGGTCGACTCTATGGTCGAACTAGTCCTGGGCAGGTCGACACTATGGTCGACCCCCAGGTCGACCTGGTCCCGAGCGGGAAATTTCCCGCCCAGTCCGTTCTGGGGTTTGAATTCGAATTCTGAGCTGTTTTTGAACTTGAAATTTTTGAAACTTTGAAGGGTCATAACTTGGTCATACGGACTCCGATTTTCGAAAACTCATACTCGTTTCCAAGCAGAATTTTGAGACAAACGTAATGGCGTAACCCGTTGCCCTTGATCCTTATTTTAAAAATTAATTCTTCCTTGATTTATGGTTATAAAACGTTATTAAAATACGGGTTGTTATATTCTCCCCTCCTTAAAGGACTTCGTCCCCGAAATCTCTAAGTTAGAAAGAATATATCCTACCATCCAATCATCCATCTACTCAAAACATCATCCGCAGGCAACCATTGTCCTTAAAAGATTTCTAGTGCTGTATGAACATATGCAGTAAGTGTGTGTATATGTACTTATCTAATGCAAAAGATCAGGCGGTTACTGATTCAGTAAACCTCCTTAATGCAAAATATGTTAGTGTAATGAGTCCAACATGTATGCAAATTCCTAACATAATTTATAATCTCTACATGAGTGCACATAACATTCATTCATATGCAACATCCAAGTGATAGCATAACAAGTTCCATCCATGTACAAGTATAAGCACTCATGCATATGCAACATGAAAATGTGACTGAGCCGATCTAGTGCCTAATGTGTGTCATGCATCCACTAGCAAACACTTGCAACCATTTGCAAACATCAACCATAACATGTTTCAATCACATGTTTACATCCATATGGTTCTACCTAAGGTTCTCAAGATAAGATCGAGAAGATAACAAGGCAAACATAGGTAGTAAAAGCATGATACGAAAGGTTTCCAAGTTTATAGGAAAAGAGATCGAGAATGTACCCTCAAAAAGAAATGGGTAAAGCGCGCGTATCTTCTCTTTGGTTTCCCAAGTTGCGTCTTCTTGGGCTTCACTCCACTGTACTTTAACTAGCTTGACTTCTCGATTCCTTAGCTTCTTGATCTCTGTTCCTAAGATACGAATCAGAACTCGCCTCAATGTTGCTTCTTTTTCCACTTCTACGCCTTCAAGGATGCTTGGCTCAACCACTTCGGTCGACTCATGTAAACACTTTCGGAGATGCGAGACGTGAAAGACATTGTGTACTCTGGTCAGCTTCTCGGGTAAGTCTACCTTATAGGCCATCTACCCAATCCTTTCAGTGATAGGGAACGTTCCTACAAACCTTGGTGCTAGCTTTCCAACTGCTCCAAAATGAACCACATTACGTAAAGGAGAAACTTTTATAAAGACCATATCTCCGACTTCAAACTCTAGGTATGTCCTTCTCTTGTCCGCATAAGATTTCTGTCTATCTTGGGCCGTTTTCATCCGTCTTCGCATTAAGTCAACCTTCTTAGAAGTGTCCCTTATCATGTCAGGCCCAAGTATAAGCCTGTCTGTCATCTCCCACCAACAAGTTGGCAACTTGCACGGTCTTCCATATAGGGCTTCGAACGGTGCCATTCCGATGCTAGCTTGGTAACTATTATTATATGCAAACTCCACGAGAGGAAGATGGTCTTCCCAAGTACCACCAAAGTCAAGAATGCATAGCCTAAAAAGATCCTCTAGTACCCTATTTACCCTTTCGGTTTGTCCATCTGTCTGTGGGTGATAGGCCGTGCTTAAACTTAGTTGTGTACCCATTGCTTCTTGTAGACTATTCCAAAACTGGCTAGTGAAAATCGGGTCACGATCACTAACTATACTAGAAGGAACCCCGTGCAACCGTACTATCTCTCGAAGGTAAATAGACGCTAGCCATGATGCGGTCCTCTTGCTTTTCACCGGAATGAAGTGAGCACTTTTCGTGATTCTATCAACTATGACCCATATGCTAGTATTTCCCTTCCTTGACCTAGGCAGTCCATCCACGAAATCCATCGAGATACTCTCCCATTTCCATTGCGGAACCTCCAAAGGATGTAATAGCCCACCGGGCTTCTTCGACTCGGCCTTTACTTGTTGGCACACCATGCACTTCGAAACGAACTCTGCCATGTCCTTTTTCATTCCAGGCCAAAAGAAAATGTGTTTCATATCCCTGTACATCTTATCCCCTCCGGGATGTATGGTCATCTTCGAGTGATGCGCCTCCTCGAGGACTTTCCTTACTAAGTCTCCCACTTGTGGGACACATAGCCTTCCATCACGCCTTAGCCATCCCTTGTCATCTATGGCATACCTACCGAGGTGACTTGACGTCTCACCACTAATCAGCTTGTCCATGATTTCGACTATTTGTGGGTCTTCCTTCTGTGAAGTCCCTACTTGATCTAGAAGTGTAGGTCTTAACTCAAGAGATGCTAACTTAACAGTCAATGACTCAACAGCAGGTGTAAAATCAAAGGTTGCTATAAACTCTAGACTTTTCCTTTCAACAAACAGGGGGCTCAAAGTCAACATTTTCCTACTTAGCCCATCCGCCACCATGTTACCCTTGCCAGGGGTATAAGCTATATCGAAGTCATATGATGCCAAGAATTCCATCCACCGCTGTTGTCTCAGATTCAAATCTTTCTGTGAGAAGAGGTACTTAAGCGATTTGTGGTCGGTATACAGCTCGAACCTCTCCCCTAGAAGATAATGGCGGCAAGATTTAAGTGCAAAAACGATCGCCGCCAACTCCAAGTCATGTGTGGGATAGTTCTTCTCATGAACTTTAAGTTGTCTACCCCCATAGCATATCACTTTCCCTTCTTGCATTAGGACATCGCCTAATCCTGTGCCACACGCATCTGTGTACACCGTAAACATCTTACTTCCGTCAGGTAATGCCAAAACTGGAGCTGTGGTGAGGGCTCTCTTGAGTCTCTGAAAAGCAATCTCACATTCTATGTCCCATGCAAACGCTAGGTTTTTCTTCGTTAACCTAGTAAGAGGAGCTGAAATCTTAGCGAAGTCCTTAATGAACTTCCTATAGTAGCCTGCCAAACCGAGAAAGCTTCTCACCTCCGTTGCGTTCTTAGGAATTTTCCAGTCTTGCACCGCAACTACCTTTGCGAGGTCCACGGCTATGCCTTGCTTAGAAACTACATGTCCAAGAAACCGAACTTCCTTCATCCAAAAATGGCATTTGGAGAACTTAGCCTTTAACTGGTGTGCCCTAAGCGTATCCATGACTTCCTTGAGATGTCTAGCATGCTGTTCTTCATCCTTTGAGAAGATCAAAATATCGTCCACGAAAACTGAAACACCCCACCTCCGTTAGGGTCACTCTCAAAGGGAATGCCCTAATTTTGGTGGAGGTTTATAAGTATAAGTCACAGATGCACAAGACAGATATAAGTACACATATTTTTGAAACAGCGGAAAACAACAGCAACTTTTTATTTCATCAAAATACGTGTTACACAAACCATGCCATAATTGTCTTACAATACTCCCAAAAACATTACATTTTCATAACTGTCTTGATTTCATTATTTAAAGAAGCATAAAAGCATAAGTAAACTGCATAAGTCCCATAATTGTTGTCCAAAGCCATAGTCCAAAATGAAATAGATCCAAGTAATACATTCTTTCTCTTCAAGCTGGATGTAAAAACTGGTCAAGCTGCGGTATTCCCTCCCTGTGGACCTGGGGGGGAACGAAAGAAAAGAAGACGAAAGAAAAGTAGAGTCAGACATAAAGCCTGAGTAAGTCTAGGACTATTCAGTCTATGAATAAAGAATTGAGCATGATAAGTACAAACTGGAAATGGGAAAGCACTATAAACTAAGTTAAGTTGTCTAGAGTCGAATATACTATCGTACCCCATATTAATCTCTGCATCCATATAAACTAGTTCCCAACAGGCACCCCATAATCAGGGTGAAGTGATCCATTTCTAATGATCGGCTCCTACTCGCATAGTTACATGTGTCTTACGGCCCCCGATGTTGTAGTTACCTATGCTGGTCCCACCATGGGGTGTATCAAGTCCCATGGTGGTGGCCCGACACAATTCTAGAATGCACAAGTATACTACTGGTGCCCAGTATCCAATTTTTCTGCGCCGGAGTGTGTGCACGCCCGCACCCCGTTAGAACCTACACTGCTGCACCACCGCCGTCGATTTGACCTCTTACAGTCAGCCTAGTAATCGTGCCCCACCCTGCCTAGTTCAGGGTATCTTGATACACCTTGTAGGGTTACTGCTGAAAAGGGTCCCCCGCTACTAGGTTTTCTATTTCTAGCCAACATGCTAAGTTGGTTAAGTGTTTTGTAAACCTAACCCCCAATCAGTCTGTATAGTTTAGCATGTTCCATTTTGATTAAGTATTAATTCAATTTACTTAATCCTATCAATCCTGACTCAGCCTTAATTGTCTTATTAAAGCCTCGACCTCTCACATTAGACATGTATTGTTGTGACTGCCTGTTGCCGTTTGGTTCCGGGCAGTCTTACGTCACAACTCAGTCTAACCTCGGGTCTTTATTGGACTCAATGTTTAACCACCCACATTGGATAGGTATTGTTGTGACTACTGGACAGTCGGGCGGTTCCAAGCAGGTTTATGTCACAACGCAATCCAACCTCGGGTTAAACACATCGTATTTTCTAAATTTACATATTTTGTCTCTTTTCTTTTTATATGTAAATATTTGCGGCCCATTATTCAAATTCATCTTTATTGGGTAAAATTAATTTATACCACTTAATTGTTTTCAAGGTCGTTGGCATGCGTCAAACATGCCAACACATATGTTTTATATTTTAACCCAAACGTCATTACCCCCGTTTTATACGTTCGCTACAATATAACATATGTTGGGTTTGACATTTAAACCCAACTTAGCCACATGAAAAAGGGAAGGCTTAGAACATGGTGTTTATATATTCTAAGTAACATCAAAAGGGGAGTGTGAACGCATGAACTTGCAACATAACGATCTAATTAACATGAATTAGGCACTTGTGAACTTGCATTGTAATAGCATATAATCATGGCATAAACATACCTAAACATGAATCATGGTTTTTAATCTATTCATGTAAACTTGCAATTGGAATGTAAATCTAACTTAATTATGTGTCGTATATATTATCATGTGATTTTGATAACAGCATAGGCCTAAAACATATTTTGTTTGGGCATAAAGTCAAACATAAACTAGCCATGTTCATAAAGTCAACACAAGTTCACAAGGGTGCTTACTTTTGTCACTAACACAAAAGTATGGTTTTACACTTGAATCATGATGCCAATTCCAACATAAATTCATATGAGTCATAATACCCAAATGGATCCAACTACACTAAAAGTGATTATAAAAAATATACATCATGTTGGCATAATAGTGAACCATATACTTGCATGAATCTCAAATAAACTACCACAACCATATAGTCGTTAACTTTCAACATAATAGTGAACCTTATACTTGCATGAATCTCAAATAAACTACCACAACCATATAGTCGTTAACTTTCAACATGAATCATATACTTGCAATTATCCAATAGGTGTTGTGATAAACTACCACAAACATATAGTTGTTAACTTTCAACATGAATCACATACTTGCAAATATCCAATAGGTCTAACATCGTTATACCACAACATCCTAAATCGATTAGAATCATAGCAACATACAATTATGAATTATTATCACCAAAAATTAAGTACAATTCCATTTCTCGTTTTACACAAATCAAAACACAATTATTCATTCACATCGGAATAGCACTCTACTTACAACGTATGACGAATCTTCAATTCAAGAATCTGAATTCTGAATTTGGAGATGCTATCCTTTGTTGTAGGCGTTGTTTTGATTTAGTTGTCGTTGCTTTAAGCTTTTGAATTGCCTCCTAATCGTCTCTCAATTTTGACGGCTACTCCTAGTCTTTCCTCAGCAGCATGACGGTCTCATTCTCATTTTTATTTGTATGAATTAGGTGGAGTCTTATGTCCTTTTTATAGAGTTTGTGAATTGATTAGAACCGTCGATGGAGCTTGGATTAATAATAGCCGTTCGTTTGAAGGAGAGACCAATTAGGAGCTGACACCTAGCCCTAGTGACAAGGCAAGGCTCAGAAATTCGGCCAAGCACAGACCAGGCCAGCCAGGGGGGCTGGGTTCGACCTGGCTCAGGGGCCAGGTCGACTCCCCAGTCGACCCCCAGGTCGACTACTCAGTCGACCTGGGTGCCTTGGGCGGGAAATTTCCCGCCCAGCGTATTCTGGTTCGATTTTTTTTTTTTTTTTTTTTTTTTGAAATTTGAATTTGTTCTGAGCTGTTTCTGTCTGTTTGAATTTTAAACTGAATTCTGAAACTTCTAGAGGCCATATCTTCTTCATACGGAGTCCGTTTTATGCAAACTCGGACTCTATCTCAAGCAGAATTCCGAAACGAACGCAATGGCGTATCCAGTTTCCCTTAATTCTTTGATTTGAAATTAATTATACTTTAATTTGTGAATTTCACTGTTATAGAATACACGGGGTGTTACGTTCTCCCCCTTTTAAAAGGATTTCGTCCCCGAAATCTTCAAGTTCAGGAAGAATGTATATCCTAACATCCAAACGTCCATCTACTCATCCATCAAACACGAGCGTCCATTGTCCTTAAAAGACTTCTAATGCTTCATGATCACATGCGAAGTGTGTGTACATGTACTTATCTAATGCAAAATCAGTCGGTCTACTGATTCAGCTGACCTCCTTAATGCAAATTATGAAAGTGTCATGAATCCATTATGTATGCAAATTTTCCTATTCATGATTCTACATGAGTGCACAATCATTCATATAAATGCAACATCCATATGACAACACATTAAACTTCAACCATATACAAATGCAAACATATATATGCATATGCAATATGAGGTGACTGAGCCGATCTAATAATTAGATTGTGTGTGTATATGCAACCACGAGCAACCACTAGCAATCACTTGCAACCACTTGCAACCATCATCCATAACATGTTTCAGTTACATGTTTTCATCCAAAGGTTTCTACCTAAAAGATAAGGTCGAGGAGATATACCTAAAAAGATAGATAAAAGCACAACTTAAGGAAAAAGAAAGATCAAAGATGTACCCTCGAAAAGAAAAGGGTATGCTGCGCGTATTCTAGCCTCAGTTTCCCAAGTCGCGTCTTCCTCGGCGTCGCTCCACTGAACTTTGACGAGCTTGACTTCGCGGTTGCGTAGCTTTTTCACTTCAGTTCCTAAGATGCGTGTTGGAACTTTCCTCACGGTTGCTTCGCGTTCCACTTCAGCTTCTTCTAGGATGTTTGGCTCTACCACTTCAGTAGATTCATGTAGACATTTTCGGAGGTGTGAAACATGAAAAACGTTGTGAACTCCGGCTAGTTTTTCAGGTAGCTCTAATCTATAGGCCATTTTCCCAATTTTCTCGATAATAGGAAACGGCCCTACGAATCTTGGTGCTAGCTTCCCTGTGGTTCCAAAACGAACAACGTTCCTTAGCGGAGATACCTTAAGAAAAACCTTGTCTCCAACCTCAAATTCAAGGTCGGTCCTCCTCTTGTCGGCATAGGATTTTTGTCTGTCTTGGGCTGTCTTCATTCTTCTCCGTATTAAGTCTACTTTCTCTGAAGTCTCTCGGATCATATCTGGTCCAAGTATGAGCTTGTCAGTAGACTCCCACCAACAAGTGGGCGATCGGCACGGTCTTCCATATAAAGCTTCGAAGGGCGCCATTCCGATGGTGACTTGGTAGCTGTTGTTGTAGGAAAATTCCACCAAAGGAAGATGGTCTTCCCACGTCCCTCCGAAGTCAAGGACGCACAGTCTTAAAAGGTCCTCCAAAACTCTGTTCACTCTTTCTGTCTGGCCGTCAGTTTGGGGATGATAGGCTGTGCCTACCGCTTCTTGCAGACTCCGCCAAAACTCACTTGTGAAGATAGGGTCTCGGTCACTAACAATGCTGGAGGGTATTCCATGGAGTCGAACAATTTCCTTGAGATAAAGAGATGCTAGGGATGAGGCAGTTCTTTTACTCTTGACAGGTAAAAAGTGGGCGCTTTTAGTAAGCCTATCCACTATTACCCAAATGCTAGTGTTGCCTCTTCTAGACCTAGGCAGCCCATCAATGAATTCCATTGAGATGCTATCCCACTTCCACTGTGGGACCTCTAGAGGATGGAGCAAACCACCAGGTTTCTTCATTTCTGCCTTAACCTATTGGCAAACCATACACTTTGAAACGAATTCTGCCATGTCTTTCTTCATGCCGCTCCAAAAGAAAGTTCTCTTTATGTCCTCGTACATTTTATCTCCGCCTGGATGTATCGTCATCTTGGAGTGATGTGCTTCCTCGAGGACCTTCTTTACTAAATCCGTTGTCTGTGGGACGCATAGTCTTCCGTCTCGCCTTAGCCAACCCTTATCGTCGATGGAGTATCTGTTCAGGTGACTTGAAGTCTCACCCCTAATTAGCCTATCAATCGTTTCCACAAGCTGAGGGTCTTCGCGTTGTGCTGTCCCTATTGAGTCCACTAAAGTCGGGCGTACTTCGAGAGATGCTAGCAAGCCCGGTACAAAATCGGAGGAGGGCCTAAAGTCAAAGCTGGCTATAAACTCTAGGCTTTGCCTTTCAATAAACAACGGGCTTAGGGTCAGTTTCTTTCGGCTCAACGCGTCTGCCACCACGTTGCCTTTGCCCGGAGTGTAGGAGATCTCGAAATCGTACGAGGCAAGAAACTCCATCCATCTCTATTGCCTCAAGTTAAGGTCCTTCTGCGATAAGAGATATTTCAACGATTTATGGTCAGTGTAAAGTTCGAACTTCTCACCTAGGAGATAGTGGCGCTAAGACTTAAGCGCAAAGACGATGGCAGCTAACTCAAGATCGTGGGTCGGGTAGTTCTTTTCGTGCACTTTCAACTGTCTCCCGCCATAAGCTACTACCCTTCCTTCTTGCATTAAGACAGCGCCTAGTCCTGTCCCACATGCATCTGTATAAACTGTGAACATCTTGCTTCCATCTGGCAACGTCAGAACTGGGGCTGTTGTAAGAGCCCTTTTTAGTCGTTGGAAAGAAAACTCGCAATCCAAGTCCCAATTGAACACTAGATTCTTCTTTGTCAGCCTCGTGAGTGGAGCTGATATTTTTGCAAAGTCTCTGATGAATTTCCGATAGAAGCCTGCTAGCCCGAGGAAGCTTCGGACTTCTGTTGCATTCCTTGGTGTCTTCAAATCCTGTACCGCTACTACCTTAGCAGGGTCCACAGCTAACCCTTCTTTGGATACTATGTGCCCAAGGAATCTCACTTCCTCTCTCCAAAAGTGGCATTTGGAGAATTTGGCTTTTAGCTGATGGACTCGCAGAGTTTCCATGATTGCCCTTAAGTGCTGAGCATGTTCCTCTTCACTCTTTGAGATGATCAAGATATCGTCTACGAAGACCACTACGAACTTGTTGAGGAATTCTCTGAACACCCTACTCATCAGGTCCATGAAGTAAGCGGGTGCGTTTGTCAAGCCAAAAGGCATGACAAGCCATTCAAAGAAGCCGTCTGGGGTTCTGAATGCTGTCTTATCTATGCTATCTTCAGCCACCCTTAGCTGATGAAATCCGGTCGCTAAATCGAGTTGGGAGAAAACAGACGCTCCTACAAGCTGATCAAACAGATCGTCAATTCTGGGGAGAGGGTGCCTATTCTTTTTCGTTAATTTGTTGAGCTCCCTATAGTCAACACATAGACGGAGTGAACTATCCGCCTTTGTGGCGAACACCACTGGAGCGCCCCATTCTGAAATGCTCCTTCTAATGAACCCCTTCTCTAGAAGCTCTTTAACCTGTTTACTGAGTTCTTTCCTTTCCCGTGGAGACATGTGTCTAATGGGCAACGCAACGGGCTTTGCATTATCTACAAGATATATGCGGAAGTCTATCTCCCGCTTAGGAGGTAAGCCCTTCACCTCTTCAAAGACATCCGGATATTCCCGGACCACTCTAACCGATTGCAAACTTTCAACAGAAGCATCTAGCGATTCAAGATAACTAAGCATAACCGCATACGAGGGATTACAAGTAATTTCCAGAGTGTTACCGAGTTGGGTCAGAAGCCTAACCACCCTTTTCTCACAATCAAGGATGGCACCATTACTGGATAGCCAATCCATGCCCAAAATCAAACCATATCCCGAGAAGCCCAAAACAAAGGCACTACATCTAAATTATACGCTTAGAATAGAAATTTTCAATCCCACACATATCATAGACAAATGAGCCGGGGCCCCGATTGGATTTGAAACAATTAAGGGGTCCTCTACCATACTAGTTTCTAGGTGCAGAGATTCTACTAAAGCAGATGAGATAAAGGAGTGTGATGCGCCAGGATCAAATAAAGTGCGAACTGGGTGATCATAAAGATAAACTACACTTTCTACAGATGTATTTATACCTCGCTGTTGCAGAGGTAGCGCTTCTAGCACATGAACCTGTGCCCCTGAGGTGGATCCAGCCCTCTGCCCCTGCCCTCGTTTCTTTGGGCAATCCTTAGCCATGTGGCCTGTCTCACCACAAGAAAAGCACCCACCATTCATCTTGGCCTTCTTTTTCCGGCAATCTTTCACTAAGTGCCCCACTTTGCCACAGAAATTACACTTCCTCTTCTCTTTGTTGTCTTTCCCGCCCTTCTTAAAGTCTGTCTTCTTAGGCTATAAACCCTCTTTCTTCACTTGAGAGCTTTCTGCCTTTGTCTCCTTCTTGCCCTTATCCTCTTCGTTCAGCAATGCCATCTGCACCAAACTTTCATACGTAGCTCCCATGGGTATATGGGTCATGGCCAAACTGTGTAATGGCTCATTCAATCCTTTGACAAAGCGGAGAGCCTTCTTGTGCGGAGTGTTGACTAGGTCCAGTCTGAACCTAGCCAGCTGATCGAACTGATTAACATACTCTTTGACTGTCATATTCCCTTGCTTAAGAAATAAGAATTTTTCCAATTGAAGGCTCCTTTCAGCTTCTGAGAGAAATTTAGCCTCAAACCTTGCCCTAAAGTCCTCCCATGTTTCCACTGGTCTTTCTGCATTGGTAACTTCCCACCAGTAGGAAGCCTCGCCTTTAAGTAGCCATACTGCCAATTGTACCTTCTGCCTATCTTCTACCTCAAAGATGACGAATAAGTCCTCGGTTTCCTTCAGCCAATTCCTGGCTGCCACGAAGGACTCGGTTCCATGAAAGTCCTTTCCTCCCATAGCTTTAGAATCTTTACATATCTTAGCAAAAGTATTACCCCGCGGAGGAGGTAGAGGAAGAGGTGCTGCTGCAGATGGATGATTTCCTGCAGCTGGGGGAGGAGGAACAGTAGGACCTGGCTGAGTGGCCCTTGCTTCTAAGAATCGTCTAAACCAACCAGGTATTGGTATACCCTCTAGCAAGTTAAGTTCTTCGGACATGCTGAAACAAAAAGGATAGATTCAAAACGAAGGATAAAAGATAGTACCTATGGCTTTGGGGGACTATGCCTTTTTAAAATAAAATAATATTTTATCTTTAAAAATGCTTCTTTAAATTTTCTTTTTGGAAATGAATTTTCAAAACTTTTTATCTTATCTAGTAAACCTATGCTCTGATACCAAGTGAAACACCCCACCTCCGTTAGGGTCACTCTCAAAGGGAATGCCCTAATTTTGGTGGAGGTTTATAAGTATAAGTCACAGATGCACAAGACGGATATAAGTACACATATTTTTGAAACAGCGGAAAACAACAGCAACTTTTTATTTCATCAAAATACGTGTTACACAAACCATGCCATAATTGTCTTACAATACTCCCAAAAACATTACATTTTCATAACTGTCTTGATTTCATTATTCAAAGAAGCATAAAAACATAAGTAAACTGCATAAGTCCCATAAATGCTGTCCAAAGCCATAGTCCAAAACGAAAGAGATCCAAGCAATACATTCTTTCTCTTCAAGATAGATGTAAAAACTGGTCAAGCTGCGTTATTCCCTCCCTGTGGACCTGGGGGGGGGGACGAAAGAAAAGAAGACGAAAGAAAAGTAGAGTCAGACATAAAGCCTGAGTAAGTCTAGGACTATTCAGTCTATGAATAAAGAATTGAGCATGATAAGTACAAACTGGAAATGGGAAAGCACTATAAACTAAGTTAAGTTGTCTAGAGTCGAATATACTATCGTACCCCATATTAATCTCTGCATCCATATAAACTATTTCCCAACAAGCACCCCATAATCATGGTGAAGTGATCCATTTCTAATGATCGGCTCCTACTCGCATAGTTACATGTGTCTTACGGCCCCCGATGTTGTAGTTACCTATGCTGGTCCCACCATGGGGTGTATCAAGTCCCATGGTGGCAGCCCGACACAATTCTAGAATGCACAGGTATACTACTGGTGCCCAGTGCCCAATTTTTCTGCGCCGGAGTGTGTGCACGCCCGCACCCCGTTAGAACCTACACTGCTGCACCACTGCCATCGATTTGACCTCTTACAGTCAGCCTAGTAATCGTGCCCCACCCTGCCTAGTTCAGGGTATCTTGATACACCTTGTAGGGTTACTGCTGAAAAGGGTCCCCCGCTACTAGGTTTTCTATTTCTAGCCAACATGCTAAGTTGGTTAATTGTTTTGTAAACCTAACCCCCAATCAGTCTGTATAGTTTAGCATGTTCCATTTTGATTAAGTATTAATTCAATTTACTTAATCCTATCAATCCCGACTCAGCCTCAATTGTCTTATTAAAGCCTCGACCTCTCACATTAGACAGGTATTGTTGTGACTGCCTGTTGCCGGTTGGTTCTGGGCAGTCTTACGTCACAACTCAGTCTAACCTCGGGTCTTTATTGGGCTCAATGTTTAACCACCCACATTGGATAGGTATTGTTGTGACTACTGGACAGCCGGGCGGTTCCGGGCAGGTTTATGTCACAACGCAATCCAACCTCGGGTTAAACACATCGTATTTTCTAAATTTACATATTTTGTCTCTTTTCTTTTTATATGTAAATATTTGCGGCCCATTATTCAAATTCATCTTTATTGGGTAAAATTAATTCATACCACTTAATTGTTTTCAAGGTCGTTGGCATGCGTTAAACATGCCAACACATATGTTTCATATTTTAACCCAAACGTCATTACCCCCGTTTTATACGTTCGCTACAATATAACATATGTTGGATTTAACATTTAAAACCAACTTAGCCACATGAAAAAGGGGAGGCTTAGAACATGGTGTTTATATATTCTAAGTAACATCAAAAGGGGAGTGTGAACGCATGAACTTGCAACATAACGATCTAATTAACATGAATTAGGCACTTGTGAACTTGCATTGTAATAGCATATAATCATGGCATAAACATACCTAAACATGAATCATGGTTTTTAATCTATTCATGTAAACTTGCAATTGGAATGTAAATCTAACTTAATTATGTGTCGTATATATTATCATGTGATTTTGATAACAGCATAGGCCTAAAACATATTTTGTTTGGGCATAAAGTCAAACATAAACTAGCCATGTTCATAAAGTCAACACAAGTTCACAAGGGTGCTTACTTTTGTCACTAACACAAAAGTATGGTTTTACACTTGAATCATGATGCCAATTCCAACATAAATTCATATGAGTCATAATACCCAAATGGATCCAACTACACTAAAAGTGATTATAAAAAATATACATCATGTTGGCATAATAGTGAACCATATACTTGCATGAATCTCAAATAAACTACCACAACCATATAGTCGTTAACTTTCAACATGAATCATATACTTGCAATTATCCAATAGGTGTTGTGATAAACTACCACAAACATATAGTTGTTAACTTTCAACATGAATCACATACTTGCAAATATCCAATAGGTCTAACATCGTTATACCACAACATCCCAAATCGATTAGAATCATAGAAACATACAATTATGAATTATTATCACCACAAATTAAGTACAATTCCATTTCTCATTTTACACAAATCAAAACACAATTATTCATTCACATCGGAATAGCACTCTACTTACAACGTATGACGAATCTTCAATTCAGGAATCTGAATTCTGAATTTGGTGATGCTATCCTTTGTTGTAGGCGTTGTTTTGATTTAGTTGTCGTTGCTTTAAGCTTTTGAATTGTCTCCTAATCATCTCTCAATTTTGACGGCTACTCCTAGTCTTTCCTCAACAGCATGACGGTCTCATTCTCCTTTTTATTTGTATGAATTAGGTGGAGTCTTAGGTCCTTTTTATAGAGTTTGTGAATTGATTAGAACCGTCGACGGAGCTTGGATTAATAATAGTCGTTCGTTTGAAGGAGAGGCCAATCAGGAGCTGACACCTAGCCCTAGTGACAAGGAAAGGCTCAGAAATTCGGCCAAGCATAGACCAGGCCAACCAGGGGGGCTGGGTTTGACCTGGCTCAGGGGCCAGGTCGACTCCCCAGTCGACCCCCAGGTCGACTACCCAGTCGACCCCCAGGTTGACTACCCAGTCGACCTAGGTGCCTTGGGCGGGAAAATTCCCGCCCAGCGTATTTTGGTCCGATTTTTATTTTATTTTTGAAATTTGAATTTGTTCTGAGCTGTTTCTGTCTGTTTGAATTTTAAACTGAATTCTGGAACTTCCAAAGGCCATATCTTCTTCATACGGAGTCCGTTTTATGCAAACTCGGACTCTATCTCAAGCAGAATTCCGAGACGAACGCAATGGCGTATCCCGTTTCCCTTAATTCTTTTATGTGAAATTAATTATACTTTAATTTGTGAATTTCACTGTTATAGAATACACGGGGTGTTACAAAAACCACTACAAACTTGTTAAGGAACTCCCGAAACACCCTACTCATCAAATCTACAAAGTACGCGGGTGCATTCGTTAACCCAAACGGCATGACGAGCCATTCGAAGAACCCATCTGGAGTCCTAAATGTAGTTTTTTCAATGCTATCCTCAGCCACTCTAAGCTGATGGAATCCTGTGGCTAGATCGAGTTGAGAAAAAACAGATGCTCCCACAAGCTAGTCAAACAAATTGTCGATTCTTGGTAGTGGGTGTCTATTTTTCTTAGTTAGCTTGTTTAACTCACGATAATCTACACATAGACGAAGCGAACCATCCGCCTTAGTAGTGAATACCACCGGAGCACCCCATTCAGAAATGCTTCGTCTTATGATTTTTTTTTTCAAGCAACTCCTTAACTTGTTTACTGAGCTCTCTTCTCTCTTCTCTCTTGCGGGGCCATGTGCCTAACGGGCAATGAAACTGGCTTGGCATTATCGACTAGATAAATTCGGAAGTCTATCTCGCGTTTAGGAGGTAATCCCTTCGCCTCATCAAAGACATCTGGATATTCTCGGACCACTCTTACAGATTGCAAATTGTCGATGGACGAGTCAAGAGATTCAAGATAACACAACATGACCGGACCCTTAGGGTTACAAGAAATTTCAAGGGTATTACCAAGGCGAGTCATGAGCCTCACTACCCTTCGTTCACAATCAAGAATGGCTCCATAATTGGATAGCCAATCCATACCTAGGATCAAACCGTATCCCATAAATCCGAGAACATAAGCATTACACGTAAATTCTACGCTTAAGATAGAAATCCTCAAATCCACACACATCATAGATAAATGAGCGGAGCCCCCAATTGGATTTGAATCTATAACGGGATCCTCAACCAGACTAGTACTTAGGTGCAGATTTTTAACAACATCAGAAGACATAAAAGTATGCGATGCGCCTAAGTCAAATAAGGTTCGAACAGGAAATTCAGAAATGTAAACAAGGCTTTCTACGGAAATATTACTACCTCGGTCGAGTGCTGGAGTGGTGTTGAGAGCATGCATCTGCCCTCCAGAAGGTCCTGCTCGCTGGGCCTGCCCTTGCCCCTGCCCTTGCTTCTTAGGGCAATCTTTGCTGATGTGTCCAGTATCTCCACAATGAAAGCATTCACCCAACTTTCTCTTCTTCCTTCTACAGTCTTTAGCTAGATGTCCCATAATACCACAAAAGTTGCACTTCCTTGTCTCACGTGGTTTGTTAGTATTGTTGTTGTTGTTCTTGTTATTCTTGTTATTCTTGTTGCCTCCCTTCTTGAAGTCAACCTTCTTATTCTGAGTCTCATTAGGCTTAACCTCCTTCTTGCTATTCTTGTCTTCCTCATGAAGTAGGGCCATATCCACCAAGCTTTCAAAGGTCGCCCCCATGGGTATATGAGTTATGGCCAAACTGTGTAGTGGCTCGTTCAATCCTCGAGCAAAGCGCACAGCCTTCTTCTGAGTTGTGTTAACCATGTCCAATCCGAACCTAGCAAGCTGATTAAACTTATTCACGTACTCCCTAACGGTCATGTACCCTTGCGTAAGTGCTAGGAACCTCTCCATCTGAAGGTTCTCTTTTGCTGACGATAAGAATTTAAGCCCAAACCTCTCTCTAAAGTCTGTCCAAGTCTCAACTGGCCTGGTAGCGTTGGTGACTTCCCACCAAAATGCAGCTTCCTCTTTCAACAACCATGCTGCCAACTGAACTTTCCTATGATCCTCCACATCGAAGATAATAAACAAGTCTTCAGTCTCCTTTAGCCAGTTTCGTGCCTCAACGAAGGTTTCAGTTCCAACGAAGTTCTTGCTGCCCATTGCTTTAAAGTCTTTGCATATTTTGGCAAAGGCGGTACCAGGAGGAGGAGGAGGAACCGCGACCACTGAGGGAGGAGGAGGAGGAGGGATGTCTGCCGGGCCCGCGTCGTTGTCCCTAGCTTCTAAGTACCTTCAGAACCATCCAGGTACGGGTACTCCCTTAGGAAGGTTAAGATCAGACATGCTGAAAAACGAAAAGAAAAAGATTCAAACGAGGAAACAAAGGAAAGTGCTAATGGCTTTTGAGGAATAGCCTTTTTAAACATAAAACTTTTATTGAAAAATGCTTCTTTATAAACGATTTTGCAAAATAGTTTTAGAAGGTTTTTAAAACTTTTGCCCCGTCTGGTAACCTTCTGCTCTGATACCAAATGTAACACCCCACCTCCACTAGGGTCACTCACAAAGGGAATGCACTAGTTTTGGTGGAGTATTATCTAGGTAAACATACACAAAGATATCACAAGGCAAAACATAAATAACGGTAGAAATTAAAAACCAAATTTCATTACTTTCAAGAAAAGAGCCAAAACCTCATATATCCAAAGTACAAATTATTCCATTACATCAAGTTCTAAATAAAGAAGCATAAACTTAAGATAACAAAAGTAAATTATTCCCCAAAAATAGCAGAAGTGCAGCCATAGCATAGCTCAAGACCAAACCGTACATGAGCTGACAGAAAGCAGGCTAAATCCAAGCTAAGAGCCAGCGTTTCCTCCCTGAGAACCTGGGTGGGAAAACGAAAGAAAAAGAGGCGAAAGAAAAAGGGTCAGTCATAAACACTGGTAAGCCCTAGTGACTTTCAACATAAAAACTAGTAAAAGTAACATGAGATGTGAAAACTGGAATTAAACATAAGTATGATAACAGGACTGGTATGATAACTAAGATAACAAGATAAGTCAAGTCTAGCATCGCATATTCAAGATTCGCTGCACCAACTGTACTAGTATTCTAACCCATGTCAAGTATTAACCATGAAATGATCCCTTGGCCCAATATCATGAAATGACCCATTACGGGGTCCTACAGTACGATCTACTAATTGATCGGCTCCCTACAAGTTCTAGCTCGTCATGTGTCTGTGTCATACGGCCCAATCACGAAATGTAGTCACCTGTGCTAGGTCCACCATAGGGTGTATCAAGCCCTAGGGTGCCAACCACCGACTCGAATTAAGCACGCACAGTGTAAACCTACTGGTTCCCAATGCCTGCTTTTTCAACTCCGGGCTATGTGCACGACCATAGTCCGCCTGAACCTACAATGGCGCACCAACTCAGCCGTCATTCTGGTCGCTTACAATCAGCCCAGTAATCGTGCCCCACCCTGCCTAGTCCCAGGGTATCATGATACATCTAAGTGGGTTACTGCTGAAAAGGACCGCATAACTAGGGTTTCTAATGGGTTAAGTGTTGTCATTCAAATTCGTGACTTAACCCTATCCAATCATGTATCAAGTTGGTTAAGTGTTGTCTTTCATGTTCATGACTTAACCCTATCATGTAGCAAAAATTCATTAATGCACCCCAACCTCTCACATTAGACTAGTTGTTGTGGTCACTGGATTTGCCTGGCGGTTCTGGGCAGATTTACACCACAACATAGTCTAACCTCGGGTTTTAGGTGCGATATGACCAACTACCCACATTGGATCCTATTGTTTGCAGTAACTGGATTCGTCGGGCGGTTCCGGGCAGATTTACACTGCAAACTCAACCCAACCTCGAGTTGGCCATTTTCAAGTTCATTCTAGAGTCATGACCATGTTCAAGTCTCATATCAAGTTCGTGACAAGTTTCAAGGTAAGTTTCATGCCCATATTCAGATTCAAGTTATAACAATGTTCATGTTCCAAGTTCATGGTAAATTCAGGTTTGCCTAAACTACCCAAATCGTATTCCCATCGCACGTGAATTCGAATTGATACAAACAAATCTAATTAGGGAATAACATAGAAAGAATAGGCATAAGGTGGAAAAAGTGATTACAAGTCAAGCACGGTATAACTTGAGATAAACGATTACAACAATACTGGCATATTGAGTAGTGGTCTCAAATATCAAATCTTGCAAAATAGGGTGATAGTCATGGTAACAGTTGACACAAGATAATAACCCCAAACTTGTGAATAACAACTAATTCAACATCACAGGCATGAATATTATGGACATTAGGGGTTTTAGATCTACAACATATATAGGCCCCAAATCAATTTCATATAAATATTACCACAAGTCAAGATTCATGATGAATAGATCCAAGGTGAACAAATAGTAGATCCAAAATACTAGATCCAAAATGAACAATGATAGATCCAAGATATACAATGATAGATCCAAGATAATTGTCATACTTAGGTTCAGTTTCAATTTACAACATGTCCATATTAAGTTTAAAGTTTAGATCTAAAAGTAACTGGGGCTTACAGATCGTGGTTTGAGAATTAGAAAACAAAGAGGCGATGTTGAATCTCGAGTCTAACAGAAATCCCCCAAACAGCAATACTCTACACGTAGCCTTGTTGGAGAAGAAGCAATCCCTTTTCTCTAATTTTTCAACCAGAGTTTTAGCAGCATAAGGCCAGAAAGAATTTTTGTAGAGAGACTAGAGTTAGGGGCTGTTTATGCAGGGTCAGGCCAACGAATTTAGACAGAAATCGGACTAGAAACATCAGAGTGAACTCTGACTCAAAAATGGGCTCGGCAACCAGGTCGACACCCAGGTCGACTCTATGGTCGACCTGGTCCTGAGCAGGTCGACACTATGGTTGACCCACAAGTCGACCTGGTCCTGGGCGGGAAATTTCCCGCTCAGTCCGTTTTGGGGTTTGAATTCGAAATTTGAATTCGAATTCTGAGCTGTTTTTGAACTTGAAATTTCTGAAACTTTGAAGGGTCATAACTTGGTCATATATACTCCGATTTTTGAAAACTCGGACTCGTTTCCAAGCAGAATTTCGAGACGAACGTAATGGCGTAACCCGTTGCCCTTGATCCTTATTTTAAAAATTAATTCTGCCTTGATTTATGGTTATAACACGTTATTAAAATACGGGTTGTTACAGCAAGGCTTTGAAAAGGACAGATTCAAAAGTGAATTTAGAATTTGAATCAACCTGAAATGGTAGATAAATTTCGAAGTTCGGAATATAAATCGAATATAGATTATTCGAGAGAAAGTTATTTATTGGAATTCGGTTATATCGAGTTTAGGGAAGTAGTTATTTTTACTTTCCGTTTTTGACTCAAATTTAATTATTTAATTATTACTTATTAATGAAATTAATAAGTACAAGTTATATTTTTATAAACCGAATATTTATAAACAGCGATTTTAACGCTGCCGTTATAATAAATGTTTTGTGAATCTTAACAGTGATCTTAACGCTGTTGTAAAAGTCAAGGTTCTAAAATTCTAGACAGCGATTGTAACGCTGTTGTTAAAAGTAATGTTTTATAAATCAAATATTTGGAGACAGCGATTATAACGCTACCGTTATAATCAATGTTTTCCCGTGAAAGAAGTATGTTCTTAGATTGGATCCGAAGGTCGCGTAAGCAATGTTTGGTTTAAAGTTGTGAGCTTTGACTATTTCAAAGTTGAGAATGATGTTCAGTTAAGGTCCAAGAGGTAAATATACCCCAACTTGATTGACTTCATGATCGATAGCGAATGGTTAAGGTTCGATAATGAGGATTGGTTAGCATTATGGTTATTTAATAATTGGTTAACGTTTTGAGTTATAATAATGGTGTTTTATAACATCGCATAAATTTAAAAGGATTTTGAAAAGGTTTCCCAAATAAAATGAGAGATATTTTCTATGTATAGGAAATGAAACGAATTGGTCAACAAGGAATAAATAAATGGAATATAGGAATATTTTCCGATATTAACAAGGCATATTTTTCAAATATAGAAAATAAGGATCTGTGAATATTTATAAATGTTCTAACTCGAATAAGAGATATTTTCTTGAATAAAGGAAATAGGACCGAGAAAAACAATTAAGCTTTGAAAAGAAACGAAAGATTGGAAATGAGAATTTGGAATGATAATTTAATAAGAAATTAAATAACAAGGGGCCCAGTGTTGTTTGATGCTTGATCGGTAGAATTTCCAATTGGAAATAGGACCGTTGATTGTGTGGATGTTTCTTTGATAGTTAAATCACTGACTATCAAAGTTTTGTTTTATTTTATACCTCCGTTGTCAATATGGAGAGACCGGGATCAGATTTAATATCTGAAAACCCCTCCGTATTGGCATAAGCATTACGAATTAACTTATGTTGAAGTGATTATGAAGACGGAGAAAAATGCAAGGGCTGTTCTGTTAATTCAAACCTCAAGCCTCACAACCGGGGATTGACAAAAATCGGGCAGGCAACATGGCTAGGTGGGTCGCTCCCATTAGGATGTATAATCACCTATCTAGAGAAATTCCATTTACTTCTTTAATCTATCGATGCTGTCCCTTTCAGGGAAACGGTTGCTGATCCTAACCGTTGGTGATATACATTCGATACACTCAAGCGAAATGAGTGGTCGGTCATGTGTGGGCGGGGTTGCAAGAAGTTCTTGTTGAACCCAGTGTATTCGCCTCTAGAGATACACTATCGGAAGGTGGTCTCATACCTTGTCATGTTGGAAATCCAATCTCCAATAAGCTCCCTGCGGTTTTCGATTTTATATTATATATGGATCGTGAGATGCAAGCGTTCCGCTAGATTCTAATTATTTGTTGTAAACACTATTATAATATCACCAGATTTTGATATCAAAATATTTTGGTTATCGTAAGGTAAAAACCATCCGTGTTTATGTGTGGATTGGTCTTACGATTATCATTTCTTTTGGAGAAGAATTTTTGAAAGTTAAACAAATGGTTGGAGTTTACTCACACCAGTCCCATGACTGACCCAGAGTTTATTTTGTTTGTTTTCCCTAAACTCTTGGGTGCCCAAATTTGTATGGGCAGTCAAGTAGTCGGGATTTTACAGATTCACTTAGAGGAGATTGGAGCAGGAGGCTTCACCAGTTAGCTATAGACTATCATATTTTTCCGTTGTGTATTATGTTCCTATCTGAAACAGGTGTTTATAACTGTTCCAGAAATAGTTGTTGTGCTCTGATGATGGTATGTATATAAAGTTACTGAATTGTATTTCAAAGTTTATGTTATCTAATATATTTTATTCATTCGGCTATGAGTTTGTGATCTTCGTTTTCTTCTATTCTAATACTTCTTTCTTTCTATTTCTCATCCTCTAACTTCTTTCTAATAATGATTCGTATTTCTGTGTAAATTGGGTTGGACGTGTGGTGTTATTAGTCGACTCAAAGAGTACGGAAATTCGGGTCGTTACATTATCCCGTTGTCAAGTCAAATAATATGAATCTCAATAAAGATGAGATTTTTATCGCGTAGTTAAATCAAATAATATGAATCTCAATACACCATCAAGCAACAAATCAACAATTTCCCAATATCATAACATCACAGATCTAAATGAATAACATACATACAATAAATCCTAAGCGATAAAAACAATTAAATTATAATTAATTATTCGAATTAGAATTCTCACCTTGGGTTCTGAATTCTTCATAATTTTAGATCGCTCCGTTTCAGCTCTGATCAGTTCCAGGTTGTAGATCTCATTTCTGCAATTCCAACGCATTTCGTTTCTCTGAATCTTGATGTCATACGAAGAAGTTATGGCCATTTTTCATTTAATTTCATAACTAAATAATTAAATAATAATTAATTAAATTAATTACATTACAAATCTCTTCCTCCTTCCTTCTGTATTTCGCTCCCTGTAGCATCGCACCACCCTCCATCAAATTGCATGAAAACGAGGTGAAATGAAGCGTCGATATCTCACAAGATGTCACTCTAAATGTGATAATCAACGTTGTAGATATAGATCATAAAACGATCTATTATATTTGTTTTCGGGAATTTTGGAAATGGAGGAATGGATTGAAAGAGATTTGAGGGGAAGAAGGAGAGCGTTTCAACCATTGATTGGCATGGTGGCGGCTGCACACTTAGGGGGATTAGGAATAGGTTTAGAGAATTTTATGATATTATATAGTGGAGAAAATATATATATATATATATGGTTATATATACTTGATTTTATCTTTTGCTTGTCTCTACATATGTAGTAGGTGACAAATGAAGTTTAATAGCTGACTAGGCATGATGGACCACATGAATATATGGACTTAAAGGAAGGGAATGATGGAAATAAAAGAAATAAATAGGATAAATGAAATAATGAAAATGGAAGCATAAACTTAAATTTGTATTATTAATAATGGGAATAAAGAGGCAATTTGAAATATGACAAATGGGGAAGCTATTAATAAATACAAAAGGTAAAACAGTCAAATCTCACAATATATATGTTATGGTATTAAATTCATTAGCCTCATTCAAATTATTCTCATTAGTTTTATTAACACACAATAAATTAAAAGAAACATAATGTGACTGTTATTACATAGCATAAATATAAACATGGATTCTAAATTCATACGCTAAAAATCATGTGTTTCCTTAGTTCATGGTCCCAAACTCAAATTAATTAATTTATTAGAACATTCCTTTTTAACTTAAGATAAATGTATGTTTTCTATTAACAACGCATTGATTTTAATTAACACATAATTATTCTTAGATAGAAATATTTCCATCAAGTTAATACAATTAATGACAGTATTACAAATAATGTCAATACTAAATTTAAAATAGACATAAATTAGGCAATTTTTTTTATCGTACAAACATTTAATAGGTTCAACGTCAAATCAAATTAATATATATGTATATAACGTGTATATATAAACTATCAAGTCTAATGTTACACTTGGTTATGAAAGTTAAAACTTGGACTACCAATCGAACTTTTAACTAATTGAGCATAAAGTTTCAAATAAATCTTTAAGATGAATTTTAATCCATTAACATGAACATCTAAAAGTTAGACTCCAAATTAAATTTATAAAACCAATGATCTAAAATAAATCAATGTAATACAACTTATATAGATTTATTTTTAATTTAACAAGACGAAGAAAACAATATGTTACTTGAACAAGAAATTCTTGCGCATTTTCTAATAAAATTTCCTTAAAGTAAATTTTTAAGATGGTTCTAAATTCCCGGGTTGTTACATCAAGCCTCATCAACTGGGAAATGACAGAAATCGGGCAAGCGGCATGGCTAAGTGGGTCACACCCAAGTAGTGTATATTGTCACCATCTAGAGAATATTCATATTTGTTACTTCTTTCAATTCTGTATCTCCCAGGAACGATTATGTTGGTATACAACCCGTAAGGTGACAGTATATTCGGAACGTTCAAGTGAAATGAATGGCCAGTCATGTATGGCCGAGTTACAAGATGTTCTTGTTGAACTCCAGTGTATCGCTTCTAGAGTACACTGATCGGAAGGTGGTTCCATACCTTATCGTAGTTGGAAATCCATTACCTAATAAGAGTCCGCGGTTTTTGATTGTATATTATATATGTAGAACGTGAGATGAAAGCGTTCTACTATATTGTTATTTACTTGATTTAGACATTATTATAATATCAGAAGATTTGTGATATAAAGAATATTTTGATTAGTCGTAAGGTAAAAACCATCCGTGTTTATGTGTGGATCGGTCTTACGATTTTCCTTTCTTTTAAAAGGATTTTAAAAGTTAAACAAATGGTTAGAGTTTACTCACACATGATATAAAGAATATTTTGAGTAGTCGTAAGGTAAAAACCATCCGTGTTTATGTGTGGATCGGTCTTACAATTTTCCTTTCTTTTAAAAGGATTTTAAAAGTTAAACAAATGGTTAGAGTTTACTCACACCAGTCACATGACTGACCCAGAGTTTATTTTATTTTGTTTTCCCTAAACTCTTAGGTGTCCAATTTTGTACGGGCAGTCAAGTAGTCGGGATTTTACAGATACCTAGAGAGCTGGAGCAAGAGGCTTCAGGATTATATAAATATTGTTATTTTCGCTGTGTTGTAAGTATTGTACTTTGATAATGTTATTGTATACATATACTAGTTTTTATTTCAAAGTTATGTTATCTATTATATATTGTTCGTTCCGCTGTGAGATTCGTGTTACTCTGATGTATTGTATTGGTGTTCTTCTTCTTCTTCTAGTCTAATTTTCTATCTTATCTATTCTCACACTCTAACTTCTTCTATTAACGTTCTGATATTTCTGACTTTTGAATAGTCGACACGGTGTTGTGTGTCGATTTTCTAACTTGAAATTTTTTCGTTCGTTACAGTTGTATCAGAGCTGAAGGTTAAGTAATTACCTTGGCTTTGTGGCGTAACCTAGTAAAGATGGGGTTAGTAATGCCCGAGATTGAGTTGAGTGTATATATACGAGTGAACGTATTTGTTATTTGATATAAAGTGGTTTTATATTATGGTGATTTATTGGTTGAGTTGTTTATGAGTTCTGGTCGATCAGTTTGATCCACTATATCGGTAGGGGTTTATAAACACTCGAATACGATGAACCGACACTGTATGTTTTATAAAGAGGGTAAATGAAATAATTTTACCCAAAATATGTTTTGATATTAACAAAGTATTGATATTTGAAATATTATAGTATATTGGATGTGTTGGTTGTGATTATAATCAGATAAGATTATAATTGAAACGGTTATGTAAATAACCAATCAAAATTCGTATAAGTGTTACGAAATGAATTAAATCTGGATTTAACCTAGAATTGAGATTAAAACTATGGAAAATTGGAATAGTGTTTGTAAATGGTTTTGGATTGAATATATGGAAATTCCAAGATCCTGGGTGAATTTAGAAATGTTTTTCAAGTATTTTAAAGAATATTTTGAAGAAATTTCGAAATGGAAGTGTTTGAAAATTAGTTTTGAAGGTGATATAGTATTGAACTCACTTCGATATCTGGAAAATAATTCTGATAATGACTGCAGCATTATCAGTGTTCATTTTCGAGTTTGTAAGTGACGATTGCTACCAAAGATTTTGTTTTGAATTATTTTGAGGAAATAAGTTGTTCAGAAATTCAAATGTTTTGAATTGTTATTATTATATATGATTTCAAAATGGTTGAAATAAAACCCAGGAATTTGGATTTTGAAATTTAAATTTAACTGATGAAGTTAAATAAATTGAGATGGTAAAGATGAATAAATGAATTAGAATTTAACTTAAACTAAGTTAAACAGAAATTTGATTGGATAGAGATAATCTGGAATGGAATTAGATTGATGAGTTAAAATTTGGAATTGAGACTTGAACTGGAGTTTGAAATAAAATTTTACTCGAGTATAGGAGAATGATTGGATTAAGGATAAATTCAGTGGATTTGGATTGGTATGGCATTCGTATAAATTGAATTGATAGCAAGCGGAAGGAATAAAGTTGAATGCATGACAAAAAGGTACAAGTTTGTATTCTAATTAGATATGAGATTTTTATAAGCCAGTTTGGCAAACCGCTTGGTTATTCGATTTTCTTTTGGATTGAAGAAGGCCTAGAGAGGCGAGTTGTAGTTGTACCAATTAAGCCATGCAAAGGAGACGCTGAAGAAATTTTTCGAAAATTTAAGATGTTAGAAAATTTTCAGAAATTTTGAAAATTTTCGTTAATAGAATTAAATTAATATTTTAATTAATTGGTTCAGTTAAAACTGAAGTGAAGAATTAAAAAAAAAGATTTTTTTTTAACCTGGGCAAAAAGACTTTGTAGCGATTTTTCTTACTTTAGTAATTTCGGGGATGAAATTCTTTTAAGAGGGAAAGAATGTAACATCCCGGATTTTTAGTGGTTTAATAATTAATAAATTTAATTATTTTAATATAATGGGTTGGGAATGTAATGCTTTGAATTAAATATTTTGAATATTTGATTAATATAATATTTAATGGAATAATATAATTTGTGAGATATGACAATCTTTAGTCAATTCTCAGTGTATTGCTATAAACAAACAATGTAAACGCTAGTTTATACATAAATATCACATTGAAGATTGTACGGGTGAAATGAAGTTCACATTGGAAAACACCGAACCAAATATTAACACCACTTAAAAGTAAATCCAAACAAATAAAGTTCGCTTACAATTTCGTTCTTTGTTAATTAAAAATTCAAATCATCTACGTAAATCATTTTGTTTTGATTTCTTTAATATATACGATTCATATAACAACAATTCATGAGCACATTGTCTAACCATGTGCAAAGCATGCCGTAACACTCATAATTTATAGTTTGATTATATGTAGGTCGGCCATGGTAAAAATACAGATACAGGTTTAGTTTTGACCATTCAAGCTCCGATGCTAGGCCGATATATATAATTATTTTCTGGTTCAGACACGGTTTCCTCGCTATCTATACGATTTGGATCAAACTTAATTTTATATAGTTCATATTACAAAAAATATATCCATTGTTTGTATACCAATTTATTTGCTCGGAAGTGGACCTCTATGAACTTAATCTCATATCCATACAATTTGTTTGCCAACTTTGTTTATCATCTTAAAATGTTTACAAGCATTAATAGTTTACCCTATGTATTATATGGGTTTTTACCACTTGGCATGCGTGAAATACCAAATGGTTTTGAAGTACCCAACGGGCTTGTATCAGGTTCAAGTTATGAACTTATTAACCAGAATCAGATCAATGTTTCAAGCTACGCAGACCGACTTATATAATATCAATGTTTTCAAATTGCATGCACAAAGAAGGACATTGTGTATTATAATAAAAATAAAATAAAATAAATAATAAAAATTTAAATAAATATATTTATTCTTTCCTTTGCTATTAAGAAATGGTATAGTCAAGCTACCACTGTCTAGCCTATGATGTACGCTTCTCCAATTTCTTAAGTGTTAAGTTATCATATGTGATAAACAATACCCCCCCCCTCTTCCTTAATGCTTAAGTAAAAACAACTACATATATATAGAGGGTAGTCAACTCGTTTCTTTTTCCTTTTCGGCGCACCAAAAGCCAACTGTTCAAATTCATTCAATAAAAAAAAATCGAAACCTTCACGAAAAAAATCACTAAAACAGACTCAGGTGTAAGCATGGATGGAAAATCCTTAGGGTGGGTTTAGTAACTGGAGAGAAGGATTTGATGGTGGAGTGGGAAAATCAGTAGACGGAGGATGCATGAGTTTTGTTGGAGGAGACAAATTGTGAAGGGAGTGTGGTGTTCAGGTGTGTTGGTGAGTAGCTGGAAACATGGTGGTTGCGTGAGTTGAAAAGGGAGTGTGGCATTCAAGTTTTTAGCCCTGCAGATGCCTATAAGCTTACGTGTATATGGTGTTGAACGGATGGAGGATCAACTTTGGGGAAAAATGCTGGAGGGAGGGATCATTGCATGAATAAATGGAGTCTTTTCTGTGTATGGAAATTTAAACAGGCCGCGTTAAATTGTCAGTAGCCATCGCGAATGGTAGGTAATGTGAGAAAAGAGGGGACAATAATTATCGTGAACAAAGGATTTAAGGGTGATTTTGGTTTCAAAATAAGTGGAGAAAAGGGGATCGAACGCAGTGAGATGGTGAATATGAAGCAGAAGGTTTTGTTTTAAGTGGATCGGAGAAGACGTAGTATGGTTGAGGACAGGTTTGAAGTAGATGGGCTAAAATATTGGTGAGGCCCAAAGTAAATATATAAATCAAGTTTTATTTTAAATTAAAATAGTATATTAACTCGTAAATGTTATAACTTTATCATGTGTTATCCAAATCCGACAAAACAAGATACGTTGGGATCATATGGACGAGAGCTACACAGTGGAACTGACTGGGAGTGAATTGGAGCTCGTTACAATTTATAGCGAAATAAATTGTCTAATCTGAATCAACGACAATTATCGTTATTTAACGATAACTGTCCAATGTGAGTAAATCTCACTAACTCTATACAATTTATATTTTTATAAATATAATCTAGTATTGATAAATGATGATTGATTGATGTGTGTTGATTGTTTGGTTGAATTGCTGATTTGTTAGTTGAAATTATAGATAACGATATATATATATATATATATATATATATATATATTGTTAAATCAAATATTGATTCTGTTTATCAGAATATTTCATATTGAAATGAAATCGAAGTTATTTATATTGTTTAACATCTGTGGATGCAGGGAAACAGGTTTGAGGGATCCAACCGGATTCCTCAATATTTATAATACTATTTATTTTCATATATTGTGATATATATAAAATCTGTGATTGATTATGATAACACTGGTATGTTTAACTGGTATTTTAAATACCATAAGAAATATTGGAGTGTATAAAGGGAATTTTCAAAGTGTATATTGAAAATAAGATATATTTATAAAATTAAAGAATTTTGTAAAAGTAAATATTTGTTAAACAAATAGAATTGAAAAAGGAAATATTTGTAAAACAATTATAAAATCAAAGGATTTTATAAAAGAACTAATTATAAAGTCAAAGGATTTTATAAAAGAAATTATTTATAAAATCAAAGGTTTATAAAAGAAAGTATTTATAAAATCAGAGGAATTTATAAAAGATAAAAGGAAAATTTATTTGGAAAATAACTTAATTATAATAGGAATATTTATTTGGAAAATAAATATAATTATAAAAGGAATATTTATTTGGAAAATAAATATAATTATAAAAGGAATGTTTATTTGGAAAGTAAATAGAATCATAGAAGGAAATATTTGGAAAATGAATATAATTTTATAAAAAGAGAATTTTACATTAGGAAGGTTTAGACTCGTTCTTTGCACATGGGTGTAACATGATATGGATTTAAAGTAAATATTTTGCAAATAAGTATTATAAAGGAATTTGGGGTTTGAATTAGGAATTTAAATGGAATTACTGAAATTAGAAACTGATTGGAAATTAGTTGAGTTGAATGGCTTTCGAGGTATCGATCTGATGTTGGTTTCGGCCTTCGGGGTTTATACTTGGGAAGTTGTTCTCTTACTAGTTTACAGTTAGAGACTGATAGATGTGGGAAGATATTGATACGTGAATCAGAAATGGAAACATTTTCCAAAGTTAATAACGTATATTTTCTAATTTTAGAAAATAAGGAATTTATGAATATATGGAAATGATAAATGGGAAATTGGGAAATGAAATAATGATTGATCGGAAAGATTTCCATTTGGGAATATGACCATTGTTTGTACACATGTTTTCCTTTGATAGTTAAATCACCGACTATCAAAGATTTTGACCATTTCCATTGTCAATACGGAGAGACCGGGATCAGATATGTTATCTGAAAACCACTCCGTATGGCATCAGCGTTGCGAATCAAATATGATGAAGATAATTGAAGATGGAGTTATGCAAGGGCTGTTCAGTAAATCCTAGGTAGAAATTGCCTAAGATGGGTTTACAGAATAGTACCTTCGGTTTGTCCAGTCCTAGGACGACCTGTATGGAAGAATGTATGACAGAGTATATTCAATAGGCCGCATAAGTTGATCTCTTCAAACGTATTTACGGTTGGTGGCGGAGGAATTCTTTTCTCTTAGCTTATACCCATGGTATTTTTGGGGAAATCAATATGTGATTTGATGGGTATGACAATGTGGCATTCAAAGTAAATGAAGGAGTGATCTATTAAAAGATACGTTATGACCTCAAGCCTCATCAACTGGGAAATGACAGAAATCGGGCAGGCAACATGGCTAAGTGGGTCGCACCCAAGTAGGGTATATTGTCACCATCTAGAGAATATTCATATTTGTTACTTCTTTCAGTTCTGTATCTCTCGAGAATGGTTATGTTGGAATACCAACCGTAAAGTGACAATATATTCGGAACACTCAAGCGAAATGAATGGCCGGCCATGTGTGGCTGAGTTACAAGATGTTCTTATTGAACTCCAGTGTATCGCTTCTAGAGTACACTGATCGGAAGGTAGTTCTATACCTTGTCATAGTTAGAAATCCATTACCCAATAAGAGTCCGCGGTTTTTGATTGTATGTCATATATGTAGAATGTGAGATGAAAGCGTTCTACTAGACTGTTATTTACTTGATTTAGACATTATTATAATATCAGAAGAGTTGTCATATAAAGAATATATTGAGTAGTCGTAAGGTAAAAACCATCCGTGTTTATGTGTGGATCGGTGTTACGGTTTTCCTTTCTTTTAAATGGATTTTAAAAGTTAAACAAATGGTTGGAGTTTACTCACACCAGTCACATGACTGATCCAGAGTTTATTTTTTTTGTTCCCTAAACTCTTGGGTGCCCAATTTCGTACGAGAAGTCAAGTAGTTGGGATTTTACAGATACTTGGAGAGCTGGAGCAGGAGGCTTCAGGATTATATAGCTATTGTTATTTCCACTGTGTTGTAAGTGTTATACTCTAATAATGTTATTGTATGCATATACTGGTTTTTATTTCAAAGCTATGTTATCTATTATATATTGTCCGTTCCGCTGTGAGATTCGTGTTACTCTGATTTATTGTATTGGTGTTCATCTTCTTCTTCTTCTAGTCTAATTTTCTATCTTATCTATTCTCACCCTCTAACTTCTTCTATTAGTGTTCCGGTATTTCTGACTTTTGAATAGTCATCATGGTGTTGTGTGTCGATTTTCTAAGTTGAAAATTTCACGTTCGTTACAGAGCCGATCGATTAGGGTAGGAGTTAGGGTATACTTGGACATATGACCTAAACCTACCAACTTATAGTGGAAGGGATCATCTCTTTTCAGTTATGCTAGTAATAGTGCAGAGTAATCATTAGTGAGGCACATACACTTTATCTTGCTAACCTTGTCGCACCTGCCATTTATGTAGTAATCTCTCTCTTATCCACTTTATATGCCTATTGTAATGGCTCAAATTTCCATACCCTTTGAGTCGACTAATAACACCACACGTCCAACCCAAATGGCACAAAAATACGAATCATTAATAGAAAGAAGTTAGAGGATGAGAAATAGAAAGAAAGAGAAATTAGAATAAAAGAAAACAAAGAACATAAATCTCACAGCGGAACGAATAAAATATATTAAATAACATAACTTTACAAATTGTTTTATTTACACATACCATCCTTAGAGTACCATACATCATATAACAGCGAAAATAAATAATAGGTATATAATGCTGAAGCCTCCTGCTCCAAGTTCTTCCAAGTGAATCTGTAAAATTCCGACTACTTGACTGCCCGTACAAATTAGGGCACCGAAGAGTTTAGGGAAAACAAACAAAATAAACTCTAGGTCAGTCATGGGACTGGTGTGAGTAAACTCCAACCATTTGTTTAACTTTCAAAATCCTTTCAAAAGAAATGATAATCGTAAGACCGATCAACACATAAACACGGATGGTTTTTACGTTACGATGACCAAAAATATTTTTGACATCATATCCAATGATATTACAATAATGTCTAAATCAAATAAACAAAAATCTAGTGGAACACTTGCATCTCACGCTCCATATATAATATTAAATCAAAAACCGCATGGCGCTTATTGGAGATTGGATTTCCAACATGACAAGGTATGGAACCACCTTCCGATAGTGTATCTCTAGAGGGGAATACACTGGGTTCAACAAGAACGTCTTGCAACCCGGCCCACACATGGCTGGACATTATTTAACTTGAGTGTACCGAGCATATTATCAACAACGGTTGTGATCAGCAATCGTTACCGAAAGCATACAGTAATGAATAGAATAAGAAGCAAATGAAATTTCTCTCGATCAGGTGATAAAACCCCTAATGGGAATGACCCACATGGCCATGCTGCCTGCCCGATTTTTGTCATTTCCCTGTTGATGAGGCTTGAGGTCACGATTTTCTTTCAGCACATCTTGCCATCATTTACTTTGAATGTCATGTTGTCAGGCATTCGTCCATATACGTTGTCCTGGGGCTGGACAAACCGAAGGCACCATCTCATTAATCCATCTTAGGAAATTTCTACCTAGGATTAACAGAATAGACCTTGCACTTTACTCTGTTTTCAATGATATTTAGCATAAGTTGATTTGTAATGCTTATGCCAATACGAAGTGGTTTTCAGATATTAAATCTGATTTCGAACTCTCCGTATTGACAATAGAGGTATAAAGTAAATCAAAAATTTTGATAGTCAGTGATTTAACTATCAAAGAAACATCCATACAATCAATGGTCCTATTTCCCAATTGGAAATTTCTACTGATCAACCATCAAACAACACAAGCCCCTTTTTAGATTAATTCCTTATTATATTATCATTTCCAATTCCCATTTTCCCTCTTCTAGATTCTTTCAAAATTCAATTGTCTTTCTCGATTCTTGGAAAAACATTTCCAATATTCTAATTTCTTTATTCAAGAAAATATCTCTTATTCCGGTTAGAAAACATTTCTAAATATTCATGAACCCTTATTTTCTATATTCAGAAAACATACCTTATTAATATCGGAAACTATTTCCATCTTCCATTTCTTAATCCCTCGTTGACAAATTCATTTCATTTTCTATGCGTAGAAAATATCTCTCATTTTATTTGGGAAAAACAATTTAAAATCCTTTAAATTAACTCGATGTTATAAAAACATCGTTATTATAACTCAAACCATTAATCATTTATTAACTAACCATATTGCTAACCAATCTTCACTATTAAACCTTAACCATTTCTCCATCAATCATGAAGTCAATCAAGTTGGGGTATAGTTACCTCTAAGACCTTAATTGAACAACATTCTCAACTTTGAAATAGTCAAAGTTCACAACTTCAAACAAAACATCACTTATGTTACTTTCAAATTCAATCTAAGAATCCACTTCGTTTACAGAAAAACATTGATTATAACGGCAGTGTTATAATCGCTATTTCCAAATATATGATTTATAAAATATTTATTTCAACGATAGCGTTATAAGCGCTGTCTAGATTTATAGAACATTTATTATAATAATAGTGTTAAAATCGCTGTTTAGATTTACAAAACATTTATTATAACAACAAACGTTAAAATCGCTATTTCCGAATATTTGGTATAAAAATATAACTTGTACTTATTAATTTCAATTAATAAGTAAATAAATACATAATTAAACAATTAAATTTGATTCCAATGGAAAGTAAAAATAACTACTTCCCTAAATTCGATATAATCGAATTCCAACAAATAACTCTCCCGAATAATCTATATTCAATTTTATATTCCGAACTTCGGAATTTATCTACCATTTTAGATTAATTCAAATTCCCAATTTCACTTTTGAATTTATCCTTTCCAAATGATTACCAAATTCCTTTATAACCATTCCAGTCTACGAAATGTTACCATACTTTACTTTATATTCGAATTTTGAACTATAACTCATCGTTTTCCTTTAAAACGATTACCAATTTCCCTCTTTATTCAATTTCCAACCTGGATTCATATTTCAAATCTAAATTTCCTTTAGAGATATTTCATTTGCAAAATATTTCCTTCAAACCATTATTCACTTTAAACGTGAATATATTTCTTTAATATACAATCAAATCAGTTTGATTTCGTACTTATAAATAATATATTAAACCCAAATTCTATTTATAACTTCTATTTAGATTTTTCCATACCAATCTCATTTGTATCGCAATCATTTAAAATCTCGTTTATAATTTCCTTTATAATTTGCTAAGTTACAATTCAATTACAAATGTCGGCTTTGATAACCATTCCCACCATATAAATTCAAACCTGTAACACCCCACGTCCATTAATGTCACTCACAAAGGGAATGCATTAACTTCCATGGAGATTTTAAGTGAATATAGAACAGAAAAAGTACAACAAGACAGATAATAAGTAGTACTTGGAAATCTAAAACTTTATTTCATTGCAGCGGAGATTAAACATGTTTGTTACATCATAAAACCATAAATCAGAGTCAAGTACAATATCCATCTTGATAAAACAAAATACATAATCCCATTACATAAATAGCCATTAAAGAAGATAACAAGCTGGACTTTACTTCAACGGTCCAAGCTTTCCAAAAGAGAGATAAAGCAATCCAATCAAGCTCCACTAGAGCTGGGCCCACCCTGAGGACCTGGAGGGGGAAAAAGATAGAAATAGAGGGGGTCAGACATAAAGTCTGGCGAGTATGATAATTCTAACAATACTATTATCAAAATAACTAGACTAAGGCATAAGCTGGAAAACAAGGAAATGTCTATGAACTATTGGGTATGGAAGAGAAGATAAAGAAAACGTTAAAGGCACACCTAATACTAATGGATAATTACTACACTGCACCACACCAGTCACCCTAAAGGTTGATCCCACTTGCTTCACTTAGAAATTTTATAAATAACTTCGTGTACCCCTAGCTGACTACATAGGTGCTGCCTTCCCCTATCTCTGCTAGGTGTACCCCACTACCCACTTTCGATCGGCTCCCTACTCGTAGATACCCGTGCTGGTCCCACAGTGGGGTGTATCACTCCCCTAAAGTGGCAACCCGATACAGCTAAAGAATGCACGGCTTATACCTACATGATGCAACAACGTCTTACCTACCAGCCCGAGTCCACACACGCATATGAAACCCGTTGGACTTGCGTTGCCACCGCTAACCCGTTTGGCCTCTTATAGTCAAGCCCAGTATGCGTGTCCCGTCCTCGACTTGGATCGAGCCCACAAAGATACGTTTGGGTTACTGGTTGAAATGCGCCCCCAATTACTTACCACAAGCTATCCACCTAAGCTTGTCCCCACTAGTATATCCCACTTAACCCTCTTCTTAGTCATGTTCATTTACATGTGTGTTTGGTTAAGTCTTACTAATCGTATTTCAAATGCCACCAAAGGCACCCACTAGATTCCTCATGCCACCCAAGGCACCTACTAAACCCCCATGTCCCACCTCACATGTTTATCTGGTTAAGTATTTCTTAATTCATTAAGGCCATAACCTTATAAAGACCTCTCACATTAGACTGACATTTATGGCAGCTGGATTCGCCGGGCGGGTCCGGGCAGTCTTATACCATAAAAGAGTCTAACCTCGTGTCTTTACAACTGTTATGCTTTAGTTTGGGCCTAGGACCTCTCACATTGGGCTGACATTTGTGACTACTGGATTTGTCGGGCGGGTCCGGGCAGTTTTACGTCACAAACGAGTCCAACCTCGTGTCCTAAGCATTGATTAACACCTATAATCTTTTACCCCATATATCCCTATTCAAATCAGTAATTAATTCCAATTTTAATGATGTCCATAATTGACTCAATTATGGCCATACACTTACGGTATGCAAAATTATATCAATTGCACCCCAATTTCTTAATATTAAATCCTTAATATTACCCCTACCCCACGTTATACGTTCGCTTATTCAACGCAAAAAATACGTTAGACTCGAATAGTCTAACTCATAGCCCAAAGATAAATTATCACAACATATAGACAAATAAAATAGATCTAATCAAAATAGGGGTGAAACTTGCATAAAACTACACATGTCATGGATCTAAAGGTGTCAACTTGTTTGGTTAAATGTCACAACTTACATAATATGATCATAACCCAAGTTCATGTATAAACTTGCATATGTGGTTTATGCAACATAATGATGGTGTGAACTGGCATCTAACACATAGAACTCACACATGTCATAGCATAATTCTAGATCTAAATGGATGTCATAATTCTAGATCTAAATAGATGTCATACAATATGTGAGATTATACGTACTAATGAATCTAAACTTGCATAGGTACATGTGATTTATCATGTGAATCATCATAGCCCAAATATATATAATCAACATCATGATTCATAAGCTAACTACAACATAATAACATCATGGCTTTGTAACATTGCAACTTAGCATAGAAACTTGCAACATATATAATATCATCATAGCATGATTTACAACATATAGGATATCATCATCACATAACATAGGATTTACAACATACATGATAGCATAAGGTTTACGACAACATATATGACAATTCACATCATTTTCTTATGATCCATATCACATCTTAATCTAATTAGTTTGCTAATAATCTTATTAAGATCATCATACTCACAATTAGAAAAGAATGAGAGTCTTGATTTGCTTTAGAGTTGAGTAGAATTAGGGTTTTGATTAGCTTTCTTCCTTCTTAGTTGGCGGCAGCTACACTGAGTTCCATGGCGATGGCATGACGGCGGCTATTCTATTTTTCATGTGATTTTAGAGTGAGAGACTACCTAGGTATATATAGAGTTTAGGATTTATTTAGACCGTTAGATCAACTCAGAACTAACCTGAACCGTTAAATTAGCCAACTCAGCCCTAAAGACACATCAGCAGCTCAAGATTGGGCTCAGCCAAAACCTGGACGACTTGACCAGGTCGACACCCAAGTCGACTGCGCAGTCGACCTGGTCCTGGGGGTGTTGACTGCCCAGTCGACTCCCCAGTCGACCTGGGGTGCTGGGCGGGAAATTTCCCGCCTGGCCTGTTTGACTTCGAATTTTGAATTTTCTGAAACTTCCGATGGCCATACCTCCTTCATACGAAGTCCAAATCACGCAAACTCGGACTCTATTTCAACCAAAATTCCGAGACGAACAAAATGGCGCAACCTGTTTCCCACAATTCTCACGTCTGAGATTAGTTATTCTTTAATTTGTGAATATTTATATTAACAGAATTACAGGGTGTTACATTCTCCCCTCCTTAAAGGATTTCGACCCCGAAATCTTCAAGTCAAGAAGAATGTATATCCTAACATCCAATCGTCCATCTACTCAACCATCAAACACAGGCATCCTTTGTCCTTATAGACTTCTAATGCTTTCATGTTTAAGCGCACAGTGTGTGTATATGTCCATATTTAATGCAAAATCAGGCGGTCCACTGATTCAGTTGACCTCCTTAATGCAAATCATGATAGTGCCATGCGTCCATTATGTATGCAAAAGTTCCTTAATGCTACATATTATCTCTATATGCGTGCACAATCATCATCTGAATGCAGCATCCATATGATAAAAAAAATCCTCATACATCCATTCTACTAAATACATCCACATATATGCAATATGCAATATGAAGTGACTGAGCCGATCTAGTGCCTAATAGTGTGTGTATATGCGTCCACGAGCAACCACTAGCAAACACGTGCATCCACTTTGCATCCATCATACATAACATGTCTCAAACACATGTTTCAACCATAGGATTATCCTAACTAAAGGTCAAAGATACTAGCGAGAGGACATACTAAAGATAAGATAAGTACAAGCTAAGCGATAAAGGAGAAATTAAAAGACATACCCTCAAAAAGAAAAGGGTAAAATGAACGCATCTTCTCTTCTGTCTCCCAAGTAGCGTTGCTCTCATCATCTCCCCATTGCACTTTGACTAGTCTGACCTCTCGATTCCTCAACTTCTTGCTCTCCGACCTAAGAATGCGCGTAGGAGCTCGTCGAATTGTCGCATCACGCTCTATCTCCACCTCTCTAAGCAAGCTCGGCTATACCACTTCTGCGGTCTCGTGCAAGCACTTCCTCAAATGTGACACATGGAATACGTCGTGTACACCACTAAGTCTCTCAGGCAACTCCACTCTATACGCCATCTGTCCAATCTTCTCCTTAATAGGAAACGACCTTACAAACCTTGGTGCTAATTTCCCAAAGGACCCAAAGCGAACAACATTCCGTAATGGAGACACTTTGATAAAGACCATGTCCCCAACATCAAACTCAAGATCTGTCCTTCTTTTGTCTGCATAAGATTTTTGCCTATCTTGCGCCGTCTTCATCTTCCTTCGAATCAAGTCGATCTTTTCCGAAGTCTCTCTAATCATATCGGGCCCAAGTAAGATCTTATCGGTAGATTCCCACCAACATGTAGGTGAACGACAAGGTCGTCCATAAAGAGCTTCGAAAGGTGCCATGCCAATGCTAGATTGAAAGCTGTTATTATATGTGAACTCTACCAATGGAAAATGCTCTTCCCATGTACCCCCAAAGTCTAGGATACATAGCCTCAAAAGATCCTCTAGAATGCGATTCACCCTCTCAGTCTGGCCGTCCGTCTGAGGATGATACGCGGTGCTCAAACATAACTGAGTCCTTACCGCTTCTTGTAAGCTCCTCCAAAATTCGCTAGTGAGGATAGGATCGTGGTCGCTTACTATGCTAGAAGGAACACCATGCAAACGAACTATCTCTCGGACGTATACAGAAGCTAACCATGGAGCAGTCCTCTTACTCTTCACGGGAATGAAATGGGCGCTCTTAGTAAATATGTCTACTATAACCCAAATCCCCGTATTACCCTTCCTTGATCTTGGTAATCCATCCACAAAGTCCATCGAGACACTTTCCCACTTCCATAGTGGAACCTCCAATGGGTGAAGCAACCCACCGGGTTTCTTTTGCTCCGCTTTTACTTGTTGGCACACCAAGCATCTAGCAACATACTCGGCCACATCCCTCTTCATACCGGCCCAAAAGAAAACTCGCTTCATGTCTTTGTACATCTTGTCCCCGCCGGGATGAATGGTCATCTTCGAACGATGTGCATCATCAAGAATAGTCTTCCTCAAGTCCTCGTCTCGTGGTACACAAAGTCTACTATCCCTACGTAACCAACCCTTATCATCCAGGGTATACCTACGGAGATAGCTTGATGACTCCCCTCTTTTGAGCTTTTCTACTAACTCAACCAACTGTGGGTCGTCTCGCTGTGCCTCACCACTCCGTCCCAAAAGCGTAGGTATGACCTCCAAGGATGCTAGCAAACCGGGTACAAAGTCAACGGAAGGTCTAAAGTCAAACATAGAGATGAATTCTATGTTTCGCCGTTCAACAAACAACGGACTCAAGGACAACCTTTTCCTACTTAAGGCGTCTGCCACCACGTTACCCTTGCCAGGGGTATATGCTATTTCGAAGTCGTAGGACGCTAAGAATTCCATCCACCTTTGCTTTCTTAAATTCAAGTCCTTCTGAGAGAATAAGTATTTTAAAGATTTTTGGTCAGTGAATAATTCGAATTTCTCGCCAAGAAGATAATGGCGCCAAGACTTAAGCGCAAAAACAATTGCGGCTAACTCTAGGTCATGTGTAGGGTAATTTTTCTCATGCGCCCTTAACTGCCTTCCACCATAGGCTATTACCCTTCCCTCTTGCATTAAGACTGCGCCTAGTCCTGTCCCACAAGCTTCGGTATAAACAGTAAACGGCTTACTCCCATCTGACAACACTAAGACTGGGGCTGAAGTCAAAGCTCTCTTCAAACGTTGGAACGCATCATCACAATCTACGTCCCATGTGAAAACTAGGTTCTTCTTCGTCAAACGTGTTAATGGAGCTGATATCTTTGCGAAGTCTTTGATAAACTTCCTATAGTAGCCAGCCAACCCCAAGAAACTTCTCACTTCAGTAGCATTTTTAGGGACCTTCCAATCTTGGATGGACACTACCTTCGCGGGATCCACAGCTATCCCTTCTTTGGAAACCACGTGCCCTAAGAACCGTACTTCCTTCCTCCATAAGTGACACTTAGAAAATTTAGCTTTAAGATTATGTGCTCGAAGGGTCTCCAACACTTCCCTAAGATGTAGTGTATGCTCTTCTTCGTCCTTAGAAAAGATCAAGATGTCATCTACAAAGACCACCACGAATTTATTAAGGTACTCCCTAAACACCCTACTCATCAAATCAACAAAGTATGCGGGGGCGTTTGTCAAACCGAAGGGCATCACTAGCCATTCATAGAAACCGTCCGGAGTCCTAAAGGCTGTCTTGTCAATGCTATCCTCAGCCACTCTCAACTGATGGAAACCAGTGGCTAAGTCCAACTGCGAAAACACTGAGGCGCCAACTAACTGATCTAAGAGTTCGTCAATCCTCGGTAGTGGGTGTCTGTTCTTCTTAGTAAGCTTATTAAGTTCTCTATAGTCCACACAAAGTCTAAGGGACCCATCCTCCTTCGTGGCAAATACTACTGGAGCACCCCACTCCGATATACTTCGTCTTATAAACCCCTTCTCAAGCAACTCCTTCACTTGCTTATTGAGTTCCCTCCTTTCACGAGGAGCCATGTGGCGTACTGGCAAAGATACTGGTTTTGCATTATCCACAAGATATATTCGAAAATTTATCTCCCGCTTCGGAGGCAAGCCCTTCACCTCCTCAAACACATCCGAATATTCTTGGACTACTTTAACAGATCGTAGATTTTCCACCGACGCGTCAAGCGATTCTAGATACCTTAGCATAACGGAATTTATTGGATTACAAAAGATTTCGAGAGTGTTGCCAAGGCGAGTCATGAGCCTAACTACTCTCCTTTCACAATCAAGAACGGCCCCATGTCTGGATAACCAATCCATCCCTAAAATTAGCCCATAGCCCGTGTAGCCCAAAACATAAGCATCACATCTAAACTCAACGCTAAGTATAGAAATTTTCAAATCCAAACACATCATGGACAAATGAGCTGAGCCCCCAATTGGATTCGAAACAACTAAGGGATCCTTTATTAAACTGGTGTTTAAGTGCAGTGATTCAACTAATGATGTAGAGATAAACGAATGCGATGCGCCCGAATCGAATAAGGTACGGACAGGATGATCAAACAGAAAAACTAAGCTTTCAACAGAAATGGTTCTACCTCGTTCTTGCAGCGGTGGGACCACGAGAGCCTGAACTTGTCCCCTTTCCTGCCCTCGTGCCATAAGAGCCTGCACCTGTCCTCCTGAGGTAGACCCTACACTCTGCCCCTTCTTTGGGCAGTCCTTCACCAGATGTCCCGCTTCGCCACAGTGAAAACAACCAGTCTTCTTTTTCTTTCTGAAATCCTTGCTGAGATGGCCTGGTGTCCCATAGTTAAAGCATCTTTTCTTTCCTTTTCCATTATTGTCTTTACCACCCTTCTTGATTTGCTATTGTGATTTCTTCTGATCCCCTTTCTTCTCGGGTGCCTTATTAGCATTAGCGCCTTTCTCCTCGTGCATGAGTGCCATGTCTACTAGCTTCTCAAAGGTGGCCCCCATAGGGATGTGGGTCATAGCCAACCCCTGCAATGGCTCATTCAAGCCTTTAACGAACCTCAGAGCCTTCTTCTCCGGCGTGTTCACTAAGTCCAAGCCAAACCTTGCTAACTAATTAAATTTGTTGACATATTCTTTCACTGATGAGCTTCCTTGCTTTAATGTCAAGAACCTTTCCATATATAGATTCTCTTCTGCCCTTGAGAGAAACTTTGCCTCAAACCTACGTCTGAAATCCGCCCAAGAATCAACAGGACGCTCCCCATTAGTGACCTCCCACCAAAACGAGGCCTCTCCCTTCATTAACCAAGCTGCTAATTTGACTTTCCTCCCTTCTTCTACTTCAAAGATTTATAGCAATTCTTCCACCTCCTTAAGCCAATCTCTAGCTTCCACAAACGTTTATGACCCTTGAAAAGGTTTTCCACCCATAGCCTTAAATTCCTTGCATGTCTTTGCAAAAGTATCAGCACGAGGAGGGGGAGGAGGAGGAGGAGCGGGTGCAACTGGTGGTGGAGGAACATTGGCTGGACCTGCAGCGGCCCTAGCCTCTAATAACCTCCTATACCATCCTGGTATCGTTACACCCTCCGGAAGGTTAAGATCTTCAGCCATGCTGAAACGAAAAAGGAAAGATTCAAAATGGAGAATTCGAAAGATATATGGCTATTGGGGATTATGTTTTTCATAAAAACTTTCCTCTTTAAATTACTCATCAAGACATGTTTTTGAAAACACTTCTTCCAAAAATACCTTAGAAAAATAGTTTTTCTAAAAATTTTATCTGTTCTGGTAACCTTAAGCTCTGATACCACGTGTAACACCCCACGTCCATTAATGTCACTCACAAAGGGAATGCATTAACTTCCATGGAGGTATTAAGTGAATATAGAACAGAAAAATTACAACAAGACAGATAATAAGTAGTACTTGGAAATCTAAAACTTTATTTCATTGCAGTGGAAATTAAACATGTTTGTTACATCATAAAACCATAAATCAGAGTCAAGTACAATATCCATCTTGATAAAACAAAATACATAATCCCATTACTTAAATGGCCATTAAAGAAGATAACAAGCTGGACTTTACTTCAACGGTCCAAGCTTTCCAAAAGAGAGATAAAGTAATCCAATCAAGCTCCACTAGAGCTGGGCCTACCCTGAGGACTTGGAGGGGGAAAAAGATAGAAATAGAGGGGGTAAGACATAAAGTCTGGCGAGTATGATAATTCTAACAATACTATTATCAAAACAACTAGACTAAGGAATAAGCTGGAAAAACAAGGAAATGTCTATGAACTATTGGGTATGGAAGAGCAGATAAAGATAACGTTAAAGGCACACCTAATACTAACGGATAATTACTACACTGCACCACACCAGTCACCCTAAAGGTTGATCCCACTTGCTTCACTTAGAAATTTTATAAATAACTTCGTGTACCCCTAGCTGACTACATAGGTGTCGCCTGCCCCTATCTCCGCTAGGTGTACCCCACTACCCACTTTCAATCGGCTCCCTACTCGTAGATACCCGTGTTGGTCCCACAGTGGGGTGTATCACTCCCCTAAAGTGGCAACCCGATACAGCTAAAGAATGCACGGCTTATACCTACACGATGCAACAACGTCTTACCTACCAGCCCGGGTCCACACACGCATATGAAACCCGTTGGACTTGCGTTGCCACCGCTAACCCGTTTGGCCTCTTATAGTCAAGCCCAGTATGCGTGTCCCGTCCTCGACTTGGGTTGAGCCCACAAAGATACGTTTGGGTTACTGGTTGAAATGGGCCCCCAATTACTTACCACAAGCTATCCACCTAAGCTTGTCCCCACTAGTATATCCCACTTAACCCTCTTCTTAGTCATGTTCATTTACATGTGTGTTTGGTTAAGTCTTACTAATCGTATTTCAAATGCCACCAAAGGCACCCACTAGATTCCTCATGCCACCCAAGGCACCTACTTAACCCCCATGTCCCACCTCACATGTTTATCTGGTTAAGTATTTCTTAATTCATTAAGGCCATAACCTTATAAAGACCTCTCACATTAGACTGACATTTATGGCAGTTGGATTCGCCGGGCGAGTCCGGGCAGTCTTGTACCATAAAAGAGTCTAACCTCGTGTCTTTACAACTGTTATGCTTTAGTTTGGGCCTAGGACCTCTCACATTGGGCTGACATTTGTGACTACTGGATTTGCCGGGCGGGCCCGGGCAGTTTTACGTCACAAACGAGTCCAACCTCGTGTCCTAAGCATTGATTAACACATATAATCTTTTACCCCAGTTTTAAATATATCCCTATTCAAATCATTAATTAATTCCAATTTTAATGATGTCCATAATTGACTCAATTATGGCCATCCACTTACGGTATGCAAAATTATATCAATTGCACCCCAATTTCTTAATATTAAATCCTTAATATTACCCCTACCCCACGTTATACGTTCGCTTATTCAATGCAAAATATACGTTAGACTCGAATAGTCTAACTCATAGCACAAAGATAAATTATCACAACATATAGACAAATAAAATAGATCTAATCATAATAGGGGTGAAACTTGCATAAAACTACACATTTCATGGATCTAAAGGTGTCAACTTGTTTGGTTAAATGTCACAACTTACATAATATGATCATAACCCAAGTTCATGTATAAACTTGCATATGTGGTTTATGCAACATAATGATGGTGTGAACTAGCATCTAACACATAGAACTCACACATGTCATAGCATAATTCTAGATCTAAATAGATGTCATAATTCTAGATCTATATAGATGTCATACAATATGTGAGATTATACATACTAATGAATCTAAACTTGCATAGGTACATGTGATTTATCATGTGAATCATCATAGCCCAAATATATATAATCAACATCATGATTCATAAGCTAACTACAACATAATAACATCATGGCTTTGTAACATTGCAACTTAGCATAGAAACTTGCAACATATATAATATCATCATAGCATGATTTACAACATATAGGATATCATCATCACATAACATAGGATTTACAACATACATGATAGCATAAGGTTTACGACAACATATATGACAATTCACATCATTTTCTTATGATCCATATCACATCTTAATCTAATTAGTTTGCTAATAATCTTATTAAGATCATCATACTCACAATTAGAAAAGAATGAGAGTCTTGATTTGCTTTAGAGTTGAGTAGAATTAGGGTTTTGATTAGCTTTCTTCCTTCTTAGTTGGCGGCGGCTACACTGAGTTCCATGGCGATGGCATGACGGCGGCTATTCTATTTTTCATGTGATTTTAGAGTGAGAGACTACCTAGGTATATATAGAGTTTAGGATTTATTTAGACCGTCAGATCAACTCAGAACTAACCCGAACCGTTAAATTAGCCAACTCAGCCCTAAAGACACAACAGCAGCTCAAGATTGGGCTCAGCCAAAACCTGGCCGACTTGACCAGGTCGACACCCAAGTCGACTGCGCAGTCGACCTGGTCCTGGGGGTGTCGACTGCCTAGTCGACTCCCCAGTCGACCTGGGGTGCTAGGCGGGAAATTTCCCGCCTGACCTGTTTGACTTCGAATTTTGAATTCTGAATTTTCTGAAACTTCCGATGGCCATATCTCCTTCATACGAAGTCCAAATCACGCAAACTCGGACTCTATTTCAACCAGAATTCCGAGACGAACACAATGGCGCAACCCGTTTCCCACAATTCTCACGTTTGATATTAGTTATTCTTTAATTTGTGAATATTTATATTAACAGAATTACGGGGTGTTACAAAACCGGAATTTATATTACCATTTTTTCAACGATAAATAGTTTTCTAAATTTATAATCATTGCTTCTAAATTTATTCACTTAGTTTATTTGTTAATATATATATATTTCATTTAAAATCTACTTACACACCTTATATTGTTTCTACTTCTAATTTAAGAATATCAATTCCCAATTAGAATTTATTTAAATCCTTATGAATTTATTTAACCAAATTCCCATTTAAAATCCTTATGAATTTATTTAAATCCGCTCACATTCCGAACATCGGAAAAATTTCTATATTCCCTTTTTAAACGATTTCCAAATATCCAATGATAATTATTTCACTTCATTTACAAACATCGTATATATATTTAACAACTCGTCTAATCCATTAAAACAGGTTCCTATTTCAAATAGGTTTGAAATTCCAATTCTATTTTTGAAAATAAACTTTCTTTTTCTACATCTTAGATTCCATTTCTAAATTCGAAAATATGTTGTGGTATTTAAATACCAAAATCCTAGGGCGAGGGTAATTCAACATAGCATTGCGGGAAATCCAATATATATATATAATAGCAACAACCACCAAGCTTAAATAACTAATATATATAATAACCACAATTATTCGGTAATTCATGCATGCATCCAAGCAATCAATCAACAATTTATTTTAACGATAAGAATAAATATAAATAAAAACTTCGAGTGAGATTTACTCACCTGAATTTATTTGCACAATATCCAGTTAATTTCCATATTGTCAGCTATGAACCTAGTCGAATAGATCTTTTCGGTACCTACGATTATTTATTTTTATAACTCGATTAATCTTTCATTCATTTAAATTAACTCCAACAAATAAATGAATTAATTCTAAGTATTTTTATATTTATGGTAAAATATATACCTTACTGCTTAGCGAGTCGCTCGACGCACCCACAAAGTATGTCCTTAAAATCACGGATCCATGTCTACTAAAATCAGCCTTAAAAACTTCTTCATCCTTCTATGGCATTTCTTCGAACAGCTTACACACTCACCATTTTCCTTTTCATTACCTCAACCATTGTCCTGCAACTGTTCTACACCACTCATGTTGACCACACATTACTGCGGTTCCTTCCTAAGACAACATATACCCGTCTCCTTTTCCCTAACACACATCATTACTACCATATATTAGCTTTACTAGTTTATGTTAAACAAACCGAATTATCAGTAACATACCAGTTTATTGAATTTACCATAGTCCGCAATCAACTTTCTTAAACCTCCAACTGTTGAACATCCCTCGAATCCCACTTCCAGTTCATCAATAGTGTATCGACTTCACCTCAATTGAAAAACCAGCGTCGGCCTCCAGGTGTTCCGCTGCCAAACCAAATATTACCATCAGTCAATCGAACTCCTTTCACTCGCAACAATACTAGATCTGTTCTCCACATCGCAGCCCACAATCACCGCACACACGCACCAGAACCCCCTCAAAACCAGTTCCAACCTTCGATATCACCGGCTTGTCGTACCCCTCCAAACCAGATCTCGATGCCCTAAATGATATCGCAAGTTAGAAGTTGAATCCATAAATCGTGACTATCAACATCGCAATCAACCCCATCAAGTCGGACCCCAAAAATCAACATACGAACTTCGAACTCCTTTACTGCAATCCCATCAATTCGAGCATTTACCCCCAATTCGAGCGACACAAAGTTCAACGGAAGGTGAGGTCTTCAAATGATTAAGCGATTTTGATTTATTACTTGAAGAATTTGGGGAAACGATAGCTTTGGTTTTCGATTTGGTAAATCTTTGAGGAAAAAGGGTGATGGAGTAATAACGAAAGCAGAGGACTTCGAATTGGTTTTATTTATCACGCTTGCTTTTGTTATGAGGGCAAGACTGAGTATAGAGTATTTAAGGAAGAAGAAGTTTGGAGGCCACGGCAGGTAACATCTTGAGGCACACGGAATGGATATTACTTGGTATGCACGGAGATAGTAAACGTGCAATGTACGCTGCTCTAAAGTATACAGAGAAACCTGCTAATATATTTTTGTTTCTTACCTCATCATACAAAATCTCGTTCACCAATGAAATTCTGAATTCAATTATATTACGTTTTCATTTTACGATTATTCAATATATTCGAATTAAATCGTATATCGATAATTAAATCGAAGCTTTCAATATTTAAAAATTCGTTTATAATTATAATTCAACATTTAAAATAAATTTGAATGTTCAAAATTAGATGACTAAAAATCTGGGATGTTACATTCCTTTCCCCTTAAAAAATTTCGTCCCCGAAATTACTAAGGCAGAAGAAATGCCACTGACCCGTTACTTTTCATAAGTCCACTTTGTTATAACTTAGCATTTCATATTCTATTCACATGCATTCAAATTCCTTCAAATTGATTCTAATCAATTCATTTTCCTTGATCCATTTAACTTGCTTTAGTTTAGATTTCAGAACTCAAATTCCCGGGTTTTTATTTCAAATCCTTTTCGAAATCATATAAATATATTCATAACCATCACAAATTCAAACATTTGAATTTTCCAAACAACTTATTTTCTAAAATATATTTCTTTAGAAATCTCACTATGGTAGCATCCATCACTTAGAACTTGAAAATGAACACCGACAATGGCGCGCTTCATCATCAGAATTATTTTCCAGTATCCGAAGTGAATTCAATGCTTTATCATTTTCAAAATCCATTCAAAAAATGATTTTTATTCAAAAATCCTTTCAAAACAAAGCTGAATTATTTTCATATATTTCAAAAAATATTTTTTTCCAACTTCCAGGGATTAAATTATGAATTCTGGTTTGAATTCAACTTTAATTCACCTCATTTGTATGATTTATTCTTATACAAATTCTATTAGGCTATATATAACCATTTTAATTTTATAATTTCATAATAGGAATCAACTCATCCATATATATAAATAATTCTAGAAAATTATTGATTTTATATCAAAATATACTTTTGGGTAAAATTATTTCATTTACCCACCTTAAAACAATATTATGTCAATTCTTCTGTTCAAGTGTTTAGAAACTCCTATCGACGTCATGGCGTCCCACGATTCGACTAGAATTCATAAGTTACTCAACAGACAAGCCAACACAATATAAAACAACTTTTATATAAATTAACAAATACGCGCTCTCGTATATATATACACTCAACTCATTCTAGGGTATTACTGACCCTATCTCTAATGAGCACATGCCACACAAGCCTAGGTGTTCGCTCAACCTAAGCTCTAATACCAACTGTAGTGGCCCGCAAATCTGTACTATCAGAGTTGACTAATACAACACACGTCCAACCCAAATAATACAGAAATACGAGTCATTAGGGTTAAAGAAAATAGAAAAGATAGAAGAAGAACAAAAATAACAATACAGAACCTCATAGCGGAACGAATAAAATATATTATATAACATAACTTTGGAATACAAATCAGTTTTGTACATATATACATACCATCATCAGAGTACTACATAACATTTGATACAGCAGAAATAATTCTAGATAACTAATGGTGAAGCCTCCTGCTTCCAGCTCCTCCAAGTGTATCTGTAAAAGCCTGAAACACTTGACTGCCCGTACAAATTTGGGCACCCAAGAGTTTAGGAAAAACAAAACAAACTCTGGGTCAGTCATGGGACTGGTGTGAGTAAACTCCAACCATATGGTCTAACTTCAAAAATCTTTTGAAAGAAAGAGATAATAGTAAGACCAGCCCACACATAAACATGGAAGGTTTTTACCTTACTATAACCCAAACATTTTTGATATCAAAATCCAGTGATATTATAATAATGTCTAATCAAATAAATAACCAAATAGTAGAACGCTTGCATCTCACGCTCTACATACATAGTATAAAATCAAAGACCGCAGGGCGCTTATTGGAGATTGGATTCCAACTATGACAAGGTATGGGTCCACCTGTCGCTAGTGTATCTCTAGAGGGGAATACAATGGGTTCAACAAGAACGTCTTGCAACCCGGCCCACACATGACCGACCACTCATTTCGCTTGAGTGTATCGAATGTATATCACCAACGGTTGGGCTCAAACCACCGTTTCCCGAAAAGGGTCAACATCGAGATAGATTAAAGAAGTAAAAGGAATTTCTCTAGATAGGTGATTATACACCCTAATGGGAGCGACCCACATAGCCATGTTGCCTGCCCAATGTTTGTCATTTCCTGGTTGTGAGGTTTGAGGCTACGTCTATCTGGCCACCATACACTTTGAATGCCACATCGTCAAACCCGTCAAATCACTAGTTGATCTTCCCAAAAACATTACGGGTTTAAAAGCTAAGAGAAACGAATTTCTCCGCCACCAAACATAATACTTTGAAAAGATCGTCTTATGTGACCGTTAGGAATACTCTGTCAGACATTCGTCCATACAAGTTGTCCTGGGACTGGACAAACATAACAGCTCTTTGAATGTCACTCCGTCTTCGATTATCTTCAGCATAATCTAATTCGCAACGCCTATGACTATACGGAGTGGTTTTCGGATATTAAATCCAACCGGTCTCTCCGTATCGACAACGATGGTAAAAATCTTTGACAGCCGGTGTTTTAACTATCAAAGGAAAAATAAACATCCATCAAACAAATTTCACAATCACTGGCCCTTTCTAATATTTTATATTAAATTCATTTTCTTAGCGAATTCTATATATATCGTTATATCGATTTCTATTATCAAAATTTCTTAAAAATAATGTAACTCCTTAAATTTCCAGAAAAATTCGCCATAACCTCCTTTGTACCGGCAAATAGTTCAAACCTCAACTCGCCTCTCTAGGCCCTTTCCATTTAAAAAGAAAATCGAAAAGCCAAGCGGCTTGCCGATTCGGCACATGAAACCTCATATGGAAAATTAAACATGTACCTTTTTATCGGACACTTAACATATAATCTTCAAATTCTCTTCCTTCTCTTCATACCATACCAGTTAACCTATGCATATTTCCATTTCTAATCTGTCTCGCATTGCCCAATCATTTTAACTCAAATCTTGCTAATTTAATTTCAAATTAGCTTATTCACTTATTTCACTCTTAAAAGAATTAATCGTGTTCAAACACAGTATTAGTTTATAAACAAATTTAATACCAATCCCATGTTCGATTCCAAACTATAACCCAAGTTCATATTGAATTCCAATTAACAAATCACATTTACTTAAACCAAATTAAGTTCGACTCAAGATTTCTATAAACTAATTTCTTTTGAGAATAGTTAACCTCATTTGATAATGGAAAATCTGATATTTTTTTTGTTTCAAAAATCAATCCATTTATTCGACTTGAGTTCATATTTATTTTATAGCTCACGTTTGGATTTTACTAATGGAGATTCAGAATTTTATTCACTAAAACTCCTTTTATTATATTAAATAAACTATTTCGATTTTAAAATGATTATGGCGCTGTTTTCTAATAATTTGATTTTTACATAACTCAAAATCTATACAATGAAATCAAGATTTTTCTCTTCCATTATAAAACCATTATTCGATAGGTCAGGGCGTTTCTTGTTTCATCGAATTCCGATTTATATTGAGTTCTATAAACTCAGTTAAAGTTAGAATCGTCAATCTCGAACTACCGCGCTGCGGCGAGTTTGTTTAATTAACTTAAATATAACGTTTAAAAACATTGTTTAGTAAATAAATTTCAAATCTACTTTCAATATTTTTGAAAATAAACCAGCTATCCGAATCTAAAGTTAAAAATCTCGATTTCCCAAACTCGTTGACTATTTTATTTCATATTCATACTCCGTTACACAGTAATTCAAATTCCAATTTTCTATATTCAATTTCAGTCCACATGAAATTGAGTTATTAAAATTCGATCTAATCGAATTTCAATTATAAATTCTTTTATAGGGATAATCAATTAATTCCACATCCTTTACCATTACAAACTAATATTATCCCTTGATAATAGTGAAGTCGTTCAAGTTGGGGTATTTTAATTACCTCTCAGACCTTGAATGACGATGTTCTTATCTTGAGATGAATAAAGGCTTGTAATATCAAAACTTGATTTAAATTTCACCTTTGATTCCATTCCTTTCATTTGGAATTTTATTTCCAAATTGCTCGATGAAAATTACTTCATTACATATATAAACCTTGTTTATAAATACACTTCTTTATTAGATTTAACTTCCATTTAAATAATCTATTAAAACTCTATTTCTATTTGTGAATATTTGATTTCCCCTTTGAATCTCAAGTATATTTGAAAATACTTAATTACCATAACTTATATCTATATAATCTATTTTCATACTAAAACTTAAATTTACATTTAATACAATTCCAATATCTTTTGAAATATAATTTTATTTATATATTCGACAATAGTCGAGTTAAAATCATAAATCCGTGTGGATTTATTTAAATTCAGTTTACATTCCGAATATCGGAATAAACTTCATCGTTTCCTTTTGAAACGATTTCAAGTTATAAATCTCTTTTTAAATTCAAATTTGAATTTAAATACCCAAATCATCCCATGATAATTATCCCCTTCTATTTATAAACATCGTTTACAAATTTTACTTCTTGTTTTAATATTTAAAACAAGCTTGTATTCCATATTCCATTTGAAACAAAATTTCCACTTCGAATGATAATTTTCCTTCTTTAAATCCCTTACTTGAAATTAAAGTTTAATATTATCAAATGATAATATTTTTTCCATTTATAAACAGTGTTTATAATTTCAGCAACTTGTTTTCATTTTAAAAACAAGGTAATATTTCTCAATTTATTTGAAATACCATTTCTATTTCGAAAAGTAAAATTTCCCTTTCTTTTCCATTTAAAAATCCCTTTTTAAGTTCATACTTTGAATTTAAATAAATTATCAAATAAAAATTCCCTTCTTTTATATATAAAAATCATTTATAAATAACACTTCTTGTTTTAATTATTAAAACAAGTTTCCGATTTCAAATCCCATTTCTTTTTTCGGAAGATAAATTTCCTTTTTCAAATTAACACTTGAGTTTCCATTTCAAAATTTTCCAATGATAATTTTTTCTACTCAATTATAAACATCATTTATAATTTCAACGCTTGTTTTTTTTTCTAAAAACAAGTTAATATTTTCCTAGCCAAATCTGAAATTCAATTTCTATTCGAAAAAATGTATTTTTCCTTTTAAAATCTAAAAATCCCTTTTATGATATCTTTAAATATCAATCTCTAGGGCCAGTGATATTTAAATCCCCAAATAAGCAAACCAACAATCCAATTCAACACATCACACACATATAAATATGTAAACAGTAATAAATAAATTTGAGGAATCCAGTTGGATCCCTCCAACCTGTTTTTCCTGCATCCATAGATGTTAGTCACATAAATATTACCAATCCTACTTCAAGGCAGGATATCGCGGTATAAAAAGGGGATCCACTTATATACGTGGGCGCTAGGGGCATCCGCTAATGATACTGCGGGCATCTGCTAATAGTATTGCGGGAAATCCAATATATATATATATATATATATATATATATATAATAGCGATAACCAGCAAGCCTAAATAACTAATATATATAATAACCACAATTATTCAGTAATTCATGCATGCATCCAAGTAATCAATCAACAATTTATTTTAACGATAAAAATAAATTTAAACAAAAACTTCGAGTGAGATTTACTCACCTGAATTTATTTGCACAATATCCAGTTAATTTCCATATTGTCAGCTATGAACCTACTCGAATAGATCTTTTCGGTACCTACGATTATTTATTTTTATAACTCGATTAATCTTTCATTCATTTAAATTAACTCCAACAAATAAATGAATTAATTTTAAGTATTTTTATATTTATGGTAAAATATATGCCTTACTGCTTAGCGAGTCGCTCGACCGACCCACAAAGTATGTCCTTAAAATCACGTATCCATGTCTACTAAAATCAGCCTTAAAATCTGCTTCATCCTTCTTTGGCATTTCTTCGAACAGCTTACACACGCACCATTTTCCTTTTCATTACCTCAACCATTGTCCTGCAACTGTTCTACACCACTCATGTTGACCACACATTACTGCGGTTCCTTCCTAAGACAACATATACTCGTCTCCTTTTCCCTATCACACATCATTACTACCATATATTAGCTTTACTAGTTTATGTTAAATAAACCAAATTATCAGTAACATACCAGTTTATTGAATTTACCATAGTCCGCAATCAACTTTCTTAAACCTCCAACTGTTGAACACCCCACGAATCCCACTTCCATTTCATCAATAGTGTATCGATTTCACCTCAATTGAAAAACCAGCGTCTGCCTCCAGGTGTTCCACTGCCAAACCAAATATTACCATCAATCAATCGAACTCCTTTCACTCGCAACAATACTAGATCCGTTCTCCACATCGCAGCCCACAATCACCGCACACACACACCAGAACCCCCTCAAAACCAATTCTGACCTTCGATATCACCGGCTTGTCATACCCCTTCAAACCAGATCTCGATGCCCTAAATGATAGCGCAAGTTAGAAGTTGAGTCCCTAAATCGCGACTATCAGCATCGCAATCAACCCCATCAAGTCGGACCCTAAAAATAACATACGAACTTCGAACTCCTTTACTGCAATCCCATCAGTTCGAGCATTTACCCCCAATTCGAGTGACGCAAAGATCAACGGAATGTTAGGTTTTCGGTTTCAAATGATTAAGCGATTTTGATTTATTACTTGAAGAATTTGGGGAAACGATAGCTTTGGTTTTCGATTTGGTAAATCTTTAAGGAAAAAGGCCGATGGAGTAATAACGAAAGCAGAGGACTTCGAATTGGTTTTATTTATCACGCTTGCTTTTGTTATGAGGGCAGGACTAAGTATAGAGTATTTAAGGAAGAAGAAGTTTGGAGGCCACGGCAGGTAACAGCTTGAGGCACACAGAATGGATATTACTTGGTACGCATGGAGATGGTAAACGTGCGATGTACGCTGCTCTAAAGTATACAGAGAAAGCTGCTAATATATTTTTGTTTCTTACCTCATCATACAAAATCTTGTTCACCAATGAAATTCTAAATTCAATTATATTACGTTTTCGTTTTACGATTATTCAATATATTCGAACTAAATTGTATATCGATAATTAAATCGAAGCTTTAAATATTTAAAAATTCATTTATAATTCTAATTCAACATTTAAAATAAATTTGAATGTTTAAAATTAGAAGACTAAAAATCTGGGATGTTACACTTCCCTTCCCCCTTCCCTTTTATTTTTATAGCCAGGCTACTTTCGAGCCTAGGCCAAATCTAGTAGAGTTGAACGTACGAATGGTAATCTAGGGGAAGTAGGGGAAATATGGCATAATATATGTTGGGTTTGTTTGGGCATGATTAATATTAAATTTTGGGCATGATACGAAAATGGGGATTTTGGGTAATTGGCATAATTAACCTGAAATTGGCATAAACTACAAATAAATAAATTGGCTATGATATGCATGTCGAGACACGAGGTTAGACTCCGTTTGCAGTAGAAGCCTGCCCGGAACCAACCGGCCTAAACAGCAACCGCAAATGGCCATTCTAATGTGAGAGGTCATAGGCATAATTAAAAAATGCCTAGAACGAGGTTAAGTCTGGCTTGTAGTAGAAGTCTGCCCGAAACCGCCCGGCTCATCCAACAGCCACAAGCCATCGACTTAATGTGAGAGGTCTGTGCATTAATAACTAATTAATGCCGATCAAAGATGAATATGATACCTAAAACATGTTAGGTGGGTAGGGTTAATTTAACCTGTGTGAGATGACAAGTTAACCAATATTACATGAACAAAGTGGATAGGGTTAAGACAAGCTTAACCAATAACACATTTTGATTTGATAAGTGGATGGGGTTAAGTCAACTGGGCGGATAGACAACACTTAACCAATATAGGTTGAGTTAGGATAAACCCTGGTGAAAAACCTAGTAGCTTTAGGGACCCTTTTCAGACAGTAACCAACTTAGAGGTATCGGGAACCCTGAGCTAGGCAGGGTTGGGGCACGCTTACTGGGCTGATTATAAGCAGTCAAATAAGAGTGAGGGTATAGTAGTGCAGGTTCCAATGGGTTCATTAAGCGTTCACAAGGTGTTCCCGGCATTGGAAGATTTAGCCACAGTACATCAGTAGGTATAAAGCTGTGCAACCACGGGTGGCCACTTAGGGAGGGATACACCTTAAGTTGGGACCCGCACAAGTATCTATAAGTTAAGGAGCCGATCGATTAGGGGTAGTGTGGGGACATTTAGTATCTATTATGGGCAAGTAGGCTTTCAAGGATTGTATGGGGCGGATACCTCTTACTAGATGTTACGCCTGAGGGCTACCAATTGCGGGGTTGGGATCATTTCATTAAGAATTACTAGTAGGTGGTGCAGAGAATTAAATTAAGTAAGAAATCTGGGAAGCGCACTAGACATTCCTTTATATTCATCCTGTTATCCGGCTTCACCTTATGTTATGGTTATACCTTCCATCCTGTTTATTCCTGTCATATTGCTTTACTTATTTTCATACTAAAGCAACTAGACTCGCTAGGCTTTATGTCTAACCTTTTTGTTTTCGCCTCTTTTTCTTCTGTCCCCCCCCAAAGGTTCTCAGGGAGGAAATAGTGAATATTGACTTAGATTCCTTTCTTCCTGAAGTGCTTGGAAGTGTTGAAAGTAATGCTCAGCTTTATCTCTTTTTCATTATGGATATTTGGAGTGGGATTATGGTCTTACTTTTATGTACTCTGATAATAATTTTGTACACGATAGATATTTGTGTACTTTGCTTTAGCATGTGGTCTTGTTGTTGTAACCAAACATGTTTTGCTTTTCCGCTGCAATGAATAAATGTTGAATTTTCTTAAGTACCATTTTATATATCTGTCTTGTGATATTCTGTTCTATACCCTTATAATACTCCATGAAAGTTAATGCATTCCCTTGGTGAGTGACATTAATGGACGTAGGGTGTTAAAATTCCCATTCCTTCCAATAGGCCCTTTTCACAGCTGATCATGCCCCCTTCAAACACCACCATTTCACCAAGCCATCAATGCCTCGTCTTTCTCGTTACCTACTCTCCAATTTCAACCCAGCTCGACTCATAACTCTCGCACTTGACAATAGTAGAATATATGGAAAGCTCTCCTCGTCCGGATCCGATATAGATATATACATATATTATATATAGAATTTTATATGAATTATTTCCATTTCTCTTTGTTTTCCGGAGATTTTGTTTTCTGACCTTGAACAAAAGGCTTGCGGATTTATATAGACGGAGCACGAAGAAGAGATAAGCACAATGTTACTTCAAACGTACAACATAGGTCGGCTTGATGTTAGCTAGGTTTGCAGAAGAGGCTTTGAGTTTCACGTATTAGGTACAGGTTAGCTGTTGTGAAAATCTTTTGCATGATACTGTTCGTGGAAATGAGTAGTGTGATGTTTATTTGTATGCTTTCGATACTACAAACATGAGATCTGCGTTTACAATATTGGTTGCCCTCCTGCCTATGTATTTCCAATATGTGATCACTCATTCTGTACTGTTCATCATTCATTCTTGTATGAACATTTTATTATTAGCCTTCATGTCAAATGTTCTCATTAGATATCCAATTTTACTAGTTGATTAAACCGCTACAGAAATGACAAGTAATTTATACTACCATTGTGCTTTAGTCAAACATATTATTATTATTACTACTTCTTTTATCATCATCATCATTATTATTATTATAAGTTTGATTTACATACATGTATCTCGGTTACTTAAAATTCCATTCATATATGAATTGCTATGGACAAAAATAAAAATATGATCGTGTCGAGCGATGTACCACGATTCCAAATACATATTAAAATAGACAAGTTAATTCATTTTGTGAAATCCCAAAATGCTGATATAAGGTGTAATATATTTCAAATAAAAAGTTGCTTATTTTTAAAAATAAAAATTACAGAAAAATTCAATAAATTAAATTATAACTACATCTAAAAAATATTGCCGAAATTCGAAACCAATATTTAATTATATTAAATAAACCGTTATGGCTTATACATGACTCCACAGCAACTTTCTGAAAATCTGATTTGGACATAATTCACAATTTACAAGATGAAATCTTGATTTTTCTCTTTAATATAAAAATATAATCAAGTAGATCTGAACGTTTCTTGTTTCAAAGAAATCCGACTTATATTGGATTCTGTATATTCAATTGAAGTTCAAAACGTTAAATTACGAACCACCGCGACATTACGAGCTTGATTTAAATTATATTATAAATTATACGTTAAAACTTTGTTCTAATAAATAAATTCCTTATAAAAATCATTTTATATTTCAAATAAAATATTTAAAACCAATTTAAATATTTAGAATTAAATGGCTCAAAAATCAGGGTCGTTACATTCCTTCCCCCTTAAAATAATTTTGTCCTTGAAATTGCTAAGTAATAAAAATGTTATAACCCTAACTCATCATAACCTACTTAGTTGAAATCTTATATTCCATATCTTCATAACCCAGTTCTTACCCAACCATCGAATTCTCATACCAATACTCGATCATTCATAATTCTTTCCAAATGATCTATCCACCATTTTTGGACAATCCATCATCAATTTCTTGTCCTCAATCCGTATGCTCTTTTGCATATCCGTACCCACTCCAATTGATTTTAAATTCATTTATCAATTTCATTATTCCACTTGAAATTTTATTAACTAATTCTAGTTTTCTTATTTCAATTACAATTAACAACTCGATTTTAAATTATCAAAAAAAATCTTGAAAATTTTCTAACTCTCTAAATTTTTGAAATTTTTTGCCAGCATCTCCTTTGCACGGCTCAATCGGTACAACCACAACTCGCCTTTCTAAGCCTTCTCCAATTCACAAGAAAATCAAAAAGCCAAGTGGCTTGCCCAATCGGCTCATAAAACCATAAAACCCAAGTAATACTGTAAATATGTACCTTTTTGACGGGCATAATTGTAACAACCCGAAAGTTTGGAACCAATTTAAATTTTTTATTTTAACAATTTTAATGGATTTTAGATATTTTAAATAATAACTACTAAAAATTTATTTAAATCAAAGTTAGAACGAATATATTTATTTTAATTATAAAAGGAGTTTGATAATGAATGTGAAAAAATAAAATTTCACTATATAAATTATAAGTTATGACCAGTTTAAAATTTAGAAAAGTCGCTATAGAATTTATATATATTTTAATATAATATATAGCCCTTAAAAATAGCCATTTTACAAACGACCTCCGTTTTTGACGAAACCACTTTTATTGGAACCGGAATGTCAAATTATTGCTAGGTATAAATTTTCATAATTTTTAGAATTAATATGTGAGCGTGGCAAAAGAAAACGTGTTTTGTCAATTTCAGTCAAATTGGATCGACCAGAAAATGGCCATTTTTTCTCAAACAGTCTCAGAATTCGACGAGGTTAGTTTTGTTAGGACCGTATCGTCAAAACATAACTAGAAATAATTTTTCTGGAATTTTCGGAGTCCGTATGTGGCCCTGGTAAATTTAAGTGTATGATCAAATTAAATAATTAAATGTTTTATATTTTAAATTAAAGAAAAGAGGGATAAAACGATTATTTGTAATGATGGGACCTAGCCCATTGTTTCCGGAACGGGGGCATTTGGGTGGGGACAACACTCGCTGGGTTAAAATTGGAGTTAGTTAGGATTATCGGGCTTTTCTGAGAATTTAAACAATTAATAATACAATATTATAAATTGTGGAAAATTATGAAACCCTAATCTAAAATGAACCAGCTGCCTTCATTAGAATCAAAGGCCCTCAAGCTCCCATCTTCCTCCCTTCCATTCAGGAGATTCACTCAATGAAATTGCAAACTCCAAAACAGAAATTAAAGAGCGTTGCTAGGTCTTCAAAATAAGCGGTGGTGATCAGATTTAATACATCAGGGCGCTCGAATTTGGTGGGAAAGTCGACGGGTTTGGAGGGGTTTCCGAGGCACTGCTGGCCGACGAGCGGGGCACCACCGCCGGTGGAAGAAGGCGACACAGAGGGCTTCGTCGAGGTGGTTTCGGATCGGCGGTCGGGTGAACGGAGTGGCTTGCGCAAGCGACTAAGGAAGGGGAGGAATGGGTTTCTCTTGTTCGAGATGAACCAGGAAGGAGAACAAATAATGCAAGGTTTAAGTTAATTAAATTTTAATTATTATAATTAATCACTTTGTTAATGACGATTAAACTATCCAATGTTTAAAAATCAATATCTATTTCATACATTGTCAGAATCTGATGAAACTGAATCCGTTGAAATCATCTTTCCGAGATCTACATGATGGAACAGACCAGAGCTAAAACTGATTTGGAGCTATCTACAAATTCAAAAGGAATAAAATCGATGTGAGATTTCTTTTTAATAATTAAAACTAGTTAATTATTATCGTATTTATAAATTCTTACATTTACGCTGTAAATTCATTTTGTGTTGTTCACAATTGGATTTGGTTTGTTTGGTGCTGTTATGATGATCTGTTAATTTGATTGATTATTGTGTTGAAATTAAAATTTTCATTTTTGTTGAAATGAGAACTGACAAAATTAAATTGTCATTTTGTTGAAATTGTCACTTCTGTTGAAGTGGAATGGACATAATAAAATGTCATTTATGTTAGAATAATGTTATGTAAATAAAAATAACATTTTTGTTAGAAATATGTTTACATTAGAAAAATGATTACATTAGAAATATGATTACATTATAAATATGTTTACATTAGAAAACATAATTTGTAGATAAAATGTCATTTTTTAGTTAGAATATAAAATGACATTTTTAGTTAGAAATGTCATGTGAAAAAAATATATCATTTTTGTTGTATAAAATGCTAGCGTTGTAAAAATACCATTTTTGTTGTATAAAATGTTAGCGTTATAAAAATACCATTTTTGTTGTATAAAATGTTAGCCTTATAAAAATACCATTTTTGTTGTATAAAATGTTAGCCGCCTTTTTGACTGCTTTAAACCAGTAATCAAACCAATTTAAAACGTCCAAATCGATGGATCGTTATTTAGCTTACCGAGTTTAAAACACGGAATCAACACAGTAAATACAAAATAAATAAATAACAATATTGAACAGAAAATAGAGCTTTTTATATATATAACAGAATTTGAATACAAGATTTTTATTTCAATATAGTAGAATATAAGACTACAGTTTGAATACAGAAAAATATTTATTGGTTTAAAATCTTCAGAGTGCGCGTCTTCAGAATCCCCAGTTTCGTCAGACTTCGAATCCTTAGCTGAAATCTTTAAATCTGTACTGCTCAGGTCTGACCCGAGCATTTCATGAAAAAACATAAAATACTCAAGTTAGGATTAAATCATAGTTCAAGTAAATTAACTTCAATATAAATTGAAAAATATCAATCAATCCTAACATCGATGTCATATGTATAATAAACAGTGTGGTATTTATTCATATCGGTTCTATCTATTTCCAGGGATGAAATGTATCGGGCGTTTACGAGTGTATGCGTGTATATAATATACATGCGTACACCCTCTCAACATCCCGAACCAAATATAAACAAACATAGGTGATTCTGGAAGCTTGCATATACACATATGTGTGTGTGTGTATATACACATATGTATATTGCCTCAGCATCCCAGTTTAACGCCTTCACTCCATTCAAGGATAACCAGTTTTCGGTCTCAACATGCTAGGGTAGAAATTTTCATGTTGCGGCCCATTTCTAGATGTGATATCACAGAAAATCACTGAACTATATATATACATGAGCAGTATGGTTCTAATCTGGATGTACATGTACATTTCAAGTTAAGTACAAACATGCAATGACTAAGGCAAACAACTATCAAAAATAAAACTGGAAATTGCATGGGGATTATGCAGGAACTTGTATAGGGATTTAATAACATGTAAACTATAATTTTGGAGTTTACTTCCATACCTTTTAACAGACTCAACATAAAAGAATTCATATGCGTTCTGTAAAAATGAAGTTGAAACCTGAATTGCAATAATAAGCAGCTCAAACACACGAAATTCTTGATAAGCAGGAAATACAAGGTCAAGACAATGAAGAAAATGAAGTGACATTTTCATGTATGATTAGGCAGTCTAGTATTAATTAGCACATAAAGATTTCACCCCAAAATATACATGCTTACACATAAGCATATATGCATATACACATAAATCTGGTGCAAGGACACCCATCATATAACTTAAACATTTTTAGCTTTTTGAGTGCAGATATTTTTACATAACACTCCTGTCCCTTTTAACCATACATGTGAACCAAGTAAACCAATTATCCCCATCAGACAACAAGTGTGTATATTTCAGTTATTAAACCAGACACCAAGATTTCCAGAAGTAAGTGTACCCAACCGTATTTATCCACATATACAAAGAAAACGAAACCATATGCTGTGGTTTTGATTTGCAAAAATAGGTTTAATAAGGTGGAGATATCTATTCTAGTGTATATTTATACATTTAGGCTTACTAAGAAATTAAATGAACACACACACGGGTTACACCCTTACCTATCAAATATATATGAAGCTAAGATTCTTGGACAGGCAAAATGATGAGCAACCAAATGTTGAAATTGCAAAAAAAATAAGTGGTTATATTTATGACCATGCCATAAGTAGTGAACCGAAAACCGTATCACACTAAATATGATAGCACAACTTTAATAAGAACGGGCTAACACAAATAGGTTTTTTCTTCGCATTGAGGCGGTTAGTGCTGTTAAATAAGTAACTCTCAAACAAATTCATGTATGACCAAGATATAATTTAGGCATTCTAAAATCAGTGAAGAAAATCATATGGGAATAACATATACCGCTACATTGTACAGATTCGAGCAGTTCATATACTGAAAGTACCAATATCATGATTCAAGAGTATTTTTTAAATGATAAAAGCATGTATAAAAAAAAGTCTGTTGCAATTCAATACTAACCAAAACAGGGTTTACCTAAATTTGAAGCTGATGTTGCAAAATGAAATGAAAATAGAAATCAATTTGCAGGTAGGCAGTACATTTTTGATATCAAAATTGCCTATGACCTGGCAACGAGAGTTGCCTACAAATACCTATCACTAATTGAAATTTCAGGTTACTGATGTGTTATAAGGTTTTCCAGTAGCTTACTATTACCATGATGTTTAACAAAAATGTATTAACACCAGTAAACAATTAACACCCAATACATGAATTTTCTATTAAAATTTCAACTTTAACTTTGACATTTTTGTGGTGCCTACCTTGATGTCAAACAGGGGTACGAAATCAGATACTGTAATGTCAAAAGTTCATGAAGTCAAGTTGTCATACAGAATATTTCGTGATCGATCCCGTGCCCTTGTTTTATTTCCTACCTAAACTACCTTGTTCTGAAATAACCCATATTGATGTATTATAGCTATGTAGTTATAAAACTATCCATTGGGTCTGCTAAACGATTTCAGTATATAATTCGAACACATAATACATTCTAACTATAAGTTAATACACATACATATATACTCAATCATGTTCCAGTTACATAAGCACGCAGGTTAGATTTAACATGGTGAAATATGAGCAGTATTGCCACCAATTTCCAGTGAGAAAATGTTGAATACAATCTGAGAACACTAGCACATAATTGACTCAAATCAAGCACAATCAAACCAGATCGTTCAATTTAATACTGAAGTTAAAATCTTGAACATAGTAAATAGTGAGTTTTAAATAAAACTCACCTTGAATCAGCAGCTCAAAGGAGCAGGCGCTAGGGCTTGATGAAGATCGTAAAAAACTGGAAGTGGCGCACTGTGAAGGAGGCCCCAGTGATACGAAGGTGATCCTGGAGGCACAGTGTTGAGCACTGGTGGCTCACGATCAGTCTGCGTTGGCGGCTCTGATAGGTACTAAATGCTGTGACTTTGGAGTGATCTGCTATTCCTTGGTGTCGCTCGAACTGTGGTGACACGAACAGTAGAAATAATTTGGGAAAAATGATTTTGGGAGGGGAGGAGCGATGGAGAAAAACTGAAGTAGCAAAAATCGATTTGATTTAGGGCTTTATCTTTGTCGTCATTAAATTTAGAACGAAGAACGATTTGTCCACAACAATTTTGGGGAAAGATTGGGTTTTTACTGAATGAAATTGGGGATAACGTGAGCGTGATTTATAGGAGCAAACTACAGATAAGAATAATGAAATGTCACATAGGTTTAGGGAGGCCGCGACGATCAGATGTAGGTGTAGATTTTTACTAAGGAAGGTAATATTTATTTATACATCATAAAGTTAAATCTTACTGTGAACTAACGTTTAACGGTGTAACGCTCTAAATCCATACCGCAAACAGACCCCAAATGCGACAAAAATTATACGAACCTCTTCGTCTCCGCATTCTAAACCCATTAAAATTATTCTGGTTGTACTTCGACTCGGTTTTTATACGACGTTGTTTTATTTTTAATTTATTTATCGGTCCACTAATTTTATTTTATTTTGTTCAAAATTTCTTTATACCCACAAATACACCTATATCCAAGTAAATTTTCCACATATTTCGACAAATAAAATTTCTAGTTTGTTTAACGTTAAAAATGTTTATTTTTAAATTCAACCATTTATATTTTCCAACCGCATTCCGAATCTAATTCAAATATCCCATTTAAATTCAATTCAATATTCAACAATAAATATTTGATCCTCAACTGACCATGATAAATTAAATATTCAATTCATATACAAAATCATATATTCGATTTTAAATTTATAACCCCAATATCAATATAAAATCGATCATTCATCGTTAAATCTTTGATTAATCAGATATTCAGTTGTCGAAATTTCTGGGATGTTACAATCAACCCCCCTTAAAACTTTTCGTCCTCGAAAAGGAAAGATCGTTAAAGTTATACCAACGTATACATCAATTTTCATATTCGTGCGTAATTCTCCCACAACTAATTTAAATATTGATATTTAAGTCATCGATCCCATTCGTTTATCATATTCAATTAACCCGGAAAAATTAAATTTCCTTTCTTATGATCGGGATCAATTTTGATCAGTATGATTTTATTTATTTCCATGCTCTTTAAATTCCAATCAATTTCTTGGACCCGTTTTCTGTCTTAAGTTAACTTGAGATATTTCTCATTTCTCATTCTATTTAATCATTTGATTTCTTTCAAAACCAACCTCTTTTTAAATTCCAAACTCTGCCCAATTTGGATTTATGCATCTCAAGTTATCCAAAATTTCATTATAAACATCATATATCAACGTTATTTATCCATCGTTGCAACTGTAATGGGTCTAGGCTTAGCAACCCTCAACCCAATCTCCTTACATTCAATCCATGTAATCTTTTCTAACACTCATTAAAGAGTATAAATAACATCTCTTCTTTAAGTTGCAATATTGTCGACTTGCAATTTTTTCTCTTTAAAATCCAAAATCTTTTATACATAAAATATTCGTATTATTACACCAAAGCTATAGAATTGAAAATACTCCAAAATCCTTTTTTCTTAATTCCTTTAGTTAAGTACATTTTAATTTCAAATTTCTAATTTGAAAATATTTGATAACTCGAAGTTTGACATGTCTATTGTCGTTCTCACAAATGTTAGGCATACGCTGGCCAGGCGCACGACTAAAATCTCCAAGTACTGAATATCCTTGCTTCTACTTCCAGTGAAAAATATTTCAAAATTTTCTTTTAAAAAAAGATACGGAAAGTACTAGTGTGATAATGATATGTTGATTGTTCATGAATCGCAGATACACAATGGTTTCGTCTGGATCCCCCAGAAAACATCTGTATCCATAGGAAATCACTTCCCTGCAAATTTCGTCATGGACAGATCAACGGAAGATACTTTAGAATTAAAAGAAATCCGAGGCCACTGAGCGTTGACTACTCTATCTCAGGGTCATGGAAATAAATCATGGAATTATGAGGATAATTCATGTCACAACGATCAATCATGTCACGAAGACCAATCAGGTCACAAAGACGAATCAAGTCACTAAGACAAATCCAGTCACGAAGACACAGTGTTGCATCAACAAGGTGGCTCCACATCACTAAGATACCTCAACATCGCATGGCTCCATTCTACCTTTAGTAACTCTAGTGGTTACATCTCTTTCACTTGTAGATATGCCATGTGGACCGCAGGTACACAATGGTTACGCCTGATTCCCTCAGGAAACATCCATACCCGTAAGCTTTCACAGCTCTGCGGATTATGCCATTATCACGACTATAGATTGCAGCAGACACAATGGTTACGCTTGGTTCCCCCAATAAACATTCGTCCACTGTAGGCCATCTGCAACCTTGCGAATTTCGCTACACGGTCGTGTTCTTCAAGGAACAATGACACAACTCATGAGTTTTACGTCTGGACAACCTACTGCCACCAACAGCACATCTCAAGTAGGCTCAATATTCAAAGGAGAAGGAAGGTACTTTCCTTATTTTGCAGTGAAAACATATAATACTATTTACATATAGTACTCCTGTTACCTTCCGCATATCTTGTTATAAAATTTCCTTAACACATTTTTCAAATCATGTTTTCCAATCCTTCATTCTTATTTAAATTATGTTATATAAAATTTTATTTCAATTTGATTACCTTCCAATCCAACAATTTTCCAATTCACTGTACTCTTATATATATTTCCATATAAGTTACAGAAACTTCAATATCCAAAATCGAATATCCTTTAATTCCATTCAAAATTCAAAATTTCAATTTTGATCTCTTAACTAATTTAAATATTTTTTTTTTTTATTATTATTATTATTATTATTATTCAAACTCTGATTTTATGAATCAATTGATAATAAATCAAATTTTCTTCCAAATCTTCAGTTGTTAAATTCATTACTTAATTTCAATCTTGCAATTTAAAATTTTCCATTCGAATCTAGTAGGTTTCATACAACCTTGTATTGATAAATTCCTATCCAAAATTCCTTGCTTTTGCTTTTAGTCTTTCAAAATTTTCATTTCTATGTAAATTTATTCATTTCTGCTTATGATATCTTACTCATTTCCCACTAATTTGAATTTGAATCTCAATTTAAATTTCAAAACTTATTGGATTATTCAATAACCGGTAATTCACCTTCTAATTCAATAATTTGGAATTTACAAACTTAATCCTTGTCCTCAATACGTCTCTCAGATGTACAATCTCATTATTCCAATATATCAGATTGCCATTCAACCAATCTCGATAATCAATTCCGGGTTTTTATTTCCAATATTCGGAAATATATATATATATATATATTCATATTCTGAAATCAAGTCATATTTCAAAATGAATTTATTTATCAAAACAACCTAGCCGCAGGACTATAAAAAATGATTTTCTTCTATTTGCAAATATTTCTATTCAAAAATATACATATATACTATAAACTCTCAATTTATTTGAAAATCAGTTTTCAAAATTTTCCGGAATCAAATTCTCAAATCTCGTCAAGCGACCTCCTTAATTGTAATCAAATTGATATGCAATTTATTTCATTTTGGATTCATTTCAAATACACACCATTTATTTTCTTCAACGGTTTTCTTAATTATAACCAATTTGATAGGTTATTTTATTCCATCATTTAAATTAATTTAGAATATACTCCATTTTATCTCATCCAACGACCTCTCATTCTCAAATCCATTCACGTATGTACTTCTTACTTCATTTCGATGAAACTCACAAGCGAGAATATATCTTATCAGCTTCCTTTTTCATAGAAAATTCAATCGTTCAACAATTTCCCTTAATTAATTGGGATCTACAATCATTGGTGATTGTCTACTTTTCGATCGGTAATCCACATCCTTGCATAACCGACTTCACGGTATTCACCATTCTTATTCATCGAAATTTCCAAAAATTTACAATTTTCAACCAATCCACTCATACCATCATCTTTTCCTCAATCCTCTTCATATTATTTTTATCGCTATATATACTTAATCAAATGGCTATATGCATTATCACATATCTCTATCCTTCCACATTCATCAGTACCTGACCGTAAATTAGTGGGTGAACAACTCCCTAAGTAGTAATCCCTAAGGCCGAAACTAACATCAGATCATTACTCAGAAAGGATTCAACTCAACAAATCTCCAGTCACTTTTTAACTGCATTTCTTAATTTCTTATCAAATCATTGCTTATGAAATTCTCGAATTCAATTTACAACTTCACTTTTCTTACGTTTTGTCGTTCTTTGTTTCCGACGTGCGGCTTTTTGTGCTTCAATTCTTGTCGTCCCAATTTATCAATACTCATTAGCCTCTCACGATCTTTTGGAAAACATTTCCAATTATCATATTTATCTTCTCTATTTCTAGAAAATATCTTATTACCAATGGAAAACATTTCTAATATTCACAAATCTTTATTTTCTATAGAAAATATACTTTATTTTCATGGAAACATTCTAAATTCATTATTTGAATTAAAACAAATATTAAATATAACACCGCTATTTTCATTTAACTGCTAACACTCATTTACTTACTTCATTTAACCACTCTTGCTATCAAACCTTAACCATTTCTTAGTCAACAATGAAGTCAATCAAGTTGGGGTATATTTATCTCTCAGACCTTAACTGAACAACATTATTAACTTTGAAACAGATAAAATTCACCAACAAAACATTTATCCTCGAAATTTCTGATTTTAAGTTAAGTATTTATTTCCTTGTTGATTCACACCTTCGAAATATTTAACTTTGTACTTTATTTATTAATCTGAATACATAACTAATTAATATATTAAATTTTGATTAAACCGAAAAGTAAACAACACCTTTCTGAAATTCAACATAATTGACTTTCATAAATAACTTCCTTTCGATAATTTCTTATTCGATAATATGTTCCGAATTTTCGGAAAATCACATTTGACTTATATTCTGAATTTCAGAATAATCTCCCCATACTAGTTAACTCTATTCCCAATTTTATTTGCAACATATTTGCTTTCAAATGGCATTCACTTAAAATTGAATATCATTCTTTTTATGAGAATCTAAACTCGTCACATCAAGTCAGTTTTGATTCCATTAAATATCGGTTTAAATCTCTTCACAATCTTCATTCATATATCGCTTCATTTACAATTCTCGTTTACAATTCACTTCTTGTTAATTAATTAACAAGTTTATAATTTACTATCGAATTCATATATTCGATCATACATTACTGGTTCAAAACCAACTATAATTTATCTTGCCACGTCCTGTAAAATCTAAATAATTTAGTAATCAAATTTGACATAGTCAAATTCCAATTATTTCCTTTTATCAAAACAAAATACATCATTTCATTTTTTAAACGATTTTAAATTTCTTTTTCCAATCTAAATTCCAATCAATTTCAATTATCCTTGATTAGTAAAATACACAATTACATTTATTCGTCAATTCTCTCATACTTATCTTACTTATATTCCATTCGACGATGGATTCGAGATTCAAATCTAAGAGAACATATCGAAGAACAACTTTGGCAAATCCATATTCGAAGACTAGGGATTCCGAAAAAATTTAAATCTAAAAATAAATTTTTATTTCTGCTGCATCAGTTCCAAAATACTAATTTTCAAAATATACCATATTTTTAGAATAATTCTCCTTTCAAAATTTATTTTAAAATTTTTCTTTCTTTTCCATTTTCAGAATTTACATTTCGAAACCTTTTTATTTTCAAAATTCGCTTTTCTATTATCAATCCTACTCATATAAACTCGATAAGCTACGCTTTGAATTAAACCAAAGCTCTGATACCACTTGTAACGTCCCGCCTTTTTGACCGCTTTAAACCAGTAATCAAACCAATTTAAAACATCCAAATTGACAGATCGTTATTTAGCTTACCGAGTTTAAAACACAGAATCAACACAGAAAATACATAATAAATAAATAACAATATTGAACAGAAAATATAGCTTTTTACATATATAACAGAATTTGAATACAAGATTTTTATTTCAATACTGCGGACTATAAGTGTAACACCCCGAATTTTCTGAGAATATTAAAATTAAAAAATTCAAGAACACTTAATTTTTAGAAGAAGAATTAAGTGAAATGGGTTGCGCTATTACGTTCGTCTCAAAATTTTGGTCAAGATAGACATTTGGTTTGCATAAAACGGATACCTTATAAAGAAGTTATTAAGCCTTGAAGTTTGTATGCATATGAGAAAAATATATATATATATATATATTTATAAAAATTAAATAAATAAATATGCAAAAAAAGTTCAAAACAGCGAATCGAGAGGGGGAACAACCGAATCGGCCCATTTTTGAGGTCGACCCGAGCCCCACTGGGTCGACTAGGGCTTGATTCAGGGTGTTTGGCTGTCAACCCGTGGGCCGATTCGCTCTAAGGCAGATGTGGCATCTGATTGGTTCTGATGGTTCAAGGTTAATCTAATGGTCCTAAAACACTCTCTACAACTATATAAGGACCCTAAACCTAAAACCTAATTCTATTATTCACTCTCATCTAAACCTAGCCGTCATCTCTTTCAACTCAAAGGCAAGATAGAAGCTAATTAAAAGTAACGAATCAAATCAAATCTAAATTAAAACAACAATTAGTCTACATCAAAGGTGAGCATTTCAACTTCAGAATACAGATTCCAGAAATCAAGATCGTCTTTTGTTAGTAAGTTTAGTTATCTTTTAGATGTGAGCAAATTTAAGACATGATTTGTAATAAAATGAAAAATAGAATTGTACCAAGCTGTATGATAATGATGATGCTGATTCATGTCCATTTCCTATGATAATTTTGTCATGTATGTCTTGGAATGATTGTGGTTTATTGGACTTATCGTATAGGAATTGATGATGAACCTATTATGATTTGGGGAATGAAACTATCATACCGCATATAAGTTTGATAATCTTTTCATGATATGTTACATGCAAGTTTTTAGGCTAAATAATGTTAGATCCATATGCCTACATGTTTATATCTACAACTTTATGTGTTTAGATCCATGCTAATTAGATCCAAGTCAAGATCTATACATATGTTCATATGATTTAATGCAAATTACATGTTTTATGTTAGATCCAAGTCAAGATCTATATATTAATGTTCATATGCAAGTTACATGTTTTGTGTTAGATCCAAAACTAGATATATATATATATATATATATATATATATGCATGTTTATAAAGTGGATTCATGCAAGTTCATATGATCATTATTGTTAGATCTAGTTCACATCTACATGTTAAAGTTAAACTTAAACATGCTTTGGTAATGTACATGTCATGATTATGACATATGCTAGTTTATAAACCAAGTTATGTTTACATATGCCTAGATCTACATATTAACATGTTTAGGCTTGTGATTATTTAGTCAATTCATATGCAAGTTCATGAGACATGTTATTTAAAATGAATGATGTTCTATGTCAACATTACATGACATATGTTTGGTTGGATTTATATTAGGCAAGTTACCTTCTTTTACCCCTTGTTTATAAATTAGGCTAATTTGCGGGCCTAATTACTTTATGTGATTGATGCGAATGTATAAACGGGGGTAATGTTGGGATGGACATTAAATTATAACATGTTAATGATGTAGGTAGGCCCATAACCATGTAAATGGTTAAGGCCATGAAATGGTATAATTTATATACCATTGGTTATGAACATAACTTAATTTATGAACATAATTAAAATAATGTGACATGAAAACATCTGAAGAAAATTTACATGTATACTTGACATAAATGACAAACATGTAAATTTAGCAAAATATGAATATGCCTAACCCGAGGTTAGACTAAGTTGAGGTGTAAAACTGCCCGGAACCGATCGGCACATCCAGTGACCACAACAATACCTGTCTAATATGGGTGGTTAGTGCATTGAGCCCAAAAAGGAACCAAGGTTAGACCGAGTTGTGGTGTAAAACTTCCCGGAACCGACCGGCACATCCAGTGACCACAGCAATACCTGTCTAATGTGAGTGGTTGGTGCTTTAATAAAGCTAAGTCAAGATTGGTAGGGTTAAGTCAATTAAGGAAACACGTAACCAATTCAACATGTTAACTAAACCAATGAGTGAGGTTAAGTAAATTTAGAACACTTAACCGTTATAACATGTTAATTAGACAAGTGGTAAGGTTAAGTAAATTTAGAACACTTAACCAATTTAACATGTTAACTAGACTAGAAGGTGGGGTTAAGTAAACTTAGAACACTTAGCCGTTATAACAAGATGAATGACTAGGGTTGAGTTAATAGGAAACACTTAACCAGTATAGCATGATGAATGGGTATGGTTAAGTAATAAGAAACACTTAACCAATATAACTTGATTTGTGGTAAGGTTAAGTAAAAACAAGAGGGCAACACTTAACCAATATAACTTGATTTGTGGTAAGGTTAAGTAAAAACAAGAGGGCAACACTTAACCAATATAACTTGATTTGTGGTAGGGTTAAGTTAACACAAGAAGGCAACACTTAACCAAAGTAATATGACACGTAGGTGGGTTAAGTTAATTTAAATTGATTGATGACACTTAACCAATACAACAAGATGAATACGTGGGGTTAAGTTAACAAGAAACACATGACCAATATAACTTGATGAACGAACGGGGTTAAGTTAATAGGAAACACTTAACTGATCCAACATGATAAGTAAGGAGGGTCAAGTTCATAAGGAATACTTAACCAACATGACACGATGAATGAGTGGGTTAAGTTAACATGAGCGGACAACACTTAACTAATATGGCGTAATGTGCGGGAGGGCTAAGTACAAAATAAGTTGGTGGGTAATATTAGTATATATAGGCCCACAAAACTTAACCATTAAATAAACATGCTTGAATCAGTGGAAGGGTTAAGTACATATCGGGTTGGTGGGTAATATTTGTAAATATAAGCCCACAAAACTTAACTATTAAATAAACATGCTTGAATCGATGGGAGGGTTAAGTACATCTCGTGTAGGTGGGTAATATTAGTACATATAGGCCCACAAAACTTAACCGTTTATTAAAAATGCTTGAAGCGATGGGAGGGTTAAGTACATATCGGGTTGGTGGGTAATATTAGTAAATATAGGCCCACAAACTTAACCAATAGGAAACCCTAGTAACGGGGACCCATTTCAGCAGTAACCCACATGGATGTATCACGATACCCTGAACTAGGCAGGGTGGGGCACGATTACTAGGCTGATTATAAGCGGTCAAAGCAGCAGCAGGGGGTACGTCAGTGTAGGTTCCGACGGTTTACGGACGTGCACGTACTCCGGAGTGGGAAAAGCAGGCACTGGGTACCAGTAGTTATACACTGTGCATCTTGAATCGTGTCGGGTCGCTATCATAAGGATTGATACACCTTATGGTGGGACCAGCACAGGGTATCTACAAGCAAGAGAGGGTCGATTGACACAGACTTATGGAACATGAATACAAGTAGGGAGTCGATCGATAGGGTAGTAAGGGTACATCTAACATGTTCATGGCAATTAGGCTGATTGAGGTGGAATCCTCACGATAGATGTACACCTGAAGGCTATCACAATTACGGGGGTTGGGATCATGATTATCATTTTATACAGATTACTAGTTGGGACACTAGTTAGGTGGTGCAGAGATAAATATAGAAATCATATTAACAGAGTAGTAGCGAAGTAGAGAAAAAGTAGAAGCGCATTCAGTTCACCTTGCACTTATCTTCTCTTTAGTTACCTTGTTTTTATGGTATTGTCCTATTTTCGGTTTATTCATGTCATGATCCTTTATCTTGTTTGCATGCTGAAATATCACTGGACTTACCAGACTTATGTCTGACCTAGTTTGTTTTTCGCCTCTTTCCCCCCCCCCCCAGGTAGTCAGGGAGGGAATAGCTCAGCCTAACTTGGACCTCTTCTCTTTCCAAGCTTGAAGATTAGTTGATGTATCGCTTTTGACTCTCTCTTCCACTGCTATGGCTGGTTCATGCTTTATCGGGGAATATCATTGTTTTTATGCTTCTTTTATTCTTGGAAGTTTTTAAATCAAGATAGAAGTTCTATGTATTACATTTAAGTATGATTGAGGAAACTATTGTAAAAGCTTGACTGAATTAAGTTGTTTATAAAATGACTTTATTTTCCGCTGCTTTATTTGTCTGTCTTGTCATTTATCTGCATATTTTACCTATAATGCTCCACCGAAGTTAATGCATTCCCTCTGTGAGTGATCTTAACGGAGGTGGGGTGTTTCACTTGGTATCAGAGCTGAAGGTTACCGGATCAGATAAAAGATTTGAAAATTTATTTTCAAAACGGTTTTAAAAGAAGCATTTTCAAAAGAAAAGTTTTGTTTTAAAGACGTATTCCCCAAAGCCATATGCACTATCTTTTGATCCTCTATTTGAATCCTTGTTTCCTGAGTCTCCAGGGCTCCTGGCTTTCTGGGAGGTAACATCACCGCGGCATGGTTCCGTAGGCTCGACGAGACTAGGACACTTGTCAAAGGGCAAACAAGTGCCCAACTTCCATCTATAGCATAGTAGTTTCACCTGCGGCTAATTTTCTTTCGAGCTTTGTAGGATTCTCTGTGCGATGGAGGCAGCTTTCGAGAGACCTGTCAACAAGTTACAAAAGGATGGCAAAGATGAGAATGAGGGAGTTTGGCTAAGGAGCACAACATAAGGATGAAGAACTCATGGATATGGACTTGGTTCATAAAGGAGGGGAGGAAAGAATAGTAAAACCTAAAACAAGAGGAAGTATCTTTATTTTGGTATAACGGGTCTTATAATTAAGGGCAAGGGCAAGAACAAAAGTTCATGAGACATGTTAGTTAAAATGAATGATGTTCTATGTCAACATTACACGACATATGTTTGGTTGGATTTATATTAGGCACGTTACCTTCTTTTACATCTTGTTTATAAATTAGGCTAATTTGCGGGCCTAATTACTTTATGTGATTGATACGAACGTAAAAGCGGGGGTAATGTTGGGATGGACATTAAATTATAACATGTTAATGATGTAGGTGGGCCCATAACCATGTAAATGGTTAAGGCCATGAAATGGTATAATTTATATACCATTGGTTATGAACATAATTAAAATAATGTGACATGAAAACATCTGAAGAAAATTTACATGTATACTTGACATAAATGACAAACATGTAAATTTAGCAAAAGACGAATATGCCTAACCCGAGGTTAGACTAAGTTGTGGTGTAAAACTACCCGGAACCAACCGGCACATCCAGTGACCACAACAATACATGTCTAATGTGGGTAGTTAGTGCATTGAGCCCAAAAAGGACCCAAGGTTAGACTGAGTTGTGGTGTAACACTGCCCGGAACCGACCGGCACATCCAGTGATCACAACAATACCTGTCTAATATGAGTGGTTGGTGCTTTTATAAAGCTAATTCAAGATTGGTAGGGTTAAGTCAATTAAGGAAACACTAAACCAATTCAACATGTTAACTAAACTTACGGGTGAGGTTAAGTAAATTTAGAGCGCTTAACCGTTATAACATGTTAATTAGATAAGTGGTGAGGTTAAGTAAATTTAGAACACTTAACCAATTTAACATGTTAACTAGGCTAGAAGGTGGGGTTGAGTAAACTTAAAACACTTAGCCATTATAACAAGATGAATGACTAGGGTTGAGTTAATAGGAAACACTTAACCAGTATAGCATGATGAATGGGTAGGGTTAAGTAATAAGAAACACTTAACCAATATAACTTGATTTGTGGTAAGGTGAAGTAAAAACAAGAGGGCAATACTTAACCAATATAACTTGATTTGTGGTAAGGTTAAGTAAAAACAAGAGGGCAACACTTAACCAGTATAACTTGATTTGTGGTAGGGTTAAGTTAACACAAGAAGGCAACACTTAACCAAAGTAATATGACATGTAGGTGGGTTAAGTTAACTTAAATTGATTGATGACACTTAACCAATACAACAAGATGAATACGTGGGGTTAAGTTAACAAGAAACACTTGACCAATATAACTTGATGAACGAACGGGGTTAAGTTAATAGGAAACACTTAACCGATCCAACATGATAAGTAAGGAGGGTCAAGTTCATAAGGAACTCTTAATCAACCTGACACGATGAATGAGTGGGTTAAGTTAACATGAGAGGACAACACTTAACTAATATGGCGTAATGTGCGGGAGGGTTAAGTACATATCGGGTTGGTGGGGAATATTAGTAAATATAGGCCCACAAAACTTAACCATTAAATAAACATGCTTGAATCAGTGGAAGGGTTAAGTACATATCGGGTTGGTGGGTAATATTAGTAAATATAGGCCCACAAAACTTAACTATTAAATAAACATGCTTGAGTCGATGGGAGGGTTAAGTACATCTCGTGTAGTTGGGTAATATTAGTACAAATAGGCCCACAAAACTTAACCGTTTATTAAAAATGCTTGAATCAATGGGAGGGTTAAGTACATATCGGGTTGATAGGTAATATTAGTAAATATAGGCCCACAAACTTAACCAATAGGAAACCCTAGTAACGGGGACCCATTTCAGCAGTAACCCTCATGGACGTATCACGGTACCCTGAACTAGGCAGGGTGGGGCACGATTACTGGGCTGATTATAAGTGGGCAAAGCAGCGGCAAGGAGTACGTCAGTGTAGGTTCCGACGGTTTACGGACGTGCACGTACTCCGGAGTGGGAAAAGCAGGCACTGGGTACCAGTAGTTATACACTGTGCATTTTGAATCGTGTCGGGTCGCTATCATAAGGATTGATACACCTTATGGTGGGCCCAGCACAGGGTATTTACACGCAAGAGAGGGCTGATTGACACAGACACATGGAACATGAATACAAGTAGGGAGCCGATCGATAGGGTAGTAAGGGTACATCTAACATGTTCATGGCAATTAGGCTGATTGAGGTGGAATCCTCACGATAGATGTACACCTGAAGGCTGCCACAATTACGGGGGTTGGGATCACGATTATCATTATATACAGATTACTAGTTGGGACATTAGTTAGGTGGTGCAGAGATAAATATAGATATCAGATTAACAGAGTGGTAGCGAAGCAAAGAAAAAGTAGAAGCGCATTCAGTTCACCTTGCACTTATCTTGTCTTTAGTTACCTTGTTTTTATGGTATTGTCCTATTTTCGATTTATTCATGTCATGATCCTTTATCTTGTTTGCATGCGGAAAGATCACTGGACTTACCAGACTTATGTCTGACCTAGTTTGTTTTTCGACTCTTTTCTTCCGTCCCCCCCTCCAAGTAGTCAGGGAGGGAATAGCTCAGCCTAACTTGGACCTCTTCTCTTTCCAAGCTTGAAGATTAGTTGGTGTATCGCTTTGGACTCTCTCTCTCTCTTCCACTGCTATGGTTGGTTCATGCTTTATCGGGGAATATCATTGTTTTTATGCTTCTTTTGTTCTTGGAAGTTTTTAAACCAAGATAGAAGTTCTATGTATTACATTTAAGTATGATTGAGGAAATTGTTGTAAAAGCTAGACTGAATTAAGTTGTTTATAAAATGACTTTATTTTCCACTGCTTTTTTTGTCTGTCTTGTAATTTATCCGCATCTTTTACCTATAGTGCTCCACCGAAGTTAAGGCATTCCCTCTGTGAGTGATCTTAACGGAGGTGGGGTGTTTTAATAAGACTACAGTTTGAATACAGAAAAATATTTACTGGTATAAAATCTTCAGAGTGCGCGTCTTCAGAATCCCAAGTTTCGTCAATCTTCGAATCCTAAGCTGAAATCTTTAAATTTGTACTTCTCGGGTCTGACCCGAGCATTTCATGCAAAAACATAAAATACTCGAGTCAAGATTAAATCATAGTTCAAGTAAATTAACTTCAATATAAACTGAAAAATATCAATCAATCCTAACATCGATGTCATATGTATACTAAACAGTGTGGTATCTATTCATATCAGTTCTATCTATTTCCAGGGACGAAAAGTATCGGGCGTTTGCGAGTGTATGCGTGTATATAATGTACATGCGTACACCATCTCAACATCCCGAACCGAATATAAACAAACATAGGTGATTCTGGAAGCTTGCATATACACATATGTGTGTGTATATACACACACATATGTATATTGCCTCAGCATCCCAGTTTAACACCTTCACTCCATTCAAGGATAATCAGTTTTCGGTCTCAACATGCCAGGGTAGAAATTTTCATGCTGCGGCCCATTTCTGGGTGTGATAACACAGAAAATTACTGAACTGTATATATATACATGAGTTGTATGGTTCTAATCTGGATGTACATGTACACTTCAAGTTAAGTACAAACATGCAATGACTAAGGCAAAAAACTATCAAAAATAAAACTAGAAATTGCATGGGGTTTATGCAGGAACTTGTATAGGGATTTAAAAGCATGTAAACTATGATTTTGGAGTTTACTTCCATACCTTTTAATAGTCTCAACATAAAAGAATTCATATGCGTTCTGTAAAAATGAAGTTGAAACATGAACTGCAATAATAAGCAGCTCAAACACACGAAATTCTTGATAAGCAGGAAATACAAGGTCAAGACAATGAAGCAAATGCAGTGACATTTTCATGTATGATTAGATAGTCTAGTATTAATTAGCACATAAAGATTCCACCCTAAAATATTCAAGCTTACACATAAGCATATATGCATATACACATAAATCTGGTGCAAGGACACCCATCATATAACTTAAACATTTTTAGCTTGTTGAGTGCAGATATTTTTACATAACACCCCTGTCCCTTTTAACCATACATATGAACCAAGTAAACCAATTATCCCCATCAGACAACAAGTGTGTGTATTTCAGTTATTAAACCAAACACCAAGATTTCCAGAAGTAAGTGTACCCAACCTTGTTTATCCACCAAACTACAGGGTGATGCTAATATATACAAAAAAAAAACGAAACCATATGATGTGGTTTTGATTTGCAAAAATAGGTTTAATAAGGTGGAGATATCTATTCCAGTGTATATTTATACATTTAGGCTTACTAAGAAATTAAATGAACACACACATGGGTTATACCCTTACCTATCAAACATATATGAAGCCAAGATTCTTTTACAGGCAAAATGATAAGCAACCAAATGTTGAAAATAAAAAATATATAAGTGGGTATATTTATTACCATGCCATAAGTAGTGAACCAAAAACTGTATCACACTAAATATGATAGCACAACTTTAATAAGAACGGGCTAACAGTACTAGGTTTTTTCTTTGCATTGAGGCGGTTAGTGTTGTTGAATAAGTACCTCTCAAACAAATTCATATATGACCAAGATTTAATTTAGGCATTCTAAAATCAGTGAAGAAAATCATATGGGAATAACATATACCGCTACATTGTACAGATTCGAGCAGTTCATATATAGAGAGTACCAATATCATGATTCAAGAGTATTTTTTTAAATGATAAAAGCATGTAAAAAAAAGTCTGTTGTAATTCAATACTAACCAAAGCAGAGTTTACCTGAATTTGAAGCTGATGTTGCAAAATGAAATGAAAATAGAAATCAATTTGCAGGTAGGCAGTACATTTTTGATATCACAATTGCCTATGACTTGGCAATGAGAGTTGCCTACAAATACCTCTCACAAATTGCAATCTCAGGTTACTGATGTGTTATAAGGTTTTCCAGTAGCTTACTATTGCCATGATGTTTAACAAAAATGTATTAACACTAGTAAACAATTAACACCCAATACATGACAGAAAATTTTGTGATCGATCCCGTGCCCTTGTTTTATTTCTTACCTAAACTACCTTGTTTTGAAATAACCCATATTGATGTATTATAGCTTTGTAGTTATAAAACTATCCATTGGGTCTGCTAAACGATTTCAGTATATAATTCGAACACATAATACATTCTAACTATAAGTTAATACACATACATATATACTCAATCATGTTACATAAGCACACAGATTGGATTTAACATGGTGAAATAGGAGCAGTATTGCGACCAATTTCCAGTGATAAAATGTTGAATACAATCAGAGAACACTAACACATAATTGACTCAAATCAAGCACAATCAAACCAGATCATTCAGTTTAATACTAAAGTTAAAATCTTGAACCTAGTAAATCGTGAGTTTTAAACTAAACTCATCTTGAATCAGCAGCTCAAAGGAGCAGGCGATAGGGCTTGATGAAGAACATAAAAACTGGAAGTGGCGCACTGTGAAGGAGGCCCCAGCGATATGAAGGTGAGCCTGGAGGCACAGCGTTGAGCGTTGATGGCTCACGGTCGGTCTGCTATGGCGACCTAGATGGATACTAAAAGCTGTGACTTTGGAGTGATCTGCTATTCCTTGGCGTCGCTCGAACTGTGGTGACACGATCAGTAGAAATAATTTGGGAAAAATGAATTTAGGAGTGGAGGAACGATGGAGAAAAACCGAAGTAGCAAAAATCGATTTGATTTAGGGCTTTATCTTTGTCGGCTTTTAAATTTAGAATGGAAGAACGATTTGTTCTCAAGAATTTTAGGGAAAGATTGGGTTTTTACTGAATGAAATTGGGGACAACGTGAGTGTGATTTATAGGAGCAAACTACGGATAAGAATAATGTAATGTCACATAGGTTTAGGGGGGCTGCGACGATCAGATGTAGATGTAAATTTTTACTGAGGAAGGTAATATTTATTTATACATTAAAAAATTAAATCTTACTGTGAACTAACGTTTAAAGGCGTAACGCTCTAAATCTGTACCGCAAACAGTCTCCAAATGCGACAAAAATTATGCGAACCTCTTTGTCTCCGCATTCTAAACCCATTTAAATTATTCTGGTTGTACCTCGACTCGGTTTTTATACGACATTGTTTTATTTTTAATTTATTTATCGGTCCACTAATTTTATTTTATTCTGTTCTACAACAACTCCATTTGTTAAATTCAATTTCTTTATACCCACAAATACACCAATATCCAAGCAAATTTTCCACATATTTCGACAAATAAAATTTCTAATTTATGTAACGTTAAAAATGTTTATTTTTAAATTCAACCGTTTATATTTTCCAACCGCATTCCAAATCTAATTCAAATATCCCACTTAAGTTCAATTCGATATTCAACAATAAATATTTGATCCTCAACTGACCATGATAAATTAAATATTCAATTCATATACAAAATCATATATTCGATTTTAAATTTATAACCCTAATATCAATACAAAATCGATCATTCATCGTTAAATCTTTTATTAATCAGATATTCAGTTGTCAAAATTTCTGGGACGTTACAGTTAGCATTATAAAAATACCATTTTTGTTGTATAAAATGTTAGCGTTATAAAAATACCAATTTTGTTGTATAAAATGTTAGCATTATAAAAATATCACTTTTATCTATTTTGTTGAATTAGGAATGTTAAATATAAAATTGTCATTTTATATGATTTGTTGAATTAGAATTGTGACAAAAACAAAAACACTTTTATTTGTTTTGTTGAATTAGAATTGTCGACAAAAACAAAAATATCACTTTTTATTTGTTTTGTTGAATTAGAGTTGACAAAATAAAAATGTCACTTGGTTAGATCAGGTTATGTTAAATAAAATTGTCATTTATGTAGAATTTGTTCATGATAAATAAAAATGTCACTTATGTTGAAAACATATTCTATAAATAAATATGTCATGTTATGTTGAAAAAATATTTTATAAATAAATATGTAATTTACATGGAAAACATATTTTGTAAATGGAATATGTCATTTAGTTGTAATCATACTTTATAAATGAAATACATCATTTAGTTAAAAACATATTTTGTAAATGAAATATGTCATTTAGTTGTAATCATACTTTATAAATGAAATATGTCATTTAGTTAGAATCATATTTTGTAAATGAAATATGTCATTTAGTTGTAATCATACTTTATAAATGAAATATGTCATTTAGTTATATTCATATTTGTAAATAAAATATGTCATTTAGTTAGAGACATGTTATGTTAGATAAAAATATCATTTTTGTTAGAAAATGTTATTTTATATAAAAATGTCATGTTAGGATTAAATTGTCAATTTAGTTAAAATTGTCATTTTAGATAAAAATGTCATGTTAGGATTAAATTGTTAATTTAGTTAAAATTATCATTCTAGGTAAAAATGTCATGTTCGAATAAATTATCATTTTAGATAAGAATGTCATGTTAGAAGAAAATGTCATTTATTTAGAATAATGATTTGTCAAATGAATATGTCATTTGTTTAGGATAATGCTTTGTGAAATAAAATGTCATCATGGTAGACAAGGAAAAAAATAATTCCTTATCAAAATATATGTTTTGTTGGAATTAAATTATAAATATTTATTTATAATTTAAACAGTGGAAATTGGTTAAATTTATTAACTAATGATGTATGTGTATAAACTATTGTTGTTTGAAAAACCCACACGGGTATTGGGATGATATTTGACATACACCAGTCCCAATATTTAATTAATTGTCAATCGGTGTATTGACAGTCTGTGATGAGCGTTATTTATGTATGTTAATGCTCACACAGTTGTAAAACTTCACTCTGGATGTAAATGTATTGTTGAATGCTTATTTATCAATATTGTTATATACATGCGATGTATGAAATCCACATAACTGAAATTATATGGTAATTGATTGAGTCGCATTCCGATTTAGAATGTTTTAAATAAAGAATATTCAAAAATAAAGAATCCTTCAAATAAAGAATATTTTAAAATAACGAATAGTTTAAAATAATATTCAGTGAAGAATAAAATAATGATTTTTGATGTCCATTTCTGGATGGACACAAAAATATAAAAATACGAAGCTGAGTTAAGTAGCAAAGGCCATTTTAACTCGAATGGGTTTATCGATCGATTTTATTTCTATTTATAATGAATATCAAAAAGTAGTGATTTTAAAATCTAATATTTTGAAAATATTAATATTTTAATATGATATAAAGATATAGAATATTCAATTTTGATTTAAAACTGAAAATGAAGTTAAAATCGTTTTAAAACGAATTCATAAATATTTTATAAATACGTTTTAAAAGGAAATCGACGATATATATATATAATATATATATATATTTATTTATTTAGTGATCTGAATAGAACGCGCCGAGCAGCGACCGTTCGCGAATTTTGACCATTAACTTCAAATTGATGGAACGGGTGATCCGACAGTCGGATTCTCCTAAAACTGGAACAGTTGGGTTCGTATCGAAAAGAGCATTCCAATGAATATAAGAGTTTTGAAATTTAACGATTGGATTTGGAATTATGTCTAAATCAAATTTGAAAAAGGTCGCTATGGATGCAGTTCGGTGGCCGTTATTGGAAACCGACTGTACGGGCCTGAATAAAATTATTAAAAATATGTAAAAATTATGTAAAATCATAATTAATGATTTGGAAAGATTTTGGATGAAAAATTCCATATTTGAAAAGATAAAAAAATATTTTTATCGAAATGAACTGGTTATTAACTAGAATAAATCATTAAATTAAGATTTAATGAAGTTTCCAATTAATTAATATTTAATTGGAATTAAATAAATAAATTGGATTTTGGGTTGTCGTGAACGGTGTCTTAAATAACACTGTTCTTAAACCCAGTTGAGAATAAATCTTTTGTTTAAGATTTAATGAAGTTTTCCCATGAATTAATATTTAGTTGGAATTGAATAAAAGAATTAAATTTTGGGTTGTCGTGAATGGTGTCTTCAATAACACTGTTCTTAAACCCAGTCGAGAACAAACCTTTTAACTAAGATTATCAGAGTTTTCGATTATATTTAGTAATTGAAATAAAATGAAATGTGAATTGGGTTTATTGTGAACTGTGTTTTTAGTGACATTTGTTCTTTAACTCGATTTACAGTGAAAATATAATTCAGAAACTATAAATCTTTTATTAAGATTTAAATGGAAAATTTCCAATGTAAAGTTTTCCAATTTAATATATTAAATTGGAATTGAATGGAATTCGATTTAATAATAATTGAGATGAGATTCTGTAAAAGAAGACCGTTACTATATATGGAATTCAAAAGGCTTTGCCGTTATTCCATTTATATTATTAGTCTGATACGGAAATTTATATCGATTATGTATTGATTGGATTTCTATGAAATTCCATATTTAATGGAAGATGATTTTGGGTTTATCGTGAACAATGTTTTTAAATGACATTAATACTTTAACCCAGTTAAGGCAAGATTGATTTCTTAAATTTGAATAATCATTAAGTAATGATTTTTGATTTTAAAACCAAATTGGAGTTTTAATGAATCATTAAAAATAAGATTAAAGAATAAATTTAAAGAATTTATCTTTGACAATATTAATGGGAACCTTTCCCTAATAATGTGAATATTTTATTAAAAGAATATTATGGGTTGGAATGTGGCGTATGATGTGTTTTTTATAGCACTAGATTTTTGATTATAAAATATGCGAGTTATTCAGAAAGGCTGGGTTTAACCCATTCTAAATAATTACTACGACGATTAAAAGTCAAAGATGAAGACGGTGGTTGAAGACCGACGATCTTCACATCGAATGGATGACTACTGATGCCCTGGACTGATTTGCTCCTAGGAAAGGGTTAAAGTGGTAGTTGTCTAGACGTACCTGTTGATTTTCCTGATATGTGTAACGACCCGAATTTCGCCCGGACCCGATCGATCGCAAAATCAACTAAGACCGTTCAAAATCCGAATACGTTAACTTTGGGAATACAACATCATCAGAACAATAACACCAGACTTTTATAAACATCATAATAATGTTACATCAGAGTACAGAATATCAGAGTACATTGAATAAAATTACAGCGGAAGATAAATTTCAATAAGTTAAATACAATAAACAGCGGAAATAAAATAACTAAGGCAGCGAAAGACAATTATGCTCTGGACACAGCTTTAGGCTTCGATCCAAAATCCTGCTCAAGAGATAAATATCTGCAAAAAGCTACTCGACTTACCGTGTGGAAAAGAGGGCACCCGAGTTTGCAAAGTGAAACAAACTACAAGTTAGTCATGGGACTGGTGTGAGAATTCTTAACTAATTTAACTAATAGTAATAAGGCAATTCCAAGGACCACACAGCTAACGCGGAACGGGTTTTATTCCAATAGATTGCCGGTGCATACATTAAAGTAAATCGTTAAACAACGCAATGCTTTTTAGAAAAATGAAACCATTAGAAGACCCAAGTCCCATCACATAATGCAACGCAAACCGGAGGATAGAGTTTTACCTTATAATGGTCAAAAATGCTTGGTACGATAAAACGGATTTGATATTATTGTTAGTGTATATATGTTTCAAAAACATTTCAATCGTAATGTATCAATCATAGACGGCATAGTACCCCATCCTACTATGTCTCCATACTAGTTCTACAATCAAAACCGCATGAGGTCGTATTGGAAATTGGGTTTCCATCATGAGTCAAGGCTAGGGAGGAGCTCCTTACCGATTCGAGACACTCTAGCTAATGTCTCAGGATCTCCCGCAGTGAACCCTTGGAAAGCTGCAGGGCCGGCCTGCACATACGACTTTGCGGATTGGCAATTTCTGAACACACGTTTCCCGGTCCTATAGGACCTAATATCTGAGGCGCCTCATTCCATCATCCACATAAGTAAAATGTCGAGCCGTGTAAAACCCAAACACCACTTCTAGCTAGAAAGAAACGTGTTGCTCTCCCTACGTTCCCTTCTCCCGTTTTAGACTCCAACCGGGTTGTGAGGCTCGTGAAGTTACGTAATACACAAAGCTATGCTTATTCAAGCTATGCTTTGATCGTCACCACAAGGTTCTGCTTTTCAACAAGAAACCTTGATCATTGCATCTTGGTATGCCACACTGTCAATCCATATCATACTATTAATCCTTTGCCAAAATATACAAAAGGGTGTTAAGCAAGAGAATAAATTCTCCACCACCAATCATTCATACATTCGGCAGAAAATCAATAAATACAATATAAAGGAGTACAATGTCGGACACACATTCCATTTATAAGCCCGTTCTGGGTCTGAACTAAACTATATCTGATAGATCTCCAAGTACGTTTGGACAACTACCACCGAAACCCTTTTCAAGGTAGCAAATCAATCGAGGGCATCAGTAGCCGTCATCCATTCGATGTCAAAGATTACCGGTCTTCAATCACCGTCTTCAACTCTTTGACTTAGGTCGACGTATAATCATTTGAAATGAGATTGAACTCGAACTTTTCAAATGATCCTCGCATATATATTTTTTAAAATCATTTCATATCGTTATTAGTATTTAATAACGATCTATCGCTATTTTTATTTATATAAAAATAGTTAAATTTAATTTAGCGATGCTTCGGGTCAATGGGCGACCCTGGCGCTGTTATTACTCAAATTTGTTTTACACGTTCCTCTAAATCTAACCGTTGGATTTTAACATAATTCATATCATTGGAAAGATCTTCCCAAGGCGAACCTAACGGTTTCAGTTTTGGGAAAATCCGACGGTTGGATATTTTGGTATAATCAATTAAAGACACGATTCCAAGACGCGAACTACCACGCTCGGTTCCTTTGATTTTAATTTATATATATATATATATATATATATATATAATTATATATAATTCCGTCATCCATTCCATTCACTATATTTTGCTAACATCGAATATCCCTATTTGTATATATAATGTCGACGTATAACATGACACACAATAATGCTTATTTTTATTTACATACACATCCTAAACATAACAATGTATATTTTCTTTTATCATTCAAATTACACAAAATGTATATTTGGTTTCATTATTCTTTCTAATGAAAAACCATTCATTAAAATATAAATTTCTAATCCTTTTATTTACATTGAAAAATGTAATTTTCTATTCCTATTTTATTTACATTGAGAAACGTAAACTTTTATTTCATTTTCTATTTACATGGGAAAATGTAAATTTCCATATTTCTCTAATTACATATAAAAATGTAACTTACTATTTTTCTTCTATTTACATTGAAAAATGTAACTTCTTTTTACTGTCTCTAAAATGACGATAAAAAAATATAATATTTATTCTATTCTTTTATCGCATCTAAAGTGACGATAAAAATATACATTTCATTTCTACTCTTTTTATGGCATCTAAAATGACGATAAAAATATACATTTTAGTTCTATTATTTTTATCGCATCTAAAATGACGATAAAAATATACATTTTAATTCTATTATTTTTATCGCATTAAAATTGTAAAGTTTTATTTTTAATATAATCTGCATTAAAAATGGGACTTTTCCTTTTTAATCTAATTTACGTAAAAAGAATGTAAATAATTTTGCAATGTCAAAATCTAATCTTTTCATTACATAAAAATGTAATTTTCTTACTTTAAATCTTAATTACATGAAAATGTAATTTTCTTAGTTTAAATCTTAATTACATAAAAATATAAACTTTATCTTCTTTAACTTAATTACATAAAAATGTAATTTTTCTCCTTTATCTTAATTTACATGATAAATGTAAATTTTTCACTTTTAATCTAATTCACATGGAAATTGACTTAATTACATAAAAACATAATTTTTATGTTCTTTAACTCAATTACATAAAAATGTAATTTTCTTCTAATTCTTATTTACATTAAGAAAAATGTAACTTTTTTAATTCTTATTTACATTAACAAAATGTAAAACTTTTCTAATTCTTTAAATTCTACTTCTTATTTACATTAAAATGTAAATTTTCTCTTTAATTCTATTTGCATGAAAATGTCAATTAATCCTTTAATCTTAATTACCTGAAAATGAATTTTTCTTACTTTTAAATCATTTTTTTTATCTATAACTAAATTGCAAATAAAGATGTACTTTATACCTTCATGTTTTTATTTGCAACTAATTTGCAAATAAAAATGTACTTCTTTTTCTATGGTTTTTATTTGCATATAAAAAGGAAAATAAAAATGTACTTCTTTTTCTATGGTTTTTATTTGCATATAGAAAGGCAAATAAAAATGTACTTCTTTTTCTATGGTTTTTATTTGCATATAGAAAGGCAAATAAAAATGTACTTCTTTTTCTATGGTTTTTATTTGCATATAGAAAGGCAAATAAAAATGTCAATCTTTTTATATGGTTTTTATTTGCATATAAAAGGCAAATAAAAATGTCAACTTTTTATAATCATGTTTTTATTTACATCAAAAATGTAAATAAAGTATTCTTTCTCTTTACAAGTTTTATTTACACTAAATGTAAATAAATGTATTCTTTTTCTTTTTCATGTTTATTTACACTAAATGTAGATAAATGTATTCTTTTTCTTTATATGTTTATTTACACTAAATGTAAATAAAGTTTTCTTTTTCTATATATGTTTATTTACACTACATGTGAATAGAGTTTTCTTTTTCTATGTATTTTTATTTACACTACATGTAAATAAAGTTTTCTTTTTCTATATATTTTTATTTACACAACATGTAAATAAAGTTTTCTTTTTCTATATATGTACACAAAATGTAGATAAAGTTTTCACTATAAATATGTTCCTTTTATTTACATAGAAAATGCAAATAACGTTTTCACTACAAATATGTTCATTTTATTTACATAGAAAATGGAAATAAAGTTTTCACTACAAATATGTTCATTTTATTTACATAGAAAATGCAAATAAAGTTTTCACTACAAATATGTTCATTTTATTTACATAGAAAATGCAAATAAAGTTTTCACTACAAATATGTTCATTTGATTTACATAGAAAATGCAAATAAAATTTTCACTACAAATATGTTCATTTTATTTACATAGAAAATGCAAATAAAGTTTTCACTACAAATATGTTCATTTTATTTACATAGAAAATGCAAATAAAGTTTTCACTACAAATATGTTCATAAGTTTCGTTCTTTTTATTTACACAAATAAATGTAAATAAAGGTGTTCACATATTTTGTTTCCTATTTCTACACATACGGTAAAAATAATCTTAATTTCATATTTCAACTATGACGCCAAAATATGTTTATTATTCTAATTTCATGAATACGCTAAAAATAAGATAATTTTTCTATTTTCACAACCGCGCTAAAAATATGGTAATTTTCTTACTTTCATGAACGCTCTAAAAATAAGATAACACATAAATCTGGTGTCAAGTTTTCATGTATCGCATCTAATAACAACATATAATTTGGTGTCAAGTTTTCATGTCAACGCATCTAATAACAACATATAATTTGGTGTCAAGTTTTCATGTATCGGAATATAAGATCCAAACTTTATTTTATTTATGAATCAAAATTTAAAAGATTCAAACTTTATTTTATTTATAAAAAACAAAGATGAGAACTTGTATGAAGATTACATCAAAATTTATGGATCTAAACGAACATGGCTATCTCAAACATCACAAGGCATTACAGAACCACAAAATCCAAAACACAAAGCGTAGCAGATGAGATTATAAACATGTATTCATGAATCTAATTCAACGATAATTAATTAACTGATTAATTAATTTTCTTAAAAACAGAAATCTCACCGAGCTTTTAATCAGAATAAATCAGATCTGGAATTTGTTCAAAATTTGATCTGCCCCGTTTCAGATCTTGTCTGTTCCATAGCGTAAATCTTGTTTTTGCGATTCTAACGCACCTGAGATCATTTGATTTCGGTTTCACATGAAGAAGTTATGATCCCATTTATATTAATTATAAAATTAGATTAATTAAATTATAACTAAAATTTAATCAACCTTTTAAAACGCAAAACAAACGTTGCCCTCTCTCTTTAATTCTCTGCACACCGTCATCTTCAGCTGAACCCATCGGCCGATTTCGAAAGCCACCTGCGCACGTTCATCACCGCCATTTGCTAGTGGTCCGAAGGTTCTCCCACGTTGCCCTAGCCACCAGCCACCACCGCCGGTGACAGCGTCGAGCGTGACCCCTCCTTATGCTTGAAATCCAGTTCACACGCAAGTCCCTTGAGAGATGACTTTCGACGATTTACTTAATTATAACAAATCATGGCTGTTGAATACAAAGATCACAGGACGCTCTTCGATTTGGTATATGGAACTCTCGAATCATTGAGGAATTTTATTTAGAGGATAAGGATTTATTGGAGGAAGAAGAAAAATATAATATAAAGCACAATGAGAGTAAAACATATTAATGAGTAAGAAAAGAAAGTCTTTAAATTGATGAATTAAATTTGGCATAGATTATGTAGCCAATAAATGCAAAAATGAATTCAAAAAAAGGTTTCATTGTTTCCTAATGCACTAAAGAATATGAAACGACCCGAACTTCCCCGGTCTCCGAAGAGAAGAGAAAGAACGAATTACTTTGAGGACAAGACAAATCAGAACCCAAACAGAAGAACATTTCATTGTATATTTGTAACGACAAGGAATTCCGCTCGATCCGAATCAGTCGCTAAACCGACCAAGACCGTTCGAAACGCCTGATTGTTTGAGAACTCGACAAAATAGAACGCAGACAGAAGAACATTTCATTGTTAATTACAATAATTCATCAGATTACAAGAATATACAGAGTATAAACAAATAATATACAGTGGAAAAATATCAGAGATTACAATACATTACATAGCAGCGGAAAATAATACAAAATACAACTGAAGAAGATACACGGATACAAAGCTTTCCGGATATCGTTCCAGCTGTAAACCAGGTTCCTGTGAATATAAATCTGCAAAACCAAAACTACTAGTTGCCCGTGTCAAAATAAGGGCACCCAGAGTTTAGGTTAAAACAATAAACTCCAGGTCAGTCATGGGACTGGTGTGAGAACTAAAACAGTTATTAATCTTTATTATAAAGTTAGGTAAATCAAGGGACCACGCCGTGTAACACGGAATGGGTTTCCTCCCAAGAATACCAGTGCATAAAACGAATAGCGCAATGCTAAATTAAGAAAAATGAAGCTATTATAAGACCCAGGTCCCATCACACAATGCAACGCAAGCCGGAGGATAGGGTTTTTACCTTATAATAGCCAAGAATGCTTGATACGTTGAAAACAAATCATTTATTATTACTATAAGTGTATAGTGTATAAAACAACTTCAAATCATAAGTATCAATCATAGACGGCATAAGCGCCCCATCCCACTATGTCGCCATACTAGGCTCTACAAATAAAACCACAAAGTCACATATTGGAAATTGGATTTCCTTCTATGAACCGAGGCAAGGGATCGTCCTCTACCGATTCGAGACTGTCTAGCCCGAGTCTTAGGGACAGAACGCATCGACCCTTGTAGCGACAGGGCCGATCCACCGATGTGGATTAGACGAAAACCTGAACACTACGTCTCCCCGCCCTATGGGGCGTAAATGAGCCAACGAATGACTCCATCGTTTCGAGAACGACCGATATATCCGAGGCGCCTCACAACAGCAACAACCACATAAGTCAAACTCGTCAGGGCGTGTAAAACCACTGACGCCACTTCTAGCTAGAAAGAGACGCATGCCCTCCCCGAGGTCCTCTCCCGTTTTTGGTTCACAACCGGGGTGTGAGGCTCGCGAATCAATGCTACACAAAGCTACGCCACAAAGGCTGTGATTTGATCATCAACCACAAGACTCTGCTTTTCAACAGAAGCCTTGATCAATTGCCACTTAGGCATGCCACACAGGCAATTAACTCCATGCGTTTGATATCCATCAATATATAACCCCTGAGCTTGTACGTCTCAGAGAAGGGCGTTAAGCAAGAGAATAAATTCTCCGCCGCCAAACAGATATATATTTAATAGAAATCAATCACACAGACTAAAATCCAATGTCAGACACACAGTCCATTTACAAGTTTGTTCTGGGTCTGAACGAAACCGGAGGCACCTAGTACCCCGCATATCCATCGATCTCCAAGTACGTCTGGACGATCACTAACTGATTCCCTCCTCTTGGGTGTACGGCCCAATCAAGATCATTAGTAATTATCCCAACGATGTTGAAGACCTCCGGTCTTCGACCACCGTCTTCATCCTCGACACCACGTCGAATCAGTTATTCATAATGGGATAAACCCGGTCTTTCTGAATAACTCGCGTATATAATAAACAAGTGTTACACAAACACAACATACGCCTCATTCCAATTTAGAATATTCTTTTATTCCAATATCCTTATACTTTGGGAAAGGTTCCCATTAATTTTATCAAAGATAAATTCTTTAAATTTATTCTTTAATCTTCTTTGAATATCAATTCAAACTAGTCGGGATTAGCGAATCACACCGAAGTAATGATTTATTTTATTTCCCAATCCCAACCTATTCATCCCATGAAGTAAAACTGGTAATACTTCATATCTAACACCACGGTGTTATCGGTAAATTCAATTACCATTTCACTTTCAAATCTAATTAAAGATTTAACTATCGCCTGGAGTAAAACTGGTGATACTCCATTCTCGACCATTTCAATCTAATTAAAGATTCATTAAAACTTCACTTAGTTTTAATCTTTAACTGGGTTAAAGAATCAGTGTCATTTAAAACACGGTTCACGATAAACCCAAAATCACATTCCATTAATTATCGGGTTAAAGAACAAGTGTTATTTAAAACACTGTTCACGATAAACCCAAAAATCAATACCAATTCAATTCCAATTAAATATTATTTAATTGGTACACTTCATTAAATCTAAATAAAAAGATTTAATCTTTTTCTCAACTGGGTTTAAGAACAGTGTTAATGAAGATACCATTCACGGCAAACCCAAATCACATTTGATATTAAGTACAAGGCTCTGAATAGAAAATATATCGGCTTATATTCAATATCAAATTCTACGACCAACAAATATCGTATTGGAAATAACGATATATATATATATATATATCTTTCAAATTTCCATAACAACATCTGTATAATCACGAAACCCAACATCGAACTATTCCGAAGATGATTTCGATTCAAATCCCTTCCAATTCAATCATTGGAAATCCTGGTTATTTTCAAAACCATTTCAAATCTAATTTATTTATTTTAAAAATAAACAAATTATTATTCTAGTTCAAAACTAGTTCATTTCGATAAAAATCTATTTTTATCCTTTCAAATATGGAGATTTTCATCCCAATTCTTCACAAATCATTTCTTATGATTTTACACAAATTATTACTATTTTTAATAATTTTATCAAGGCCCGTACAGTCGATTTCCATCAACGGCCATCGAACTGCACTTACAGCGACCTTTTCCAAATTTGATTTGGACATAATTCCAAATCCAACCGTTAGATTTCAAATTTCTAATATTCGTTAGAAAGTTCTTTTCAATACGAACCCAACGGTTCCGGTTTTAGGAGAATCTGACGGTCGGATCTCCCGCAATATCCATTCGAAGTCAATGGCCGAAATTCGCGAACTTTCGCGGCGCGGCGCGTTCTATTCAGGCCATTATATATATATAATATATATATATATATATATTATATATATTTCGTCGATTTCCTTTCAAAACGAATTTTAAAAATCGTTTTAAATTCGTTTCAAGACAGCTTCAACTTCATATTCAATTTTAAATCAAAATTGAATTTTTCCTTATAAATTCCTTTCAAATTCATTTCAAATTGATTTCTAATTCAATTTGATTTCTAATTCAATTTCAGTTCGTTTTCAATTCAATTCAATTTCAATTCGAATTCATTTATATTCAATTTCAATTCGAATTCATTTCTATTTAATTTCAATTCGAATTTCAATTATTTTCAAAATATCATATTTTGAAATCACTTTCGATATTCATTATAAAATCGATATAAATATCGTTCACGTCTAAATGGCGTCAGTCTAATCAACATGGCTTCATATATTTCTATTTCAAATATTCTATTTCAAATATTTCTTTTCAAAACTGGAATGAGGCCCAATCAATTACCATAGATTTTACTTCTATGGATTTTCATACAACGCATGTATACATCGACAATGACAAATAATCAACCATCATCCAAAGTGCATTCTACACTGTATAAGCATCAAATATAAATATTTAACGCTTATAACAGTCTGTCAATCAATCGATCGACATACAACTAATTATTGGGATTAGTGTATGTCATATATCACCCCAATACCCGTGTGGGGTTTTCAAACAATCAAACACAGATTTTATTTGTGCAGTTGGGCGATGTGTAAAATTTATCGTCCCAATCAATATCAGTCAAATCAGTGTATATAAACAAATCGTCAATTTGTTTATAAATATTCATTTCATATACACGTTAAAAATTATATTTTTAACTATAAAATATTTTCCACTATAAAATATTTTATTTCATTTCACATCACATCACACAATCAACTACACATCAAAATCAAACAAACAAGCATACAAGCCGTCCATGGTCTGTGGACGACGGGTGTCGGGTGCTACTAAACACCGTCTGCATCCTAGTATATATTTTAACTAGAAAATTAAATTAAAGGTGAGGAGTTCTCACAGAGGATTCCACTCCGCCGTGCTTTGCTTTTGAACTGCTGAACCGTCTGGATCGGTTTGAAATTCCAATGCAGTTCTTTTCACGCTGTTCAAATAAAAATTATATTTTTATCCTTCATCCAATAAATAAAAATTCTATTTTATTTCATATATTTTCACAATGCTTATTTATACACAAAAATTATATTTTTATATTTCTATTTCATATATAAAGATCGAATTTTTATTTCATCGCTATAAAAATCACATTTTTATTTCAACATAGATATAATAAAAATCAGATTTTTATTTCGTTACATATATAAAAATCAAATTTTTACTATCTATATAATATAAAAATCCTATTTTTATTATCGCCACTATATAAAAATCATATCTTTATAGTTTCTATAAATTAAAAATCGAATTTTTATTCCTCCTAAAATATAAAAATCATATTTTTAACTTCTTACTACGATAAAAATTATATTTTTAACTTCTTACTATGATAAAAATTATATTTTTAACTTCTTACTTTGATAAAAATTATATTTTTAACTTCTCACTATGATAAAAAAAATATTTTTAACTTCTCTATAATATAAAAATCATATTTTTATATTCTAACCACATCTTTTTACTGATAAAAATCAAACCTTTTCCGTTAAAATAATAATAATCTTTTTGTGTAAAATCCCTTAACAAATTAAAAACCAAACCTTAACAAATTTAACAGATTAAAAATCAAATCTTTTATATACGCTACTACATGATAATAAAACTGATTTTGTAATTTCTATTATATATTAAAAACTGATTTTATTTAATTACCGAAATTCATTTAAACTAAATAAATAAGTAAAAGCTCACCATTGAACGTTCGGAGGAGGTTGAAGCTCGCCGGAGACGTAGCAAGAGGCGGCGGCGCCTCTGTCCAACGGGGAGGCAGTGGGATGGTGTTTGGCGCGCATTTGAATGGAGTTTTGGGGGTTTCTCGTCGGAGAAGTGAAGAGAGAGGGGGTTGGGGTCGGAGGGGGTGTTTCAGGCGATAGGAGGCGGCAATCGGGGATGGACGTTGGCAACGTTGCGATGTGACGGGGGGAAGGGTTTCAGCGGAGAAAGAAGAGGAGAGAGAGAGGAGTGCGGAGGTGCTCCTCCGTCGTGGAGCGGCGGTCGGGGCGTGGAGGTGGCGGCGAGGCGTCGGCGGCCTCCTTGGGTTGTGCGATTAGTTCCTAGGGTTTTTTTTATTTCCTTCAGATCGAGAGAAAAAGAACTGAGGGAGGGAGAGGGTGGTAAGGGGAAAAAGGTTATAATATATTATATTAATTTTTTTTTTAAAAAAGTAACTTTTAAATTCGAACTCAAAATCAAGCCCGCCGACCGTCATCCATAGCTAATTACCCCTATTCCGAACACAATGGGATATGTATCATAAGCTGAATCAATCGTTTCGATTAGTTTTCATCAAAATCAAAATATAACTCTATATATTGAATTTGAACGCACATTTCAATTTACCGGGGGCACATACTAACTCGAAATATTCTAGAAAAATTATTTTTAGCTTCGTATTGACGATACGGTCCTAACAAAACTAATTTCGTCAAATTCTGAGACCGCTTGAAAAATGGCCATTTTCCAGTCGATTAAAATCAACTGAAACTGGTCAAACGCGTTTTCCTTTGCCACGCTCACATACTAATTTGAAAAATTACGAAATTTGAAACTAAGCAATAACTTGACATCACGGATCCAACAAAAGTGGTTTCGTCAAAATCCGAGGTCGTTTGCAAAATGGCTATTTTTAGGGGCCCAAATTCCATAGCGACTATTCTGAATTTTCAACTGGACATATCTTTTGATTCCCGCTATGAAATTTTGATTTTTCGGATTCGTTGGAAAGATATTCTCAATTAAATTCAAATATTTTTGGTTTCGCTAAAATCCGGTTTATTTTGCACCCGGTACATTCTTTTGAATTTTGAAATCGAATTATCGAACTACCGTGCCCTTTCAGGCTCGTTATATAATTAAAATAATTATTTATATTCTAACGACAACGTATATAAATATATACGTTCTAATTCTATTCAAAATAAATTTCTCGTCGTTATTATTTAAAATAATTCATTTTAACTAATCAAAATTTGCTAAAATTGCCAAAATAAAAAATTTAAATTGGCTCGGATTTTCGGGTTATTACAATCTCCCCCACTTAAAACTTTTCGTCCCCGAAAAGGAACGAAGCCGAAAGTTGTTTTACAAATCAACTCAACTTTCATTATTTTCTTTACGGCTTAAGTTCTTCAACTTTTCAGTTTCTGAGAACTTTTCAAATTTTCCAAAAATTTGGCTAACACCCTAAATTTTCGAAAAATTTCGCCATAACCTCCCCTGCACCGGGGACTTCGGGATATTTCATACAGCCTCCCATGGCCTTCTTCAATCCAAAAGAAAAAGAAAAAGCCAAGCGGCTTGCCAGTCGGCTCACAAAATCACCCAAAACTCAAGAAATACAATAAACATGTACCTATTTGTCGGGCAAACAATTTTGTTCCTCTGCTCTAGCCTCCTTGCTATGACCTGTTCAATGTATACACATGCATTTCCAAATAATTTTCAATACAGTTCAATATTTGGTTCAAATTGGCCTAAATTCACCGTTCTTTCATATAATGGTCTAAATATATAATCATACAACACAATCATCAATCAATTAGTGAATTAACGTTTCAAATTCATAATTTTGATATATAGTCAAAAATCACATTTTTGATGCTAAATCACAACAATAAGCCCTATCTAATTTTGGTTCTCACACCAATCAATGGAAATATATAGATATCTCACCTTCGACACTCGAATATAAATGCTGATGACGCTGCGACATCATCAGAATCATCTCCGGGCGACTAGAGTGATTCTATATCTATCCAGTATATTAAAACTTCGAATACACGCGGATCAGACGTATATGCAAAATCTATATATACTGGATTGTCCACATCAATATAAATAAATATTCAAATACGTATAAAAGGATTTAAATTTCAAAACAAAATTTGTTTTCATTTTCAAAAATATACTCTTTACACTCGTTCTAGGATACTACTGATCCCATCTCCAACGAGTCATTCCCATTGGATATTACTAATCCAATATCTGATGAATTCTTTCGTATGGTTCTAATGTGCCTTATTCTCTGAACTTTGTAAACCAAAGCTCTGATACCAACTGTAACGACAAGGAATTCCGCTCGATCTGAATCAGTCGCTAAACCGACCAAGACCGTTCGAAATGCCTGATTGTTTGAGAACTCGACAAAATAGAACGCAGACAGAAGAACATTTCATTGTTAATTACAGCAATTCATCATATTACAAGAATATACAGAGTATAAACAAATAATATACAGCAGAAAAATATCAGAGATTACAATACATTACATAGCAGCGGAAAATAATACAAAATACAACTGAAGAAGATACACGGATACAAGGCTTTCCGAATATCGTTCCAGCTGTAAACCAGGTTTCTCTGAATATAAATATGCAAAACCAAAACTACTAGCTGCCCGTGTCAAAATAAGGGAACCCAGAGTTTAGGTTAAAACAATAAACTCCAGGTCAGTCATGTGTAACAACCCTGAATTTTGGGGCTAATTTAAAATTTATTTTAAGTTATTTAAAATAATTTATTTAAATAATAACGGGAAAAAAAATCAAAATGTCGTTTTGTGATTATACATTGGATGAAAACAAATAAATGTTCTTTATTTTGGTATTAGGATATATAGAAAAATGTGAACATGTTAATTATACTTTATATGATAATTAGACTGCATAGAAAATGAAAACAAATAGAAATATCCTTTCATATGTCATTAGTATTCATAGAAGAATGTGAATATATAAAATTTATTTTTATATGTCATTCATGTTAGCACAAATTTTTGTCAATTATGTTAGGAGTTAAAATCTGTCATTTATGTAATTGTGAACATACATTAGAAAAGAGAAGAAAAGGATTACATTAGGAAAGATTATATTTTTCATGCAATTAAGGTAAGAGAGAAAATATTACTTTTCTTTTACAATGTAATAAAAGATAAAGGTTACCTTTTGCAATGTAATTAAAGGCGAAATGAAAGATTTCATTTTGCAAAAGAAAATGAAAGATTTCAAAAGAAAGGAAAGGATTACATTTTTCATAAATGTAATATAAGAAAAGAAAGGATTACATTTCTTTGTAATATAATATAAGGATGGAAAAATTTATATTTATATTGTAATATTAGAAAAGTGAAGACAATAAATATTATATTTTTGTTGTAATATAAAACATTAGAAAGTAGGAAGACAATGGAAATTTCATTTGTATGTAAAATGTGACACTGGATAAGAAATTACATTTTTCTCTTTAATGTAATCAACAGATGTTAATAGGATTTTGAAACACCCCACCTCCGTTAGGGTCACTCTCAAAGGGAATGCCCTAATTTTGGTGGAGGTTTATAAGTATAAGTCACAGATATACAAGACAGATATAAGAACACATATTTTTGAACAGCGGAAAACAACAACTTTTATTTCATTAAAATATGTGTTACACAATCCATGCCATAATTTGTTTTACAATACTTCCAAAAACATAACATTGTCATAACTGTCTTGATTACATCATTTAAAGAAGCATAAAGAAAACATAAATAAACTGCAAAAGTCCCATAGTTGATGTCCAAAGCCATAGTCCAAATCGAAAAGGTCCAAGCAATACATTCTCTCTTCAAGCTGGATATGAAGGCTGGTCAAGCTGCGGTATTCCCTTCCTGTGGACCTGGGGGGGGGGGAACGGAAGAAAAGAAGACGAAAGAAAAGTAGAGTCAGACATAAAGCCTGAGTAAGTCTAGGACTATTCAGTCTATGAATAAAGAACTGGGTATGATAAGTATAAACTAGAAATGGGGAAAGCACCATAAACTTAGTTAAGTTGTCTAGGGTCGAATATACTATCGTACCCCATATCAATCTCTGAACCCATATAAACTAGTTCCCAACCGGCACCCCATAATCAGGGTGAAGTGATCCATTTTATGATGATCGACTCCTATTCGCATAGTTACATATGTCTTACAGCCCCCGATGTTGTAGTTACCTATGCTGGTCCCACCATGGGGTGTATCAAGTCCCATGGTGGCGGCCCGACACAATCCTAGAATGCACAGGTATGCTACTGGTGCCCAGTGCCTTATTTTTCTGCGCCGGAGTGCGTGCACGCCCGCACCCCGTTAGAACCTACACTGCTGCACCACCGCCGTCGATTTGACCTCTTACAATCAGCCCAGTAATCGTGCCCCACCCTGCCTAGTTTCAGGGTATCATGATACCTTGTAGGGTTACTGCGAAAAGGGTCCTCCGCTACTAGGTTTTCTATTTCTAGCCAACATGCTAAGTTGGTTAAGTGTTTTATAAACCTAACCCCCCAATCAGTCTGTTTAGTTTAGCATGTTCCATTTTTGATTAAGTATTAATATAATTTACTTAATCCTATCAATCCTGACTCAGCCTTAATTGTCTTATTAAAGCCTTGACCTCTCACATTAGACAGGTATTGTTGTGGCTGCCTGTTGCCGGTTGGGTCCGGGCAGTCTTACGCCACAACTCAGTCTAACCTCGGGTCCTTATTGGGCTCCGTGTTTAACCACCCACATTGGATAGGTATTGTTGTGACTACTGGACAGCCGGGCGGTTCCGGGCAGGTTTACATCACAACTCAATCCAACCTCGGGTTAAACACATCGTATTTTCTACATTTACATATTTTGTCTCTTTTCTTTATTTTCTTATATGTAAATATTTGCGGCCCATTATTCAAAATCAATTTAAGCTAATGGTGTAAAGGTTTACACCAATCATGGGCCCAACCCATTCTTGAATTTGGGCCCATCTACTTTTATATTTTCACTTATTAATTAATTTGGCCCAACGCTATTTCCCCCGTTTAATACGTTCGTTTATTATAATATAATGTTGGGCTTAGCCTTTTAAGCCCAACTTAGCCACGTGAAAAAGGGGAGGCTTAAAACGTGATTATATACACAAAAAGGGGAATGTGAACGCATGAACTTGCAACATAACGTTGGAACTACAAAATAGAAACTGGTGTACTTGCATTGTAGTAACATATACTTTGGTCATAAAGCATAAGTGACATGAATCAAACCATGTAAACTTGTAGTTAAGTTAAGAATCTAACTAAATTAGATATCATTATTGACACATAGTCTTAACTACAACATAAACCTATATTTTTACTTAGGCATAATGTCAAACATAAGCAAATCATGTTTATAAAATTACTATATGTTTACAAAGGTGCTTACTTTTGTTACTAATACAAAAGTATAGTTCAACTAGAATTATTCCAACTTAATCATGATTTTTAATCTATTCACATAATCATGGCACAAATATACCCAAACATGAAATCATGGTTTCTGATCTATTCATGTAATCATGGCATAACATGAATCATTTTATCCATATAATCATAGCATAAGCAATACTTAAACATAAATCATTCTATTCATATGGTTAATGCATAGACATTACTTAAACATGAATTATTTTATTCATATGATTATGGCATAAGCAGTACTTAAACATGCATCGTTCTATTCATATAATCATGGCATAAATAGTACATGAATCATTCTATTCATATGGTTAATGCATAGACAATACTTAAACATGAATTATTTTATTCATAGGTTCAACTAACCATGTAAACTTGAAATTAAGAATCTAAACTTACATCATGGTTTTTATTTTATCTATGCAAACTTGCAAGAGGAATGAAATTCAAATGTAATTCTAATGTAACTTATGATAACAACATGAGCCTAAAAACATGTTTTTCAATTGGGCATAATAACGAACATAGTTTAGTCATGTTCATAAAATTAATACAAATTTACAAAGATGCGTGCTTTTGTCACTATCACAAAAATATGATTTTTATACTTGAACTATGATGCCAATTCCAACATAACTTCATATGAATCATAATGCTTAGGTGAATCAAATTACACTAAAGATGACCATAGAATTTTACATCATGTTGTCATAACAATAGATCATGGACTTGCATGAATTTCAATTAAAATATCATAACATATAGTTGTTAACATGAATCATATACTTGCATGAATCTTAAATAAATTATTACAACATATAGTTGTTAACATGAATCATATACTTGCAATTATCAAATGGGTGTTGTAAATAACTACCACAAACGTGTAGTTTTTCAATATGAATCATATGCTTGCATAAGTCTCAATCAAAATTCCACAATATGTGGTTGTCAACATAAGCCACATACTTGTATGAATAATCCATAGTCATTGCCAAATCTTTTAGAATCAAAATAACATACAAATATAAGTCATTATCGCCACAATTCCATTTCGTTTCCAACGCAAATCGCGTACTTGCAAATATCCAATCGTATACCATAATATTCCCAAATCGTTTTGCATCAAAGCAACATACAAATATAGATTATTATTGCCACAATTCCATTTCTTACATTACACAAATCAACACAATTATTTAATTCATATCGGAATAGCACTCTACTTACAGCGTATGACGAATCTTCAATTCAGAAATCTGAATTCTGAATTTGGAGATGCTATCCTTTGTTGTAGGCGTTGCTTTGATTTGTTTTGACGTTGCTTTAAGCTTTGAATTATCTCCTAGTTGCCTCTCAATTTCTGACGGCTACACTTAGTCTCTCCTCAGCAACATGACGGTCTCATCTTCATTTTAGTTTGTGTGAATTAGGGTTAGACTTAGGTCCTTTTTATAGAGTTTGTGAGTTGAATTAGACCGTCGATGAAGCTTGGTTCAATGATAGCCGTTCGTTTGAAGGAGAGACCAACCAGGAGCTGACACCTAGCCCTAGTGACAAGGCAAGGCTCAGAAAATCGACTAAACACAGACCTGGCCAGCCACGATGGGTTGGGTTCGACCTGGCTCTGGGGCCAGGTCGACAACCCTGTCGACACCGTGTCGACTTGGCAGTCGACACGGGTTACCCAGGTCGACAGCCCTGTCGACCTGGCTAGCCCAGGTCGACTGCCAAGTCGACCTGGGTGCCTTAGGCGGGAATTTTCCCGCCCTGGCCAATTGGGCCCGATTTTGAATTTTAAACTTGTTTTTCTGAGCTGTTTTCGTCTGTTTGAATTTTAACATGAATTCTGAAACTTCCGGAGGCCATATCTTCTTCATACGGACTCCATTTTTCGAAAACTCGGACTCTATTTCGCGTATTTTTCCGACACGAACACAATGGCGTATCCCGTTTCCCTTAATTCTTTGATTTAAAATTAATTATACTTCAATTTGTGAATTTTACTGTTATAGAATCCACGGGGTGTTACATTCTCCCCCACTTAAAAGGATTTCGTCCCCGAAATCTTCAAGTTAGGAGGAATGTATATCCTAACATCCAATCATCCATCTACTCATCCATCAAACACGAGTATCCATTGTCCTTAAAAGACTTCTAATGCTTCATGATCATATGCGAAGTGTGTGTGTTACATGTACTTGTCTAATGCAAAATCAGGCGGTCTACTGATTCAGTTGACCTCCTTAATGCGAATTATGTGAGTGCCATGAATCCATTATGTATGCAAATTTTCCTATTCATGATTCTACATGAGTGCACAATCATTCATACAAATGCAACATCCATATGACAACACATTAAAGTTCAACCATATACGAATGCAAACATATATGCATATGCAATATGAAGTGACTGAGCCGATCTAAAACCTAGATTGTGTGTCTATATGCAACCACGAGCAACCACTAGCAATCACTTGCAACCACTTGCAACCATCATCCATAACATGTTTCAATTACATGTTTTCATCCAAAGGGTTTCTACCTAAAAGATAAGGTCGAGGAAATATACCTAAAAAGATAGATAAAAGCGCAACTTAAGGAAAAAGAAAGATCAAGGATGTACCCTCGAAAAGAAAAGGGTAGGCAGTGCGTATTCTAGCTTCAGTTTCCCAAGTCGCGTCTCCCTCGGCGTCGCTCCACTGAACTTTGACGAACTTGACTTCGCGGTTGCGTAGCTTCTTCACTTCCGTTTCTAATATGCGAGTTGGAACTTTCCTCACGGTTGCTTCGCGCTCCACTTCAGCTTCTTCTAGGATATTTGGCTCTACCACTTCAGCAGACTCATGTAGAAATTTTCGGAGATGTGAAACATGAAAAACGTTGTGAACTCTGGCCAATTTTTCGGGTAGCTCTAATCTATATGCCATTTTCCCAATTTTCTCAATGATAGGAAATGGTCCTACCTAAAGGTATAGTCGAATGATAGAAGCAAGTAAAAATTTGTGCCCATTAGGCAATGTCAAAACTGGAAATCTATGCCACATATATATTGATTAGGAGAAGAACTCTCTAAGCATCAGCCCCGAAGACCGAAATCAACATCAGACTGACACCCAAAGAATTACTCAACCCAACCACTATATATGATTCTAGGAAACTAAGCATGATGGACTCCTTTTAGGTCACATGGGAGTCCCTTCCTAAGACCAACCCGTATCCTATAAAACCCAAAAACTTTAGTCAAACCAATGAACACCCTCGAGCCCCAACATGTGTTACTAACAGATGAGTCATACTCCCTATGGGGTTTGCAACAGAAATTGGATTGAGAATGGGACCGAGAGGATATACACAAAAGATAGCATGCAAGTAAGCTCTACAGGAAGAGAGGGTTCAAGGATATACTCTTGAGAAGAGATATGATGCACGAATCTAGTCTTCAATCTTCCAAGTCGCATTTCCTTGAGCTTAACTCCATTATGCTTTGTCCGTCTTTAACTTCACAATTTCGTAGCTTCTTAATTCTTTTTTCCAAAATATGAGTTGGAACCTATTTCACTGTTGCCTCTCGTTCCACTTTCACTTATTCTCCTTCTAGTATACTTGGCTCAAGCATAACTGCGTACTCATGGTTTCATGCAAGCTCTCCAAAATTCACTAGTGAACCTTGGATCTTGTTCACTTACTAGAAGGTATTCCACATAGATGAATTATCTCTTGAAAATAAACAAATGTCAACTATGTTGCCAAATGTATTTACTAAGGTGATACTTTACGACTCATGCATAAGCGAAATGAACCTTCTGCCTTAGTGGCGAACACTACTGGAGCGCCCCATTCTGAAATGCTCCTTCTAATGAACCCCTTCTCTAGAAGCTTCTTTAATATGTTTACTGAGCTCTTTCCTTTCCCGTGGAGCCATGTGTCTAACGGGCGACGCAACGGGCTTTGCATTATCTACAAGATGTATACGGAAGTCTATCTCCCGCTTCGGAGGCAAGCCCTTTACCTCTTCGAAGACATCCGGATATTCCCGGATCACTCTAACTGATTGCAAATTTTCAACAGAGGCATCTAGCGATTCAAGATAACTAAGCATAACCGCATACGAGGGATTACAAGAAATTTCCAAAGTATTACCGAGCTGGGTTAGGAGCCTAACAACCCTTTTCTCACAATCAAGGATGGCCCCATTACTGGATAGCCAATCCATGCCCAAAATCAAACCATATCCCGAAAAGCCCAAAACAAAGGCACTACATTGAAATTCTACGCTTAGAATAGAAATTTTCAATCCAAACAGATCATAGACAAATGAGCTGGGCCCCCAATTGGGTTTGAAACAATTAAGGGGTCCTCTACCATACTAGTTTTTAGGTGCAGAGATTCTACTAAAGCAGACGAGATAAAGGAGTGTGATGCGCCAGAATCAAATAAAGTGCGAACGGGGTGATCATAAAGATAAACTACACTTTCTACAGAAGTATTTATACCTCGCTGTTGCAGAGGTGGCGCTTCTAGCACATGAACCTGCGCCCCCGAGGTGGATCCAGCCCTCTGCCCCTGTCCTCGTTTCTTTGGGCAGTCCTTAGCCAAGTGGCCTGTCTCACCGCAAGAAAAACACCCACCATTCATCTTGGCTTTCTTTTTCCGCCAATCATTCACTAAGTGCCCCACTTTGCCATAGAATTTACACTCCCTCTTCTCCCGGGACTTGTTGTCTTTCCCGCCCTTCTCAAAGTCTGTCTTCTCAGGGCAGTCTTTGCTGATGTGTCCAGTCTCCCCACAATGAAAACATTCTCCTTGCTTTCTTTTCCTCTTTCTACAATCCTTGGCTATGTGCCCTTCCGTACCACAAAAATTGCATTTCCTTTTTTTCCCGTTTTTTATTATTACTATTACGATCCTTTCTTGTTTGACTATTATTCGTCTTCCTACTCTGGGACTCTTCCGCTTGCTGGTTCACGTGGAGGAGGAGGAGTGAAAGCGTCAGCAGCTGGGGAGTAAGGTCTCCAGACATGCTGAAACAGAAAGGATAGATTAAAAACGAAGGATAAGAGATAGTACCTATGGCTTTGGGGGGACGTTGCCTTTTAAAACAAAATAATATTTTAACTTTTAAAAATGCTTCTTTAAATTTCCTTTTTGAAAATAAATTTTCAAAACTTTTTATCTTATATGGTAAACCTGGCTCTGATACCAAGTGAAACACCCCACCTCCGTTAGGGTCACTCTCAAAGGGAATTCCCTAATTTTGGTGGAGGTTTATAAGTATAAGTCACAGATATACAAGACAGATATAAGAACACATATTTTTGAATAGCGGAAAACAACAACTTTTATTTCATTAAAATATGTGTTACACAATCCATGCCATAATTTGTTTTACAATACTTCCAAAAACATAACATTGTCATAACTGTCTTGATTACATCATTTAAAGAAGCATAAAGAAAACATAAATAAACTGCAAAAGTCCCATAGTTGCTGTCCAAAGCCATAGTCCAAAACGAAAAGGTCCAAGCAATACATTCTCTCTTCAAGCTGGATATGAAGGCTGGTCAAGCTGCGGTATTCCCTCCCTGTGGACCTGGGGGGGGAAACGGAAGAAAAGAAGACGAAAGAAAAGTAGAGTCAGACATAAAGCCTGAGTAAGTCTAGGACTATTCAGTCTATGAATAAAGAACTGGGTATGATAAGTATAAACTAGAAATGGGGAAAGCACCATAAACTTAGTTAAGTTGTCTAGGGTCGAATATACTATCGTACCCCATATCAATCTCTGAACCCATATAAACTAGTTCCCAACCGGCACCCCATAATCAGGGTGAAGTGATCCATTTTATGATGATCGGCTCCTATTCGCATAGTTACATGTGTCTTACGGCCCCCGATGTTGTAGTTACCTATGCTGGTCCCACCATGGGGTGTATCAAGTCCCATGGTGGCGGCCCGACACAATCCTAGAATGCACAAGTATGCTACTGGTGCCCAGTGCCTTATTTTTCTGCGTCGGAGTGCGTGCACGCCCGCACCCCGTTAGAACCTACACTGCTGCACCACCGCCGTCGATTTGACCTCTTACAATCAGCCCAGTAATCGTGCCCCACCCTGCCTAGTTTCAGGGTATCATGATACCTTGTAGGGTTACTGCGAAAAGGGTCCTCCGCTACTAGGTTTTCTATTTCTAGCCAACATGCTAAGTTGGTTAAGTGTTTTATAAACCTAACCCCCCAATCAGTCTGTTTAGTTTAGCATGTTCCATTTTTGATTAAGTATTAATATAATTTACTTAATCCTATCAATCCTGACTCAGCCTTAATTGTCTTATTAAAGCCTTGATCTCTCACATTAGACAGGTATTGTTGTGGCTGCCTGTTGCCGGTTGGGTCCGGGCAGTCTTACGCCACAACTCAGTCTAACATCGGGTCCTTATTGGGCTCCGTGTTTAACCACCCACATTGGATAGGTATTGTTGTGACTACTGGACAGCCGGACGGTTCCGGGCAGGTTTACATCACAACTCAATCCAACCTCGGGTTAAACACATCGTATTTTCTACATTTACATATTTTGCCTCTTTTCTTTATTTTCTTATATGTAAATATTTGCGGCCCATTATTCAAAATCAATTTAAGCTAATGGTGTAAAGGTTTACACCAATCATGGGCCCAACCCATTCTTGAATTTGGGCCCATCTACTTTTATATTTTCACTTATTAATTAATTTGGCCCAACGCTATTTCCCCCGTTTAATACGTTCGTTTATTATAATATAATGTTGGGCTTAGCCTTTTAAGCCCAACTTAGCCACGTGAAAAAGGGGAGGCTTAAAACGTGATTATATACACAAAAAGGGGAATGTGAACGCATGAACTTGCAACATAACGTTGGAACTACAAAATAGAAACTGGTGTACTTGCATTGTAGTAACATATACTTTGGTCATAAAGCATAAGTGACATGAATCAAACCATGTAAACTTGTAGTTAAGTTAAGAATCTAACTAAATTAGATATCATTATTGACACATAGTCTTAACTACAACATAAACCTATATTTTTACTTAGGCATAATGTCAAACATAAGCAAATCATGTTTATAAAATTACTATATGTTTACAAAGGTGCTTACTTTTGTTACTAATACAAAAGTATAGTTCAACTAGAATTATTCCAACTTAATCATGATTTTTAATCTATTCACATAATCATGGCACAAATATACCCAAACATGAAATCATGGTTTTTGATCTATTCATGTAATCATGGCATAACATGAATCATTTTATCCATATAATCATAGCATAAGCAATACTTAAACATAAATCATTCTATTCATATGGTTAATGCATAGACATTACTTAAACATGAATTATTTTATTCATATGATTATGGCATAAGCAGTACTTAAACATGCATCGTTCTATTCATATAATCATGGCATAAATAGTACATGAATCATTCTATTCATATGGTTAATGCATAGACAATACTTAAACATGAATTATTTTATTCATAGGTTCAACTAACCATGTAAACTTGAAATTAAGAATCTAAACTTACATCATGGTTTTTATTTTATCTATGCAAACTTGCAAGAGGAATGAAATTCAAATGTAATTCTAATGTAACTTATGATAACAACATGAGCATAAAAACATGTTTTTCAATTGGGCATAATAACGAACATAGTTTAGTCATGTTCATAAAATTAATACAAATTTACAAAGATGCGTGCTTTTGTCACTATCACAAAAATATGATTTTTATACTTGAACTATGATGCCAATTCCAACATAACTTCATATGAATCATAATGCTTAGGTGAATCAAATTACACTAAAGATGACCATAGAATTTTACATCATGTTGTCATAACAATAGATCATGGACTTGCATGAATTTCAATTAAAATATCATAACATATAGTTGTTAACATGAATCATATACTTGCATGAATCTTAAATAAATTATTACAACATATAGTTGTTAACATGAATCATATACTTGCAATTATCAAATGGGTGTTGTAAATAACTACCACAAACGTGTAGTTTTTCAATATGAATCATATGCTTGCATAAGTCTCAATCAAAATTCCACAATATGTGGTTGTCAACATAAGCCACATACTTGTATGAATAATCCATAGTCATTGCCAAATCTTTTAGAATCAAAATAACATACAAATATAAGTCATTATCGCCACAATTCCATTTTGTTTCCAACGCAAATCGCGTACTTGCAAATATCCAATCGTATACCATAATATTCCCAAATCGTTTTGCATCAAAGCAACATACAAATATAGATTATTATTGCCACAATTCCATTTCTTACATTACACAAATCAACACAATTATTTAATTCATATCGGAATAGCACTCTACTTACAGCGTATGACGAATCTTCAATTCAGAAATCTGAATTCTGAATTTGGAGATGCTATCCTTTGTTGTAGGCGTTGCTTTGATTTGTTTTGACGTTGCTTTAAGCTTTGAATTATCTCCTAGTTGCCTCTCAATTTCTGACGGCTACACTTAGTCTCTCCTCAGCAACATGACGGTCTCATCTTCATTTTAGTTTGTGTGAATTAGGGTTAGACTTAGGTCCTTTTTATAGAGTTTGTGAGTTGATTTAGACCGTCGATGAAGCTTGGTTCAATGATAGCCGTTCGTTTGAAGGAGAGACCAACCAGGAGCTGACACCTAGCCCTAGTGACAAGGCAAGGCTCAGAAAATCGACTAAACACAGACCTGGCCAGCCAGGGTGGGCTGGGTTCGACCTGGCTCTGGGGCCAGGTCGACAACCCTGTCGACACCGTGTCGACTTGGCAGTCGACACGGGTTACCCAGGTCGACAGCCCTGTCGACCTGGCTAGCCCAGGTCGACTGCCAAGTCGACCTGGGTGCCTTAGGCGGGAATTTTCCCGCCCTGGCCAATTGGGCCCGATTTTGAATTTTAAACTTGTTTTTCTGAGCTGTTTTCGTCTGTTTGAATTTTAACCTGAATTCTGAAACTTCCGGAGGCTATATCTTCTTCATACGGACTCCGTTTTTCGAAAACTCGGACTCTATTTCGCGTATTTTTCCGAGACGAACACAATGGCGTATCCCGTTTCCCTTAATTCTTTGATTTGAAATTAATTATACTTCAATTTGTGAATTTTACTGTTATAGAATACACGGGGTGTTACAGATTTTAAATCTTAGCAAGTCAAAACATAAGAATGATTTTTCTAGTAAGTAGTTTGGACTAGATTGTAAATAAATTGAAATTAACAAATTTTGTAAAGGAGTAAATATAGAAATTTAGAAATAAGCATACACATAATAAGTACGTTAAAAAAAATATTGATACTATATCCATCCAAAAACACAAGTAATCAATGCTAGTTATTATTAATATTAGATAAACGTTAAATGTGGTTTTGAATTTGAAACGTTCTTCGATACTTATGCATATTAATTAACGTTACTTATAATAAAAGAAAATTTTACAATTGTAATCATTGGTGTTAAGGGGAAATAAATGTGGAAATAAATGGTAATGAAGCCAGAAAGGTTGCAATTAGTACAAATGAGAATTAAATATTGTAACTCTAAATTAGGGGAAATTAATATAACAAATATATACATATATATACACACACATAATAAAGAACTAAAATAAATGACAGTGTAATAAGTGGAAATTACAATAAATTGGAGCAATGAAATCATATTCATTTATTATATAATTAATATTTGTTAATCGTAACCACGTTTGGGCTGATTTGATCTGTTAGTGGTATATTTGTTAAATTGTTGAAATTAACAATTATGTTAATTAGAGGACTGTTAAATTAAATATATATCATGTTTGTTATGAAATAGATGTAAACATATATTTCATGTTTGAAATAAAGTTAGCATCTTTATTTTGCTAGGTGAGATTAGAAATTTGTGAATACATAAAATTATCTTTTTATGTTAACATAAACATGTCATATAAATTGTCAAAACTTGGTTAGTGAATAGAAGAAACATTATTTTAGGAATGTTAAATATGTTAAAACAAAGATCACATTTTTGTTAAGAGAATATATGTTCAAACAAAAATCACATTTTTGTTAAGATTTGTGTTAAAACAAATTATCACTTTTGTAAATAAGATTTATGTTAAATTTAAAAATAATAATCATTTTTTTATGCATAGAAATTGTTAACATGTAGAATAATAAAAACATAGAATATTCTTTTATGTGTTATTAGAACGTTTTTAGCGTTATTTTGTTTTCAACTAAGAAGAATATATTTTAGCGTCAAATTGTTTACGCTAAGAAGAACCTATTGTAATGTGAATTTGTTTCAATGAAAAGATTAAATTTTTGATTTTGTTAGATTACATGAAAAGGCTATAATGGAAAGTTGAATTTTGTTTGTATTCGTAATACGATAAAAAGATTAAAAGTTACATTTTAATTGTTAATTGGAGTTATTTAAGGAACTCGGGTTTTTGTGTAAAAATTGACATTAAAAAAAAAATTATAAATATAGTGGCCATCTAAACCTAATCTATCTCTCCTCATTTTTGATAACCGCCACTTCAAAAAAAAAAAAAAATCAATGGCCCCATCGCTTCAATCTTCTTCTTCTTCTTTCTCCCAATTCATTCAATAATTCCAAGCGATTTCAACGGAAAAAATGTAGCCAACAACGAGATGGACAAACTCAACAATTATAATGGAGAATCGTGTTATGTGGATGAAGAATTTGTGGTGCAAAGAAGCTTATGGGTTCAACAGGTTTTCACATTTCAGAAGAGAAGACGATGGAATTCAGAAAAACAACGGCCTTAATTCTAATTGGGAAATGTAATTAAAGTCTTAATTATTATTTTTTATTGTAATTAAGTGTGTGAACAACTATAACTTGTTCACACAATTTCAGAATCAAGAAATTTCAGTTGCGTTGGAATGAGAAAAACGAGATCTACGCGGTGGAATTGACTAGAGATGAAACCGAGCAAGGTGAGAATTCTATTTTAAAATAAAATTATTTATTTATTCCACTGCAAATTGTATATTCACCTTGTATATAATTTATGTTAATGTTATATATATTTATTCGGTGCTGGTTGTTGTATGAATGCGATGGATGATTGAATTAATTTGTATGTCTCTTGTTTGTTAGAACAAGATAGTTGTAAAGAATTGCACCATGCTTGTTAAATTTAGATTAACGATAAAATTTCACTTTTATCGTTAACATGAAATTATTTCTCAAATTTAGGTTGATGATAGAATTTCACTTTTAAGGTTATCACAAATCCATGTGTTGTCAAATGAAAAAGAAAGATAAAAATATACATTTTATCGAATGTAAAAGAAGGACAAAACCATTATTTTTGTCAAATATAAAAGAATGACAAAAAAAATAGGAATTAGTGATAAAAGGACATTTTTATTAGAAAATGTAAATTAAAATAAAAGGATATTTTGTTCAGAAATGTAAATTAGAATAACAATGAACATATTAGTAGCGTCATGTAAATTTAGTAAAAATGAACGCATTTTTAGCGTTATGTAAATTTAGTAAAAATGAACGCATTTTTAGCGTTATGTAAATTTAGTAAAAATGAACGCATTTTCAGCGTCATGTCAATTTGGAGAGAACAGACATCATTCTGGTTAGTGAATAAAAAGACTTCATTTAGTTGATAGTGAAAAATGACAATTTACACCGTCATTTAGTTGAATTAGAAGGAGAACATTTATTTCAGTTCCATGAAGAAAAGAAAAAACATTCCATATCATTTTTGTTTGTTAAATAGAAAGACATCATTTTGTTTGTTAAAAAGAAGAATGACATTTATTTCACCTTATTTAGTTAGAATATAAAAATGACATTTTACATCGTCATTTAGTTGGATAATGAAAAATAGACATTGGTTACGTTGTCAATTAGTTAGGAATGAAAAGTAGACATTGTTTACATTGTCAATTTTGCTAGAAATAAAATGGACATTATTACATTGTTGCTAGAAAATAAATGACACAAAGTTATTCACTTTTGTGTAAATAGAACGACACACAAAATTATCCTTTTTTCTTGCATTGAAAATGAACACACCCAAATTATTCATTTTTGGTGTAATTGACTGAACACACACAAATTATACATTTTTGTGCGATTAAATGAACACACCAATTATACACTTTTGTGTAATAAACTGAACACGCCAACTTATACATTTCTTGTGTAAATAAAATGAACAATTTAGCGATAAAACTTTATTTATATTTTTCTATGTAAATAGGATGAACACATTGATAGTGAGAACTTATATTTTCTAGGTAAATAATATGAATGTATTTATAGCAACGACCTTTATTTACCCTTTCTTATGTAAATAAGAAGAATTGCTTAGCAAGGACATTTATGTACATTTTCTTTTGTAGGGGAGAAATAAAGAGTTACATTTATTTACATGTAGTGTAAATAAATAGGAAATATAAAAAAGGTTACATCTTTCTTAGTGTAAACAAGAATTAAGAAAAGTTTTTTTTATGTAAATTAGATTAGATCAATGAAAGAAATGTTATATTTTTAATGTAAGAAGAAAAGTTTACATTTTAATGTAAATAAGAATTAAATAAAAATTACATATTATGGGATTAAGTCGTTTTCCATGTAAATAAGATATATTGAAATGTGAAACATTTTAAAATAATATTTTTAGTAGAACAATTATAATGATTAATTATAATTGTACTTAGACACGAGGTTAGGTCACATTTGTGGTGGAAGTCTGCCCGGACCCGACCGGCATATCCAGCAGCCACAAATGTTGGGCCTAATGTGAGAGGTCCAAGTGCGCAAATACGAATTGGGCCAAGACACGAGGTTAAGCCCAACTTGTGGGAGAAGTCTGCCCGGAACCGAATGGCCTATCCAGCATCCACAAGTTGTAGGCCTAATGTGGGAGGTCTGGCCCATATTAAAATATAAATGGATAAATTAGAAATTGACGTTATTTTCACACCGTCATGTGTTAATAATGAAATAAATATTTTCACCTCCAAGTTTGCTATAAAAGAAAGTTACATTTTTAATGTAATAAGATAAGGATTATAAAAGTTTTACATTTTTCTTAATGTAGATAAGAATTAGAAAAGTTACATTTTTCCTAATGTAAATAAAAGGAAAATAGGAAGTTACATTTTTATATGTAATTGGTGTAATATAGAAACCAACATTTTTCAATGAAAATAAGGATGAAATAGAATTTTTTTTTTATATGCAAATAAAAAGGATTGACATTTTCCAATGTAATCAAAGGAAACAAAAGAATGATTTGGAATTTATATTTTCCAATGTAAGTAGAATATGAAATAAAGGTTACATTTTTAATATAATAATATATTGAGGTATAAGTTTACATTTCTCAATGTAAATAAAATAGGAATAGAAATTTACATTTTTCAATGTAAATAATAAGATTAGAAATTTACATTTCTAAGGAATGGATTTTCATTAGAAAAACAACGAAACCAAATATACATTTGGTGTAAATTGAAAAATGGAAGAGTAAAATATACATTGTTATGTTTAGGATGTGTATGTAAAGTAAAAATAGCGATAGATCGTTATAAATTATTAACGACGATATGAAATGGTTTTCAAATTTATATATGCGAGAGTTATTTGGAAAGTCCGAGTTTACTCTCATTCCAAATAATGATACGACGTTTGAAGAATTGAAGACGACGATGGAAGACCGACGATCTTCACATCGAATGGGTAACTAGTGTTGAGGCCCTTGATTGATTTGCTCCCAAGACGGGGCTAAAATGGTAGTTATTCGGACGTAGTGCTGATTTGTACGGATTTGGCTTTCGCTCAGACCCAGAGCATAAGCTTATAAATGGAATGTATGTCTGACATCGTACTCCTTTATATATTGTACTTATTGATTTTCTGCTGAATGTATGAATGCTTGGTGGCGGAGAATTTATTCTCTTGCTTAACACCCTTTCATATATTTCGGAAAAGGATTGGTAGTGTGATATGGAGTGACGATGTGGCATGCTAAGATGCATATGATCAAGGCTTTGTTGAAAAGCAGGCCTTGTGGGATGATCAAAGCATAGCCTGTAGTGACCCGAACTTCCCCGTCTCCGAAGAGAAGAGAAAGAACGAATTACTTTGAGGACAAGACAAAATAAAACGCAAACGGAAGAACATTTCATTGTTTATTACAACAATTCCATCAGAATACAAGAATATACAGAGTATGAATAAATATACATTCAACAAATATCAGAGATTACAATAATTTACATAGCAACGGAAAATAATACAATACACAACTAGAAGAGATATACGGATACAGAGCTTTCCGGATAGCATTCCAGCTGTAAATCAGGATCCTGTGAATATAAATCTGCAAAACCAAAACCACTAGCTGCCCATGTGGAAAATAGGGCCACCCAAAATTTAGGTTAAACAATAAACTCTAGGTCAGTCATGGGACTGGTGTGAGAACTAAAACAGTTATTAATCTTTATTTTAAAGTTCGGTAAATCAAGGGACCACGCCGTATAACACGGAACGGGTTTCCTCCCAAGAATACCAGTGCATAAAACAAATAGCACAATGCTAAATAAAGAAAAAATGAAGCTATTATAAGACCCAGGTCCCATCACACAATGCAACGCAAGCCGGAGGATAGGGTTTTTACCTTATAATAGCCAAAGCATGCTTGATACGTTTAAAACACATTATTTGATACTATAATAAGTGTATAGTGTCAAAACAATTTCAATCATAAGTATCAATCATAGGCGGCATAGCTACCATCTACTATGTCGCCATACTAGGTTCTACAAATAAAACCGCAATATCACGTATTGGAAATTGGAATTCCGTCATGAGTCGAGGCAAGGGGCAAGCTCCTCTCCGATTCGAGACACTCTAGCAAATGCCTCAGGACCCCACTATGATCCCATGGAACCTCCAAAGCCGGTCCTCTCTTACTTTTGAGGATTAGTTATTCCTGAACACACGTTTCCCGGTCCTAACGGACCTAATATCGAGGCGCCTCATCCAACAACCACACAGGTGAAAAGTATATAAATGTCAGCCAGTTTAAGCACTGACACCACCCATAGCTAGAAAGAAACGTCGTGCACTCCTTGGGTCCTTATCCCGTTTTTGACTCATACCGAGGTGTGAGGTTCGCGAATTCATGCTATACACAAAGCTACGCCACACAGGCCGTGCTTTGATCATCAACCACAAGACTTTGCTTTTCAACAGAAGCCTTGATCAATTGCCACTTACGCGTGCCACACTGGCAATTCACTCCATGCGACTGATGTCCATCGATATACAACCTCTGAGCTCGTACGTCTCGGAGAAGGGCGTTAAGCAAGAGAATAAATTCTCCGCGGCCAAACAGATGTATATTTAATAGAGATCAATCAACACAGAATAAAATCCAATGTCAGACACACAATCCATTTACAAGTTCATTCTGGGTCTGAACGAAACCGGAGGCACTTTCCTCGCATATCCGTCGATCTCCAAGTACGTCTGGACGATCACCAACTGTTTCTCTCCTCTTGGGTGTACAACCCAATCAAGATCATTAGTAATCACCCAAACGATGTGAAGACTTCCGGTCTTCAACCACCGTCTTCATCTTTGACATCTCGTCGAATCGGTTATTCAGAATGGGTATAAACCCGGCCTTTCTGAGTAACCCACGTATATAATAAACAAATGTTACACAAACACAACAAATGCCTCATTCCAATTCAGAATATTCTTTAATTCACAAAATCACATTCTTAGGGAAAGGTTCCCATTAATTTTATCCAAGATAAATTCTTCTAAATTTATTCTTTAATCTTCCTTTGGATATCATTTCAAACTAGTCAGGATTAGCGAACCACACCGAAGTAATTATTTATTTTATTTCCCAATCCCAACCTATATATCCCATGGAGCAAAACTGGTAATACTCCATATCTAACACCACGGTGTTATCGGTAAAATTAATTACCATTTCACGTTCAAATCTAATTAAAGATTTAACTATCGCTTTGGAGCAAAACTGGTGATACTCCATTCTCGATCACTTTTCAGATTTGATAATTTAAATTATCAATTCACATTTCAATCTAATTAAAGATTCATTAAAACTCCACTTAGTTTTAATCTTCCCAAAAATCAATATCCCGACTTTAACTGGGTTAAAGAACCAATGCCATTTAAAACACGATTCACGATAAACCCAAAATCACACTCTATTGTTAATCGGGTTAAAGAACAGGTGTTATTCAAAACACCGCTCACGATAAACCCAAAATCAAATTTAAATTCAATGCCAATTAAATATCATTTAATTGGTGCACTTCATTAAATCTAAATAGAAAGATTTAATCTTTTTCTCAACTGGGTTTAAGAACGGTGTTAATGAAGACACCATCCACGACAAACCCAAATCACGTTTGATATTAAATACAAGGTTTTGAATAGAAAATATACCGGCTTATATTCAATATCAAATTCTGAAACCAACAAATATCGTATTGGAAATAACGATATAAAATATATCTTTCAAATTCCCGTAACCATATCTGTATAATCACAAAATCTAAGATCGAAATATTCCAAAGATAATTTCGATTCAAATCCATCCCAATTCACGTAGTGGAAATTCTGATTATTTTTAAAACCACTTTCAAATTCAATTTATTTATTTCAAAAATAAATTGATTTTAATTCTAGTTCAAAACTAGTTCATTTCGATAAAAATCTATTTTTATCTTTTCAAATATGGAATTCTTCAGCCCAAATTTTCCCAAATCATTTCTTATGATTTTACACAAATTATAGATATTTTTAATAATTTTATCAAGGCCCGTACAGTCGATTTCCACCAACGGCCATCGAACTGCACTTACAGCGACCTTTTCCAAATTTGATTTGGACATAATTCCAAATCCAACTGTTAGATTTCAAATTTCTAATATTCATTAGAAAGCTCTTTTCGATACGAACCCAACGGTTCCGGTTTCAGGAGAATCCGACGGTCGGATCTCCCGTAGCGTCAATTCGAAGTCAATGGTCGAAATTCACGAACTGCCGCAGCGCGGCGCGTTCTATTCAGGCCATTATATATATATAATATATATATATCATATATATTTCGTCGATTTCAATTCAAAATGTATTTTATAAATCGTTTTAAATTCGTTTTCAAAACAAATTCAACTTCATATTCAATTTCAAATCAAAATTGAATATTTCATATCATTACTATATAAATGATAATATTTTCAAAACGTTATATTTTGAAATCACTTCCTTTTCTATATTCATTATATAAACGAATATAATCGATATAAATATCGTTCACGTCAAAATGGCGCATCACTAATCAACACGGCTTTATATATTTCAATCACTTCGTTATTCTATTCAACAAATGAATATTTATTCTATTCAACACATGAATATCTATTTCTTTCAACACTTGACTAATCTCAACGAATGAGTACTGTCAACACAACTATTTTTGTTATTTAATATATTTTATAAAATTATGGTATCTATCGTTTGATTTTCAAATCAGACTCCAACTGTAAAGTAGTAAGAGAATGACTCCCTAAGTATTAATGCCGAAGGCCGAAACCAATATCAGATCAATACCCAGGAAACCACTCATCTTATCTATTTTCCAGTTAGTTTCTAACTTTAAATATGGTAAAGACGTAAATTTTATTGTTAAAATATTTCTTTCAACACATGATAATTTCCAACACATGATTATTTATTATATTCAACACATGAATATATACTTCATTCTATTCTTTATTTTCCCAATTAGAATGAGGCCCAATCAATTACCATATAATGTTAATTATATGTATTCCATACAACACATGTATATAATCACAACGGTAAATAATCAATCATCATCCAAAGTGCACTACACTGTATAAGCATCAAATATAGATATCTAATGCTTATAACAGCCTGTCGATCAATCGATCGACATACAACTAATTATTGGGATTAGTGTATGCCGTATATCATCCCAACACCCGTGTGGGGTTTCAAATCAACAAACACACATTTTTATCCACACACACACATTAAAAATAATATTTTTAACGATCAAATATTTTTAACTATATAAATATTTTATCTCACGTCACACAATCAATTTTCAAAACACATCAGACAATCAAACATACAAGCCATCCATGGTCTGTGGATGACGGGTGTCGGGTGCTACTAAGCACCGTCTGCATCCTAGTATATATTTTTAACTAGAAAAGAAAATTTAGAGTGAGAAGTTCTCACCAATAGCTAATCCAAATGCCACGACTCTTCATATGTAGAAATCTTCGTCGTTCTCGCCTTTTGTCACTTTCGTTGTCCGTAGCCACTACATATATAAAAATCACATTTTTATATTGTTGCTATGTATATAAAAATCATGTTTTTATAATCACTCCATATGGATAAAAATTCTATTTTTACACCGCTACTATATAGATAAAAATTCTATTTTTACACCGCTACTATATAGATAAAAATTCTATTTTTACACCGCTACTATATAGATAAAAATTCTATTTTTAACCTTCATATTATAAAAAAATTCTATTTTTAATCCGCTACTCATATAAAAATCGAATCTTTATTCTCACTACTCCTCGATAAAAATAAAGTTTATATTTTTATTTCACTTCATATATTGTAAAGATTATATTTTTATACCTTCTACCTTATAAAAATATAATTTTATTTCTTCTAAAAACCATATGTTTATATTCAAAAAAAAAATGACTACTTTATTTTATAATTTAACAAATAAAAATCTTAGCTTTTATTTTACAAAAACCCATATCTTTATCTAATTCTTTAATTTATATGATTAAAACCAAATTTTAGAGAAAAAAACAATGTTATTCAAAGACAGGAAAGAAAAAGAACTCACCTTTCGACAAGGGTCTCGATCTACGAGCATCGAAGCATGGACAAAACAATCGGATAGCGCCATTCAGATGGATGCGGATCGAACTGGGAGTTTTCTGCGCGTTGATTGGAGCTCACGGCGACAACAGAGCTTAGGGAGGAGATGGAGATCGAGACGGAGGGGGAAGGTCAGAGTCAGGCGCGCGGTGTTGATGGGGTGTCGCGCTGGCCAGTGGAGGTGGTGGCATCGGGCTTTGGGATGGCTGGAGCGTGGGTCTTTGGGGGATGGCGCGGGCTGAGCAGTCGACGGGGGGTGTGGGTTTTCTCGAGCAGAACGGGCGAAGGAAGGAGAGGTTGAGGAAGAGAAGGGGAGGGAGGCGATGGAGGTGGTGGACCCGTTCGGGGCGGCGGCAGCGGATCGCGGTTTTCCACGATGGAGTTTTTTTCTTTTTATTTCTTTTACGAGAGAGAGAATGTGAAGGGGAGGGGGGTTAAAGGAAAGTATATATATATATATATATATTTCTATTTATTTAATTTTAAAAAGTAACTTTTTCTTTCGACCTCGAAACGAAACCCACCGCTTGTCGTCCAAGCTAATTACCCCCATTCCAAACACAATGGGATATGTATCGTAGGCTGATTCAGCTGTTTCGATCAGTTTTCATCAAAATCAAAATATAACTCTATATATTGAATTTGAATGCACATTTCAATTTACTAGGGCCACATACTAACAAGAAAAATTCCCGAAAAATATTTTCTAGCTTCGTATTGACGATACGGTCCCAACAAAACTAATTTCATCAGATTCTGAGACCGTTAGAAAAATGGCCAATTTCCAGTCGATTAAAATCAGCTAAAACTGGTCAAACGCGTTTTACTTTGCCACGCTCACATATCGATTCGAAAAATTATGAAAATTGGAATCTAGCAATAACTTAACATCACGGATCCAACAAAAGTGGTTTCGTCGAAATCCGAGGTCGTTTGCAAAATTTTCATTTTTAAGGGCCAGAAATCCATAGCGACTATTCTGAATTTTCAACTGGACATATCTTTTGATTCCCGCTATGAAATTTCAATTTTTCTGATTCGTTGGAAAGATATTCTCAATTAGATTCCATTATTTTTGGTTTCACTAAAATCCGGTTTGTTTTGCACCCGGTACATTCATTTGAAGTTTGAAATCGAATTATCGAACTACCGCGCCATTTTCAATTCCTTTTATAATTATATATAATTATTTATATATTCTAACGACGACGTATATAAATATATATGTTCGAATTCTATTCAAAATAAATTTTTCGTCGATATTATTTAAAATAATTCATTTTAAATATTCAAAATTCACTAAAATTGCCAAAATAAAAAAATTTAAATTGGCTCGCATTTCCGGGTTGTTACAATCTCCCCCACTTAAAACTTTTCGTCCCCGAAAAGGAACGAAGCCGAAAGTTGTTTAACTAATCAACTCAACTTCCAATATTTTCGTTACGGCTTAAGTTCTTCAACTTTTCAGTTTCTAAGAACCTTTCAAATTTTTCAAAAATTTGGCTAACACCCTAAATTTTCGAAAAATTTCGCCATAACCTCCCCTGCACTGGGGACTACGGGATATTTCATATAGCCTCCCATGGCCTTCTTCATTCAAAAAGAAAAAGAAAAAGCCAATCGGCTCATAAAATCATCATCACCCAACAAAACAGTAAATTATGGTGAACATGTACCTATTTGTCGGGCAAACAATTTTATTTCTCTGCTCTAGCCTCCTTGCTATGACCTGTTCAATGTAAGTACATGTATATGCATGTAAATGCGACCAATTTCTCAAACAATTCAATATTTGGTTCAATTAGGCTGAATGGTTCAAAATTATCAAACAAATAAACAAATAACACAACCATCAATCAATTAGTTGATTAGAATTTCAAATTCATAATTTTGATATATATATAGAAAATCATGTTTTTGATGCCAAATCACAACAATAAATCTATCTAGTTTTTGGTTCTCACACCAGTCTAATAAAAATATATAGATATCACACCTTCGAAACACGAACATAAATATTGATGATGGAGCTCCATCATCAAAATCATCTCCGAGTGACTAGAGTGTGATTCTATATCTATCCAGTATATTAAAACCTCGAATATACATTCATGACGCGTATATGCAAAACCTTTATATACTAGATTGTCCAAATCAATATAAATACATATTCAAATACGTATAAAACGATTTAAATTTCAAAACAAAATTTGTTTTCATTTGAAAAACATACTCTTCACACTCGTTCTAAGATACTACTGATCCCATCTCTAACGAGTCATTCAAATTGGATTTTACTAATCCAATATCTGATGAATTCTTTCGTTCGGTTCTAATGTGTCTTGTTCTCGAGCTCTGTAAACCAAAGCTCTGATACCAACTATAGCGACCCGAACTTCCCCGTCTCCGAAGAGAAGAGAAAGAACGAATTACTTTGAGGACAAGACAAAATAGAACGCAAACGGAAGAACATTTTATTGTTTATTACAACAATTCCATCAGAATACAAGAATATACAGAGTATGAATAAATATACATTCAACAAATATCAGAGATTACAATAAATTACATAGCAACGGAAAATAATACAATACACAACTAGAAGAGATATACGGATACAGAGCTTTCCGGATATCATTCCAGCTGTAAATCAGGAACCTGTGAATATAAATCTGCAAAACCAAAACCACTAGCTGCCCGTGTGGAAAATAGGGGCACCCAGAGTTTAGGTTAAACAATAAACTCCAGGTCAGTCATGGGACTGGTGTGAGAACTAAAACAGTTATTAATCTTTATTTTAAAGTTCGGTAAATCAAGGGACCACGCCGTATAACATGGAACGGGTTTCCTCCCAAGAATACCAGTGCATAAAACAAACAGCGCAATGCTAAAAAAAGAAAAAATGAAGCTATTATAAGACCCAGGTCCCATCACACAATGCAACGCAAGCCGAAGGATAGGGTTTTTACCTTATAATAGCCAAAGCATGCTTGATACGTTTAAAACACATTATTTGATACTATAATAAGTGTATAGTGTCAAAACAATTTCAATCATAAGTATCAATCATAGGCGGCATAGCTACCATCTACTATGTCGCCATACTAGGTTCTACAAATAAAACTGCAATATCACGTATTGGAAATTGGATTTCCGTCATGAGTCGAGGCAAGGGGCAAGCTCCTCTCCGATTCGAGACACTCTAGCAAATGCCTCAGGACCCCACTATGATCCCATGGAACCTCCAAGGCCGGTCCTCTCCTACTTTTGAGGATTAGTTATTCCTGAACACACGTTTCCCGGTCATAACAGACCTAATATCGAGGCGCCTCATCCAACAACCACACAGGTGAAAAGTATATAAATGTCAGCCAGTTTAATCACTGACACCACCCATAGCCAAAAAGAAACGTCGTGCACTCCTTGGTTCCTTATCCCGTTTTTGACTCATACCGAGGTGTGAGGTTCGCGAATTCACGCTATACACAAAGCTACGCCACACAGGTCGTGCTTTGATCATCAACCACAAGACTTTGCTTTTCAACAGAAGCCTTGATCAATTGCCACTTACGCGTGCCACACTGGCAATTCACTTCATGCGACTGATGTCCATTGATATACAACCTCTGACCTCGTACGTCTCAGAGAAGGGCGTTAAGCAAGAGAATAAATTCTCCGCGGCCAAACAGATGTATATTTAATAGAGATCAATCAACACAGAATAAAATCCAATGTCAGACACACAATCCATTTACAAGTTCATTCTGGGTCTGAACGAAACCGGAGGCACTTTCCTCGCATATCCATCGATCTCCAAGTACGTCTGGATGATCACCAACTGTTTCTCTCCTCTTGGGTGTACATCCCAATCAAGATCATCAGTAATCACCCAAACGATGTGAAGACTTCCGGTCTTCAATCACCGTCTTCATCTTCGATATCTCGTCGAATCAGTTATTCAGAATGGGTATAAACCCGGCCTTTCTGAATAACCCACGTATATAATAAACAAATGTTACACAAACACAACAAACGCCTCATTCCAATTTAGAATATTCTTTTATTCACAAAATCACATTCTTAGGGAAAGGTTCCCATTAATTTTATCCAAGATAAATTCTTCTAAATTTATACTTTAATCTTCCTTTGGATATCATTTCAAACTAGTCGGGATTAGCAAACCACACTGAAGTAATTATTTATTTTATTTCCCAACCCCAACCTATATATCCCATGGAGCAAAACTGGTACTCCATATTTAACACCACAGTGTTATCAGTAAAATTAATTACCATTTCACGTTCAAATCTAATTAAAGATTTAACTATCGCTTTGGAGCAAAACTGGTGATACTCCATTCTCGATCACTTTTCAGATTTGATAATTTAAATTATCAATTCACATTTCAATCTAATTAAAGATTCATTAAAACTCCACTTAGTTTTAATCTTCCCAAAAATCAATATCCTGACTTTAACTGGGTTAAAGAACCAATGCCATTTAAAACACGATTCACGATAAACCCAAAATCACATTCTATTGTTAATCGGGTTAAAGAACAGGTGTTATTCAAAACACCGCTCACGATAAACCCAAAATCAAATTTAAATTCAATTCCAATTAAATATCATTTAATTGGTGCACTTCATTAAATCTAAATAGAAAGATTTAATCTTTTTCTCAACTGGGTTTAAGAACGGTGTTAATGAAGACACCATCCACGACAAACCCAAATCACGTTTGATATTAAATACAAGGCTTTGAATAGAAAATATACCGGCTTATATTCAATATCAAATTCTGAAACCAACAAATATCGTATTGGAAATAACGATATAAAATATATCTTTCAAATTCCCATAACCATATCTGTATAATCACGAAATATAACATCGAAATATTCCAAAGATAATTTCGATTCAAATCCATCCCAATTCACGTATTGGAAATTCTGATTATTTTTAAAACCACTTTCAAATTCAATTTATTTATTTCAAAAATAAATTGATTTTAATTCTAGTTCAAAACTAGTTCATTTCGATAAAAATCTATTTTTATCTTTTCAAATGTGGAATTCTTCAGCCCAATTTTTCCCAAATCATTTCTTATGATTTCACACAAATTATAGATATTTTTAATAATTTTATCAAGGCCCGTACAGTCGATTTCCACCAACGGCCATCGAACTGCACTTACAACGACCTTTTCCAAATTTGATTTGGACATAATTCCAAATCCAACCGTTAAATTTCAAATTTCTAATATTCATTAGAAAGCTCTTTTCGATACGAACCCAACAGTTCCGGTTTCAGGAGAATCCGATGGTCGGATCTCCCGTAGCGTCAATTCGAAGTCAATGGTCGAAATTCACGAACTACCGCAGCGCGGCACGTTCTATTCAGGCCATTATATATATATATATAATATATATATATATATCATATATATTTCGTCGATTTCAATTCAAAACGTATTTTATAAATCGTTTTAAATTCGTTTTCAAAACAAATTCAACTTCATATTCAATTTCAAATCAAAATTGAATATTTCATATCATTACTATATAAATGATAATATTTTCAAAACGTTATATTTTGAAATCACTTCCTTTTCTATATTCATTATATAAACGAATATAATCGATATAAATATCGTTCATGTCAAAATGGCGCATCACTAATCAACACGGCTTTATATATTTCAATCACTTCGTTATTCTATTCAACAAATGAATATTTATTCTATTCAACACATGAATATCTATTTCTTTCAACACTTGACTAATCTCAACGAATGAGTACTGTCAACACAACTATTTTTGTTATTTAATATATTTTATAAAATTATGGTATCTATCATTTGATTTTCAAATCAGACTCCAACTGTAAAGTAGTAAGAGAATGATTCCCTAAGTATTAATGCCGAAGGCCGAAACCAATATCAGATCAATACCCAGGAAACCACTCATCTTATCTATTTTCCAGTTAGTTTCTAACTTTAAATATGATAAAGATGTAAATTTTATTGATAAAATATTTCTTTCAACACATGATAATTTCCAACACATGATTATTTATTCTATTCAACACATGAATATATACTTCATTATATTCTTTATTTTCCCAATTGGAATGAGGCCCAATCAATTACCATATAATGTTAATTATATGAATTCCATACAACACATGTATATAATCACAATGATAAATAATCAATCATCATCCAAAGTGAACTACAATGTATAAGCATCAAATATAGATATCTAACGCTTATAACAGCATGTCGATCAATCGATCGACATACAACTAATTATTGGGATTAGTGTATGCCGTATATCATCCCAACACCCGTGTGGGGTTTCACATCAACAAACACACATTTTTATCCACACACACACGTTAAAAATAATATTTTTAACGATCAAATATTTTTAACTATATAAATATTTTATCTCACATCACACAATCAATTTTCAAAACACATTAGACAATCAAACATACAAGCCATCCATGGTCTGTGGGTGACGGGTGTCGGGTGCTACTAAGCACCGTCTGCATCCTAGTATATATTTTTAACTAGAAAAGAAAATTTAGAGTGAGAAGTTCTCACCAATAGCTAATCCAAACGCCACGACTCTTCATATGTAGAAATCTTCGTCGTTCTCGCCTTTTGTCACTTTCGTTGTCCGTAGCCACTACATATATAAAAATCACATTTTTATATTGTTGCTATGTATATAAAAATCATGTTTTTATAATCACTCCATATGGATAAAAATTCTATTTTTACACCGCTACTATATAGATAAAAATTCTATTTTTACACCGCTACTATATAGATAAAAATTCTATTTTTAACCTTCATATTATATAAAAATTCTATTTTTAATCCGCTACTCATATAAAAATCGAATCTTTATTCTCACTACACCTCGATAAAAATAAAGTTTATATTTTTATTTCACTTCATATATTGTAAAGATTATATTTTTATACCTTCTACCTTATAAAAATATAATTTTATTTCTTCTAAAAACCATATGTTTATATTCAAACAAATAAAAATGACTACTTTATTTTATAATCTAACAAATAAAAATCTCTGCTTTTATTTTACAAAAACCTAGATCTTTATCTAATTCTTTAATTTATATGATTAAAACCGAATTTTAGAGAAAAAAACAATGTTATTCAAAGACAGGAAAGAAAAAGAACTCACCTTTCGACAAGGGTCTCGATCTACGAGCATCGAAGCATGGAAAAAACAATCGGATAACGCCATTCAGGTGGATGCGGATCGAACAGGGTGTTTTCTGCGCGTTGATTGGAGCTCACGGCGACAGCAGAGCTTAGGGAGGAGAAGGAGATCGAGACGGAGGGGGAAGGTCAGAGTCAGGTGCGCGGTGGTGATAGGGTGTCGCGCTGGCCAGTGGAGGTGGTGGCATCGGGCTTTGGGAGGGCTGGAGCGTGGGTCTTTGGGGGATGGCGCGGGCTGAGCAGTCGACGGGGGGTGTGGGTTTTCTCGAGCAGAACGGGCGAAGGAAGGAGAGGTGGAGGAAGAGAAGGGGAGGGAGGCAATGGAGGTGGTGGACCCGTTCGGGGCGGCAGCGGCGGATCGCGGTTTTCCGCGATGGAGTTTTTTTTATTTCTTTTACGGGAGAGAGAATGTGAAGGGGAGGGGGTTAAAGGAAAGTATATATATATTTTTATTTATTTAATTTAAAAAGTAACTTTTTCTTTCGACCTCGAAACGAAACCCACCGCTTGTCGTCCATTGCTAATTACCCCCATTTCAAACACAATGGGATATGTATCGTAGGATGATTCAGCTGTTTCGATCAGTTTTCGTCAAAATCAAAATATAACTCTATATATTGAATTTGAACGCACATTTCAATTTACTGGGGCCACATACTAACAAGAAAAATTCCCAAAAAATATTTTCTAGCTTCGTATTGACGATACGGTCCTAATAAAACTAATTTCGTCAGATTCTGAGACCGTTAGAAAAATGGCCAATTTCCAGTCGATTAAAATCAGCTAAAACTGGTCAAACGCGTTTTACTTTGCCACGCTCACATATTGATTCGAAAAATTATGAAAATTGGAATCTAGCAATAACTTGACATCACGGATCCAACAAAAGTGGTTTCGTCGAAATCCGAGGTTGTTTGCAAAATTTTCATTTTTAAGGGCCAGAAATCCATAGCGACTATTCTGAATTTTCAACTGGACATATCTTTTGATTCCCGCTATGAAATTTCAATTTTTCTGATTCGTTGGAAAGATATTCTCAATTAGATTCCATTATTTTTGGTTTCACTAAAATCCGGTTTGTTTTGCACCCGGTACATTCATTTGAAGTTTGAAATCGAATTATCGAACTACCGCGCCATTTTCAATTCATTTTATAATTATATATAATTATTTATATATTCTAACGACGACGTATATAAATATATACATTCGAATTCTATTTAAAATAAATTTTTCGTCGATATTATGTAAAATAATTCATTTTAAATATTAAAAACTCACTAAAATTGCCAAAATAAAAAATTTTAAATTGGCTCGCATTTCCGGGTTGTTACATAGCCTGTTTAGGCATAGCTTTGTGTATATCGTGACTTCACGAGCCTCACACCCCGGTATGAGTCAAAAACGGGATATGGACCGTAGGGAGTGCAAACGTTTCTTTCTAGCTAGAAGTGGTGTTTGGGTTTTGACACGGCCCGGCATTTTACTATGTGGATTATGGATTGAGGTACCTCGTTTTATAGGCTGGAAGTGATCATATTATAGGTCCAAAGGGGCCGGGAAACGTATGTTCAGGAATTGCTAATCCACTACCGTTAGGTGGGGACCGGCCCTACCGTTCCAAGGGTTGACCATAGGTGTGATCCTGAGGCATTTGCTAGAGTGTCTCGAATCGGAAGAGGACGATCCCTAGCCTCGATTTCATGACAGAAAACCAAATTCCCAATACGACGACATTTCGGTTTTGATTGTAAACTTATATATGGCGACATAGTAGGATGGGGTACTATGCCGTCTAGGATTGATATTTATCTTGAAGTATTTTAATATTGCTTAGACACTAATAATAATATTAAAATATTACTTTTCACGTATTAAGCATATTTGATCATCATAAGGGAAAACTCTATCCTCCTGTGTGCGTTGCATTGTGTGATAGGACTTGAGTCTTATGATGATTTCATTTTTTAAAAAAAAGTCATTTCGCTGTTTTATATAAACTTTATAAAATTTTGCACTGGAAATCCATTGGAGTAAACCCGTTCCGCGTTAGCGGCGTGGTCCTGTGATTCACCATATTGATAGTTAATTTAGTTAAGAATTCTCACACCAGTCCCATGACTGACCCGTTGTTTGTTTCCACCTTTACAAACTCGGGTGACCTCTTTCCACACGGGCAGTCGAGTAGTTTGTCTACAGGTTCTTACCTCGAGCAGGATTCTGGATTGAAGCCTAAAGCTGTGTCCAGAGCATAGTTGTCTTCCGCTGCCTTAGTTATTTTATTTCCGCTGCAATGTATTAAAATAATGTAAAATTATCTTCCGCTGTAATTATTAGTCAATGTACTCTGATATTCTGTACTCTGATGTAACATTTATTACTGATGTTATAAAAGTCTGTTGTTGTTGTTCTAATGTATTGTATTCCCAAAGTTAAAGTATTCGTGGATTTCCAACCTTTGGGTCAGACTTGTGTGGTTTATGGTCGATCCAAAGAGCAAGAATTTACGGGTATTTACAGTTGGTATCAGAGCTTTGGTTAGCTTAAATCTTTAGGGTACAACTCGTTAGAACTGAACAAAAGACTCATCAGAGATTGGATTAGTAATATCCAATAAGGATACTCATTAGAGATAGGATCAGTAGTATCCTAGAATGAGAAAACTCATTAGAGATGGGGTTAGTAATACCCTAGAATGAGTCCAGAGTGATAGGCTTATAATTAACGTATTTGTGATTATATATAATCTATTTTAGAAAATATGATTTTTGAATATGTAAAAGTTATATATTTGAAAGTTAATCAACTAATAAAATTATTTAAACCAATGGAGAATATATATATATTAGTTAGTTAATTAATCAACTTTTTGCTTCGTTCCTTTTCGAGGACGAAAAGATTTTAAGTGGGGGAGACTGTAACAACCCTAAATTTTGGGGCTGATTTAAAATTTATTTTAAGTTATTTAAAATAATTTATTTAAATAATAATGGAAAAAAAAATCAAAATGTCGTTTTGTGATTATACATTGGATGAAAACAAATAAATGTTCTTTATTTTGATATTAGGATTTATAGAAAAATGTGAACATGTTAATTATACTTTTATATGATAATTAGACTGTATAGAAAATGAAAACAAATAGAAATATCCTTTCATATGTCATTAGTATTCATAGAAGAATGTGAATATATAAAATTTATTTTTATATGTCATTCATGTTAGCACAAATTTTTGTCAATTATGTTAGGCGTTAAAATCTGTCATTTATGTAATTGTGAACATACATTAGAAAAGAGAAGAAAAGGATTACATTAGGAAAGATTATATTTTTCATGCAATTTAGGTAAGAGAGAAAATATTACTTTTCTTTTACAATGTAATAAAAGATAAAGGTTACCTTTTGCAATGTAATTAAAGGCGAAATGAAAGATTTCATTTTGCAAAAGAAAATGAAAGATTTCAAAAGAAAGGAAAGGATTACATTTTTCATAAATGTAATATAAGAAAAGAAAGGATTACATTTCTTTGTAATATAATATAAGGATGGAAAAATTTATATTTATATTGTAATATTAGAAAAGTGAATACAATAAATATTATATTTTTGTTGTGATATAAAACATTAGAAAGTAGGAAGACAATGGAAATTTCATTTGTATGTAAAATGTGACACTGGATAAGAAATTACATTTTTCTCTTTAATGTAATCAACAGAAGTTAATAGGATTTTAAATCTTAGCAAGTCAAAACATAAGAATGATTTTTCTAGTAAGTAGTTTGGACTAGATTGTAAATAAATTGAAATTAACAAATTTTGTAAAGGAGTAAATATAGAAATTTAGAAATAAGCATACACGTAATAAGTACGTTAAAAATATATATATTGATACTATATCCATCCAAAAACACAAGTAATCAATGCTAGTTATTATTAATATTAGATAAACGTTAAATGTGGTTTTGAATTTGAAACGTTCTCCGATACTTATGCATATTAATTAACGTTACTTATAATAAAAGGAAAATTTACAATTGTAATCGTTGGTGTTAAGGGGAAATAAATGTGGAAATAAATGGTAATGAAGCCAGAAAGGTTGCAATTAGTACAAATGAGAATTAAATATTGTAGCTCTAAATTAGGGGAAATTAATATAACAAATATATACATATATATACACACACATAATAAAGAACTAAAATAAATGACAGTGTAATAAGTGGAAATTACAATAAATTGGAGCAATGAAATCATATTCCTTTATTATATAATTAATATTTGTTAATCGTAACCACGTTTGGGCAGATTTGATCTGTTAGTGGTATGTTTGTTAAATTGTTGAAATTAACAATTATGTTAATTAGAGGACTGTTAAATTAAATATATATCATGTTTGTTATGAAATAGATGTAAACATATATTTCATGTTTGAAATAAAGTTAGCATCTTTATTCCGCTAGGTGAGATTAGAAATTTGTGAATACATAAAATTATCTTTTTATGTTAACATAAACATGTCATATAAATTGTCAAAACTTGGTTAGTGAATAGAAGAAACATTATTTTAGGAATGTTAAATATGTTAAAACAAAGATCACATTTTTGTTAAGAGAATATATGTTAAAACAAAAATCACATTTTTGTTAAGATTTGTGTTAAAACAAATTATCACTTTTGTAAATAAGATTTATGTTAAATTTAAAAAAAAAACATTTTTTTATGCATAGAAATTGTTAACATGTAGAATAATAAAAACATAGAATATTCTTTTATGTGTTATTAGAACGTTTTTAGCGTTATTTTGTTTTCAACTAAGAAGAATATATTTTAGCGTCAAATTGTTTATGCTAAGAAGAACCTATTGTAATGTGAATTTGTTTCAATGAAAAGATTAAATTTTTGATTTTGTTAGATTACATGAAAAGGCTATAATGGAAAGTTGAATTTTGTTTGTATTATTAATACGATAAAAAGATTAAAAGTTACATTTTAAATGTTAATTAGAGTTATTTAGGGAAATCGGGGTTTTGTGTAAAAATTGACATTAAAAAAAATTATAAATATAGTGGCCATCTAAACCTAATCTATCTCTCCTCATTTTTTGATAACCGCCACTTCAAAAAGAAAAAAAATCAATGGCCTCATCGCTTCAATCTTCTTCTTCTTCTTCTTTCTCCCAATTCATTCAATAATTCCAAGCGATTTCAACGGCAAAAATGTAGCCAACAACGAGATGGACAAACTCAACAATAATAATGGAGAATCATGTTATGTGGATGAAGAATTTGTGGCGCAAAGAAGCTTATGGGTTCAACAGGTTTTCACATTTCAGAAGAGAAGACGGTGGAATTCAGAAAAACAACGGCCTTAATTCTAATTGGGAAATGTAATTAAAGTCTTAATTATTATTATTTATTGTAATTAAGTGTGTGAACAACTATAACTTGTTCATACAATTTCAGAATCAAGAAATTTCAGTTGCGTTGGAATGAGAAGAACGAGATCTACGTGGTGGAATTGACTAGAGATGAAACCGAGCAAGGTGAGAATTCTATTTTAAAATAAAATTATTTATTTATTCCACTGCAAATTGTATGTTCACCTTGTATATAATTTATGTTAATGTTATATATATTTATTCGGTGCTGGTTGTTGTATGAATGCGATGGATGATTGAATTAATTTGTATGTCTCTTGTTTGTTAGAACAAGATAGTTGTAAAGAATTGCACCATGCTTGTTAAATTTAGATTAACGATAAAATTTCTCTTTTATCGTTAACATGAAATTATTTGTCAAATTTAGGTTGATGATAGAATTTCACTTTTAAGGTTATCACAAATCCATGTGTTGTCAAATGAAAAAGAAAGATAAAAATATACATTTTATCGAATGTAAAAGAAGGACAAAACCATTAATTTTGTCAAATATAAAAGAATGACAAAAAAAATAGGCATTAGAGATAAAAGGACATTTTTATTAGAAAATGTAAATTAAAATAAAAGGATATTTTGTTCAGAAATGTAAATTAGAATAACAATGAACATATTAGTAGCGTCATGTAAATTTAGTAAAAATGAACGCATTTTTAGCGTTATGTAAATTTAGTAAAAATGAACGCATTTTTAGCGTTATGTAAATTTAGTAAAAATGAACGCATTTTCAGCGTCATGTCAATTTGGAGAGAACAGACATCATTCTGGTTAGTGAATAAAAAGACTTCATTTAGTTGATAGTGAAAAATGACAATTTACACCGTCATTTAGTTGAATTAGAAGGAGAACATTTATTTCAGTTCCATGAAGAAAAGAAAAAAACATTCCATATCATTTTTGTTTGTTAAATAGAAAGACATCATTTTGTTTGTTAAAAAGAAGAATGACATTTATTTCACCTTATTTAGTTAGAATATAAAAATGACATTTTACACGTCATTTAGTTGGATAATGAAAAATAGACATTGGTTACGTTGTCAATTAGTTAGGAATGAAAAGTAGACATTGTTTACATTGTCAATTTGCTAGAAATAAAATGGACATTATTACATTGTTGCTAGAAAAGGAATGACACAAAGTTATTCACTTTTGTGTAAATAGAACGACACACAAAATTATCCATTTTTCTTGCATTGAAAATGAACACACCCAAATTATTCATTTTTGGTGTAATTGACTGAAAACACACAAATTCTACATTTTTGTGCGATTAAATGAACACACCAATTATACACTTTTGTGTAATAAACTGAACACACCAACTTATACATTTTTTGTGTAAATAAAATGAACAATTTAGCGATAAAACTTTATTTACATTTTTCTATGTAAATAGGATGAACACATTGATAGTGAGAACTTATATTTTCTAGGTAAATAATATGAATGTATTTATAGCAACGACCTTTATTTACCCTTTCTTATGTAAATAAGAAGAATAGCTTAGCAAGGACATTTATGTACATTTTCTTTTGTAGGGGAGAAATAAAGAGTTACATTTATTTACATGTAGTGTAAATAAATAGGAAATATAAAAAGGTTACATCTTTCTTAGTGTAAACAAGAATTAAGAAAAGTTTTTTTTATGTAAATTAGATTAGATCAAAGAAAGAAATGTTATATTTTTAATGTAAGAAGAAAAGTTTACATTTTAATGTAAATAAGAATTAAATAAAAATTACATTTTATGGGATTAAGTCGTTTTCCATGTAAATAAGAGATATTGAAATGTGAAACATTTTAAAATAATATTTTTAGTAGAACAATTATAATGATTAATTATAATTGTACTTAGACACGAGGTTAGGTCACATTTGTGGTGGAAGTCTGCCCGGACCCGACCGGCATATCCAGCAGCAACAAATGTTGGGCCTAATGTGAGAGGTCCAAGTGCGCAAATACGAATTGGGCCAAGACACGAAGTTAAGCCCAACTTATGGGAGAAGTCTGCCCGGAACCGACCGGCCTATCCAGCATCCACAAGTTGTAGGCCTAATGTGGGAGGTATGGCCCATATTAAAATATAAATGGATAAATTAGAAGTTGATGTTATTTTCACACCGTCATGTGTTAATAATGAAATAAATATTTTCACCTCCATGTTTGCTCTAAAAGAAAGTTACATTTTTAATGTAATAAGATAAGGATTATAAAAGTTTTACATTTTTCTTAATGTAAATAAGAATTAGAAAAGTTACATTTTTCCTAATGTAAATAAAAGGAAAATAGGAAGTTACATTTTTATATGTAATTGGTGTAATATAGAAACCGACATTTTTCAATGAAAATAAGGATGAAATAGAAATTATATTTTTTTTATATGCAAATAAAAAGGATTGACATTTTCCAATGTAATCAGAGGAAACAAAAGAATGATTAGGAATTTATATTTTCCAATGTAAGTAGAATATGAAATAAAGGTTACATTTTCAATATAATAATATATTGAGGTATAAGTTTACATTTCTCAATGTAAATAAAATAGGAATAGAAATTTACATTTTTCAATGTAAATAATAAGATTAGAAATTTACATTTCTAAGGAATGGATTTTCATTAGAAAAATAACGAAACCAAATATACATTTGGTGTAAATTGAAAAATGGAAGAGTAAAATATACATTGTTATGTTTAGGATGTGTATGTAAAGTAAAAATAGCGATAGATCGTTATAAATTATTAACGACGATATGAAATGGTTTTCAAATTTATATATGCGAGATTTATTTGGAAAGTCCGAGTTTACTCTCATTCCAAATAATGATACGACGTTTGAAGAATTGAAGACGACGATGGAAGACCGACGATCTTCACATCGAATGGGTAACTAGTGTTGAGGCCCTTGATTGATTTGCTCCCAAGACGGGGCTAAAATGGTAGTTATTCGGACGTAGTGCTGATTTGTACGGATTTGGCTTTCGCTCAGACCCAGAGCATAAGCTTATAAATGGAATGTATGTCTGACATCGTACTCCTTTATATATTGTACTTATTGATTTTATGTTGAATGTATGAATGCTTGGTGGCGGAGAATTTATTCTCTTGCTTAACACCCTTTCATATATTTCGGCAAAGGATTGGTAGTGTGATATGGAGTGACGATGTGGCATGCTAAGACGCATATGATCAAGGCTTTGTTGAAAAGCAGGCCTTGTTTGATGATCAAAGCATAGCCTATTTAGGCATAGCTTTGTGTATATCGTGACTTCGCGAGCCTCACACCCCGGTATGAGTCAAAAACGGGATATGGACCGTAGGGAGTGCATACGTTTCTTTCTAGCTAGAAGTGGTGTTTGTGTTTTGACACGGCCCGACATTTTACTATGTGGATTATGGATTGAGGTACCTCGTTTTATAGGTCAGAAGTGGTCATATTATAGGTCCAAAGGGGCCGGGAAACGTATTTTCAGGAATTGCCAATCCACTACCGTTGGGTGGGGACCGGCCCTACCGTTCCAAGGGTTGCCCATAGGTGTGATCCTGAGGCATTTGCTAGAGTGTTTCGAATCGGAAGAGGATGATCCCTAGCCTCGATTTCATGACAGAAAACCAAATTCCCAATACGACGATATTTCGGTTTTAATTGTAAACTTATATACGGCGACATAGTTGGATGGGGTACTATGCCGTCTAGGATTGATATTTATTTTGAAGTATTTTAATATTGCTTAGACACTAATAATAATATTAAAATATTACTTTTCACGTATTAAGCATATTTGATCATCATAAGGGAAAACTCTATCCTCCTGTGTGCGTTGCATTGTGTGATAGGACTTGAGTCTTATGATGATTTCATTTTAAAAAAAAAAGTCATTTCGCTGTTTTATATAAACTTTATAAAATTTTGCACTGGAAATCCATTGGAGTAAACCCGTTCCGCGTTAGCGGCGTGGTCCTGTGATTCGCTATATTGATAGTTAATTTAGTTAAGAATTCTCACACCAGTCCCATGACTGACCCGTTGTTTGTTTCCACCTTTACAAACTCGGGTGCCCTCTTTCCACACGGGCAGAAGAGTAGTTTGTCTACGGGTTCTTACCTCGAGCAGGATTCTGGATTGAAGCCTAAAGCTGTGTCCAGAGCATAGTTGTCTTCCGCTGCCTTAGTTATTTTATTTCCGCTGCAATGTATTAAAATAATGTAAAATTATCTTCCGCTGTAATTATTAGTCAATGTACTCTGATATTCTGTACTCTGATGTAACATTTATTATTGATGTTATAAAAGTCTGCTGTTGTTGTTCTAATGTATTGTATTCCCAAAGTTAAAGTATTCGTGGATTTCAAACCTTTGGGTCAGACTTGTGTGGTTTATGGTCGATCCAAAGAGCGAGAATTTACGGGTCTTTACATCATGGGACTGGTGTGAGAACTAAAATAGTTATTAATCTTTATTTTAAAGCTAGGTAAATCAAGGGACCACGCCGTATAACACGGAACGGGTTTCCTCCCAAGAATACCAGTGCATAAAACGAACAGGGCAATGCTAAATAAAGAAAAATGAAGCTATTATATGACCCAGGTCCCATCACACAATGCAACGCAAGCCGGAGGATAGGGTTTTTACCTTATAATAGCCAAGAATGCTTGATCCGTTGAAAACAAATCGTTTATTATTACTATAAGTGTATAGTGTATAAAACAACTACAAATCATAAGTATCAATCATAGACGGCATAAGCGCCCCATCCCACTATGTCGCCATACTAGGCTTTACAAATAAAACCGCAAAGTCACGTATTGGAAATTGGATTTCCTTCTATGAACCGAGGCAAGGGATCGTCCCCTACCGATTCGAGACTGTCTAGCCCGAGTCTCAGGGACAGAACGCATCGACCCTTGGAGCGACAGGGCCAGTCCACCGATGTGGATTAGACGACATCCTGAACACTACGTCTCCCCGTCCTAGGGGGCGTAAATGAGCCAACGAATGACTCCATCGGTTCTAGAACGACCGATATATCCGAGGCGCCTCGCAACAGCAACAACCACATAAGTCAAACTCTTCAGGGCGTGTAAAACCACAGACGCCACTTCTAGCTAGAAAGAGATGCATGCCCTCCCTGAGGTCCTCTCCCGTTTTTGGTTCACAAACGGGGTGTGAGGCTCGCGAATCAACGCTACACAAAGCTACGCCACAAAGGTTGTGCTTTGATCATCAACCACAAGACTCTGCTTTTCAACAGAAGCCTTGATCAATTGCCACTTAGGCATGCCACATAGGCAATTCACTCCATGCGTTTGATATCCATCAATATATAACCCCTGAGCTCGTACGTCACAGAGAAGGGCATCAAGCAAGAGAATAAATTCTCCGCCGCCAAACAGATATATATTTAATAGAAATCAATCACACAGACTAAAATCCAATGTCAGACACACAGTCCATTTACAAGTTCGTTCTGGGTCTGAACGAAACCGGAGGCACCTAGTACCACGCATATCCATCGATCTCCAAGTACGTCTGTACAATCACTAACTGATTCCCTCCTCTTGGGTGTACGGCCAACCAAGATCATCAGTAATTATCCAAACGATGTTGAAGACCTCCGGTCTTCGACCACCATCTTCATCCTCGACACCATGTCGAATTAGTTATTCAGAATGGGATAAACCCGGTCTTTCTGAATAACTCGCGTATATAATAAACAAGTGTTACACAAACACAACATACGCCTCATTCCAATTCAGAATATTCTTTTATTCCAATATCCTTATACTTTGGGAAAGGTTCCCATTAATTTTATCAAAGATAAATTCTTTAAATTTATTCTTTAATCTTCTTTGAATATCAATTCAAACTAGTCGGGATTAGCGAACCACACCGAAGTAATCATTTATTTTATTTCCCAATCCCAACCTATTCATCCCATGAAGTAAAACTGGTAATACTTCATATCTAACACCACGGTGTTATCGGTAAATTCAATTACCATTTCACGTTCAAATCTAATTAAAGATTTAACTATCGCTTGGAGTAAAACTGGTGATACTCCATTCTCGACCATTTCAATCTAATTAAAGATTCATTAAAACTCCACTTAGTTTTAATCTTTAACTAGGTTAAAGAATCAGTGTCATTTAAAACACGGTTCACGATAAACCCAAAATCACATTCCATTAATTATCGGGTTAAAGAACAAGTGTTATTTAAAACACTGTTCACGATAAACCCAAAAATCAATACCAATTCAATTCCAATTAAATATTATTTAATTGGTACACTTCATTAAATCTAAATAAAAAGATTTAATCTTTTTCTCAACTGGATTTAAGAACAGTGTTAATGAAGACACCATTCACGGCAACCCCAAATCACATTTGATTTTAAGTACAAGGCTCTGAATAGAAAATATATCGGCTTATATTCAATATCAAATTCTACGACCAACAAATATCGTATTGGAAATAACGATATATATATATATCTTTCAAATTTCCATAACAACATCTGTATAATCACGAAACCCAACATCGAACTATTCCGAAGATGATTTCGATTCAAATCCCTTCCAATTCAATCATTGGAAATCCTGGTTATTTTCAAAACCATTTCAAATCTAATTTATTTATTTTAAAAATAAACAAATTATTATTCTAGTTCAAAACTAGTTCATTTCGATAAAAATCTATTTTTATCCTTTCAAATATGGAGTTTTTCATCCCAATTCTTCACAAATCATTTCTTATGATTTGACACAAATTATTACTATTTTTAATAATTTTATCAAGGCCCGTACAGTCGATTTCCATCAACGGCCATCGAACTGCACTTACAGCGACCTTTTCCAAATTTGATTTGAAAATAATTCCAAATCCAACCGTTAGATATCAAATTTCTAATATTCATTAGAAAGTTCTTTTCGATACGAACCCAATGGTTCCGGTTTTAAGAGAATCCGACGGTCGGATCTCCCGCAATATCCATTCGAAGTCAATGGTCGAAATTCGCGAACTGCCGCGGCGCGGCGCGTTCTATTCAGGCCATTATATATAATATGTATATATATATTATATATATTTCGTCGATTTCCTTTCAAAATGTATTTTATAAATCGTTTTAAATTCGTTTCAAGACAGCTTCAACTTCATATTCAATTTTAAATCAAAAATGAATTTTTCCTTATAAATTCCTTTCAAATTCATTTCAAATTGATTTCTAATTCAATTTGATTTCTAATTCAATTTCAGTTCGTTTTCAGTTCAATTCGAATTCATTTATATTCAATTTCAATTCGAATTCATTTCTATTTAATTTCAATTCGAATTTCAATTCTTTTCAAAATATCAGATTTTGAAATCACTTTCGATATTAATTATAAAATGAATAAAATCGATATAAATATCGTTCACGTCTAAATGGCGTCAATCTAATCAACACGGCTTCATATATTTCTATTTCAAATATTTCTTTTCAAAACTGGAATGAGGCCTAATCAATTACCATAGATTTTACTTCTATGGATTTTCATACAACGCATGTATACATCGACAATGACAAATAATCAACCATCATCCAAAGTGCATTCTACACTGTATAAGCATCAAATATAAATATTTAACGCTTATAACAGTCTATCAATCAATCGATCGACATACAACTAATTATTGGGATTAGTGTATGTCATATATCACCCCAATACCCGTGTGGGGTTTTCAAACAATCAAACACAGATTTTATTTGTGCAGTTGGGCGATGTGTAAAATTTATCGTCCCAATCAATATCAGTCAAATCAGTGTATATAAACAAATCGTCGATTTGTTTATAAATATTCATTTCATATACACGTTAAAAATTATATTTTTAACTACAAAATATTTTCCACTATAAAATATTTTATTTCATTTCACATCACATCACACAATCAACTACACATCAAAATCAAACAAACAAGCATACAAGCCGTCCATGGTCTGTGGACGACGGGTGTCAGGTGCTACTAAACACCGTCTGCATCCTAGTATATATTTTAACTAGAAAATTAAATTAAAGGTGAGGAGTTCTCACAGAAGGTTCCACTCCGCTGTGCTTTGCTTTTGAACTGTTGAACCGTCTGGATCGGTTTGAAATTCCAATGCAGTTCTTTTCACGCTGTTCAAATAAAAATTATATTTTTATCCTTCATCCAATAAATAAAAATTCTATTTTTATTTCATATATTTTTACAATGCTTATTTATATATAAAAATTATATTTTTATATTTCTATTTCATATATAAAGATCGAATTTTTATTTCATCGCTATAAAAATCACATTTTTATTTCAACATAGATATAATAAAAATCAGATTTTTATTTCGTTACATATATAAAGATCAAATTTTTACTATCTATATAATATAAAAATCCTATTTTTATTATCGTCACTATATAAAAATCATATCTTTATAGTTTCTATAAATTAAAAATCGAATTTTTATTCCTCCTAAAATATAAAAATCATATTTTTAACTTCTTACTATGATAAAAATTATATTTTTTACTTCTTACTATGATAAAAATTATATTTTTAAATTCTTACTATGATAAAAATTATATTTTTAACTTCTCACTATGATGAAAATTATATTTTTAACTTCTATATAATATAAAAATCATATTTTTATATTCTAACCACATCTTTTTACTGATAAAAATCAAACCTTTTCAGTTTAAAAAAAATCAATCTTTTTGTGTAAAATCCTTAACAAATTATAAACCAAACCTTAACAAATTTAACAGATTAAAAATCAAATCTTTTATATATGCTACTACATGATAATAAAACTGATTTTGAAATTTCTATTATATATTAAAAACTGATTTTATTTAATTACCAAAATTCATTTAAACTAAATAAATAAGTAAAAGCTCACCATTGAACGTTCAGAGGAGGTTGAAGCTCGCCGGAGACGTAGCAAGGGGCGGCGGCGCCTCTGTCCAACGGGGAGGTAGTGGAATGGTGTTTCGCGCGCATTTGAATGGAGTTTTGGGGGTTTCTCACCGGAGAAGGGAAGAGAGAGGGGGTTGGGGTCGGAGGGGGTGTTTCAGGCGATAGGAGGCGGCGGTCGGGGATGGACGTTCGCAGCGTTGCGATGTGACGGGGGGAAGGGTTTCAGCGGAGAAAGAAGAGGAGAGAGAGAGGAGTGCGGAGGTGCTCCTCCGTCGTGGAGCGGCGGTCGGGGCGTGGAGGTGGCGGCGAGGCGTCGGCGGCCTCCCTGGGTGGCGCGATTAGTTCCTAGGGTTTTTTTTATTTCCTTCAGATCGAGAGAAAAAGAACTGAGGGAGGGAGAGGGTGTTAAGGGGAAAAAGGTTATAATATATTATATTAATTTTTAATTTTAATTTTTAAAAAGTAACTTTTAAATTCGAACTCAAAATCAAGCCCACCGACTGTCGTCCATAGCTAATTACCCCCATTCCGAACACAATGGGATATGTATCGTAAGCTGAATCAATCGTTTCGATTAGTTTTCGTCAAAATCAAAATATAACTCTATATATTGAATTTGAACGCACATTTCAATTTACAGGGGCCACATACTAACTCGAAAAATTCTAGAAAAATTATTTTTAGCTTCGTATTGATGAAACGGTCCTAACAAATCTAATTTCGTCAAATTCTGAGACCGCTTGAAAAATGGCCATTTTCCAGTCGATTAAATTCAACCGAAACAGGTCAAACGCGTTTTCCTTTGCCACGCTCACATACTGATTTGAAAAATTACGAAATTTGAAACCAAGCAATAACTTGACATCACGGATCCAACAAAAGTGGTTTCGTCGAAATCCGAGGTCGTTTGCAAAATGGCCATTTTTAAGGGCCAAAATTCCATAGCGACTATTCTGAATTTTCAACTGGACATATCTTTTGATTCCCGCTATGAAATTTTGATTTTTCAGATTCGTTGGAAAGATATTCTCAATTAAATTCAAATATTTTTGGTTTCGCTAAAATCCGGTTTATTTTGCACCCGGTACATTCTTTTGAATTTTGAAATCGAATTATCGAACTACCGCGCCCTTTCAGGCTCGATATATAATTAAAATGATTATTTATATTCTAACGACAACGTATATAAATATATACGTTCTAATTCTATTCAAAATAAATTTCTCGTCGTTATTATTTAAAATAATTCATTTTAACTAATCAAATTTCGCTAAAATTGCCAAAATAAAAATTTTAAATTAGCTCGGATTTTCGGGTTAATACAATATTACAACTGTGACGATCCCAAAATCTGAGGGGCGGTAGTAAGGATAATCATCGGAATATAACACATTAATCATCATAGCAGAGTACAGATAATAGCAAAAACAATATATAGAATAACTTTACATGGATATGACAGCGGAATCACAACATGTAACAACATCAGAATAGCATAGCGTAGGATATAACTTAGTAAATAAAAGGGAAGTGATCAGTCATCATCGCTAGAGGCGGAATACATACATGCAGTGAGACATAATAAGGGTATCAGTCTACATCGCCGAAGGCAGTACATATACATACAATAAGAAGTACGGAAAGTAAATCAGTCTGCATCGCCCGTGGCGGAATCATAATATAAGTACAATAATGGCGGAAAATGTCAAAGTCGTCTCTGTGAAGTCAGCCTCGCCATGAGCCAAAATGCACTCTATGCAACAGTGCAGAGCCAAAAACAACCTGTCACCTGTGAACTAGGCTGCCCGTGAGAAAATAAGGGCACCCGCGTTTGCAAAGTGAAACAAACAACGAGTCAGTCATGGGGACTGGTATGAGGAATCTATTTAACAGTTAAACAACAGTAATAAGCAAATCATAGGACCACGCCACTTTCGCGGAACGGGTTTACTCCAGTGATTGCTAGTGCATTTAAAACAAAGTAAATTCTTTCAAAACAACGCAATGCTTTTAAAAAGAATGAAGCCATTATAAGACTCAAGTCCCATCATACAATGCAACGCAAGCCGGAGGATAGAGTTTTACCTTATAATAGCCAAATATGCTTGATACGTATAAAGCAAAATCAATTGATATTATTACTAGTGCATATATGTTTCAAAAGCGAATAGCATCATAAATATCAATCATAGGCGGCATAGCTACCATCTACTATGTCGCCATACTAGTTCTACAATCGAGTCCGTTATTTCGTATTGGAAATTGGATTTCCGTCATGAGTCGAGGCAAGGGGCAAGATCCTCTCTGCTTCGAGACATTCTAGCAAATGCCTCAGGACTACACACTCTGGGCAACCCTGGATTCGGCTGGGTCGGTCCTCTCTTACGTTTGAGGATTAGTTATTCCTGAACACACGTTTCCCAGTCCTTACAGACCTATAATCGAGGCGCCTCGCATTCCAACAACCACAAAGGTGAAAAGTAGATATATATGTCAGGGCTGGTAAGTCACTGACACCACCATAGCTAGAAAGAAACGTCGTGCTCTCTCAGCGGTCTGTATCCCGTTTTTAACTCATACCGAGGTGTGAGGCTCGCGAATCCACGCTATACACAAAGCCAGGCCACGGAGACCGTGCTTTGATCATCATCCACAAGACTTTGCTTTGCAACAGAAGCCTTGATCACAGCATCTTGGCATGCCACATAGGCAGTCCACTCCATATGATTGATTTCCATCGATATATAACCTCTGAGCTCGTATGTCTCAGAGAAGGGCGTTAAGTAAAAGAATAAATTCTCCGTCGCCAAACGATATATATTTAACAGAGATCAATCAGTATAGAACAAAATCCAATGTCAGACACACAGTCCATTTACAAGTCCGTTTTGGGTCTGAACGAAACCGGAGGTGTCAATTCCTCGTATATCCGTACAATCAACACATACGTTCAGACGGCTACTACTTCCGTCCCTTTCCGGTAGCTACTCCGGTCAAGAACCTCAGCAGCGCCCATCCAACCGATACGAAGATCGTCGGTCTTGAATCGTCTTTGCATTTTCCAATTCGAATCGCTCGATAAATTATTTGAAATGAGGGTTAGCTCGGCCTTTTCAAATAATTCACGTAATTAGAATTTAAATCGATTCTTTCCATGGTTATATTATTCGACATCCATATTTCAGTTCTTTAGTGTTATTTTCGTGTCAAGCACATACAACCATCAAATATCAAACAATTCAAGCCCAATTGGTTTATTAGCAATCTATGTTGCTTATAATATTTTATAACGATTTTTCGCCATTTTTATTTATTTAAAAATGGCCATATTTAATTAAACGACGTTTCAGGTCGTGCCGTGGCACTGGCGCTGTTTTCCCCCTAATTTGTTTTACACATATCGGGAAATCTAACCGTTGGATTTCTACAAAGTCTATATCAGTGGGAAGATATTCCCAAAGCGAACCCAATGGTTCCAGTTTCGTGAAAATCCGAAGGTCGGATCTTCCACACTAGTCGTTTGAAGTTACGGTTTCAAAATTCGAACTGCAGCGTCGTTATTCGATTTAATTTAATTATATTTATATTTATATATAAATATAAACGATTCTGGCGCTGTTTTTCTTCAGATTTGAATTAAACATTCTGGACAATCCAACCGTTGGATTTTTACAAGGTTGGTGCCGTTGGGAAGATATTTCCAAGGCGAACCCAGCGGTTGTGGTTTCGGGAAAATCCGACGGTCGGATTTCTCGTACTAATCGTTTCAAATTACGATTCCGAAACACGAACTGCACGGCTTCGATTCCTTTTAATTATATTTATATTTATATATATAAATATAGTTCATTCTATAATTCCAACTATAGTTCATTCTATATTTTCAACTTCGTTTTTACTTCAAATATTTCACTAACGCCTTAATATTTCGAAAAATTTTGCCATAACCTCCTTTGTACGGGGAGGGGTTTGGAAATTTATTGGGTCGTGTTAGGTACCCAATAAATCCTAAAAAGCATTCACATATTTATAGTGATATATTCTGGTGTTTACGGGGGAGCATGTATAGATAATCACTCCAGAGAATAAATTCTCGTCACCCCGTTTCCGTGTGGAAATAAATGGTCCATGTGCCGTATCTAATAACTAGAGAGACGTGATTATTGTCAACTCCAGACCCGTGTGGGGTTTTTATTAATCTGGCAATTTATCGTTATATTTTATAGAGTCCATATCAGTCATCAGTTCAACCTGTAGTATATAATCCTCGCCATACAAGCCTCTCGCTCGTATGGTAAACCTTCCACCTCGTCACACAAGCTCCTATTGCTTATGTGGAATATGATGAAGTATGCCGTGTAGTGTAGTTCAAAATTAATTGTTACTATCCTATGGCGATGTTTATTATTTCACACAGAATAACCAGCACTCCGCATCCAATGGCATTCACAGGAGTTGATATAAAAATAAAATTGCGCAGCCAACTCATCAAGGTTTACCTATTTGTCGGGCACACAAATAATTTCTTTACTCTACAGGTAATCCATTTTCCCTGTTCAACACATGTATATATATGCAGAACAAAGCCAATAATAATATTTCTAGCAAACTATTATTTATTTCAACACGTGTGTATTTTTATCTAATCGTATACATGATAAAAGAAATATTTTTATCATCAAAAATATTTATTCAACACGTGAATGTTTTTAACACTTCATATTCACAATAAAAATGTAGTTTTTATTGTCTATTCATTTTATTTTAAAATACGATAACCTCCAACACATGAATTTCAACTCGACGAACGAATTTCAATTCAACACATGAATATCCTCTATAGTTTGTATATATATAAAAATGTGATTTTTATCGCTAAAGCTATTTGTTTAAATTCAAAAAAAATATTCAACACATGAATTTCAACTCAACGAATGAATTGCAACTCAACACATGAATATTCGCTATAGTTTGTATATATATAAAAATGTGATTTTTGTCGCTAAAGCTGTTTGTTTAAATTCAAATAATATTCAACACATGAATTTTAACTCAACGAATGAATTGCAACTCAACACATGAATATTTGCTATAGTTTGTATATATATAAAAATGTGATTTTTATCGCTAAAGCTGTTTGTTTAAATTCAAATAATATTCAACACATGAATTTTAACTCAACGAATGAATTGCAACTCAACACATGAATATTCGCTATAGTTTGTATATATATAAAAATGTGATTTTTATCGCTAAAGTTGTTTGTTTAAATTCAAATAATATTCAACACATGAATTTTAACTCAACGAATGAATTGTAACTCAACACATGAATATATATATAGTTTGTATATATATAAAAATGTGATTTTTATCGCTAAAGCTGTTTTATTTAAATTCAAATAATATTCAACACATGAATTTTAACTCAACGAATGAATTGCAACTCAACACATGAATATATATTTCAACATATGTAATTTATTTCAACGAATGAAAATTATTCTAACACATGTATATTTCAGAAAATTTCGGCAGCATAACGGCAGGGTAGTTAAAACCGGGACCGTCCCTGGTACGGCTCCTCGCTCTACCTTAAAACCTTGCGGTTTTTGACAATGGGGATCATGCATCTAGTTCGCACGCAGGCGACATGTTTTATTTTCAATTCCATAATCCTATTCTAATTTGTTTCAACCACAAGAGGGTATTTTTCATCCACAAAGGTATTTTTCAACCACAATATCAACCACAAACAATTATTTCCAACCATTCGTCATACCATATAATATCATGTCAATCACAAGCAATAAATATCGTCCATGGTCTGTGGACGAGGGGAGTATATATACATATATATTATATTATAATTCACTTGCATTTCATCACAATTCAAAGCATATATGTTTCATACAACGCTTGTATAATTTATACATCGCTAATATAACTTATACAACACATGTACATGAGGTATACAATGCGTATATAATTTACACTTCGCTTATATAATTTATACAACGCGTTTCCATTCACACTATTCAGTTTAGATTCCTCACATTGGTTTCTGCAGTGCTAAAAATCATAGGAAGATCAGAAAAATCCGCGGCTTCATCTAGAATGTAGAGAGCCTCCTTGCGGTCACGGTGTCTCCTGTTTCATCAAATTTCGTTAAAGAACGAAAAAGATATTATTTTTCAAAGTTTTGCAACGCTTTATAGTGTTATTTTCAATTCAGAATTTCGAAGCAGAAAGGTTTTTAAACCTTCAAAACTAGGTTTTGATTTTAAAATCAAACCGTACCTTGTTGCTCCGATCAGGCCCTGCGACGTTGAAGGGCTACGAATCAGCTCTCGATCGGTGGCGGTGGCGTCTGACTCGGCGGCTCCAGCAGGTCGCGGCGGCGCTCCAAAGGGGCTGACTTCCTCCTGGAAATTCGACGCGCACGATCGATGGTTTTCGACGAGGCTTGGTCTGATTTAAAGAGGGGAGGGAGGCGATCAGAATCTTCAACTGGAGGTGGCGGCGAAACTGGCTGTGGCGGCGACAAAAACGATGGGAAGCTTCGAGCTCGATGAACCGTCGAGAACGCCTGGCGGCTAGGGTTTTTTTAGATATTTTCTGAAAATAAAATAATAAAAGAAAAAATGTGATTGGCCAATGGTTTTATAGGAAATTTTAAATAGTGTTTTCACAAACGGACTCGAAATCAAACCCAACAACTGTCGCCCCTAGCTAAATACCCCCATTCTGGACACAATGGGATATGTTTCGTTGGCCAATTCGACTGTTACAGTCAGTTATTTTTCAAATTAAAATATAAAACATTTAATATTTAATTCGAACGTACATTTCAATTTGCCAGGGCCACAAACTGAATCGAAAAATTCCAGAAAAATAAATCTAGCTTTGTTTTGATGATACGGTCCTAACAAAACAAGTTTCGTCGAATTCTGAGCTCGTTTGAAAAACGGCCATTTTTAGGTCGACCCTTTTTAATAGAAATTGACCAATCACATTTTCTTTTGCCCCGCTTACATACTAGCTTCAAAAATTATGAAATTTGAAACTTAGCAATAATTTGACATCCCGGACCCAACAAAAGTGGTTTCGTCGAATTACGAGGTCGTATGCAAAATATCAATTTTCAAGGGCTATATATGCTATATAGCGACCTTTCTGAAAATTCATTTGGCCATAACTTTTGATTCCCGCTATGAAACTTCGATTTTTCAGATTCGTTAGAAAGGTATTCCTAAACAGATTTAAATATTTTCAGTTTCGCTAAAATCCGTTATATTTTCCACCCGGTACAGTCAGACAAAGTTTGTATTCAAAATTTCAAACTGCAATACTATACCCAATTCTCTATTTTATTGAAATATGCTATTTCAATTATACAAATTCTTTGGTATTAACCAATTTTAAAAATTTTAAATTGGTTCACATTTTCCAGGTTATTACAATCTCCCCCACTTAAAACTTTTCGTCCTCGAAAAGGAAATAACAGCTAAGTAGGAAATAAAATGTAAATGCAAAGTATTATAAAGGTACCTTGCACCGGAGTTAGTCAGAGATGTCCACTCTGCATTTGGGGTAGGCTTGTTTAATGCTTTCCTCCTTCTCCCAAGTACAGTCTCTAGGATCACTACTCCACTGCACTTTGACTAAATGAATCTTTTTGCTCCTTAGCTCTCTAGTTTCTTTGCCAACAATCTTTAATGGCTCTCTTCTGAGCGCTAATTCTGGAGTTATGTCTATATCCTGTTGCGCTGCATCTTCCACAACAAGATCTGGATCATGAACATGTTTTCTGAGTTGAGATACGTGGAACACATCATGTATACCAGGCAACCAATCAGGTAATGAAATTCTATATGCAAGAGTTCCAATCCGTTCAAGTATAGGAAAGGGACCAATAAATCTCGGTGCTAACTTCCCAGTCTTGCCAAATCTGATTACTCCCCGCATTGGAGAAACTCTTAAATAAACATAATCGCCAGCGGCAAACGATAAATCCCTTCTTCTCGCATCAGCATAACTTTTCTGTCGGCTCTGCGCGGTTTTCAATCGCTTCTTAATGAAATCGACTTTATCCGATGCTTCTCGAATCATATCGGGCCCTAACACAAGTCTGTTGCCAGGTTCTACCCAACATGCGGGAGATCAGCACGGTCTACCGTATAATGCTTCAAATGGGGACATTCCCAGACTTGCTTGATACCTATTGTTGTAAGAGAATTCGGCTAAATGTAAGTGATCTTCCCATGAGCCTCCAAAATCAATAACGCAAGCTCGCAGTAAATCTTCTAGAATTCTATTCACCCGCTCAGTTTGGCCGTCTGTCTGAGGGTGATAAGCGGTGCTTAGATTCAATTTGGATCCCAATTCTATCTGGAATGCTTCCCAGAATTTGCTAGTAAACAGGGGATCTCTATCACTGACTATATTGAGCGGCACTCCATGCAGTTTAACTATTTCTTTGAAGTAAATACGTGCTAAACTTTGAGCCGTTCTGTTGGATCGGACAGGTATGAAATGGGCAGTCTTCGTGAAGCGATCTACGATTACCCATATACTGTCGTTTCCTTTCTTAGTTCGAGGCAAGCCATCGATGAAGTCCATCGAAATTTGCTCCCACTTCCATCCTGGAATTTCTAATGGTTGTAATAGTCCAGCTAATTTCTGCTGATCGCTCTTAACTAGCTGACAAGTGGGGCATCTACTAACATATAATGAAATATCTCTTTTCAAAGCTCTCCACCAGAATGTGTGTTTGATATTGTTATACATTTTGCTCACTCCGGGATGGATACTTAATTTGGACTTGTGGCACTCATCAAGTATTTCTCTTCGAAGCTCTGGAAGATTCGGGATGCAAATTCTGCCCTTTTATCTAAGAACTCCTTTGTCACCGAGTCGGAAACTTGTGGGTTCACCTCCCTTGACTCTCTGACTGATTCTTCGAATAAATTCATCGTCTTTCTGTAGGGTCGAGATCCTGTCAATTAATGAAGACGTGATGACAAAACTGGCGATGATTTCATTCTTTCTGCTGAGCGCATCTGCTACAACATTGGCTTTCCCTGGAGTGTATAGAATTTCAAAATCATACGCTGCAAGGAATTCTAACCAACGCTGTTGTCTCAAGTTTAGATCTTTCTGAGTGGATAGATATTTCAAGGATTGATGATCGGTAAATAGTTCGAACTTAACGCCCAGTAAATAATGCCTCCAGATTCTTAAAGCAAACACGATAGCTAATAACTCAAGATCATGAGTTGCATAGTTTCTTGCATGGGGCTTCAGCTGACGGCTGGCATAAGCGATCACTTGGCCCTTTTTCATTAATACTGCGCCTGGCCCTCTAATAGAAGCGTCTGTCCATACAGTCAAGTCTTGGTTGCCTTCTATAATTGTCAATACTGGAGCGGTTGTCAACTTCAGTTTCAGCTCCTGGAAAGCTTCTTCACATTCGGGAGTCCATTTGAATTTCTCATGCTTCTTTGTAAGCTTTGTCAATACACCAGATATCTTTGAAAAATCCTGAACGAATTTCCGATAGTAACTAGCCAATCCAAGGAAACTTCGAACTTCTGGCGGGGTATTAGGTTGTTTCCAGTTCTGAATCGCTGTAATTTTGCTTGGATCTACAGCAATCCCATCCTTTGATACAACATGGCCTAGGAACTTGACTTCATCCTGCCAGAAGACACACTTAGAAAATTTAGCTTTCAAGACATTTCTTCTTAGAATTTTCAACACTTGTTCTAAATGTTTGGCATGTTCGTCTTCCGACTTGGAGTAGATTAAAATGTCATCGATGAAGACTAGAACAAATTTATTCAATACACCACGGAACACTCTGTTCATAAGATCGACGAAGTATGCCGGAGCGTTACACAAGCCGAACGGCATTACTAACCATTCGTAGAATAAATCGGGACCCCTGAAGGCTGTCAAAGGAATACAGTCTTCGGCGATACGTAATTGGTGGAAACCTGTAGCTAGGTCCATTCTAGAGAATACTGTCGCCCTATTTAATTGATCTAACAGATCATCTATACGTGGCAAGGGATATTTGTTCTTCAGTGTCTGCTTATTGAGATCACGGTAATCAACACAAAGTCTTAGAGTACCGTCTGATTTCGGGACAAATACCACTGCTGCTCCCCAAGCTGAAAAGCTCGGTCTTATCAGACCTTTCCAAAGTAATTCTCGGGTTTAACTACCTAACTCTTATTTTTCTTTCGGGGCCATTCTTCTAATTGGATGTACTACTGGTCGGGCGTTAGGAATTAGATCTATCCTAAATTCAATTTCTCTTTGCGGCGGTAAGTTTTCTACTTCTTCAAACACATCCGCGTAGTTTTTAACGACCGGTATCTTTTCTAATGAAGGGGGAGTAACTTCTAAAGAAGACCAAAATTCTGTTCTATTAATTGCTGAGCCAAGACATGGTATATATATAGGTCCAAGCTTCGTTTCGACTTTAACGATTCTTTCGGCACATCTAACTTCGGCCTTATATTGTGTCAACCAGTCCAGCCCCAGTATAATATCAAATTTGGAAAGGTCCATGACAATCACTTTAAAAGGAAACCGGTACCGAGAAAAGGAAATAGGTGCTTTACAATATGTATAGAGACTAACAGAACCTCCTATCGGGTTTTGAACTTTAATTGGTTCTTTAAGCTTTCTTCGTTTCAATTTTAACTTGTGAACAGTGTTACCAGAAATGAAGCTACGTGATGCACCAGTATCAAAAAGTACAGAAATAGGAATATTTTTAATGGTAAGGGTACCTCCCAAGACGTCGGGTTTACCTGATCCATCGGTGGTAGCTGGCGGGGTCTCCCCATCATACACATAAGCCACTTGTGCATTCTGCTTCAGAGGACAATTCCTGCTATAGTGCCCCTTCTTATGGCAGTTGTAGCATTCGACTGAGTCTGGATTTGCCTTTGGCTTCCTCGGGGCTTTGCACACATTAGAAAAATGACCTGGCTTCCCGCAGTTGTAGCAATTTCCTTTCAGTATCTTTCCAGGTTTCTGAGTAGCGGCCGCTGTAATGCTGGACTCGGGCTGATCTGCTGAAGCCTTGCGCTTATTTCTAGCTTGGCTTTTTGCGCGGTCTTGGCTGGCATGCCTTTCATCCATATCTTCATAATTGCAAGCCATTTCTACTAATTCTGAGAAGGAGAGTTTGATGTTGCTCATGGCTCTATCATGGTACTTGCGCTTTAGCCCAAATATAAATCTCTTGTTCTTTGCTTTGTTGGTCATAATAAACTCTGGAGCATAGTGCGATAACTAGGTGAATTTATTGAGGTAATCCTGGATAGAGAGATCTCCTTGCTAGAGATTAGCAAACTGCTCTCGCATCCTCTCTAAAGCCTGTTCAGGTACAAACTTCTCGTTGAACATGGTTTTGAATTGCTCCCAGGTCCTGACAGTACCTGCTGCATCCTCTGAGGTGATGGCATCCCACCACAGCTCTGCTTCCTCCTGTAGGAGCCAAATACCTAGTCGTGCTTTGTTGTTGGTTCCAAAACCGATGCCTTCAAAGATCTTTTCACAGGTCTTAAACCAAGCAATAGCCTCTGTCACTGTACCAGTGCCAGAAAAGGGTTTTCCCCCAAGGTTCCTATACCTCTTCGCTACTCTGTCTAGCTCGAAGTCCTCGGGTGCTGGTGGCTGAACAATAGGGCCTCCCTCAACTACGGGGATATTCCCCCATCCTCCTGCTACTCCGGCTCGGCCTCCACGGCCTCCTCTAGCTGCTGCTGCTCATGTAGCCATCAGAAAGAGTACTGTATAAGCAAGAAAAGAGTCAAGCTCACAGATTTGATAATTTTCATATATGATAAAGCAGGGGAACATAAGGAAAGATAATGATGATGTACTGATCAAATTGTTTTGCTAATCTGCTTAGCTCATTCTAGGACATTGCTAATCCTATCTCTAACGAGCTACTCGCCTTAGAACCCTACTGATTCTATTCTGACGAGGTGTTTAATGTGTTAGATCCCGGAACTAAGGTTAACCAAAGCTCTGATACCAACTGTGACGATCCCAAAATCCGAGGGGCGGTATTAAGGATAATCATCGGAATATAACACATTAATCATCATAGCAGAGTACAGATAATAGCAAAAACAAAAATAGAATAACTTTACATGGATATGACAGCGGAATCACAACATGTAACAACATCAGAATAACATAGCGTAGGATATAACTTAGTAAATAAAAGGGAAGTGATCAGTCATCATCGCTAGAGGTGGAATACATACATGCAGTGAGACATAATAAGGGTATCAGTCTACATCGCCGAAGGCGGTACATTTACATACAATAAGAAGTACGGAAAGTAAATCAGTCTGCATCACCCGTGGCAGAATCATAATATAAGTACAATAATGGCGGAAAATGTCAAAGTCGTCTCTGTGAAGTCAGCCTCGCCATGAGCCAAAATGCACTCTATGCAACAGTGCAGAGCCAAAAACAACCTATCACCTGTGAACTAGGCTGCCCGTGAGAAAATAAGGGCACCCGCGTTTGCAAAGTGAAACAAACAACGAGTCAGTCATGGGGACTGGTATGAGGAATCTATTTAACAGTTAAACAACAGTAATAAGCAAATCATAGGACCACGCCACTTTCGCGGAACGGGTTTACTCCAGTGATTGCTAGTGCATTTAAAACAAAGTAAATTCTTTCAAAACAACGCAATGCTTTTAAAAAGAATGAAGCCATTATAAGACTCAAGTCCCATCATATAATGCAACGCAAGCCGGAGGATAGAATTTTAACTTATAATAGCCAAATATTCTTGATACGTATAAAGAAAAATCAATTGATATTATTACTAGTGCATATATGTTTCAAAAGCGAATAGCATCATAAATATCAATCATAGGCGGCATAGCTACCATCTACTATGTCGCCATACTAGTTCTACAATCGATTCCGTTATTTCGTGTTGGAAATTGGATTTCCGTCATGAGTCGAGGCAAGGGGCAAGCTCCTCTCCGCTTCGAGACATTCTAGCAAATGCCTCAGGACTACACACTCTGGGCAACCCTGGATTCGGCTGGGCCGGTCCTCTCTTACGTTTGAGGATTAGTTATTCCTGAACACACGTTTCCCAGTCCTTACAGACCTATAATCGAGGCGCCTCGCATTCCAACAACCACAAAGGTGAAAAGTAGATATATATGTCAGGGCTGGTAAGTCACTGACACCACCATAGCTAGAAAGAAACGTCGTGCTCTCCCAGCGGTCCGTATCCCGTTTTTAACTCATACCGAGGTGTGAGGCTCGCGAATCCACGCTATACACAAAGCCAGGCCACGGAGACCGTGCTTTGATCATCATCCACAAGACTTTGCTTTGCAACAGAAGCCTTGATCACAGCATCTTGGCATGCCACATAGGCAGTCCACTCCATACGATTGATTTCCATCGATATATAACCTCTGAGCTCGTATGTCTCAGAGAAGGGCGTTAAGCAAAAGAATAAATTCTTCGCCGCCAAACAGATATATATTTAACAGAGATCAATCAGTATAGAAAAAAATCCAATGTCAGACACACAGTCCATTTACAAGTCCGTTCTGGGTCTGAACGAAACCGGAGGCGTCAATTCCTCGTATATCCGTACAATCAACACATACGTTCAGACGGCTACTACTTCCGTCCCTTTCCGGTAGCTACTCCGGTCAGGAACCTCAGCAGCGCCCATCCAACCGATACGAAGATCGTCGGTCTTGAATCGTCTTTGCATTTTCCAATTCGAATCGCTCGATAAATTATTTGAAATGAGGGTTAGCTCGACCTTTTCAAATAATTCACGTAATTAAAATTTAAATCGATTCTTTCCATGGTTATATTATTCGACATCCATATTTCAGTTCTTTAGTGTTATTTTCGTGTCAAGCACATAAAACCATCAAATATCAAACAATTCAAGCCCAATTGGTTTATTTGCAATCTATGTTGCTTATAATATTTTATAACGATTTTTCGCCATTTTTATTTATTTAAAAATGGCCATATTTAATTAAACGACGTTTCAGGTCGTGCCGTGGCACTGGCGCTGTTTCCCCCCTAATTTGTTTTACACATATCGGGAAATCTAACCGTTAGATTTCTACAAAGTCTATATCAGTGGGAAGATATTCCCAAAGCGAACCCAATGGTTCCAATTTTGTGAAAATCCGACGGTCGGATCTTCCACTCTAGTCGTTTGAAGTTACGGTTTAAAAATTCGAACTGCAGCGTCGTTATTTGATTTAATTTAATTATATTTATATATAAATATAAACGATTCTGGCGCTGTTTTTCTTCAGATTTGAATTAAACATTCCAGAAAATCCAACCGTTGGATTTTTACAAGGTTGGTGCCGTTGGGAAGATATTTCCAAGGCGAACCCAGCGGTTGCGGTTTCGGGAAAATCCGACGGTCGGATTTCTCGTACTAATCGTTTCAAATTACGATTCCGAAACACGAACTGCACGGCTTCGATTCCTTTTAATTATATTTATATTTATATATATAAATATAGTTCATTCTATAATTCCAACTATAGTTCATTCTATATTTTCAACTTCGTTTTTACTTCAAATATTTCACTAACGCCTTAATATTTCGAAAAATTTCGCCATAACCTCCTTTGTACGGGGAGGGGTTTGGAAATTTATTGGGCCGTGTTAGGTACCCAATAAATCCTAAAAAGCATTCACATATTTATAGTGATATATTCTGGTGTTTACGGGGGAGCATGTATAGATAATCACTCCAGAGAATAAATTCTCGTCACCCCGTTTCCGTGTGGAAATAAATGGTCCATGTGCCGTATCTAATAACTAGAGAGACATGATTATTGTCAACTCCAGACCCGTGTGGAGTTTTTATTAATCTGGCAATTTACCGTTATATTTTATAGAGTCCATATCAGTCATCAGTTCAACCTGTAGTATATAATCATCGCCATACAAGCCTCTCGCTCGTATGGTAAATCTTCCACCTCGTCACACAAGCTCCAATTGCTTATGTGGAATATGATGAAGTATGTCTATCGTCAAGAAGTATGCCATGTAGTGTAGTTCAAAATTAATTGTTACTATCCTATGGCGATGTTTATTATTTCACACAGAATAACCAGCACTCCGCATCCAATGGCATTCACAGGAGTTGATATAAAAATAAAATTGCGCAGCCAACTCATCAAGGTTTACCTATTTGTCGGGCACGCAAATAATTTCTTTACTCTACAGCTAATCCATTTTCCCTGTTCAACACATGTATATATATGCAGAACAAAGCCAATAATAATATTTCTAGCAAACTATTATTTATTTCAACACGTGTGTATTTTTATCAAATCGTATACATGAAAAAAGAAATATTTTTATCATCAAAAATATTTATTCAACACGTGAATGTTTTTAACACTTCATATTCACAATAAAAATGTAGTTTTTATTGTCTATTCATTTTATTTTAAAATACGATAACCTCCAACACATGAATTTCAACTCGACGAACGAATTTCAATTCAACACACGAATATCCTCTATAGTTTGTATATATATAAAAATGTGATTATTATCGCTAAAGCTATTTGTTTAAATTCAAAAAAAATATTCAACACACGAATTTCAACTCAACGAATGAATTGCAACTCAACACATGAATATTCGCTATAGTTTGTATATATATAAAAATGTGATTTTTATCGCTAAAGCTGTTTGTTTAAATTCAAATAATATTCAACACATGAATTTTAACTCAACGAATGAATTGCAACTCAACACATGAATATTCGCTATAGTTTGTATATATATAAAAATGTGATTTTTATCGCTAAAGCTGTTTGTTTAAATTCAAATAATATTCAACACATGAATTTTAACTCAACGAATGAATTGCAACTCAACACATGAATATTCGCTATAGTTTGTATATATATAAAAATGTGATTTTTATCGCTAAAGCTGTTTGTTTAAATTCAAATAATATTCAACACATGAATTTTAACTCAACGAATGAATTGCAACTCAACACATGAATATATATATAGTTTGTATATATATATAAATGTGATTTTTATCGCTAAAGCTGTTTGTTTAAATTCAAATAATATTCAACACATGAATTTTAACTCAACGAATGAATTGCAACTCAACACATGAATATATATTTCAACATATGTAATTTATTTCAATGAATGAAAATTATTCTAACACATGTATATTTCAGAAAATTTCGGCAGCATAACAGCAGGGTAGTTAAAACCGGGACCGTCCCTGGTACGGCTCCTCGCTCTACCTTAAAACCTCGCGGTTTTTGACAATGGGGATCATGCATCTAGTTCGCAAGCAGGCGACATGTTTTATTTTCAATTCCGTAATCCTATTCTAATTTGTTTCAACCACAAGAGGGTATTTTTCATCCACAAAGGTATTTTTCAACCACAATATCAACCACAAACAATTATTTCCAACCATTCGTCATACCATATAATATCACATCAATCACAAGCAATAAATATCGTCCATGGTCTGTGGACGAGGGGAGTATATATACATATATATTATATTATAATTCACTTGCATTTCATCACAATTCAAAGCATATATGTTTCATACAACGCTTGTATAATTTATACATCGCTAATATAACTTATACAACACATGTACATGAGGTATACAATGCGTATATAATTTACGCTTCGCTTATATAATTTATACAACGTGTTTCCATTCACACTATTCAGTTTAGATTCCTCACATTGGTTTCTGCAGTGGTAAAAATCGTAGGAAGATCAGAAAAATCCGCGGCTTCTTCTAGAATGTAGAGAGCCTCCTTGCGGTCACGGTGTCTCCTGTTTCATCAAATTTCGTTAAAGAACGAAAAAGATATTATTTTTCAAAGTTTTGCAATGCTTTATAGTGTTATTTTCATTTCAGAATTTCGAAGCAGAAAGGTTTTTAAACCTTCAAAACTAGGTTTTGATTTTAAAATCAAACCGTACCTTGTTGCTCCGATCAGGCCCTGCGACGTTGAAGGGCTACGAATCAGCTCTCGATCGGTGGCGGTGGCGTCTGACTCGGCGGCTCCAGCAGGTCGCGGCGGCGCTCCAAAGGGACTGACTTCCTCCTGGAAATTCGACGCGCACGATCGATGGTTTTCGACGAGGCTTGGTCTGATTTAAAGAGGGGAGGGAGGCGATCATAATCTTCAACTGGAGGTGGCGGCGAAACTGGCTGTGGCGGCGGCAAAAACGATGGGAAGCTTCGAGCTCGATGAACCGTCGAGAACGCCCGGCAGCTAGGGTTTTTTTAGATATTTTATGAAAATAAAATAATAAAAGAAAAAATGTGATTGGCCAATGGTTTTATAGGAAATTTTAAATAGTGTTTTCACAAACGGACTCGAAATCAAACCCAACGACTGTCGCCCCTAGCTAAATACCCCCATTCCGGACACAATGGGATATGTTTCGTTGGCCAATTCGACTGTTACAGTCAGTTATGTTTCAAATTAAAATATAAAACATTTAATATTTAATTCGAACGTACATTTCAATTTGCCAGGGCCACAAACTGAATCGAAAAATTCCAGAAAAATAAATCTAGCTTTGTTTTGATGATACGGTCCTAACAAAACCAGTTTCGTCGAATTCTGAGCTCGTTTGAAAAACGGCCATTTTTAGGTCGACCCTTTTTAATAGAAATTGACCAATCACATTTTCTTTTGCCCCGCTCACATACTAGCTTCAAAAATTATGAAATTTGAAACTTAGCAATAATATGACATCCCGGACCCAACAAAAGTGGTTTCGCCGAATTCCGAGGTCGTATGCAAAATATCAATTTTCAAGGGCTATATATGCTATATAGCGACCTTTCTGAAAATTCATTTGGCCATAACTTTTGATTCCCGCTATGAAACTTCGATTTTTCAGATTCGTTAGAAAGGTATTCCTAAACAGATTTAAATATTTTCAGTTTCGCTAAAATCCGTTATATTTTCCACCCGGTACAGTCAGACAAAGTTTGTATTCAAAATTTCAAACTGCAATACTATACCCAATTCTCTATTTTATTGAAATATGCTATTTCAATTATTCAAATTCTTTGGTATTAACCAATTTTAAAATTTTTAAATTGGTTCACATTTTCCGGGTTGTTACAACAACAATTCCATCAAAATACAAGAATATACAGACTATGAATAAACATTACACAGAAAATATCAGAGATTTAAATTACATTTAAATACATAGCAGTGGAAAATAATACAATACACAACTAGAAGTAATATGCGGATACAGAGCTTTCCGAGTATCGTTCCTGCTGTAAATCAGGATCCTTTGAATATAAATTTGCAAAACTAAAACTACTAGCTGCCCGTGTCAAAATAAGGCACCCAGAGTTTAGGTTAAAACAGTAAACTCCAGGTCAGTCATGTGACTGGTGTGAGAACTAAAACAGTTATTAATCTTTATTTTAAAGTTAGGTAAATCAAGGGACCACGCCGTATAACATGGAACGGGTTTCCTCCCAAGAACACCAGTGCATAAAACAACAGCGCAATGCTAAATAAAGAACAATGAAGCTATTATAAGACCCATGTCCCATCACACAATGCAACGCAAGCCGGAGGATAGGGTTTTAACCTTATAGTAGCCAAAGAATGCTTGATACGTTTAAAACAGATTATTTTGACAGTACTATAAGTGTATAGTATCAAAAACAATTTCAATCATAAGTATCAATAATAGGCGGCATGAATGCCACATACCACTATGTCGCCATATATAGGTTTACAACTAAAACCGCAAAGTGTCGTATTGGAAATTGGATTTTCATCTATGAACTGAGGCAAGGGATCGTCCTCACCGGCTTCGAGACTCTCTAGCCCGAGCCTCAGGGTCAGAGCGCATCGACCCTTGGAGAGACAGGGCTGGTCCACCGATGTGGATTAAAATGCCTGAAAACTGCGTTTCCCCGCCCTTTGGGGCGTAAATGAGCCAACGAATGACTCCATCGGCTTCACATAGTCACCGATATATCTGATGCGCCTCGCAAACCAACAACCACATAAGTCAAACTCATCAGGGCGTGTCAAACCACTGACGCCACTTCTAACTAGAAAGAAACGCATGTCCTCCCTGAGGTCCTCTCCCGTTTTTGGTTCACCACCGGGGTGTGAGGCTCGCGAATCAACGCTACACAAAGCTATGCCACATAGGCCATGCTTTGATCATCAACCACAAGACTCTGCTTTTCAACAGAAGACTTGATCATTTGCATCTTAGCATGCCACACAGGCAAACCACTCCATGCAACCGATATCCATCAATCACACAGAATGATATCCAATGTCAGACACACAGTCCATTTACAAGTCCGTTCTGGGTCTGAACGAAACCGGAGGCACCTTGTACCTCGCATATCCATCAATCTCCACGTACGTCTGGACGACCACTAACTGATTCCCTCCTCTTGGGTGTACGGCCCAATCAAGATCATCAGTAATCACCCAAACGACGTGAAGACCTCCGGTCTTCAACCACCGTCTTCCTCTTCGACACCACGTCGAATCAGTTATTCAGAATGGGATAAACTTGGTCTTTCTGAATAACTCGCGTATATAATAAACAAGTGTTACACAAACACAACATACACGTCATTCGAATTCATCAGTTACTAACCGTAAATTAGCAAGAGAACAATTCTCCAAATATTAACCCCGAAGGCCGAAACCAACATCAGATCAATACCCAGGAAACCATTCATCTTAACTAACCTTCTGTTAGTTGCTAAATTTCACATTCTTAGGGAGAGGTTACCATTAATTTTATCAAAGATAAATTCCTTAAATTTATTCTTTAATCTTCTTTTGAATATCAATTCAACTAGTCGGGATTAGCGAAACACACCGAAGTAATCGTTTATTTTATTTCCCAATCCCAACCTATTCATCCCATGAAGTAAAACTGGTCATACTTTATATCTAACACCACGGTGTTATCGGTAAATTCAATTACCATTTCACATTCAGATCTAATTAAAGATTTAACTATCGCTTGGAGCAAAACTGGTGATACTCCATTCTCGATCTTTTCAATCTAATTAAAGATTCATTAAAACTCCGTTTAGTTTTAATCTTTAACTGGGTTAAAGAATCAGTGTCCTTTAAAACATGGTTCACGATAAACCCAAAAGCACATCCCATTCTATCAGCCTTTAACCGTAAAATAGCAAGTGAGCAATTCCCTAAGTATTAACCCCGAAGGCCGAAACCAACATCAGATCAATACCCAAGAAACCATTCAACTTAACTAATCTTCAGTTAGTTTCTGATTTTCTTAACTCTGTTGGGTCTAAGAACAGTATTATTAAAGATACCATTCACGACAACCCTAATCACATTCCATTAATTATCGGGTTAAAGAACAAATGTTATTTAAAACACCGTTCATGATAAACCAAAAAATCAACACTAATTCAATTCCAATCAAATATTATTTAATTGGTACACTTCATTAAATCTAAATAAAAAGATTTAATCTTTTTCTTAACTGGGCTTAAGAGCAGTGTTAATGAAGACACCGTTCACGACAAACCCAAATCTCATTTGATATTAAATACAAGGCTCAGAATAGAAAATATATCGGCTTATATTCAATATCAACTAGATTGAGGCCCGTGCTTCGCACACGGGCAGATGAGAGAAAAATGGTAGGGTGTGATAAGTAGATGTTTGTGGTTGATGGGATGAAAGGTTCTTATGTAGTAAAGTGCGAATGTACTTAGGTTGGATGAGGTGTAAATTATGTAGAGTGGGTGGGAGGTGTAGAAGCATTGTCAGCAGTGATTGGCACAGTTTTATTTTGAAATGCAATTACAGGCGTGTGATGGAGGAAGTAGTATAACATCTACTCATTACAATGCAATTACCGGCAATGTATGGAAAACGGTGTATGTGTTTATTGCGACTCCTTTAACTATCCATTTGAAATGGAATTTGGTGGCTTTTCCTAGAGATTTAAACATCATTTTAGGTTAAAGAACAGAGATTCTAATTTGTGGTGCCATAGAAACCAAAAAATGTAATCAATACATGAAAAGAAAACCTAAGATTAGATTCGAAGTACATACGTATATGCGTTACTTTACATTTAGACTGTCTCCTATAAACAATTACTAAGCACAGTGAATTAACATTGTAGCACTAACCCTACACTTCCACTAAATCTACCTTTTAAAAGGTGATTTAACGGAATAAAAGTTTTAAATATTGCTTGTAATTTAACTACCACATATACCTAACCATGATGGCACAAAAAATAGAACTACAGAATTGTCAGTGCACAGATATCAATTGACCCAGAAACAAACGCAAGAACAAGTACACAGGCACACAGTTTCACATGCAGTTAACTAAGGAAAGAAATTCAACTGACATGTTCGATTTATAAAACGCAATAGAACGGTGAATAATTAAATGGTTGTACCTATATTACACAAACATATACAACCTTTTGTCAATTAATTGAATATATGCATATAAGCTGAACATATTCTAAGTATATAGATGTGTTTAATATACCAGAAAGTGATGAGTAAAATTAGGCACATGGACAACTGTGTTAAACAACTCAATGTTTAATCATGAAACCAAAGTATATGTCTTAAGTAACATGGGGCAAATGTACAATTCAATACATTCGACTCTGTTTAGCAGCGCAAATGCTGATCCTGAGGTACCCAAAGATTGCACAATCGAAGCGTACTTCGTTCGTACTAACAAACGTAGCTTCAATCAGCTCGGCGCTGCTTGCACTATCAGTGGCAGGTTTGTGTCTTGAAGTACCCACAGATATCTTCAGCAATGCTTTATTCACATTGCCAGGCACACTGCAGTAGCACCCAGATCATTTCAGCACATTTTCGTTTGCACCCAGTTTCATCAGTTTCGAAGTGTTTCTTAGCCTGTCTTGAAGTATCCACAGCAGTTCCTCAGGCACCGGCAGTATCTTATCCGCACTTATTTATTTTTGAAACTCCACAGTCTTCCGCTACTTCCTTGCCTGCTCTCAGTTGAACCTAAAGCTGTGGCAACATCGCACAATCCTCTCTTGCTGTGCAATTCCTCACTTATATCATGCATGCACCAGCTTTAACCTGAGAAGCCCACTCCATAGCTGGATTAGGCAATTCTATATATGTTCTCATTGTTTGTTTGTCAATCATCAAAGTGAAGTTAACAAAATTTAAATGAGAGGACCACTTATTTAAAAAGAAAAAAAAAAGAAAAAAAAGAGAGTGACATCTCCGTAAACTTGCTATGGAAATTACATTGTGATACCGGTGTAAATATTACGTTTCCACACAAATTTTTTAATAGCACACAGGCGGTTGAAGATTGCATAGTAAGAGCTGAGATTTCTCTTACAAACACAACAGCATCACCATCTCATATAACCCCATTTTTCTCACATGCATTTCAGCAGGTCCATGAGGAAAAAATGATATATGTTAAGAAGCAATGTAGAGGTGATGAATTAAAAGTTCTCATTCATTAACAAAGTTGACACAGTTTTGTATATTGCTTTGAGATTCTCTGAAATTTTGGGAACACTGAGAACCGAACCATTTTCTCCTTGTTCTCATTCATGTCTACTCGTAAGACCGTATACACTAAGATAACAGAAGTAGGAAAAAAAAAACCAAAGCTCTGTGGTGCAACAGAAAATAACAAATGCAATCAATACATGGAAAGAAAATCTAAGATCAAATCCAATGTACATACATACATGTTGGGTACTGAGAGAGTAAGTAGAAGGTGAATAAATAATTTCGTACTTTTCGTAATAGAGAAACAGTAAGTACATCGAAAATGAATTACCGTTGATACAACCATCATCCAGAGAATAAGATAACCCAAAACAAAGTTGGTTCCTCAAGTGATAGCGTAGAAAAACCAATCGGTAACCACTCAAAGCCAACTGTATTAATGACAATCACAGTACCCTGTAATTACGCGGACAACATTGTATATTGGTACCCTGTAATTACGTTTGTGGAACTCCGATATTTTTCTTATACATTTTGAGTTTACACTACTGTAAAGTCCAATTAAGTAGCGTAAAATAGTGTGCAAAAAATTTAGGAGTCATGATGTTAGTAAGCAAGCAATAGTTACTTGAATTGAATTCGTTTTAAATGTTAGCAAAGTTTATTATTGAATTGTAAGGAATAATTCAATTTCCTATGAATAAAAACAATGCTAAAAAGGCAAGAAAATAAGCAAGCTTTCATTACTTGAATCTGAGCAGGGCTTTCTTTTCAACCAATTAAACACGACAAATATAAATAACAAATAAACCGAATAACGCTTAAAAGGCAATGAGCAAGCTTTGATTATTTGAATTTGAGCAGGGCTTTCTTTTCAACAAAATAAACACAACAAATATAAATAACAAAAAAACCGGTAATCATAGCAGAAGTAACTTTTATTATTGCAAAATTCTCAAATGTATAAAGATCATGGTGAAAGAACATAGATGTGGATTGCAAAATGTGAATGTAAAAAAATGCATGATGCATGGATTGGTGGTGAAACCAAAACAAATTGAGATGGAAAAGCTGTAAAAGAAATATGCCTCAAGAAACAGAGAGACCTTTGGAGAAGGAAGGCATTTATTTATAGATAAAACAAATTATTTCTTGAATAAAAGAATGTGGAGAACTTGCGTTAAAGAAAAGTTGTGGAGAACTGTGATAGTGAACAGATATCCATGGAAAGAGAATAATTTTATCCCATTGTCAGCTAAATTTGGTTAAGAAAAAAGACCTCTGTTTTATCATTATTCGATAATAGTTGAAACAAAGCTATGTATGAATATTAACCAATAAGAGTAGCGGACAAACATGTAAAAAATATAAAGTCCTAATTTTCCCAGTAAACCCTCTCACAATAACGTCTATAGATTCCAACCAAAGGTACAAAGGGAGAAGCAACGTACACAGAAGCAAACACAAGAAATCATATCATGAATACAAAAGTTGAAGCACAGTAATAGCAAAATGGGGTTCTTCTGGATGGTTTTAAAAAATAACCGCTTTCGATACAATTCTAGTGTTAGTACACCTAAATGAATATTTTGGGTAATCAGGTTTTAAGCATAGAGTGTCTAGAAGGACAGATATAGATTGATTAGTACAACAAAACCAATGAATATTTGTGGTAAATGGATAACTAACATGAATTGAAATCCATAGAATTTAGGTATAATTTCATCCTCCATTAATTGATATTACATATTATATCCATTATAGCAAAACTGAAGTTGTTAAAAAGAATAGTTAACATAACTGCAAGTAATTAGAATGTCTACAATAACAACTATATGTCTGCATGTATTTACTTTCATCTTAATGTCTTAATATCCAACAGTGGATATCGAGAGTTGCTACAGCTGCGTTCGGTTTATCTGTTTAATTTTTTGTTTTCGTCCATACAAAAGTGTGAACGACACATGTATGTTATGTAAAATAACCGTTTTAAAAAAACGAAGTTAACACAAAACAACAAACATTTTTTTTATTATTTTCCATGTTTTAAGAAATAAATGGAAGAACGGTAGCCTATTTATCCATTGTAATTAATATTGAAACTCAATTTGACGTATCTGTATAGATCTTGGTTTAAATTATTGCACAAGCAAACAACTATGCCACTGTCATTTTCATCTTCGCTCCAACAAGTAATCATGCATATGCTCAATCCCAAAAGGGGTATTAGCCTTAGAAATATGACATTTTGATTATCCTCTCCACCCACCATCAGCATCCTTGCATAGCAGCTGAGCATACAGTAAATTAGATTATTTATATGGTTACCTAACCTCATTTTTCATTCAAATAAAACTATTGGATTTGATTTGAATAAATTTTTAATGGCAGTACTGTTTCTCAAGATGATGAAGTTATAGGGCATAATAAGTAATTTCAATGGCTCTGTACGTATGTGGTATGTTGAATCTGTCAGTTGCACATTGTTACAGTAAAAAAAAAGGAAACCATATCTTTAAAAAAGAGGAAGTGCAAACAAATCCGTAAAAGTGGTTACGGAAATGGTCTGACGAAATGGAAAAGGTAAGTTAATTGAAGATGGAAAATGAGCATAATAATGTGCAATGGGTTTGATGATATATGAAATAATAGTTAGATATGATTTTTTTTTTGTATTTTCGTGATATTTTAGCTCCCTCAAGCAAACTATTCTAACCCGTTGGCTGAGAACCCCAGGTTAGGAAGTGGCAATCATTGTTTCAGAAAACTAATCTGAAGCAGCTATGATGACAATTTGATCAAACGAAAAATGGGACATAATTGATGTTAAAGCAGTACGACCTAATGATCCCCAGGAATATTGTAGTGATATGAAAGATAAATTACACAGACTTATTTATTGTTGTGACTATCTAAAAATGAATATGATTGTAGTAATTAAAAAAATAAGCAGAAGTCACCAAGGGGCCCTGCGATTATAATCATAATAGCGTTCAGGTTTTTAGTTCATTGTTGGTGTTTTATCTATTGCATAAATATTGGTTGTAGATATAGGAAAAATAATCATAGGAAATGCTTGAATTGCCTTCAGTTTATAGTGCAGTAAATCGATAATCCCTGTTGTCCAAGTCAAAGCAAAATTATGCGTCAAATGGCTAGTTTCAATAGAAACCTATTGTAAAGTTGAAAACAAAATTTAGGAAACAAACTACATAAATTGTTATATAAAATTTTGATACAGTGAACATAAAGTGTGTGAATCTCACCTACCAAAGGGAGGATGAGTATATGTAAGATGAATTAACATGATTAACATGCTAATAACTGAAATTTTAATACATGGATACCAAGAATTATCTGCACTACCATAACCATCTTCAATTGTGTTCGGACTGTAGTGTACAACAGCATACACAATGCTATCTATGTGGTCGCTAAGGAAATGTTGTCTATGTTAATTTTAAAAAAACCCTGCAATATTCATAAGGAAAAATTTACTATAAGAAAAAAAATCGTAAGTCCAAAGCAAATGATAATATGGTACTGACAAACCAAGTAAAATATGGCAATAAAATTGAACTAATAGCAGCTAAAGTATAATGATTATGAATTCATGGTTTGTGCGCAACCAAATACAAAACTACTAACTTTTGCAATTAGATCGAAGGTTTAAATCAAATTATTCAGTTCAACTATTCAAGTCATCAAGGGTTTGAGTGAAATATAAATTATTATTCAAATGATCTTTGGAAAGGCAGGGAAAAAATTATTTATGTAGTCTGTGGTACATGGTGAGAAATATAAACAAAGTCTGGAAAATCAGTTTTAACTTGTGATTGAAATATTGCAAGTCAGTCTGTAAAAATATTGCTTATTGACAAACGATATGGGAAGAAAAAGTGGTTCAAGCTGTCTAAGCGATGAATAGAAGCAAAACTAACTATTACAACCAGGCAATGGATGACAAAGTTTAAATGTATACCTCAAGGTTGGTGAAGAGATGAAAGAGTGAAAGAGAAGCCTGCTGAGGTAACATGCAGGAAGTCATGTGTATATACTGTAACCATCCGTAACGATGTGTTGAACAGGTGAATTAGAAGGATCTCTGTATTTTGAAATAGAATAAACAGAGGGTAAAAAAAGGAAACAAATAAATGATGCATTATGATCAAATGCAAATAACAGAGAAATATGACAAGGCAATAAGATCAAAATACGGGTTATCAAAGTATTGTTAGAATACAACACTGTTTTTGTAGTATTCACTGCCCAGTGCCTTAAATTATGGTAATTGACAACATCATTATGTGTATTTTATACATTGACTTGTACATACACCGTTGTAGCCAGTGACAGATATTAGTATTTGATCAGAAATGGTAAGAAATCTGCAAAATACATGAACTCAAAACCAGTAAAAATATCCATGCTTTTTTTTTACTAACTATCAAACAAAGTAAACAAATTAGACAATTTACCAGAGAAAAACATCACGAAAGATGAAATAGGCACACCACAACCTACAATGGCATAATTCTGAGAACCTGTCGCTTTAATTGGAAAGAGAGAAAGTCATAGCTTGCAAACGAACATCGACAACCAACAGAAAAGATAGCCTAAAAATGTAGGTCGGCACATAAGGTATATGGCAAGCGGAATCGGAAATGCCAAAGAGTGGATGTCACCGTAGAGAACACGATGTACGGCCAAAGAGTGGAGAAACGCGTACATGTTTGCCCTCGTCGAAGTTCGACATCTAGTTGCCAAGTAGGAGTATTTCGCACGACCAAAAAATCGAACAGGATGAGCGGCAAAGGTTGTACGGTGAGATATCTGTTTGTGTGGACAGTGTATATGCCTGATATGGATAGTAGGAACACAAATTGAGGAAGGAAGTGAAGGATTCGGTTTCAGTACTTTGTTAGAAAGCGGAAAGCGGTTTGGCAAATTGGGAGAAGCGAAAGCGGTTTGACAATTTGGGGAAAAAGGGGAACAGGGAAAAAGCGGTGAGTTGTTTGAGATAAGAGAACGCGGTGAATGCAGCGCAACTGCAGTGTACACGTAGACTTTGCTTAGTTCTTGTTTTCCTGTTTAAATAATAGAATTCTACGACCAACCAATATCGTATTGGAAATAACGATATAAATATCTTTCAAATTTCCATAATAATATCTGTATAATCACGAAATCCAACATCGAAATATTCCAAAGACAATTTCGATTCAAATCCATTCCAATTCAATTATTGGAAATTCTGGTTACTTTCAGAACCATTTCAAATCCAATTTATTTATTTTAAAAATAAATAAATTATTATTCTAGTTCAAAACTAGTTCATTTCGATAAAAATCTACTTTTATTATTTCAAATGTGGATTTTTTTATCTCAATTCTTCCCCAATCATTTCTTATGATTTTACACAAATTATTACTATTTTTAATAATTTTATCATGGCTCGTACAGTTGATTTCCATCAACGGCCATCGAACTGCACTTACAGCGACCTTTTCCAAATTTGATTTGGACATAATTCCAAATCCAACCGTTAGATATCTAATTTCTAATATTCGTTAGAAAGCTCTTTTCGATACGAACCCAACGGTTCCAGTTTTAGGAGAATCCGACGGTCGGATCTCCCGCAATTTTCATTCGAAGTCAATGGTCGAAATTCGAGAACTGCCGCGGTGCGGCGCGTTCTATTCAGGCCATTATATATATATATAATATATATTATATATATTTCGTCGATTTCCTTTCAAAACGTATTTTATAAATCGTTTTAAATTCGTTTTCAAAACGATTTCAACTTCATATTCAATTTCGAATCAAAATTGGATATTCCACATCATCGATATATAAATGATAGTATTTTCAAAACATTATATTTTGAAATCAATTCCTTTTCTATATTCATTATAAAAATGAATAAAATCGATATAAATATCGTTCACGTCAAAATGGCGTCAATCTAATCAACAGGCTTTATATATTTCAATAACTTCGTTATTCTATTCAACAAATGAATATTCTCTTCAACACATGAACATATATTTTTATTCAACACATGAATATTTATTCTATTCAACACATGAATTTTTATTCTATTCAACACATGAATTTTTTTTCTATTCAACACATGAATTTTCTTTCTATTCAACACATGAATTTACTTTTATAATATTCCTTATTTTCCCAATTGGAATGAGGCCCAATCAATTACCATATAATGTTAATTATATGGATTCCCTACAACACATGTATCTAATAGCAACGATAAATCATCAACCATCATTCAGAGTGCACCACACAACTGCATAAGCATTAAATATTAATATTTAACGCTTATAACAGCCTGTCAATCAATCGATCGACATACAACTAACTAATTATTGGGATTAGTATATGTCATATATCATCCCAATACCCGTGTGGGGTTTCAATCAATCAAACACAGATTTTATTTGTTCAGTTGGGCGATGTGTAAAATTTATCATCCCAATCAATATCAGTCAAATCAGTGTACATAAACAAATCGTCCGATTCGTTTATAAATATTTATTTTATATACACGTTAAAAATTATATTTTTAACTATAAAATATTTTCCACTATAAAATATTTTATTTCATTCACCATCACACAATCTAATTTCACTACACAGCAATCAAACAAACAAGTAATCCATGGTCTGTGGACGACGAGTGTCGGGTGCTACTAAACACCGTCTGCTTCCTAGTATATATTTCATACTTGAAATAAAAATAAAAGTGAGGAGTTCTCACCGACTAGCCAAACCAAACGCCACGACTCTTCTTATGTAGAAATCTCCGTCGTGCTCGCCTTTTGTCAATTTCGTTGTCCGTAGCCACTACATATATAAAAATCACATTTTCATATTGTTGCTATGTATATACAAATCATATTTTTACACTGCTACTATAGAGATAAAAATTCTATTTTTATCTCGCCAGTAATGTAATAAAAATTATATTTTTATATCTTATACGCGATAAAGATCGAATTTTTATTTCGCTACAAATTAAAGATCAAATTTTTACTAGTTATATAATATAAAAATCATATTTTTATTCCTCCTATACTATAAAAATCATATTTTTATTATCTACATTATATAAAAATCATATCTTCTATAAATTAAAAATCGGATTTTTATTCTCTCTAAAATATAAAAATCATATTTTCTTCTTCACTTCATATATATATAAATCTAATTTTTATCTTTACTTCATATATATAAAAATCCGATCTTTTTACTTTTAAAATTCAATCTTTCCTTCGCTAAAAAATTCAATCTTTATATGATAAAAATCACTTCTTTGATATGATAAAGATTATATTTTTAAAACCCATATGCTAATTTATATAAAAATTCATTTTTAAACAATGTCATTTAAAATAAAAACCACATCTTTATTTAACAAAGAAAATATTTTCTAAGTCAAAAATCGAATCTTTACCGTTTTTAAAATCATAACATTCATATATTATTTTTTTACAAAAAGAATCAAAATAAAACCAAGGGAGGCAAGAAAACTTACTGCGCTAAGAAGGGGAGGGGTGGTCGGTCATTCGGTGGTCAGAGGGGGGGGGGGAGAGAGAGGCACGCCGGAGTCGTGGTCGGTGGAGGTGGCCGAGGGTTTGGGGTGGATGCGGTCTAGGGCTTACGGGGGGGGGGGGGGGTTGGTTGTTGAACGGTGGAGGGGGAGGCGCATTATCGTGTGGAAGAAGGGGGAGAGGAGTAGATCGGAGGGTGGAGGAGATGGGGCGGCACCGCCGACGCTGGGGCGCGATCTCGATTTTTTTTCTTTTTCGGGTTTGACCGATTGGGAAGAGAGAGAGTGGTGAGGGAGGGTATATATAATATTTATTTTTATTTCAAAATGTTGACTTTACATTCGACCACCAGCCGAGACCCAACGACTGTCGCCCATAGCACATTACCCCCATTCCGAACACAATAGGATATGTTTCACAGGCTGATTCGACTGTTTCAATCAGTTTTCATCAAAATCAAAATATAACTCTATATATTGAATTTGAACGCACATTTCAATTTTCTGAGGTCACATACTAACTCGAAAAATTCCAGAAAAATATTTTCTAGCTTCGTATTGACGATACGGTCCTAACAAAACTAATTTCGTCAAATTCCGAGACCGTTTGAAAAATGGTCATTTTCCAGTCGATTAAAATCAAATTAAATTGTCAAAACACGTTTAACTTCGCCACGCTCACATATTGATTCGAAAAATTACGAATTTTGGAATCTAGCAATAACTTGACATTCCGGATCCAACAAAAGTGGTTTCGTCAAAAACCGAGGTCGTTTGCAAAATTTCCATTTTTAAGGGCCATAATTCCATAGCGGCTATTCTGAATTTTCAACTGGACGTATTTTTTGATTCTCACTATGAAATTTCAATTTTTCGGATTCGTTGGAAAGATATTCACAATTAGATTCATATATTTTTGGTTTCACTAAAATCCGGTTTATTTTGAATCATGTACATTCATTTGAATTTTGAAATCGAATTTTCGAACTACCGGGCCATTTTCAAATCCTTCTATAATTAAAATAAAATATTTATATTCTAACGTCGAGCTATATAAATATATATGTTCTAATTCTATTCAAAATAAATTTCTCGTCGTTATTATTTAAAATAATTCATTTTAAATATTCAAAATTCACTAAAATCGGCAAAATAAAAAATTTAAATTGGCTCGAATTTCCGGGTTATTACAATCTCCCCCACTTAAAACTTTTCGTCCCCGAAAAGGAACGAAGCCGAAAGTTGTTTTACAAATCAACTCAACTTCCAGTATTTTTACTACGGCTTAAGTTCTTCAACTTTTCAGTTTCTAAGAACTTTTCAAAATTTGGCTAACACCCTAAATTTTCGAAAAATTTCGCCATAACCTGCCCTGCACCGGGGACTTCGGGATATTTCATATAGCCTCCCATGGCCTTCTTCAATCCAAAAGAAAAGGAAAAAGCTAAGCGGCTAGCCAATCGGCTCATAAAATCATCATCACCCAAACAAAACAGTAAATTATGGTAAACATGTACCTATTTGTCGGGCAAACAATTTTATTCTTCTGCTCTAGCCTCCTTGCTATGACCTGTTCAATGTAAGTACATGTACATGCATGCAAATGCGACAAATTTTTAATATAATTCACTATTTGATACAATTTGGCTAAACGGTTCAACTTTTAACTAATCAACCAATAATCAAACAACACAATCAGCAATCAATTAGTTAATTAGCTTTTCAAATTCATAACTTTGATACATAGTCAAAAATCAGATTTTTGATGCCAAATCACAACAATATATTCTAACTATATTTTGGTTCTCACACCAGTCTATGGAAATATATAGAAATCCCACTTTCGAAACTCGAATATAAATTCTGATGATGATATATCAATCATCAGAATCACCCCCGGGCGACTAGAGTGTAATTCTATATCCATCCAGTATATTTCAGACTTCCAATACACGTGGATCAGACGTATATGAAAATATCTATATACTGGATTGTCCAAATCAATACAAATAAATATTCAAATACGAATAATTGAATTTAATTTTTTTTCAAAACAAATTTTGTTTTCATTCTAAAAATTTACTTTTCACACTCGTTCTAGGATACTACTGATCCCATCTCTAACGAGTCATTCCCATTGGATATTACTAATCCAATCTCTGATGAATTCTTTCGTATGGTTCTAATGTGTCTTGTTCTCTGAGCTTTGTAAACCAAAGCTCTGATACCACGATGAAACGACCCAAACTTCCCCAGTCTCCGAAGAGAAGAGAAAGAACGAATTACTTTGAGGACAAGACAAATCAGAACACAAACAGAAGAACATTTCATTGTATATTACAACAATTCCATCAAAATACAAGAATATACAGACTATGAATAAACATTACACAGAAAATATCAGAGATTTAAATTACATTTAAATACATAGCAGCGGAAAATAATACAATACACAACTAGAAGTAATACGCGGATATAGAGCTTTCCGAGTATCGTTCCAGCTGTAAATCAGGATCCTGTGAATATAAATCTGCAAAACCAAAACTACTAGCTGCCCGTGTCAAAATAAGGGCACCCAGAGTTTAGGTTAAAACAATAAACTCCAGGTCAGTCATGTGACTGGTGTGAGAACTAAAACAGTTATTAATCTTTATTTTAAAGTTAGGTAAATCAAGGGACCACGCCGTATAACACGGAACGAGTTTCCTCCCAAGAACACCAGTGCATAAAACAACAGCGCAATGCTAAATAAACAACAATGAAGCTATTATAAGACCGAGGTCCCATCACACAATGCAACGCAAGCCGGAGGATAGGGTTTTTACCTTATAATAGCCAAAGAATGCTTGATACGTTTAAAACAGATTATTTTGATAGTACTATAAGTGTATAGTGTCAAAAACAACTTCAATCATAAGTATCAATCATAGGCGGCATGAATGCCCCAAACCACTATGTCACCATATATAGGTTTACAACTAAAACCACAAAGTGACGTATTGGAAATTGGATTTCCATCTATGAACCGAGGCAAGGGATCGTCCTCACCGGCTTCGAGACTCTCTAGCCCGAGCCTCACGGTCAGAGCGCATCGACCCATGGAGCGACAGGGCCGGTCCACGGATGTGGATTAAAATGCCTGAAAACTGCGTTTCCCTGCCCTTTGGGGGCGTAAGTGAGCCAACGAATGACTCCATCGGCTTCACATAGTCACCGATATATCTGAGGCGCCTCGCAAACCAACAACCACATAAGTAAAACTCGTCAGGGTGTGTCAAACCACTGACGCCACCTCTAACTAGAAAGAAACGCATGTCCTCCCTGAGGTCCTCTCCCGTTTTTGGTTCACCACCGGGGTGTGAGGCTCGCGAATCAATGCTACACAAAGCTATGCCACACAGGCCGTGCTTTGATCATCAACCACATGACTCTGCTTTTCAACAGAAGCCTTGATCATTTGCATCTTAGCATGCCACACAGGCAAACCACTCCATGCAACTGATATCCATCAATCACACAGAATGATATCCAATGTCAGAAACACAGTCCATTTACAAGTCAGTTCTGTGTCTGAACGAAACCGGAGGCACCTTGTACCTCGCATATCCATCAATCTCCAAGTACGTCTGTACGACCACTAACTGATTCCCTCCTCTTGGGTGTACGGCCCAATCAAGATCATCAGTAATCACCCAAACGACGTGAAGACCTCCGGTCTTCAACCACCGTCTTCCTCTTCGACACCACGTCGAATCAGTTATTCAGAATGGGATAAACCCGGTCTTTCTGAATAACTCGCGTATATAATAAACAAGTGTTACACAAACACAACATACGCCTCATTCCAATTCATCAGTTACTAACCATAAATTAGCAAGAGAACAGTTCTCCAAATATTAACCCCGAAGGCCGAAACCAACATCAGATCAATACCCAGGAAACCATTCATCTTAACTATCCTTCAGTTAGTTGCTAAATTTCACGTTCTTAGGGAGAGGTTCCCATTAATTTTCTGAAAGATAAATTCCTTAAATTCATTCTTTAATCTTCTTTTGAATATCAATTCAACTAGCCGGGATTAGCGAACCACACCGAAGTAATCGTTTATTTTATTTCCCAATCCCAACCTATTCATCCCATGAAGTAAAACTAGTCATACTTCATATCTAACACCACGGTGTTATCGGTAAATTCAATTACCATTTCACATTCAAATCTAATTAAAGATTTAACTATCGCCTGGAGCAAAACTGGTGATACTCCATTCTCGATATTTTCAATCTAATTAAAGGTTCATTAAAACTCCGCTTAGTTTTAATCTTTAACTGGGTTAAAGAATCAGTGTTCTTTAAAACACGGTACACGATAAACCCAAAAGCACATTCCATTCTATCAGCCTTTAACCGTAAAATAGCAAGTGAGCAATTCCCTAAGTATTAACCCCGAAGGCCGAAACCAACAGAGATCAATACCCAAGAAACCATTCAACTTAACTAATCTCCAGTTAGTTTCTGATTTTCTTAACTCCGTTGGGTCTAAGAACAGTATTATTAAAGATACCATTCACGACAATCCAAATCACATTCCATTAATTATCGGGTTAAAGAACAAATGTTATTTAAAACACCGTTCACGATAAACCCAAAAATCATTACCAATTCAATTCCAATCAAATATTATTTAATTGGTACACTTCATTAAATTTAAATAAAAAGATTTAATCTTTTTCTCAACTGGGCTTAAGAGCTGTGTTAATGAAGACACCGTTCATGACAAACCCAAATCTCATTTGATATTAAATACAAGGCTCTGAATAGAAAATATATCGGCTTATATTCAATATCAAATTCTACGACCAACCAATATCGTATTGGAAATAACGATATAAATATCTTTCAAATTTCCATAACAATATCTGTATAATCACGAAATCCAACATCGAAATATTCCAAAGACAATTTCGATTCAAATCCATTCCAATTCAATTATTGGAAATTCTGGTTACTTTCAAAACCATTTCAAATCCAATTTATTTATTTTAAAAATAAATAAATTATTATTCTAGTTCAAAACTAGTTCATTTCGATAAAAATCTACTTTTATCTTTTGAAATGTGGAGTTTTTTTTATCCCAATTCTTCCCAAATCATTTCTTATGATTTTACACAAATTATTACTATTTTTAATAATTTTATCAAGGCCCGTACAGTCGATTTCTGTCAACGGCCATCGAACTGCACTTACGGCGACCTTTTCCAAATTTGATTTGGACATAATTCCAAATCCAACCGTTAGATATCTAATTTCTAATATTCGTTAGAAAGCTCTTTTCGATACGAACCCAACGGTTCCGGTTTTAGGAGAATTCGACGGTCGGATCTCCCGCAATTTTCATTCGAAGTCAATGGTCGAAATTCGCGAACTGCCGCGGCGCGGCGCGTTCTATTCAGGCCATTATACATATATATAATATATATTATATATATTTCGTCGATTTCCTTTCAAAACGTATTTTATAAATCGTTTTAAATTCTTTTTCGAAACGATTTCAACTAAATATTCAATTTCGAATTAAAATTGGATATTCCACATCATCGATATATAAATGATAGTATTTTCAAAACATTATATTTTGAAATCAATTCCTTTTCTATATTCATTATAAAAATGAATAAAATCGATATAAATATCGTTCACGTCAAAATGGCGTCAATCTAATCAACACGACTTTATATATTTCAATAACTTCGTTATTCTATTCAACAAATGAATATTCTCTTCAACACATGAACATATATTTTTATTCAACACATGAATATTTATTCTATTCAACACATGAATTTTTATTCTATTCAACACAAGATTTTTTTTTTCTATTCAACACATGAATTTTCTTTCTATTCAACACTTGAATTTACTTTTATAATATTCCTTATTTTCCCAATTGGAATGAGGCCCAATCAATTACCATATAATGTTAATTATATGGATTCCCTACAACACATGTATCTAATAGCAACGATAAGTCATCAACCATCATCCAGAGTGCACCACACAACTGCATAAGCATTAAATATAAATATTTAATGCTTATAACAGCATGTCAATCAATCGATCGACATACAACTAATTATTGGGATTAGTGTATGTCATATATCATCCCAATACCCGTGTGGGGTTTCAAACACAGATTTTATTTGTGCAGTTGGGCGATGTGTAAAATTTATCGTCCCAATCAATATTAGTCAAATCAGTGTACATAAACAAATCGTCCGATTTGTTTATAAATATTTATTTTATATACACTTTAAAAAGTATTTTTTTAACTATAAAATATTTTCCACTATAAAATATTTTATTTCATTCACCATCACACAATCAAATTTCACTACACATCAATCAAACAAACAAGTCATCCATGGTCTGTGGACGACGGGTGTCGGGTGCTACTAAACACCGTCTGCATCCTAGTATATATTTCAAACTAGAAATAAAAATAAAAGTGAGGAGTTCTCACCGACTAGCCAAACCAAACGCCATGACTCTTCTTATGTAGAAATCTCCGTCGTGCTCGCCTTTTGTTAATTTCGTTGTCCGTAGCCACTACATATATAAAAATCACATTTTTATATTGTTGCTATGTATATAAAAATCATATTTTTACACTGCTACTATATAGACAAAAATTCTATTTTTATCTCGCCAGTAATATAATAAAAATTATATTTTTATATCTTCTACGCGATAAAGATCGAATTTTTATTTGGCTACAACATTAAAGATCAAATTTTTACTAGTTATATAATTTAAAATAAAAACCACATCTTTATTTAACAAAGAAAATATTTTCTAATTCAAAAATCGAATCTTTACCGTTTTTAAAATCATAACAATCATATATTTTTTTTTACAAAAAGAATCAAAATAAAACCTAGGGAGGCAAGAAAACTTACTGTGCTAAGAAGGGGAGGGGTGGTCGGTCATTCGGCGGTCAGAGGGGGGAGGAAAGAGAGGCCCGCCGGAGTCGTGGTCGGTGGAGGTGGCCGAGGGTTTGGGGTGGATGCGGTCTAGGGCTTACGGGGGGGTTTGGTTGTTGAACGGTGGAGGGGGAGGCGCGTTCTCGTGTGGAAGAAGGGGGAGAGGAGCAGATCGGAGGGTGGAGGAGATGGGGAGGCGCTGCCGGCGCTGGGGCGCGTTCTCGATTTTTTTTCCGGGTTTGACCGATTGGGAAGAGAGAGAGTAGTGAGGGAGGGTATATATAATATTTATTTTATTTTATTTTTATTTCAAAATGTTGACTTTTCATTCGACCACCAACCGAGACCCAACGACTGTCGCCCATAGGACATTACCCCCATTCCGAACACAATGGGATATGTTTTGCAGGTTGATTCGACTGTTTCAATCAGTTTTCGTCAAAATCAAAATATAACTCTATATATTGAATTTGAACAAACATTTCAATTTACGGGGGTCACATACTAACTCAAAAAATTCCAGAAAAATATTTTCTAGCTTCATATTGACGATACACTCCTAACAAAACTAATTTCGTCAAATTCCGAGACCGTTTGAAAAATGGTCATTTTCCAGTCGATTAAAATCAACTTAAACTGTCAAAACACGTTTAACTTCGCCACGCTCACATATTGATTCGAAAAATTATGAATTTTGGAATCTAGCAATAACCTGACATCCCGGATCCAACAAAAGTGGTTTCGTCGAAAACCGAGGTCGTTTGCAAAATTTCCATTTTTAAGGGCCAGAATTCCATAGCGACTATTCTGAATTTTCAACTGGACGTATCTTTTGATTCTCGCTATGAAATTTCAATTTTTCGATTTCATTGGAAAGATATTCACAATTAGATTCAAATATTTTTGGTTTCACTAAAATCCGGTTTATTTTGAATCCTGTACATTCATTTGAATTTTGAAATCGAATTTTCGAACTACTGTGCCATTTTCAATTCCTTTTGTAATTAAAATAAAATATTTATATTCTAATGTCGAGCTATATAAATATATACGTTCTAATTCTATTCAAAATAAATTTCTCGTCGTTATTATTTAAAATAATTCATTTTAAATATTCAAAATTCACTAAAATCGCCAAAATAAAAAATTTAAATTGGCTCGGATTTCCGGGTTATTACAGAATATGACAACCTTTATTTAAACTTAAATTTATTACCTTGTTTTCGTAAGTATTGAATTCTACTAAGCATTTATTTATATATATATATATATATATATATATATATATATATCAATCCTATTTCTATCACCAAAAAGTGCCATTTATGATGTAAATCTATTTGTATCAAAAAGAAGTAAGTACAAAATCAATATATACATATATATATATTGCACATGGTTAATATGCAATTTTTCTCTCATATTGAAATAGAAACAAATAAATTTTGAATAACAAAAGTTAACTTCATATACATAACATATGTGCACATTTAAAAGGTATTAACTCACTATTATATGATTATAATTGTTGACTGCTTTCAAATTATCATGGACAAACTGATTAACTTAAATAGATGGAATAAATTGCATTATCTCCATGATGTTAGCAAAATAGGTATGTTCGATTTCAAATAAATCTGATAGGTTGAACATGATTTGCTCTAAAAAAAAATTTAACGTAGCATGATTTGCTCAAATATTTTTAATAGACTATAATCCTGGAATAATTTCTACCATAACCATTAATAAAAATTCCACTTAAAATAGTCAAACTGATAACATTGGCATTATCAGTAATATAAAATAGGAATTAATGTAGATATCCTTATGTTATTATTATTATTTTACATTTATGATTAGGATATCTGTAATTGTATAAATTTATAAAATTAGAATGAAATATTTTTGAAACCTCAGAAGAAACATTAATACATTCCAAGCGTCAATTATGCATCACCAAATATGTAAACAAAAACACCAATAAAAGTCGGACATGTGCTTTGCATAAAAATAAAAAAAAAAAATTGTCGTTATTATTTAAAATAAACCATTAAATATTAAAAATCTATTAAAACTCTAAAATAAAAAATTTAAATTAGCCCCAAAATTCAGGGTTGTTACAATATGCGAGGACCTCTCTTGTAAGAACCCGTAACTTCCCCGGTAAGGAAAGCACGGATTGCTTTGAGAACAAAACACATCGGAACACAAACAGAAGAACATTTCATTGTTTATTACAATAATTCCATCAGAATACAAGAATATACAGAGTATGAATAAATATTACACATTTAATAAATATCAGAGATTACAATAAATTACATTGCAGCGGAAAATAATACAAAACACAACTGAAAGGAGATGTACGGATACAGAGCTTTCCGAATATCACTCCAGCTGTAAACCAGGATCCTGTGAATGTAAATCTGCAAAACCCAACTACTAGTTGCCCGTGCGGAAAATAAGGGCACCCAGAGTTTAGGTTAAAACAATAAACTCCAGCTCAGTCATGTGACTGGTGTGAGAACTAAAATAATTACTAATCTTTATTTTAAAGTTAGGTAAATCAAGGGACTACTCCGTATAACATAGAACGGGGTTTTACCCCAAGAATACCAGTGCATATAACAACACAACAATGCTAAATAAAGAAAATGAAGCTATTATAAGACCTAGGTCCCATCACACAATGCAACGCAAGCCGGAGGATAGGGTTTTACCTTATAATAGCCAAAAATGCTTGGTACGTGAAATTTCATCTTTTATTATTACTATAAGTGTATAGTGTCAAAACAATTTCAATCATAAGTGTTAATCATAGACGGCATAAGTGCCTCATCCCACTATGTCGCCATACTAGGCTCTACAATCAAAACCGAAATGTCACGTATTGGAAATTGGATTTCCGTCATGAGTCGAGGCAAGAGGCAAGCTCCTCTCCATTTGAGACACTATAGCAAATGTCTCAGGACCACACACAGCGATCCTGGAATCGGTTGGGCCGGTCCTCTCTTAATTTTGAGGATTGGCAATTCCTGAACACACGTTTCCCGGTCCTATCAGACCTATATCTAAGGCACCTCGCATTCCAACAACCACACAGGTAAAAAGTATATAAATGTCAAGGTTAGTAGGTCACTGACATCACCCATAGCTAGAAAGAAACGTCGTGTTCTTCCAATGGTCCTTAACGTGTTTTTGACTCATACCGAGGTGTGAGGCTCACGAATTAACGCTATACACAAAGCTATGCCACATAGGCCGTGCTTTGATCATCAACCACAAGACTTTGCTTTTCAACAAAAGCCTTGATCATTTTCCACTTAGGCATGCCACACAGGCAATTCACTCCATGCGACTGATGTCCATCGATATACAACCTCTGAGCTCGTACGTCTCAGAGAAGGGTGTTAAGCAAGAAAATAAATTCTCCACCACCAAATAGATGTATATTTAATAGAAATCAATCACAAAGAATAAAGTCCAATGTCAGACACACAGTCCATTTACAAGTTTGTTCTGGGTCTGAACGAAACCGGAGGCACTTTCCTCGCATATCCGTCGATCTCCAAGTACGTCTGGACGATCTCCAACTTATTCCCTCATCTTGGGTGTACAGCCCAATCAAGATTGTCAGGAATCATCCAAACGACGTGAAGACCCACGGTCTTCAACCACCGTCTTTACCTTTGACATATCGTCGAATCGGTTATTCAGAATGGGTATAAACCCGGCCTTTCTGAGTAACCCGCGTATATAATAAACAAGTGTTACACAAACACAACATACGCCTCATTCCAATTCAGAATATTCTTTTATTCAAATATTCACATCATTAGGGAATAGGTTCCCATTAATTTTATCAAAGATAAATTCTTTTAAATTTATTCTTTAATCTTCCTTTGGATATCATTTCAAACTATACTGATGTTTTCCAAACTAGTCGGGATTAGCGAACCACACCAAAGTAATTATTTATTTTATTTCCCAATCCCAACTTATTCATCCCTTGGAGCAAAACTGCTAATACTCCATATATAACACCACGGTGTTATCGGTAAATATTAATTACCATTTCACGTTCAAATCTAATTAAAGATTTAACTATCGCTTTGGAGCAAAACTGGTGATACTCCATTCTCTATCATTTCAATCTAATTAAAGATTCATTAAAACTTCACTTAGTTTTAATCTTCCCAAAAATTAATATCCTGTCTTTAACTGGGTTAAAGAACCAATGTCATCTAAAACACGGTTCACGATAAACCCAAAATCACATTCCATTGTTAATCGGGTTAATGAACAAGTGTTATTCAAAACACCGCTTACGATAAACCCCAAAAACCAATTTAAATTCAATTCCAATTAAATACTAATTAACTAGACAATTTCACTAAATCTTAATTAAAAGATTTATTCTTTTCTAAAATGGGTTCAAGAACAGTGTTATTTAAGACACCATTCACGACGAACCCAAAATCCCATTTGATATTAAATACAAGGTTCTAAATAGAAAATATACCGGCTTATATTCAATATCAAATTTTGAAACCAACAAATATCGTATTTGAAAATAACGATATAAATATATCTTTCAAATTTCCACAGCCATATCTGTATAATCACGAAATCCAACATCGAAATATTCCGAAGATAATTTCGATTCAAATCCATTCCAATTCGTATATTGGAAATTCTGATTATTTTAAACCCACTTCAAATCCAATTTAATTATTCAAAAACATTGGATTATAATTCTAGTTCAAACTAGTTGATTTCGATAAAAATATATTTTTATCCATACAAATGTGGAATTTTTCATCCCAGTTCTTTCCAATTCATATATTATGATTTTACACAAATTATTAATATTTTTAATAATTTTATCAAGGCCCGTACAGTCGGTTTTCAATAACGGCCACCGAACTGCACTTACAGCGACCTTTTCCAAATTTGATTTGGACATAATTCCAAATCCAACCATTAGATTTCAAATTTCTAATATTCATTGGAAAGCTCTATTTGATACGAACCCAACGGTTCCGGTTTCAGGAGAATCCGATGGTCGGATCTCCCGTAACGTCAATTCGAAGTCAATGGTCGAAATTTGCGAACGGTCGCGGCGCGGCACGTTCTATTCAGGCCATTAGTATATATAATATATATTTCATCGACTTCAATTCAAAACGTATTTTATAAATCGTTTTAAATTCGTTTTCAAAACAATTTCAACTTCATATTCAATTTCAAATCAAAATTGAATATTTCATATCATTAATATATAAATGATAATACTTCCAAAATATTAGATTTTGAAATCACTTCCTTTTCTATATTCATTATAAAAATGAATATAATCGATATAAATATCGTTCGCGTCAAAATAGCGCATATCTAATCAACACGGCTTTATATATTTCAATAACTTCGTTATCCTATTCAACAAATGAATATTTTCTTCAACACATGAATATATATTTCTTTCAACACATGAATATTCTCAACACATGAGTATCGTCAACACATGACTATTTATTCTATTCAACACATGAATTTTCATTTTATAATATTCTTTATTTTCCAAATTGGAATGAGGCCCAATCAATTATCATATAATGTTAATTATATGAATTCCATACAACACATGTATATAATAGCAACGATAAATAATCAACCATCATCCAAAGTGCACCACACAACTGCATAAGCATTAAACATAAATAATTAACGCTTACACAGTCTGTCAACCTATCGATCGACATACAACTAAACAATTGGGATTAGTGTACGCCAAATATCATCCCAACACCCGTGTGGGGTTTCAATCCACAAACACTAAATATTATTTATGCAGTTGGGCGACGTGTAAAATTTATCGTCCCAATCAATATCCTTCAAATTAGTGTACATAAACAAATAATTCGATTTGTAAATGAATATTTATTTATTCACATTCACGTTAAATTTATATTTTTAACGATAAATAATTTATTTCAACACATGAATATATTTCCATTCATTCTACATCACAATCAATTTTCACCACACAACAAAATCAAACAAGTCGTCCATGGTCTGTGGACAACGGGTGTCGGGTGCTGCTAAGCACCGTCTGCATCCTAGTATATATTTTTAACTACAAAACAAGAATTAAAGTGAGAAGTTCTCACCGAGGGTTCCACTCCGCCATTCTATTCTGAATTTCTGATCGATTGGATTTGCCCGTACTCCCAACGCAGTCTTCTCCACGCTATTGATAATAAAAATCATATTTTTACATCACTATATATAATAAAAAATCAGAATTTTATTTCGCTACATATATAAAAATCGAATTTTTATTCTCGCTACTTTATGATAAAAATAAAGTTCATATTTTTATTTCACTTCATATATTAAAGGTTATATTTTTATTTCGCTACCACATTATAAAAATTATATTTTTATAGCGCTCTATATATAATAAAAATTATATTTTTACATCGCCTTTCAAACATTAAAATCATAGTTTTATTTCACTAACTTTATAATAAAAATCCAACTTTTACATCGCCACTTCATATATAAAAATCGAATTTTTATATCTCTACTACATATATAAAGATCAAAATTTTATTTTCTTTATATTATAAAAATCATATTTTTACTATTTCTATAATATAAAAATCATATTTTTAATTCGCTATAAGTATGAAAATCATATTTTTACATACTTCATACGTCAAAAACCATAAAAGCTTTAAAGCGGAGAAACTCACATTTTTTCTTACGTCCGGATTTGCTGTTATGGTTCCAGAATTTGCAAACGAGCTCCAATCTTCACACCATCTTTTTTTAGCTTAAACGCGCCATTCCGGACAACTTTTTCCTAGTGGTCTTCCTTCCGAAAATGTGCCATTTCGCCGGAAATCGCGAAAAGACAGCATTTTGACAGTGTTTGGACAGCAGATTTTGGATGCGTTTTCCCAACAACTCCGCAATCCAAAATAGGACTATCATATAACAAATCGAAGATAAAATCGTGCTCTTCGAATTTGATACTGTGGAGTTTTGGCCAGAATTGCACCGTTTGGGAGTTATTGGCTGTGGAAGCTCAGGGTGTTATTTGCAAAAACGGGATTTTGTGAAAAAATTGATTTTTGAGGTGGTGGGGCCCATGGCTGGAGTTGAGGGCTGAGGGGCGGCGGCGCAGGCCTGACTGGGCGGAGGAAGGGTGCTGGTGGCGCTGGAGGGGCCCACGGTGGTGGTAGTTTGCAATTTGGGGTTTAGGGATTTGAAATTGGAAGAGAGAAAGAGGTGGAGAGGGAGGAGAGGAGGAGGAGGAGGGGAGGAGGAGGAAGAAGGAGGCGCGAGGGTGCTAAGTGGGGGCGTGGTGGAATAGAAATGAGGAACGATGATCCCGTCGTTCTCTTTTTTTCTTCTGCGTATTTGACTTTGAGGGGAGAGCGAAGGGGTAAGGGGTAAGGGTTAATTATATAATTATATTATTTTATTTTCCAAAAAAGGTGATTTTTTCCTTCGAACTACAAATCAAACCCAACGACCGTCGTCTCTAGCTAATCACCCTCATTCCGAACACAATGAGATATGTCCCGTAAGCTGATTCGATCGTTTCAATCAGTTTTCGTTAAAATCAAAATATAAATCTATATATTGAATTTGAACGCGCATTTCAATTTACCGGGCCCACATACAGATTCTAAAAATTCCCAAAAAATATTTTCTAGCTTCGTATTGATGATACGGTCCTAACAAAACTAATTTCGTCAAATTCTGAGACCGTTTGAAAAATGGTCATTTTCTAGTTGATTAAATTGACTGAAACTGATAAAACACGTTTTCTTTCGCCACGCTCACATATTGATTCATAAAATTATGAATTTTTGAATCTAGCAATAACTTGACATCCCGGATCCAACAAAAGTGGTTTCGTTGAAAACGGAGGTCGTTTGCAAAATTTCCATTTTTAAGGGCTATATTTCCATATCGGCTATTCTGAATTTTCAATTGGGCATAACTTTTTATTCCCGCTATGAAATTTTGATTTTTCGGATTCGTTGAAAAGATATTTTCAAATTGATTCTAATATTTTTGGTTTTGCTTAAATCCGGTTTATTTTGAATCTTGTACATTTATTTGAAATTCAAAATCGAATTTTCAAACTACCGCGCCATTTTCAATTCCTTTTATAATTAAAAATAAATATTTATATTCTAACGACGATCTATATAAATATATACGTTCTAATTCTATTCAAAATAAATTTCTCGTCGTTATTATTTAAAATAATTCATTTTAAATATTCAAAATTCACTAAAATTGCCATAATAAAAATTTTAAATTGGTTCGGATTTTCGGGTTATTACAATCTCCCCCACTTAAAACTTTTCGTCCCCGAAAAGGAATGAAGATGAAAGTTGTTTTACAAACCAACTCAACTTCCATTATTTTCTTTATGGTTTAAGTTCTTCAACTTTTCAGTTTCTAAGAACTTTTCAAATTTTTCAAAAATTTAGCTAACACCCTAAATTTCTGAAAAATTTCGCAATAACCTCCCCTGCACCGGGAGCTTCGGGATATTTCAAATAGCCTCCCATGGCCCTCACCAATCCAAAAGAAAATGAAAAAGCCAAGCGGCTAGCCAATCGGCTCATAAAATCATCCAAAACCCAAGAAATACAATAAACATGTACCTATTTGTCGGGCAAACAATTTTATTCCTCTTCTCTAACCTCCTTGCTATGACTTGTTCAATGTATATACATGTATATACATGTATATGCATGCAATTGTAATCATTTTTCAATACAGTTCAATATTCGGTTCAATATGACATAATGGTTCAAAATTTTAATAAATGAAACCAATAATCAAACAACACAATCAGCAATCAATTAGTGAATTATCGTTTCAAATTCATAATTTTGATATTTATAGAGAAAATCATGTTTTTGATGCCAAATCACAACAATAGACCCTATCTAGCTTTGGTTCTCACACCAGTCTAATGGAAATATATAGATATCCCACTTTCGATACTCGAACATAAGGCTGATAATGCAGCTGCATTATCAGAATTATCTCCGAGCGACTAGAGTGTGATTCTATATCTATCCAGTATATTAAAACTTTGAATATACGCTTGCAAAGCGTATATGCAAAATCTTTATATATTGGATTGTCGAAATTCAATACAAATAAATATTCAAATACGTAAAAACGATTTAAATTTCAAAATAAAATTTGTTTTCATTTTAAAAAAAATATATATACTCTTCACACTCGTTCTAGGATACTACTGATCCTATCTCTAACGAGTCATTCTAATTGGATATTACTAATCCAATATCTGATGAATTCTTTCGTATGGTTCTAATGTGCCTTGTTCTCGAGCTCTGTAAACCAGAGCTTTGATACCACTGTAAGAACCTGTAACTACCCCGGTAAGGAAAGCACGGATTGCTTTGAGAACAACACACATCGGAACACAAATAGAAGAACATTTCATTGTTTATTACAATAATTCCATCAGAATACAAGAATATACATAGTATGAATAAATATTACACATTTAATAAATATCAGATATTACAATAAATTACATAGCAGCGGAAAATAATACAAAACACAACTGAAAAGAGATATATGGATACAGAGGTTTCTGAAAATCACTCTAGTTGTAAACCAGGATCCTGTGAATATAAACCTGCAAAACCCAACTACTAGCTGCCCGTGCGAAAAATAAGGGCACCCAGAGTTTAGATTAAAACAATAAACTCCAGGTCAGTCTTGTAACTGGTGTGAGAACTAAAATAACTATTAATCTTTATTTTAAAGTTAGGTAAATCGAGGGACTACGCCGTATAACACGAAACGGGTTTTTACCCCAAGAATACCAGTGCATATGTGACGATCCCAAAACCCGTACGACGGTGTTAAGGATAATCATTGGAATATAACACATTAATCATCATTAGCAGAGTATAGATAATAGCATAAACAACAAATAGAATAATTTTACACAAGTATGACAGCGGAATCATAACATGTAACAACATCAGAGTAGCACAGCGTAGGATATAACTTAGTGCATAAAAAGGGAATGATCAGTCAACATCGCCATAGGCGGAATATATACATATAGTGAGATATAATAGAGGTATCAGTCTACATCGCCGGAGGCGGTACATATACAAAAAGTAATACATGTTGGAACTAAATCAGTCTATATCGCCGTAGGCGGAATCATATACATAAGATAAGAATGGCGGAAAGTCAATAGCCCAAATACAAGTAAATCTAATCCACGCCATCAAGCCAAAAACGCACTCCATGCAGCAGTGCCAAGCCAAAATATCCTATCATCTATCAACTAGGCTGCCCGTGTGAAAATAAGTATAACAACCCGTATTTTTAATAACATGTTATAATGTAAATCAAGGCAGAATTAAATTCTAAAATCTGAATCAAGGGAAACGGGCTGTGCCATTGCGTTCGTCTCGGAAAAATACGCGAAATAGAGTCCGAGTTTTCGAAAAACGGAGTCCGTATGACCAAGTTATGGCCCAATGAAGTTTTTAGAAATTCCAAGCCCGAAAACAGTTCAAATTCGAATTCAGATTCGAATTGCAACCAAGGCAGAATGGGCAGGAATTTTTCCCGCCCCAGGCAGGGTCGACACAGGGGTCGACACCAGTGTCGACCCCCCCCCAATGGGTCGACACCCATGTCGACCCAGGGTTCGACCCCCCCGGTCGGACCAATTTTTCTGGTGCACCATTTTGACATGTTGGGTCTTGTTCTGGATGTTTCTAACGGGAGTTGATGGCTCAGATTCGATTTAGGGTTAATCCTATGGTCTAAACTACCCCTAATCTCTATAAAAAGACCCCTAGACCTAGCCTAAACCCTCATTAATCATTCCTACAACTAAATGCTGCCCAAATGTTCACTAATCATGGCCTCCACCTTCTTCATGAGAGCACGAGTGTCTCAAATCAATCTATGTCATAAAGGAGCCATCTTTCTTAAGTAAAAGAGCCATCTTTCTTTGTCTTTGGGGTTATTCCTTCTTGTTCTCAAGTCTTGAAGTGGAGTTTATCGTCTTTGGTTGCGGATTTGCTAGTGTGGCTTCGTCTCAATCTTATTTTATATTAATTCCAGTCTTCATAGCATTGTAAGCCCTATACTACTCTTAGATTCTAACTATGAAGTTAAATGTGATATGTTGCAAGTTGAGTTTGGGCCTAAGTATGATATGTGCTTTGATTCTAACATGTTATGCATAAGTTTATTCTATGCATGTTTGTAAAGCTATCACCTTGACCTTGTGGGCTAAAAGCTATTAACTTTATGTTGAAATGTTGCATTATGCAACATGAGAACTCTCATAACCTTTATGATAACTTGCATATAATGTTATATGCGAACTTCTAGTCATCATCCTATGTCATCTAGGACCATGTATCATCTATTCGCTAAGTTTGAATGTTATGCATGTAACATGCAAGTTTAAATGAACATATTTATGCCTCATATGCCACCATGTTTAACTTTTGGCCAACCTTATTACCTTATGCCCTTTTGTCATGCTTTTGCCAAGTTCCCTCTTTTGATCTATGTTATGTTATGCGAAACGTACATGCGATGGGAATGTGTTGGGTTTGGGTAATATTAATGACATGAAAACATGGTTTTAAAATATGACATGAAAGTTTGACATGTGTTTATGCTTGAAACATGGACTTGGACTTGACTTCTAGAAAACATGAGAATGGCCAACTCGAGGTTGGGTTGAGTTTGTAGCATAAATCTACCCGGAACCGACCGGCTTAACTAGTGGCTACAAGCAATAGGACCCAATGTGAGTAGTTGGTCATGTCGCACTTAAAACCCGAGGTTAGACTAGGTTGTGGTGTAAAGCTACCCGGACCCGCCCGGCTTAACTAGTAACCACAACAAAGTCTAATGTGAGAGGTTGGGGTGCATTAAGTTAATTAATGCCACATGGTAGGGTTAAGTCATGGACTACTTGAATATACTTAACCAATTAAACACGATGGATTGGTAGGGTTAAGTCATGGACTACTTGAATATACTTAACCAATTAAACCCGATGTATTGATAGGGTTAAGTCATGAACTGCTTGAACACACTTAACCAACTCAATACATGGTTAGGATAGGGTTAACCACACTTAACCCACTTGAAATCCTAGTTACGTGGTCCTTTCAGCAGTAACCAACTTGGAAGTATCATGGGTACCCTGGACTAGGCTGGGGTGGGGCACGATTACTGGACTGATTGTAAGAGGCCAAAAGAGACGGCTGAAGGGTGCACCGGTTGTTCAGGCGGACCATGGTCGTGCACATTACGTCCGGAGTTGAACATGGGCACCAGTAGGTTTAGACTGTGCGTGCTTGAATTGTGTCTGTGGTTTACACCTTAGGGCTGGATACACCCTGGGGTGGACCTAGCACAGTTAACTACATTCCACGATTAAGCCGTATGACACCGATACACGACGAGTTAGGCTTATAGGGAGCCGATCGACTAGACCGAGTAGTTGGACCTCGATTTAGGTCATCTCATGATATGGGCCAGCTTTGGGCCAAGGGATCATTTCTTGTTTATACTTGACATGGATTGGAATACTAGTACACACCTGGTGCAACTTAACCTTGTATATGCGATGCCACACTTGATCTATCTTGTTAACTTTTCACCATGCCAGTTATCACCCTACATCTCATCTCTGTTTTACATGTTCAGTTAACTTTATTAGTTTTTATACTAATAGTAGATAGGACTTACCAGTCTTTTTGACTGACCCGTTTTCTTTCGCCTCTTTTCTTCCGTTTCCCCCCCCCCCCAGGTTTGCAGGGTGGGAACACTGTTACCTAGCTGGATCTTTAGCTGCTTCTCTGGATAGCTCACGTATGGTTTGAGCATGCTATGGCCTTATGCTACTTTGGGGATAGTTACTTTATGTTTCTTTTTTTTAGTTTTCAGTTTATGTTCTAGACTTTGTTTTATGGGAAAATAATGACCAAGTACTTTGATGTAACTTGACTATGGTTTTGAAATGCTAGTTTTATCCGCTGCTTTACTACTCTGTTTTACTTATATGTTCTGTCTTGTGATATCTGCATGCATGTTTACCTTGTTTAACACCCCTCCAAAGCTAGTGTGCTTGCAAGAGTGGCACTGGCGGAGGTGGGGTGTTACATTTGGTATCAGAGCCAGGTTTACAAGATTGGGCAAAAGTTTTCAAGAAAAGTTTTAAAACCTTTTGAAAAACTATTTTCAAAACCGATTTTAAAGAAGTATTTTTCCAATAAAAAGTCTAGTTATTTTAAAAGGCTATTCCCCAAAAGCCATTAGCACTATCCTTCGTTTCCTTGTTCTGAATCTATCTTTTTCTTTTTCAGTATGGCCGATCTTAACCTTCCCAAGGGAGTAACCATTCCCGGATGGTTCCGGAGGTACTTGGAAGCTAGGGCCAACGATGTGGGCCCAGCAAACACCCCCACCGTAACTGAGGTCCCTCCTCCTCCTCCTCAGAATCCACAAGCGGATTTCGCAAAGGTTTGCAAGGACTTTAAGGCGATGGGTGGCAAGAATTTCATTGGGACGGAGACTTTTGTGGAGGCACGAAATTGGTTGAAAGAAACTGAAGATCTTTTCGCTGTCTTTGATGTGGAAGACCATAGAAAGGTTTTATTAGCAGCATGGCTATTAAAAGAAGAAGCTGCTTATTGGTGGGAGGTCACCAATGCTACTAGACCTATAGAGACTTGGGCCGACTTTAGGACAAGTTTTGGGCTTAAGTTTCTATCATCAGCTGAGGTGAATCTGCAATTGGAGAAGTTTATATCTCTGAAGCAAGGGGACATGACAGTGAGGGAGTATGTGAATAAGTTTAACCAGCTTGCTCGATTCGGTTTGGACATGGTTAATACTCCCCAGAAGAAGGCTTTACGCTTTGCACGAGGGTTGAATGAGCCATTACAAGGTTTAGCCCTATCTCATATACCCATGGGGGCCACTTTTGAAGGCCTAGTAGACATGGCATTGCTTCAAGGAGATGATAAGAATGGCAAGAAAGAAGTCAAGCCTAATGAGACTCAAGCCAAGAAGACAGACTCTAAGTGGGGAGGAAATCAGAGCAATCAGAACAACAAGAACAACAAGGGCAACAAGGCCAAGGCAAAGGACCCAAGAAAATGCAACTTCTGTGGGATTGTTGGGCACATAGCCAAGGATTGCAGAAAGAAGAAGAGGAAGTTGGGCGAATGCTTTCACTGTGGAGAGCCTGGACACCTTAGCAAGGATTGCCCCAAGAAGCAAGGACAAGGGCAAGGGCAGAATCAGCGCGCAGGACCTTCTGGAGGGCAAGTGCATGCTCTCAACACTGCTCCAGTTCAGGACCGAGGTAGTATTTCTATAGAAAGTCTCGTTTATATTTCTGACTTTCCTGTTTGCACTTTATTTGATTCTGGCGCATCGCATACCTTTATTTCTTCTGACATTGTTGAAAGTTTGCACCTAAGTACTAGTCTAGTTGAGGATCCCGTTAGTGTTTCAAATCCAATTGGGGGTTCCGCCCATTTATCTATGATTTGTGTGGATTTGAAGATTTCTATCTTGACCGTAGAATTCACATGTAATGCTTATGTTCTCTGGTTCACGGGATACGGGTTGATTTTGGGCATGGATTGGTTGTCCAGTTATGGAGACATCCTCAATTGTGAGCATAGGGTGGTGAGGCTCATGACTCGCCTCGGTAATACCCTAGAAATTTCTTGTAACCCTAGAGGTCCCGTCATGTTATGTTATTTTGAATCTCTTGACTCGTCCATCAATGATCTGCAATCTGTAAGGGTGGTTCGAGAATATCCTGATGTCTTTGAAGAGGTTAAGGGGTTACCCCTTAAACGAGAGATAGACTTTCGCATTTATCTGGTTGATAATGCCAAGCCAGTATCATTGCCCGTTAGGCACATGGCCCCACGAGAAAGAAGAGAGCTCAGTAAGCAAATCAAGGAGTTGCTTGAGAAGAATTTTATTAGGCGAAGCATTTCTGAATGGGGTGCTCCAGTGGTATTCGCTACTAAGGCGGATGGTTCGCTTCGTCTATGTGTTGATTATCGAGAGTTGAACAAGCTGACAAAGAAGAATAGGCACCCGTTACCGAGGATTGATGATCTCTTTGACCAGCTTGTTGGTGCTTCTGTTTTCTCTCAGCTCGATCTAGCCACCGGATTCCATCAGCTTAGAGTAGCTGAGGATAGTTGTAACACCCCACCTCCGCCAGGGTGGCTCTTGCAAGCACTCTGACTTTGGAGGGGCGTTTGAATCAGGTAAACATGCATAATGATATATCAAGGCAGAACAAGAACATATGTATATATGTAAACAGAGTAGATAACATAGATAAAACAGCGGAAGATTTTAAACCATTTCAAAACAAGTCTGGTACAACATAATGTCAATTTTCCAAAACAAGTCTAGTACATAAAATAACATCAACTGAAACTTGAAAAGGAAAACATAAAGTAGCTATCCCCAAAGTGGAAAAACCATAGCGAGCTCAAGTCCAAAGCATACATGAGCTATCCAAGAAAAGCAGGTAAGATCCAAGCTAAGCTCCTGTATTCCCTCCCTGAGAACCTGGGGGGGAAACGGAAGAAAAGAGGCGAAAGAAAACAGGTCAGTCAAAAAGACTGAGTAAGCCCTACTACAATCAACGTAAACTGATAAAGTTAACTGACATGAGCAGCAGATATGAACATAAGGATAACAACATGATGATTATCTATCAAGGTAGATAAAGGTGTCATCGCATAATCAGGATTAAGGTTTTGCACCACAGATGTACTAGCAAACTAACATGACTTGAATAAACAAGTATTGATCCCTTGGCCCACGCTTTGGCCCAATAACATGAAGTGACCCTCATACGAGGTCCAACGTGTAAACTAGAAGTGATCCCCAGGCCCAAGTTTTGGCCCATCATCAGGAATGACCCAAACCAAGGTCCAACTAGCACTGTCTAGTCGATCGGCTCCCTAAGCCTAACTCGTCAAGTGTCTGTGTCATACGGCCCAACTACGAAGTGTAGCTAAACTGTGCTAGGTCCACCCTAGGGTGTATCCAGTCCTAGGGTGTCAACCACCGACACAAACCAAGCACGCACAGTTTAAACCTACTGGTGCCCGTGCCTGCTTTTCCAACTCCGGACCATGTGCACGACCATGACCCGTCTGAACCCACACCGGCGCACCTACCCAGCCGTCGTTTTGGTCGCTTACATGTCATCCAGTAATCGTGCCCCTCCCTAGCCTAGTCCCTAGGGTATCATGATACAACTAAGAGGGTTACTGGTGCAAAGGACCACGAACTAGGGTTTCCTTAATGGGTTAAACGTGGTTAACCCAACTCATTCAAGTACCAAGTTGGTTAAGTGTACCCAAGGTTCATGACTTAACCCTACCAACCCATCGTGTTTCATTGGTTAAGTGTTCAAGCGGTCCATGACTTAACCCTACCAACCCATCGTGTTTCATTGGTTAAGTGTTCAAGCGGTCCATGACTTAACCCTAATCACGAGGCATTAATTAATTAATGCGCCTTAACCTCTCACATTAGACTTTGTTGTGGTTACTAGTTAAGCCGGGCGGGTCCGGGTAGCTTTACACCACAACTTAGTCTAACCTCGGGTTCAAGGTACAACATGACCAACTTCTCACATTGGGTCTTATTGTTTGTAGCAACTAGTTAAGCCGGTCGGTTCCGGGTAGGTTTACGCTACAAACTCAACCCAACCTCGAGTTGGCCACACTTATCTTTTCTAAGTGTCATGTCCATCATGTTTCCAAAACATGTTACAAATTTCAAGTAATTGGGTAGACCTAACTTAATAGGTAAATTCCCAAGCTTACGTTTTTATGTCTTTTAAGTTTACCCAACCCCAAACGCAATCCCATCGCTTACATATCGCAATAGCGCATAAAGGATAGAAAGAGGGAACTTGGCATAATTATGACATAAAAGTGTTGAAGCCACAAGTTCAACATGGTGGCATATGAAAGGTTCATGCGTTCATACACTTGCATATTACATTTTTAGGCCCAAAAAGCATGCATAACATGATAACATGAACCACATGACCATCCCAAACTTGCATAACATACTTGCATATCATATGACAACTTGTATACCAAACTTGCATAAACAAACTTGCATAACATATGACAACTTGCATATCAAACTTGCATAATAAAACTTGCATGACATATGTCAACTTGCATATCATACTTGCATAAACAAACTTGCACAACATATGTCAACTTGCATATCATACTTGCTTAAACAAACTTGCATAACATATGTCAACTTGCATATCATACTTGCATAAACAAACTTGCATAACATATGTCAACTTGCATATCATACTTGCTTAAACAAACTTGCATAACATATGTCAACTTGCATACCATACTTGCATAAACAAACTTGCCTAATAAAACTCGCATAACTTATGACAACTTGCATATTAAACTTGCATAATAAAACTTGCATGACATATGTCAACTTGCATATCATACTTGCATAAACAAACTTGCCTAATAAAACTCGCATAACTTATGACAACTTGCATATCATGCATTTAACTTCAAAGTTCAAGTATGAGAGGAATAGGGCTTACAATGCTTATGCGGACTCAAATGAGTTTAGCAAATGTAAGGAACCCCTTATGCAACTAATTAACCCCAAAAATGCAAGCAAACTTGATCAAAACTCTTCCTTTAAGATGCCAATAGAGAAACAAGACTTTAATGCAAGCTAAAGAGGATCATACAAGCGTAAATACACTTGTATGCATGGAAATCTCTTAGAAATTGATTTAGGAATTGTATGAAGAGAGTGGAGGCCATGAGAGGATTGATTTTGCCATAGTTTAGTTGTAGGATAGATTAATGATGATTTAGGGTAGGTTAGGGTCTTATTTATAGATTAGGCTAGTGATTTAGACCATAGGATTAAACCCTAGTTCCAATCTCAGCCCTCTAAACCGAATCTGGCCCCCAAGCTCAACACATTCTCAAAATGGTGCACTAGGCAGACCTGGGCGTCTGAGCCAAGTCGACAGCCAAGTCGACAGGGCTGTCGACCTGGTCTGACCCAGTCGACTCCCAAGTCGACAGGGCTGTCGACTTGGGTACTGTGGCGGGAATTTTCCCGCCTGGCCCGCCTGGCCCGCCTGGCCCAATTTTTCCAATTTCAAGTTTGAATTTGAAATCTGTTTTTACCTTGGAATTTTCTGAAAACTTCGTTGGGCCTTAATCGGGCCATACGAACTCCGATTTTCGAAAACTCGGACTCTATTTCGCGTATTTTTCCGAGACGAACGCAATGGCATAGCCCGTTTCCCTTGATTAAGATTTTAGAATTAAATTCTGCCTCGATTTACGTTATAACAGGTTATTGAAAATACGGGTTGTTACATTCTCCCCTCCTTAAAGGATTTCGTCCCCGAAATCTTCAAGTTAGAAAGAACGTATCCTACCATCCAACATCCATCTACTCAAAACATCATCCACGAGCAATCATTGTCCTTACAAGATTCTAAATGCTGGATGAACATATGCAAAGGTGTGTGTATATGTACTTATCTAATGCAAATATTATCAATGCAAATTATGTTAGTGAAATGAATCCATATTTATGCAATTCCTAACATAATGTATATCATCTATATGTGTGCACATAACATACACCCATATGAAACATCCATGTGATAACACACAATTTTCATCCATGAATAAGCATAAACACTCATGCATATGCAATATGAGGAGTGTGTGAGCCGATCTAGTGCCTAATCGTGTATAATGCATCCACGAGTAACCACTTGCAAACACTTGCAACCACTTGCAACCATTAAGCATAACATGTTTCAAACACATGTTTCAACCAAAGGATTTCTACCTAAGATTCTCATGACAAGATTAACGCGATAAACTAGATAAACAAGACAAACATGGATAGCAAAAGATGTGCTAAAGAGATCGGGAGGATAAGCAAGATATACTCCTTTTGGATTACCAGAAATCCCTTCCTAACCCAACCCATATTCCATAAAAGCCCAAAAGGTTTAGTCAACCTAACGGACCCCTTCAAACCCTGACATGTATTACTAGCCAATAAGCCATACCTCCCGACAGAAATAGGACCAAAAATGGGACCGAGAGGATATACAAAGATAACATGCAAGTAAGTTCCACAGGAAAACAAGGATCAAGGATATGCTCTTAAAAAGATATATGATGCGCGTATCTAGCCTTCAGTCTTCTAAGTCACGTTTCCTTGAGCTTAACTCCACTGTGCTTTGACCGTCTTTTACTTCATGATTCCTTAGCTTCTTGACTCTTATTTCCAAATATGAGTTGGAACCCATTTCATTGTCGCCTCTCGTATTCCCTTTTCACTTACTCTTCTATCATTCTTGGCTTAAACATAACCATGACCTCATGGTTTCGTGCAAGCTCTCCAAAATTCACTAGTGAATCTTGGATCTCGTTCACTTACTATAAAGTATTCCACGCAGCAGAACTTTTCTTCAAAATACCAATCCACGTCTACCAATTGCTCTTACAAACGTGATTTTCTATAACTCATGCTTGAACAAAATGAACCATCCGCCTGCGAATGATAGGCCGTCCTTAGATTCAGTCATTTGCCCATGACTTCCCGTAGACTATCCCAAAACTGGGTAGTGAAGATTGAGCCATGGTTACTAACTATCCTTTAGGGAACCTCGTGCAACTGCTTTATTTCTTGAAAGTAAACTGTCGCTAGCTATGATGCAGTCCTTTTTCTCTTTACCGGAGTGAAATGAGCACTCTTCGTGCGTCTACCTACTATGACCCACATGCTCGTATTCCCTTTCCTTGATCTAGGCAGTCCGTCCACGAAATCCTTCGTGACGCTTTTCCTTCTCCCATTGCGGGGACCTCTAATGGATATAATAGCCCACCGGGCTCCTATAACTCGGCCTTTAACCTGTTGGTACAACATGCACCTTGGGACAAACTCGGCCACCTCCTCGGGTGCTGTGCATCTTCAAGAACCTTCTTTCTCTCATCGCGTCTTAGCCATCCCTTGTTATCTATAGCGAGGTGTCTTAACATCTCGCCTCGAATCAACTTGTCTATGATCTCGACTAACTACGAGTCTTCTTTCTACGAAGTCCCTACTTGATCCAGAAGGGTAGGTCTAAGCTCAAGGGACGCTAACTAATTAAACTGAGAGAACTTCTTACTTCAGTTGCATTCCTTGGAGTCTTTCAATCCTGAACTGCAACTACCTTAGCGGGATCCACCGCTAAGCCTTGCTTAGAAACTATGTGCCCAAGAAATCTAACTTCTTTTCTCCAAAATGACCTTTGGAGGACTTGGCTTTCAACTGATGCGCCCTAAGCGTATCCATCACCTCCACGAGATGCCTTGCATGCACTTCCTCATCCTTAGAGAAGATCAGAATATCATCTACGAAGACCACGACAAACTTGTTCAAGAACTCCCTGAACACCCTACTCATCAAGTCCACGAAGTAGGCGGGTGCATTAGTCAAACCGAATGTCATGACCAGCCATTCTAAGAATTCATCCGGATTTCTGAACGCCGTCTTGTCTATACTATCCTCAGCTACTCTGAGCTGATGGAATCCAGTAGCAAGATCAAGAGAGAACAGATGTTCCTACAAGCTGATCAAACAAATCATCGATCCTTGGCAATGGTTGTCTATTCTCTTCGTTTAACTCACGATAATCAACACAAAGTCGAAGAGAACCATCTGCCTTGGTAGTAAATACTACAGGCGCTCCCCATTCAGATATACTTCATCTAATGAAGTTCTTCTCAAGCAACTCCTTGGCTTGCTTTCCTAGCTCCCGTCTTTCACGCGGAGCCATGTGCCGAACGGGCAAAGAGACCAGCTTTTCATTATCCACTAGATAAATGCAGGAATTAAACTCGCGTTTAGGGGGGTAACCCCTTCACTTTACCCAAGATATCAGGATATTCTCGGACCACCCTCACCGATTGCAAACTATCGATAGACGAGTCGAGGGATTTAAGATAACACAACATGACGAGACTCATAGGGTTACTAGAAATTCCTAGGGTATTACCGAGGCGAGTCATGAGCCTCACACCCCTATGCTCAAAAATCAAGAATGGCTCCAAAACTGGACAACCAATCCATGGTCAAAATCAACTCATACCCCATGAAACCGAGAATACAAGCATCACACGAGAACTCTACACTAGAGATAGAGTTTTCCAAATCCACGTAGATAATAGACAAGTGGGCGAAAACCCCAATTGGATTTGAACCACACACGGGATCATAAACTAGACTAGTACTCAGGTGCAAACTATCAACAAGATCAGACGAGATAAAGCTATGCGATGCACCAGAATCAAACAAAGTATGAACGGGAAAATCAGAAGTGTAAACAGGGCTTTCAACAGAAATACTACCTTGATCGGGAACTGGAGCGACATTGAGAGCATGAACTTGCCCTCCCGAAGGTCCAGCACGCTGAGTCTGACCCTGGCCTTGCCCTCGCTTCTTCGGGCAATCCCTAGTGAAGTGTCCAAACTCACCACAATGAAAGCATTCGCCCTTCTTCCTTTTCCTCTTCTTACACTCCTTAATGAGATGCCCAACTAAACCGCAATAATAGCACTTTCCCTTTTTGTTATTGCCCTTGTTGTTGTCCCCCTTGTTGCCTTGACTCTTGTTCTTGTTCTTATTGCCTTGACTGCTCTGACCACTTGGATTACCCTGATTTCCTTTCCACTGGGAATTAGTCTTCTTGGCTTGAGTATCATTCATCTTGATCTCTTTCTTGCCACTCCTATTCTCTTCATTGAGTAGGGCCATATTCACCAAACTTTCGAAAGTTGCCCCCAAGGGTATATGAGTCATGGCTAAACCATGTAATGGCTCGCTTAATCCTAGAGCAAAGTATAGGGCCTTCTTCTGGGCTGTGTTAACTAAGTCTAAACCGACCTGAGCCAGTTGATTAAACTGATCTATGTATTCCCTAATAGTCATGTCCCCTTGCCTCAGTGATAGGAACCTTAGTCCAAACTTTCCCCGAAAGTCATCCCAAGTCTCAATTGGCCTAGTAACGGTGGTGGCCACCCACCAACGTGCAGCTTCTTCCTTTAGCAACCACACTGCTAATAAAACCTTCCTACGGTCATCTATATCAAAGAAGGTAAAAAGATCTTCGGTTTCTTTCAACCAATTCCTTGCCTCTACATAAGTCTCGGTTCCAAAGAAATTCTTGCAACCCAGCGCCTTAAAATCTTGGCAAATCTTTGCGAAGTCAGCTTGAGGATGCTGAGGGGGAGGAGGAAGAGGAACCTCAGCGACAGAAGGAGGAGGAACATCAACTACCGGAGGAGGAGTAATATTTGCGGGGCCGGCTTCGGTCGCCCTAGCCTCCGAAAGCCTCCTATACCAAACAGGTACGTGTACTCCCTCCGGAATGGCAAAGTTATCGGCCATACTGAAAACGAAGAAAAAGATAGATTCAGAATGGGGAAAAACGAAGGAATTTTGCTAATGGCTTTTTGGGGAATAGCCTATAAAATAAACTAGACTTTTCTTTGGAAAATACTTTATACTTGGTTTTGAAAATAGTTTTCCAAAAGTTTTAAAAACCTTTTTGTTCCTTCTCGTAAACCATATGCTCTGATACCAAATGTAACACCCCACCTCCGCCAGGGTGGCTCTTGCAAGCACTCTGACTTTGGAGGGGCGTTTGAATCAGGTAAACATGCATAATGATATATCAAGGCAGAACAAGAACATATGTATATATGTAAACAGAGTAGATAACATAGATAAAACAGCGGAAGATTTTAAACCATTTCAAAACAAGTCTGGTACAACATAATGTCAATTTTCCAAAACAAGTCTAGTACATAAAATAACATCAACTGAAACTTGAAAAGGAAAACATAAAGTAGCTATCCCCAAAGTGGAAAAACCATAGCGAGCTCAAGTCCAAAGCATACATGAGCTATCCAAGAAAAGCAGGTAAGATCCAAGCTAAGCTCCTGTATTCCCTCCCTGAGAACCTGGGGGGGGGGGGAAACAGAAGAAAAGAGGCGAAAGAAAACAGGTCAGTCAAAAAGACTGAGTAAGCCCTACTACAATCAACGTAAACTGATAAAGTTAACTGACATGAGCAGCAGATATGAACATAAGGATAACAACATGATGATTATCTATCAAGGTAGATAAAGGTGTCATCGCATAATCAGGATTAAGGTTTTGCACCACAGATGTACTAGCAAACTAACATGACTTGAATAAACAAGTATTGATCCCTTGGCCCACGCTTTGGCCCAATAACATGAAGTGACCCTCATACGAGGTCCAACGTGTAAACTAGAAGTGATACCAGTGATCCCCAGGCCCAAGTTTTGGCCCATCATCAGGAATGACCCAAACCAAGGTCCAACTAGCACGGTCTAGTCGATCGGCTCCCTAAGCCTAACTCGTCAAGTGTCTGTGTCATACGGCCCAACTACGAAGTGTAGCTAAACTGTGCTAGGTCCACCCTAGGGTGTATCCAGTCCTAGGGTGTCAACCACCGACACAAACCAAGCACGCACAGTTTAAACCTACTGGTGCCCGTGCCTGCTTTTCCAACTCCGGACCATGTGCACGACCATGACCCGTCTGAACCCACACCGGCGCACCTACTCAGCCGTCGTTTTGGTCGCTTACATGTCATCCAGTAATCGTGCCCCTCCCTAGCCTAGTCCCTAGGGTATCATGATACAACTAAGAGGGTTACTGGTGCAAAGGACCACGTAACTAGGGTTTCCTTAATGGGTTAAACGTGGTTAACCCAACTCATTCAAGTACCAAGTTGGTTAAGTGTACCCAAGGTTCATGACTTAACCCTACCAACCCATCGTGTTTCATTGGTTAAGTGTTCAAGCGGTCCATGACTTAACCCTACCAACCCATCGTGTTTCATTGGTTAAGTGTTCAAGCGGTCCATGACTTAACCCTAATCACGAGGCATTAATTAATTAATGCGCCTTAACCTCTCACATTAGACTTTGTTGTGGCTACTAGTTAAGCCGGGCGGGTCCGGGTAGCTTTACACCACAACTTAGTCTAACCTCGGGTTCAAGGTACAACATGACCAACTTCTCACATTGGGTCTTATTGTTTGTAGCAACTAGTTAAGCCGGTCGGTTCCGGGTAGGTTTACGCTACAAACTCAACCCAACCTCGAGTTGGCCACACTTATCTTTTCTAAGTGTCATGTCCATCATGTTTCCAAAACATGTTACAAATTTCAAGTAATTGGGTAGACCTAACTTAATAGGTAAATTCCCAAGCTTACGTTTTTATGTCTTTTAAGTTTACCCAACCCCAAACGCAATCCCATCGCTTACATATCGCAATAGCGCATAAAGGATAGAAAGAGGGAACTTGGCATAATTATGACATAAAAGTGTTGAAGCCACAAGTTCAACATGGTGGCATATGAAAGGTTCATGCGTTCATACACTTGCATATTACATTTTTAGGCCCAAAAAGCATGCATAACATGATAACATGAACCACATGACCATCCCAAACTTGCATAACATACTTGCATATCATATGACAACTTGTATACCAAACTTGCATAAACAAACTTGCATAACATATGACAACTTGCATATCAAACTTGCATAATAAAACTTGCATGACATATGTCAACTTGCATATCATACTTGCATAAACAAACTTGCACAACATATGTCAACTTGCATATCATACTTGCTTAAACAAACTTGCATAACATATGTCAACTTGCATATCATACTTGCATAAACAAACTTGCATAACATATGTCAACTTGCATATCATACTTGCTTAAACAAACTTGCATAACATATGTCAACTTGCATACCATACTTGCATAAACAAACTTGCCTAATAAAACTCGCATAACTTATGACAACTTGCATATTAAACTTGCATAATAAAACTTGCATGACATATGTCAACTTGCATATCATACTTGCATAAACAAACTTGCCTAATAAAACTCGCATAACTTATGACAACTTGCATATCATGCATTTAACTTCAAAGTTCAAGTATGAGAGGAATAAGGCTTACAATGCTTATGCGGACTCAAATGAGTTTAGCAAATGTAAGGAACCCCTTATGCAACTAATTAACCCCAAAAATGCAAGCAAACTTGATCAAAACTCTTCCTTTAAGATGCCAATAGAGAAACAAGACTTTAATGCAAGCTAAAGAGGATCATACAAGCCTAAATACACTTGTATGCATGGAAATCTCTTAGAAATTGATTTAGGAATTGTATGAAGAGAGTGGAGGCCATGAGAGGATTGATTTTGCCATAGTTTAGTTGTAGGATAGATTAATGATGATTTAGGGTAGGTTAGGGTCTTATTTATAGATTAGGCTAGTGATTTAGACCATAGGATTAAACCCTAGTTCCAATCTCAGCCCTCTAAACCGAATCTGGCCCCCAAGCTCAACACATTCTCAAAATGGTGCACTAGGCAGACCTGGGCGTCTGAGCCAAGTCGACAGCCAAGTCGACAGGGCAGTCGACCTGGTCTGACCCAGTCGACTCCCAAGTCGACAGGGCTGTCGACTTGGGTACTGTGGTGGGAATTTTCCCGCCTGGCCCAACTGGCCCAATTTTTCCAATTTCAAGTTTGAATTTGAAATCTGTTTTTACCTTGGAATTTTCTGAAAACTTCGTTGGGCCTTAATCGGGCCATACGAACTCCGATTTTCGAGAACTCGGACTCTATTTCGCGTATTTTTCCGAGACGAACGCAATGGCATAGCCCGTTTCCCTTGATTCAGATTTTAGAATTAAATTCTGCCTCGATTTACGTTATAACAGGTTATTGAAAATACGGGTTGTTACAATAGTATTGATAAGACTGCGTTCAAGACTCCAGATGGATTCTTTGAATGGCTTGTCATGCCATTCGGTTTGACTAATGCACCCGCCAACTTCGTAGATTTGATGAGTAGGGTGTTCAGGGAGTTCCTTAACAAGTTTGTTGTTGTCTTCGTGGATGATATTCTGATCTTCTCAAAGGATGAGGAAGAGCATGCTAGGCATCTCAAGGAAGTGATGGATACGCTTAGAGCGCATCAGTTGAAAGCCAAGTTCTCCAAATGTCATTTCTGGAGAAGGGAAGTTCGGTTTCTTGGACATATAGTTTCTAAGCAAGGCATAGCGGTGGATCCCCCGAAAGTGGTTGTGGTTCAAGACTGGAAGACTCCTAGGAATGCAACCGAAGTAAGAAGCTTTCTCGGTCTAGCGGGTTACTATAGGAAGTTCATCAGGGACTTCGCTAAGATTTTGTCCCCTCTTACTATGTTGACGAAGAAGAACTTAGTCTTTGCATGGTACTTAGAGTGTGAGCCTGCTTTTCAAAGGCTCAAGAGGGCTCTTACCACAGCTCCAGTTTTGGCATTACCCGATGGCGGTAAGATGTTTACCGTGTACACCGATGCATGTGGCACGGGGTTAGGTGCTGTTCTGATGCAAGAGGGAAGAGTGATATGTTATGGGGGTAGGCAACTTAAAGTTCATGAGAAGAACTATCCCACTCATGATTTGGAGTTGGCGGCGATCGTCTTTGCACTCAAATCCTGGTGCCACTATCTTCTAGGCGAAAGGTTTGAGTTGTATACTGATCACAAGTCACTCAAGTACCTCTTCTCGCAGAAAGATCTGAATCTAAGGCAGCAAAGGTGGATGGAATTCTTGGCATCATATGACTTCGAGATAGCTTATATCCCTGGCAAGGGTAATGTTGTGGAAGACGCACTAAGCAGAAGGAGGTTGACTTTGTGTCCCTTGTTTATTGAGATGAAGAACTTAGAGTTCTTGGCAACCTTTGATTTCACGACGACTGTTGAGTCGATGACGGGTTCATTAGCATCCCTTGAGCTTAGACCCACACTTCTTGATCAAGTTGGGGCTTCCCAGAAAGGAGACCCGCAGATAGTCGAGGTCATGGACAAGTTGACTCGTGGTGAGACGTCTAGTCACCTTGCTAGATATACTATTGATGATAAAGGTTGGCTAAGGCGTGATGGAAGGCTATGCGTTCCACAAGTAGGAGACTTGGTGCATAAAGTTCTCGAAGAAGCACATCACTCGAAGATGACTATACATCCTGGAGGAGATAAGATGTATAGAGATATGAAGCGCATTTTCTTTTGGGCCGGAATGAAGAAGGATGTGGCAGAGTATGTTTCAAAGTGCATGGTGTTCCAACAAGTGAAAGCCGAGTCAAAGAAACCAGGTGGGCTATTACATCCATTGGAGGTCCCGCAATGGAAGTGGGAGAGTATTTCTATGGATTTTGTGGATGGATTGCCTAGGTCAAGGAAAGGGAACACGAGCATATGGGTCGTAGTTGATAGACTTACGAAGAGTACTCATTTCATTCCTGTAAAGAGCAAGAGGACCGCATCATGGCTAGCATCTATTTATCTTCGGGAGATAGTGCGGTTTCATGGAGTTCCTTCTAGCATAGTTAGCGATCGTGACCCAATTTTCACTAGCCAGTTTTGGAATAGTTTGCAAGAAGCGATGGGTACGCGATTGAATCTGAGTACAGCCTATCACCCCCAGACGGATGGCCAAACCGAAAGGGTGAATAGAGTGCTAGAAGACCTTTTGAGGCTTTGTGTTCTTGACTTTTGTGGTACTTGGGAAGACCACCTTCCTCTTGTAGAGTTTGCTTATAATAATAGCTATCAAGCCGGCATAGGGATGGCACCATTTGAAGCTTTGTATGGGAGGCCGTGTAGGTCACCATCTTGTTGGTGGGAGACAACAGATAGGCTTATACTTGGGCCCGATATGATACGGGACACATCCGAGAAAGTTGAATTGGTGAGAAGATGGATGAAAGCGGCCCAAGATAGACAAAAATCCTATGCTGACAAGCGAATGGCAGATTTGGAATTCGAAGTGGGAGACATGGTTTTCGTGAAGGTTTCCCCTTTGCGTAAAGTGGTACGTTTTGGAGCAGTTGGGAAGCTGGCACCAAGGTTCGTAGGACCCTTCCCTATCATAGAGAGAATTGGAAAGATGGCCTATAAGGTGGAATTGCCCAAGAAGCTAGCCGGAGTGCATAATGTCTTTCATGTCTCGCATCTCCGAAAGTGCCTACATGAGTCCGCTGAGGTGGTTGAACCAAGCATTCTTGAAGACGTGGAGGTAGAGAAAGAGGCAACCTTGAGGAGAGCTCCGATTCGTATCTTGGGAACAGAGATCAAGAAGTTAAGGAATCGAGAAGTCAAATTGGTGAAAGTTCAGTGGAGTGAAACCGATGAAGATGCAACTTGGGAAACCGAGGAGAAGATGCGTGGGCTTTATCCATTTCTTTTTGAGGGTACATTCTCGACCTCTTTTCCTTTTACATGTCTTCCTTTTTGCTATCCATGTTTATCCTGTTTATCTTGTTATCTCGTTAACCTTGTCATGAGAACCTTAAGTAGAAACCCTTTGGATGAAACATGTATTTGAAACATGTTATGCTTGATGTTTGCAAGTGGTTGCAAGTGTTTGCAAGTGGATACTCGTGGATGCATGATACACATTAGGCACTAAGATCGGCTCACACACTTTCATGTCGCATATGCATGAGTGTCTATGCTTATTCATGGATGAAACTTGTTGTGCTATCACGTGGATGTTGCATATGAATGAATGTTATGTGCACACATGTAGAGATTATAAATTATGTTAGGAATTTGCATACATATGGACTCATTTCACTAACATACTTTGCATTAAGGAGGTTTACTGAATCAGTAACCGCCTGATTTTTGCATTAGATAAGTACATATACACACACCTTTTTCATATGTTCATACAGCATTTAGAACCTTTTCAAGGACAATGGTTACTTGTGGATGATGTTTTGAGTAGATGGATGATGGATGGTAGGATACGTTCTTCCTAACTTGGAGATTTCGGGGACGAAATCCTTTAAGGAGGGGAGAATGTAACAACCCGTATTTTTAATAACATGTTATAATGTAAATCAAGGCAGAATAAAATTCTAAAATCTGAATCAAGGGAAACGGGCTATGCCATTGCGTTCGTCTCGGAAAAATACGCGAAATAGAGTCCGAGTTTTCGAAAAACGGAGTCCGTATGACCAAGTTATGGCCCAATGAAGTTTTCAGAAATTCCAAGCCTGAAAACAGTTCAAATTCGAATTCAGATTCGAATTGCAACCAAGGCAGAATAGGCGGGAATTTTCCCCGCCCCAGGCAGGGTCGACACAGGGGTCGACACCAGTGTCAACCCCCCCCAATGGGTCGACCCCCCCCCCCCCCCCCGGTCGGACCAATTTTTCTGGTGCACCATTTTGACATGTTGGGTCTTGTTCTGGAAGTTTCTGACGGGAGTTAAATGCTCAGATTCGATTTAGGGTTAATCCTATGGTCTAAACTACCCCTAATCTCTATAAAAAGACCCCTAGACCTAGCCTAAACCCTCATTAATCATTCCTACAACAAAATGCTGCCCAAATGTTCACTAATCATGGCCTCCACCTTCTTCATGAGAGCATGAGTGTCTCAAATCAATCTATGTCATAAAGGAGCCATCTTTCTTAAGTAAAAGAGCCATCTTTCTTTGTCTTTGGGGTTATTCCTTCTTGTTCTCAAGTCTTAAAGTGGAGTTTATCGTCTTTGGTTGCGGATTTGCTAGTGTGGCTTCGTCTCAAACTTATTTTATATTAATTCCAGTCTTCATAGCATTGTAAGCCCTATACTACTCTTAGATTCTAACTATGAAGTTAAATGTGATATGTTGCAAGTTGAGTTTGGGCCTAAGTATGATATGTGCTTTGATTCTAACATGTTATGCATAAGTTTATTCTATGCATGTTTGTAAAGCTATCACCTTGACCTTGTGGGCTAAAAGCTATAAGTTTTATGTTGAAATATTGCATTATGCAACATGAGAACTCTCATAACCTTTATGATAACTTGCATATAATGTTATATGCGAACTTCTAGTCATCATCCTATGTCATCTAGGACCATGTATCATCTATTCTCTAAGTTTGAATGTTATGCATGTAACATGCAAGTTTAAATGAACATATTTATGCCTCATATGCCACCATGTTTAACTTGTGGCCAACCTTATTACCTTATGCCCTTTTGTCATGCTTTTGCCAAGTTCCCTCTTTTGATCTATGTTATGTTATGCGAAACGTACATGCGATGGGAATGCGTTGGGTTTGGGTAATATTAATGACATGAAAACATGGTTTTAAAATATGACATGAAAGTTTGACATGTGTTTATGCTTGAAACATGGACTTGGACATGACTTCTAGAAAACATGAGAATGACCAACTCGAGGTTGGGTTGAGTTTGTAGCATAAATCTACCCGGAACCGACCGGCTTAACTAGTGGCTACAAGCAATAGGACCCAATGTGAGTAGTTGGTCATGTCGCACTTAAAACCCGAGGTTAGACTAGGTTGTGGTGTAAAGCTACCCGGACCCGCCCGGCTTAACTAGTAACCACAACAAAGTCTAATGTGAGAGGTTGGGGTGCATTAAGTTAATTAATGCCACATGGTAGGGTTAAGTCATGGACTACTTGAATATACTTAACCAATTAAACACGATGGATTGGTAGGGTTAAGTCATGGACTACTTGAATATACTTAACCAATTAAACCCGATGTATTGATAGGGTTAAGTCATGAACTGCTTGAACACACTTAACCAACTCAATACATGGTTAGGATAGGGTTAACCACACTTAACCCACTTGAAATCCTAGTTACGTGGTCCTTTCATCAGTAACCAACTTGGAAGTATCATGGGTACCCTGGACTAGGCTGGGGTGGGGCACGATTACTGGACTGATTGTAAGAGGCCAAAAGAGACGGCTGAAGGGTGCACCGGTTGTTCAGGCGGACCATGGTCGTGCACATTAAGTCCGGAGTTGAACATGGGCACCATTAGGTTTAGACTGTGCGTGCTTGAATTGTGTCTGTGGTTTACACCTTAGGGCTGGATACACCCTGGGGTGGACCTAGCACAGTTAACTACATTCCACGATTAAGCCGTATGACACCGATACACGACGAGTTAGGCTTATAGGGAGCCGATCGACTAAACCGAGTAGTTGGACCTCGATTTAGGTCATCTCATGATGTGGGCCAGCTTTGGGCCAAGGGATCATTTCTTGTTTATACTTGACATGGATTGGAATACTAGTACACACCTGGTGCAACTTAACCTTGTATATGCGATGCCACACTTGATCTATCTTGTTAACTTTTCACCATGCCAGTTATCACCCTACATCTCATCTCTGTTTTACATGTTCAGTTAACATTATTAGTTTTTATACTAATAGTAGATAGGACTTACCAGTCTTTTTTACTGACCCATTTTCTTTCGCCTCTTTTCTTCCGTTCCCCCCCCCCCAGGTTTGCAGGGTGGGAACACTGTTACCTAGCTGGATCTTTAGCTGCTTTTCTGGATAGCTCACGTATGGTTTGAGCATGCTATGGCCTTATGCTACTTTGGGGATAGTTACTTTATGTTTCTTTTTTCAGTTTTCAGTTTATGTTCTAGACTTTGTTTTATGGGAAAATAATGACCAAGTACTTTGATGTAACTTGACTATGGTTTTGAAATGCTAGTTTTATCCGCTGCTTTACTACTCTGTTTTACTTATATGTTCTGTCTTGTGATATCTGCATGCATGTTTACCTTGTTTAACACCCCTCCAAAGCTAGTGTGCTTGCAAGAGTGGCACTGGCGGAGGTGGGGTGTTACAATAAGGGCATCCGAGTTTGCGAAGTGAAACAAACAACGAGTCAGTTGTGGGACTGGTATGAGAAATCTACTTAACTGGTTAAACAACAGTAATAAGGCAAATCATATAGGACAACGCCACTTTCGCGGAACGGGTTTACTCCAGTGATTGCCAGTGCATTAAAACAAGGTAAATTCTTTAAAACAACGCAATGCTTTTTAAAAAAAATGAAGCCGTTATAAGACTCATGTCCCATCACACGATGCAACGCAAGCCGGAGGATGGAGTTTTATCTTATAATGGCCAAAATATGCTTAATACGTGCAAAGAAAAATCACTTGATATTATTACTAGTGCATATATGTTTCAAAAGCGAATTTAATCATAAATATCAATCATAGACGACATAAGTGCCCCATACCACTATGTCGCCATACTAGTTCTACAATCAAATCCGTTATTTCATATTGGAAGTTTGGATTCCATCATGAGTCGAGGCAAGGGGCAAGCTCCTCTCCGCTTCGAGACACTCTGGCAAATGCCTCAGGACTACACACTCTGGGTAACCCTTGGAAGCTTCAGGGCCGGTCCACACTTACGTTAGTGGATTAGTATTCCTGAACACACGTTTCCCGGTCCAAATAGACCTAAAATCGAGGCGCCTCATTCCAACGACCACATAGGTAAAAATAATATAAATGTCATCCAGTTTAAGCACTGACACTACCTCTAGCTAGAAAGAAACTTCATGCTCTCCCTGTAGTCCTTATCCCGTTTTTAACTCATACCGAGGTGTGAGGCTCGCGAATCCACGCTATACACAAAGCTAGGCCTCGCAGGCCGTGCTTTGATCATCAACCACAAGACTTTGCTTTGCAACAGAAGCCTTGATCACTGCATCTTGGAATGCCACACAGGCAATCCACTCCATACGACTGATTTCTATTGATATATAACCTCTAAGCTCGTACGTCTCAGAGAAGGGCGTTAAGCGAGAGAATAAATTCTCCGCCGCCAAACAGATATATTTAATAGAGATCAATCAGCACAGAACAAAATCCAATGTCAGACACACAGTCCATTTACACGTCCGTTCTGGGTCTGAACGAAACCGGAGGCACCATATTCCTCGCATATCCGTACAATCAACACATACGTCTAGACGGCTACTACTTTCGTCCCTTCAAGTTAGCTACTCCAATCAGGAACCTCAGTAACGCCCATCCATCCGATATGAAAATCGTCGGTCTTGAACCGTCTTCATATCTTTGATTTTGAATCGTCAATAAATTATTTGAAATGAGAATTAACTCGGCCTTTTCAAATAATTCCCGTATATTTAGAATTCAAATCAATTCTTTCCATGTTTAAATTATTCGATATTCACATTACAGTTCTTTAGTATAATTTTCATGTCAAACACATTCAACCATCATATATCAAGCAAACCAAGCAAAATTGGCCTATTTCCATTCCATATCGCTTATAACATTTTATAACGATTTATCGCCATTTTTATTTATTTAAAATTGGCCATATTTAATTAAACGACGATTCAGGTCGTGCCGAGGCACTGGCGCTGTTTTTCCCTGAATTTGTTTTACACATATCTGAAAATCTAACTGTTGGATCATCACAAATTTTATATCATTAGAAAGATATTTTCAAAACAAATCCAACGGATTCAGTTTTGGGAAAATCCGACGGTCGGATCTCCCGCACTAGTCGTTTGAAGTTACGATTTCAAAATACGAACTACAGCGTCGTTATTCGATTTAATTTAATTATATTCATATTTATATATAAATATAATCGATTCCTGCGCTGTTTTTCTTCAGATTTGAATTAAACATTCCAGACAATCCAACCGTTGGACCTTTGCAAAGTTGGTGCCGTTGGAAAGATATTTCCAAGGCGAACCCAACGGTTGCGGTTTCGGGAAAATACGATGGTCGGATTTCCCGTACTAATCATTTGAAATCACGGTTTCAAAACACGAACTACATGGCCACGATTCGTTTTAATTATATATATATATATAGTTCATTCGGCGATTTCAATATCGTTTTCACTTCAAATATTTCACTAACGCCTTTAAATTTTGGAAAATTTCGCCATAACCTCCTTTGTACGGGGAGGGCTGGGAAAATTCCCAAATAGCCACACGGGCGTCTCATCTCAAAAAGAAAAAGAAAAAGCCAAGCGGCTAGCCATTCGGCTCATAAAATCATCACCCAAACAAAACAGTAAACATGTACCTATTTGTCGAGCACACAATTTTATTCCTCTTCTCTAGCCTCTTTGTTATAACCTGTTCAATAAATATGCATGTACATATGTGCAATTTTATCACCTATCATTTTCCATTCAATTTCTTATTTGATTCAATTTGGTTTAAAGTTACCATTCATTCCAATGTTGCATACATAAGCAAAAAAACCATATCATTAGCTAATTAATGAATATTTCAACTCATGCATATTTATTTGAGCAAGTGGTTATTTTCAACACTTCACATTTCATTTAAAAATGATATCCTTAGCGAACTAAAATATATTCCAACACATGAATATTTTATTTAGTTCCTATACATGTTAAAAATAATATTCATAGCAAACAAATATTTATCTCAACACTTGTATATTTTTAGCAAATCACACACGCAATAAAAATGATATTTTTACCTTCCAAAATATTTATTCAACGCATAAATGTTTTTAACTCTTCATATTCTAAATAAAAATGTAATTTTTATTGTTCACTTCATATATTCAACACATAAATGTTTCAACTTCACTTATACGATAAAAATATAATTTTTATCGTTCTAGTCCTTTATTCAACAAATGAATATACTCTATAGTTCGTATGTATAATAAAAATGTGATTTTTATTGTCAAAGTAGTTTATTTAAAACACGAATACCATTCAACACATGAATTTCTATTCAACGCATGAATGTAATTTCAACAAAAGAAAATAATTCGAACACATGAATATTATTCAAAATTTCGGCAGCATAACGGCAGGGTAGTTAAAACCGGCACTGTCCCGAGTACGACTTCTCGCTCTACCTTAAAACCTCGCGGTTTTTTACAATGGGGATTTCATGCATCTAGTTCACACGCAGGCGGCATGTTTTATTTTCATTTCCACAATCCTATTCTAATTTGTTTCAACCGTAAGAGGGTATTTTTCAACCACAAACAACTATTTTCAACCATTCGTCATACCACATATTTTCACGCCAATCAAAAGCATCAAATATCGTCCATGGTTTGTGGACGAGGGGAGTATATATATATATTCGTATATAAATATATTTCACTTTCATTTCAACACAATTTCTATGCATATATGTTTCATACAACGCTTGTATAATTTATACATTATTCATATAACTTATACAACACATGTACATGAGGTATACAATGCGTATATAATTTATACTTCGTTTATATAATTTATACAACACGATTTCATTCACATTTGAATTTAGAATTCTCACTTTGGTTTTCGAGGTGCTAAAAATCGTAGATAGCTCAGAAAAATCCGCGGTCTCTCCTAGATTGTGGAGAGCCTCCTTGTGGTCACGATGTCTCCTGGTTCATCGAATTTCGTTAACGTAGCAAAAAGATATGATTTTTAAACAAAGATTGAAATTAACAACACATAAAAGTGTTATTTTTCAGTTTAAATATTCAAAGCCGTTTACCTCCTGAATTCTTCGAAACTAGGTTTCGATCTTTTGCCTCGATCGTTGCACGATGTTCAAATCCAGTCGCACCACGTGAAAGAGAGGAGAGCGGCGCTCAGATCGGTGGTCAAGTGGAGGGGTTCGATGGTTTGAATCGGCGGTGACGGCGGCGGAAAGTGCAGATGTTTGAGGGTGTGAATCTTGAGGCACAGGCGATGAGGGTGGATGAATCGGGTATGGATTTAAAGAGGGGAGTGAGGGCTTCAATAAGTTGCAAAAGGGCAAGGTATGATTCTTCGTGGATTGATCGGAAAATGGGAGGGAAGATCGGAAACTTTTTCCGTCGTGCGGGGGGGGGGGGGGGGAGGCGGGTTTGACTGGTCAAAGGGGAGTGAGAGAGAAAGTGTTTGATTGGCCCTTATATTTTATTTTTAATTTATTTTAAATTCAAAAATATCCTTTTGTCTAAACGAAAACCAATTTCAACCCAACGAATGTCGCCCCTAGCTAAATACCCCCATCCCGGACACAATGAGATATGTTTCGTAGGCCAATTCGATTGTTACAGTCAGTCATCCTTCGAATTAAAATATAAAACATTCAATATTCAATTTGAACGTACATTTCAATTTGCCAGGGCCACAAACTGATTCGAAAAATTCCAAAAAAATAAATCTAGCTATATTTTGACGCTACGGTCCCAACAAAACTAGTTTCGTCGAATTCTGAGATCGTTTGAAAAATGGCCATTTTCTGGTCGATCCAATTTAACAGAAATTAACCAAACACGTTTTCTTTTGCCACGATCACATACTAGCTTCAAAAATTATGAGATCGAAACCTAGAAATAATTTGGCATCCCGGATCCAACAAAAGTGGTTTCATCGAATTCCGATGTCGTTTGCAAAATGTCTATTTTCAAGGGCTATATATTCTCTATAGCGACCTTTCTGAAAATTCATTTGGCCATAACTTTTGATTCCCGCTATGAAACTTCGATTTTTCAGATTCGTTAGAAATATATTCATAAACAGATTTAAATATTTTTGGTGTCACTAAAATCCGTTATATTTTGCACCCGGTACAGTCGGTCAAAGTTTGAATTCAAATTTTCAAACTGCCACACTATTTCTAATTCACTATTTTATTGAAATATTCTATTTCAATTGTTTAAATTCCTTTAAAATATCCAATTTAAATTTTTTTAAATTGGCTCGTATTTTCCGGGTTGTTACAATCTCCCCCACTTAAAACTTTTCGTCCCCGAAAAGGAAACAACAGCAAAGTAGGAAACAAAAATGTAAATGCAAAGTATTATGAAGGTACCTTGCACCAGAGTTAGTCAGAGAGGTCCACTCTGCATTTGGAGTAAGCTTGCTTAATGCTTTCTTCAGTCTCCCAAGTACAGTCTCTAGGATCACTACTCCACTACACTTTGACTAAATGAACCTTTTTGTTCCTCAGCTCTTTAGTTTCTTTGCCAACAATCTTTAATGGCTCCCTCCTGACTGCCAATTCTGGATTAATTTCCAAGTCCTGTTGCGCTGCTTCTTCTACAACAAGATCTGGATCATGCACATGTTTTCTAAGTTGAGATACGTGAAACACATCATGTACTCCGGGCAACCAATCAGGTAATTGAACCCTATAAGCCAGTGTTTCAATTTCTTCAAGAATAGGAAAGGGACCAATAAATCTCAGTGCCAACTTCCCAGTTTTACTGAATCTGATTACTCCCCTCATCGGAGAAACTCTTAAATAAACATAATCGCCAACAACAAATGACAAATCTCTTCTTCTCGCATCAGCATAACTTTTCTGTCGGCTTTGTGCAGTTTGTAATCGTTTCTTGATGAGGTCTACTTTGTCAGAAGCATCATGAATCATATCGGGTCCCAATACGAGTCTGTTTCCAGGTTCTACCCAACATGCTGGAGATCTGCACGACCTACCGTAATATGCTTCAAATGGCGACATTCCCAAACTTGCTTGATAGCTATTGTTATATGAGAATTCTGCCAAATGCAAGTGATCTTCCCATGACCCGCCAAAATCAATAATACAAGCCTGCATTAAATCTTCTAGGATTCTGTTCACCCGCTCAGTTTGGCCATCTGTCTGAGGGTGATAAGTGGTACTCAGATTCAACTTGGTTCCCAATTCTGTCTGGAATGCTTCCCAGAATTTGCTAGTAAATAGTGGATCTCTATCACTGACTATACTGAGCGGCACTCCATGTAGCTTAACGATTTCTTTGAAATAAATCTGTGCTAGACTTTGAGCGGTACTATTGGATCTGACAGGTATGAAATGGGCGGTCTTCGTGAAGCGATCTACGATCACCCAAATACTGTCATTACCTTTCTTGGTTCGGGGCAAACCATCTATGAAATCCATAGAAATCTGTTGCCACTTCCAACCTGGAATGTCCAATGGTTGTAATAATCCGGCGAGTTTTTGTTGGTCGCTCTTGACTAACTGACAAGTAGGGCACCGGCTAACATATAAAGAAATGTCTCTCTTCATTGCCTTCCACCAGAATGTGCGTTTGAGGTCATTATACATTTTGCTCACACCGGGATGGATACTAAGTTTGGACTTATGACATTCATCAAGCACTCCCCTTTTTAGCTCGGAGATGTCGGGAATACAAATTCTTCCTTTTAATCTCAGAACTCCCTCACTATCCACTTGGAAGCTGGAGTCTTCGCCCTTTTTAATTCTTTTGATCATCACCTTAACAAAATTATCTTCTTTCTGAAGGACAGATATCTTGTCAATTAACGAAGACGTAATGATCAAACTGGCGATGATTTCATTCTTTCTGTTGAGCGCGTCCACCACAACATTGGCTTTCCCTAGAGTGTACAGAATCTCAAAATCGTATGCTGCAAGGAATTCTAACCTACGCTGTTGTCTCAAGTTCAGATCTTTTTGAGTGAATAGATACTTCAATGATTGATGATCAGTAAACAGCTCGAACTTCTCACCCAATAAATAGTGCCTCCAGATTCTCAAAGCAAACACGATGGCTAACAACTCAATATCATGAGTTGCATAGTTCCTTTCATGCGGCTTCAGCTGACGGCTAGCATTAGCGACCACTTGGCCTCTTTGCATTAACACTGCGCCAAGACCTCTAATAGAAGCATCCGTCCATACCGTCAAGTCCTGATTGCCATCAATAATTGTTAATACTGGAGCAGTTGTCAATTTCAGTTTCAGCTCTTGGAACGCTTCCTCTCATTCTGGAGTCCACTTGAATTTTTCATGCTTCTTTGTAAGCTTTGTTAATGCACCAGATATCTTCGAAAAATCTTTAACGAATTTCCGGTAGTAACTAGCCAATCCAAGGAAACTTCGAACTTCCGTGGGGGTAGTAGGCTGTTTCCAATCTTGAATCGCTGTAATTTTGCTTGGATCAACAGCAATCCCTTCTTTTGATACGACATGGCCAAGGAACTTAACTTCAACTTGCCAGAAAATACACTTAGAAAATTTAGCTTTCAAGATATTCCTTCTCAGAATTTCCAACACTTGTTCTAAATGTTTCTCATGCTCACTTTTTGACTTGGAGTAGATTAAAATGTCATCGATGAAGACCAGAACGAATTTATTCAAGACACCACGGAACACTCTATTCATTAGATCGACGAAGTATGCGGGAGCGTTACACAAGCCTAATGTCATTACTAACCATTCGTAGAATAAATCGGGACCCCTAAAGGCTGTCAAAGGAACACAGTCTTCGGCTATACGTAATTGGAGAAAACCTGTAGCTAGGTCCATTTGGGAGAATACTCGGGCTCCATTTAATTGATCTAGCAAATCATCAATTCGTGGCAATGGATATTTATTCTTTAGTGTCTGTTTATTGAGATCTTGGTAATCAACACAAAGTCGTAGAGTACCGTCTGATTTCGGGACAAACACTACTGCTGCTCCCCAATCTGAAAAGCTTGGCCTGATCAGACCTTTCCACAACAATTCTCGAGCTTGGTTGCCCAACTCTTCTTTTTCTTTCGGAGCCATCCTTCGAATTGGATGTACCACTGGTCTGGCATTCGGAATTAGATCGGTTCTGAACTCAATTTCTCTCTGCGGAGGTAAGTTTTCTACTTCTTCAAACACATCCGCATAGTTCTTAACAACAGGAATCTTTTCTAATGAAGTGGGAATAACTTCCAAAGCAGACCAAAATTCTTTTCTATCTGTTTCTGAGCCATGGCATGGTATATATATATATATATATGTCCTAGCTTCATTTCAACTTTAACGATTCTTTCGGCACATCTAAATTCGGCTTTATATTTTGTTAACCAGTCAAGCCCAAGTATAATATCAAATTCAGAAAAGTTCATGACAATCACTTTAAAAGGAAATCGATAACAAGAATATGAGACGGGTACATTACAATAAGAACTGAGAATAATAGAACCTCCTATCGGGTTTTGAACTCTAATCGGTTCTTTAAACTTTCTTGGTTTTAACTTTAACTTGTGAACAGTGTTACTAGAAATGAAGCTACGTGATGCACCAGTGTTTAAAAGTACAGAAACAGGAATATTTTTAATTGTAAGGGTACCTCCCAAGACATCGGGTTTACCTGATCCATCAGTGATAGCTGGCGGGTTTCCCCCGTCATAGACATGAGCTAGCTGTGCATTCTTCTTCAAAGGACAATTTCTGCTAAAGTGCCCCTTCTGATGGCAGTTGTAGCATTCAACCAAGTTGCGGAGGTTCGGATTTGAGCTTTGTGGGTTTGTCTTCAGCCGCTTTGGAGCGGTGCACACATTAGAATAATGCCCCTTCTTACCGCAATTGTAACAGCTCCCCTTGGGAGGCTTACTGGCTTGCAGAGTAGTGGCGGCTACATTGCTGGACTCAGGCTGATCTCCAGAAGCTTTGCACTTGTTTCCAGCCTGATTCTTGGCGCGGTTAAGGCAAAGGTTCCTCGCATCTAAGTCTTCGTAGTTACAGGCCATCTCTACCAATTCTGAAAATGGAAGTTTGATGTTGCTCATGGCCCGGTCCTGGTATTTGCGCTGTAGTCCCAGTATGAACCTCTTGTTCTTTGCTTTTGAGGTCAAGATAAGCTCTGGAGCATAACGTGAGAGATGTGTGAACTTATTAAAATAATCTTGGACAGAGCGGTCTCCCAGCTGGAGATTAGCGAACTCATCTCGCATACGCTCCAATGCTTGCTCGGGGATGTACTTCCCCTTAAACATTGTCTTGAACTCCTCCCAAGTCCTTACTGTATCTTCCTCATCCTCAGAGGTGACGACCTCCCACCATAATTCAGCCTCCTCCTATAAAATCCAAGCGCCCATAAACGCTTTGTCGTGGGTTCCAAGTCTCATGCCACCAAAGATCTTTTCGCATGTCTTTAACCATGCTAAAGCCTCCGTCACTGTGCCGGTGCCAGAAAAAGTTTTGCCACTGAGGTTTTTGTACCTCTTCGCTACTTGGTCCAGTTCGAATTCTTGGAGTGCTGGTGGCTGTATCATAGGCCCTTCTGCAATAGGGATATTCCCTCGTCCTCCAGCTCGGCCTGCTCGGCCTCCTCTCGCGGCTGCAGCTGCTCGCGTAGCCATCTAGTCAAGTTCTGTACAAGCAAGAACAGAGTCAAGCTCACAGAAATGATAACTTTCATATACGATAAAGCAGAAGAACATAAGGGAAATTAATGATGTACTGATCAAATTGTTTTGCTATCCTGCTTAGCTCATTCTAGGACATTACTAATCCTATCTCTAATGAGCTACTCGCCTTAGAACACTACTGATTCTATTCTGACGAGATGTTTAATGTGTTAAATTCTAGAACTAAGGTTAACCAAAGCTCTGATATCAATTGTGACGATCCCAAAACCCGTACGACGGTGTTAAGGATAATCATTGGAATACAACACATTAATCATCATTAGCAGAGTACAGATAATAGCACAAACAACAAATAGAATAATTTTACACAAATATGACAGCGGAATCATAACATGTAACAACATCAGAGTAGCACAGCGTAGGATATAACTTAGTGCATAAAAAGGGAATGATCAGTCAACATCGCCATAGGCGGAATATATGCATACAGTGAGACATGGTAGAGGTATCAGTCTACATCGCCGGAGACGGTACATATACATAAAGTAATACATGCTGGAAGTAAATCAGTCTACATCGCCGTAGGCGGAATCATATACATAAGATAAGAATGGCGGAAAGTCAATAGCCAAAATACAAGTAAATCTAATCCTCGCCATCAAGCCAAAAACGCACTCCATGCAGAAGTGCCAAGCCAAAATATCCTGTCATCTGTCAACTAGGCTGCCCATGTGAAAATAAGGGCACCCGAGTTTGCAAAGTGAAACAAACAACGAGTCAGTCGTGGGACTGGTATGAGAAATCTACTTAACTGGTTAAACAACAGTAATAAGGCCAATCATGGGACCACGCCATTTTCGCGGAACGTGTTTACTCCAGTGATTGCCAGTGCATTAAAACAAGGTAAATTCTTTAAAACAATGTAATGCTTTTTTAAAAAAATGAAGCCGTTATAAGACTCAAGTCCCATCACACAATGCAACGCAAACCGGAGGATAGAGTTTTACCTTATAATGGCCAAAATATGCTTAATACGTGCAAAGCAAAATCACTTGATATTATTACTAGTGCATATATGTTTCAAAAGCGAATTTAATCATAAATATCAATCATAGATGGCATAAGTGACCCATACCACTATGTCGCCATACTAGTTCTACAATCAAATCCGTTATTTCGTATTGGAAGTTTGGATTCCATCATGAGTCGAGGCAAGGGGCAAGCTCCTCTCCGCTTCGAGACACTCTAGCAAATGCCTCAGGACTACACAATCTGGGTAACCCTTGGATGCTTCAGGGTCGGTCCACACTTACGTTAGTGGATTAGTATTCCTGAACGCACGTTTCCCGGTCCTAACAGACCTAAAATCGAGGCGCCTCATTCCAACGACCACATAGGTAAAAATAATATAAATATCAGCCAGTTTAAGCACTGACACTACCTCTAGCTAGAAAGAAACGTCGTGCTCTCCCTGTAGTCCTTATCCTGTTTTTAACTCGTACCGAGGTGTGAGGCTCGTGAATCCACGCTATACACAAAGCTAGGCCACGCAGGCCGTGCTTTGATCATCAACCACAAGACTTTGCTTTGCAACAGAAGCCTTGATCACTGCATCTTGGAATGCCACTGTGACGGCCCGCCCCGCACCAGTCGACATTTCCTCCGAAAGTGCGCTGTACACCTGCCCAGCTAGCACGGAACGGTCGTCAGAAGAAAAGAAAGAAGAGAATGAACTAACAAGGAACCTGTAGAATGTCTCACAGCGCATGGAACAAAATATAATAATAACATAATCTTGACATAAAACAGGCGAGACAGTGCATAAGCTGAAAACTAAACCAACATAGCAGCGGAAATCCAGATACAACTTATCATCCAACATCATTATTACAAATGTAAACTGTCTCTAAAGCAAAGAAAGCTAAAGTATAAGATGCACTACTAATGCCCAAGAAGTGATCTTCAACAACACAGGGAGAATATCTATATGTATCATACGTGGAAGCCTCTTGCTCGTCACCGGATCAGCTACTCGTGCATACCCAGCTAACCTGCCTCTAGTCTGCTCGTGAGAGCACCCAGAGTAATAAGAAGAGACATAAAACTCTGGGTCAGACAAAAATTTGGTATGAGCGATAAGCAGCTAAATAAAACAATAACAGGTATACTAAACCATACCTGGACCTGCAACCAAAGAGTTAGCACTACATACCGTACAATACTCTAAGGTGCCATTAACAAATGGTGTAAAGAATACGGGGGTGGGGGTGTGCATGTCATAATGATGGAAAACAAATCAAACATAGCAACAATCCTCACATCTCTCACTCAGTGCGTAAAGCATACGATGTCCACCATTGTTCACTAGGCCGATCGAAGTAGTGACGGAGTTCAACTTGTACAACTACTGCTACTACCAAGCTTACCACATGGAGTCATGACCAAATCTTTACAAATGACCCCACTTCATTGGTCTATAGCTCTTTAGTCGTACCTAGGCCACTGTGGCCCTGAATCCATTCACGTACTCCCTACACATAGTGATCCAAAGTTTCATACATCGACAACCCCTTTGCACACGTCCCGCAGCAAAGCCCAACTCATGAAGTTCCCTCCTTGGTTCCCATCTGGATCCTGAGGTACAACTCCCCATTTGGACTTCCTTTGCATCTCGGATTTAGGTCTACTTGGTGTTCGATCCTCCGGTTCGGTTCGGTTCGCCCCCTCCTGCTTGGTTCGGTTCGAATGCTCCTTTCTAGTTCAATTCGGGTGCTCGGATGCTCTTATTTGGTTCGGTTCGGATGCCCCTATCCGGTTCGGATCGGATGCCCCAATCCGGTTCGGATCGGATGCCCCTATGCAGTTCGGATCGGATGCGCCTATCTGGTTGCTCCTATCCGAATGCTCCTATCCGGATGCTCCTATCTGAATGCTCCTATCCGGATGCTCCTATCTGAATGCTCCTATCCGGTTTGCTGCAAGTTTTTCCAGCAAGTTATTTTCGCCAAACGACGGCGTTTTCAACCATTCTAAGTTTTCTATGCAATCACAAAACATACCATACAGTCATAGCAACATGTATAATCGTCCACAAACACTAAAACAACAATATGACATGTTTATAAGGATCAAACATACCCAAAAACCCATGTTTTCCCTTAAGCATGTTTAGGCAAAACTAACGATATGATTAGTAAAACTTAACCAAATCAAACCAAATTCCTAACAGAGGTCTAAAACATTATTTTCGAATTTATAAATATTTTTCCAGAATTTTATCATGTCTAATTTCGTTAATCTTCACTAATTACCATTAATTAACCGTAATTAGTGCAAAACTATGCAAATCACTCACCTTGGCCACAAATAAAATACCAAATCCGAAACTCCACTGATTTGGGAATGAATACCAATACAACACAGCAGCTCTACCTCGATTTGTGTGCTAAACCGTCTTGATTTGATGTTGATTAAGCCAAACTTGATTAGAAAGTGATTAGAAGTTGATTTGGGTGTTGGAGGCCATTGCTGGGGTTCCAAGAATGAAAGTGGCGGCTGAAAAATGAAAATATGATCCTTCTCTAACTGATTACAGCCCCCTCATAACCCTAATCCCGAAATGGGTTATGGGCCCTCTTGCTAATCACCCTAATTAGGCCCGGTTAAGCAGTTTTTCACCTTCTAAACCTTGCTTCAGCCATATCTCCCACACGGTGAGTCCGTTTGGCTATTATGACCACTCTACGGAAAGGTAAACCATCAAATGAATTTAACGGAAGTGGTTTCAGGTGTAAATTCCTTTCCAATCAAAAGTTATGGTCAAAACAAGATCAGCTAGGGGCAAAACGGTCATTTAAAAATCCGCAAAAATCATGAACATGGGAAATGACCCCAATAGTCATCTCCCAAAGTTACATGACCATATGACCTCGTATGTGAAAGAAATAAATATCCTACGATCTTGTGATGCGTAGAATGCGGGTCGTTACACTCTCCCCCCTTAAGAAATTTCATCCCCGAAATTACTTAACCCAAAACATACAAAGGATCCCGCATGCCTACCAACCATATACAACAATCAATCATGCAAAACAAACAAAACAAACCTATCCTAGCATGCGGAAAGACTAAATCGAAGTTAAAATCTTACCAGGCGAAGAGTTCTGGATACGTCTTTCTAATGCTCTCCTCTGTCTCCCAAGTACAGTCATTCTCATTTTCGCCCCACTGAACTTTGACTAATTTCACCGTCTTCCTTCGAAGCTGCTTCGTATCGTTCCCAACAATACGCATAGGCCTGCGGTTCCCAACCGCCTCGGGTTCAACCTCAATATCATCCAACTGATCAGGTGAAATAGTCACATCTAGGTCATGTACGAATTTCCTTAACTGGGAAACATGAAAAACGTTATGAACTCCTGCCATCTTCTCTGGTAATTCAACTTTATATGCCAAATTCCCAATTTGCTCAAGAACTGGGAATGGACCAACAAATCTTGGTGCTAATTTGCCTCTCCTGCCAAATCGTATCACGCTCTTTAACGGAGAGATCTTGACAAACACCAAGTCGCCAATGGAGAACTTTAATTCTCTCCTCCTCTTATCAGCATAACTTTTCTGCCTATCTTGGGCAGCCTTCATTCGCTGTTGAATGATCTTGATCTTGTCTGAAGTTTCTCTTATCACATCCGGTCCAAGCACAAACTTCTCACCAGTTTCTAACCAACATGACGGCGAGTTGCACGGTCTTCCGTACAATGCTTCAAATGGAGCCATACCAATACTGGATTGATAACTATTATTATATGCAAACTCTACTAGATGAAAATGGTCATCCCATGATCCACCAAAATCCAATACACAAGCTCTCAAGAGGTCTTCTAATATACGATTCACCCTCTCTGTCTGTCCGTCAGTTTGAGGATGATACGCGGTACTGAGATGTAATTCTGATCCTAACGCCTCTTGTAAGCTTTTCCAAAATCCACTAGTGAACAACGGATCTCGGTCACTCACAATGCCTTTGGGTATTCCTTGGAATCTCACTACCCACTTTACATATAGTTCAGCTGACTTAGCTGCCGTCCTATTCGACTTGACGGGTATAAATCTTGCACTTTTGGTCAATCGGTCCACAATCACCCAAATGCTATCATGGCCCGATCTAGTCCTTGGTAACCCATCAATGAAATCCATTGACACTTGTTCCCATTTCCATTCTGGAATTTGTAATGGTTGTAACAACCCGCTAGGCTTCTTTTGCTCGGCTTTAACTAGCTGGCAATTCATGCATTTGGATATAAATTTCCCAACGTCTCTTTTCATCCCTTCCCGGTAGTATGTCTGCTTCATGTCTCGATACATCTTGTTACCACCGGGATGTATAGTCAGTTTTGAGTGATGACATTCTCTAAGCACTTCATCTCTCAATCCATTGACATTGGGTACAACAAGCCTTCCATTCTTTCTAAGCCATCCATCTCGATCAAGCCCATACTTGTTCATCTCCTCATCGATACCCATCTCTAACTTGGAGAAGATTTCCAATAGGTTAGGATCGTCCCTCTGACTAGAGCCGATCCACTCAATCAAAGTGGGTATGATCGTCAAATTTGCTAACATTTCTGGATCCAATTCGCACTTTGGTCAGAAATCATACCCAGCGATGTACTCCAGTTGCTTCCATTCTAGAAACATAGCCCCTAAATTGGCATGTCTTCTACTCAATGCATCAGCCACTGCATTGCCCTTTCCTGGTGTATATGCGATGTCGAAATCATAGGAAGCTAAAAATTCTAACCATCTTTTCTGTCGGAGATTTAGATCCTTCTGAGAGAAGAGATACTTTAACGATTTATGATCGGTAAACAACTCGAATCTTTCTCCCAAGAGATAATGTCTCCACATCTTCAATGCAAACACGATCGCTGCCAATTCCAAATCATGGGTAGGGTATCTTTTCCCATGCGGTTTCAATTGCCGACTTGCATAAGCTACGACCCTACCGCCTTGCATCAATACAGCACCTAGTCCGGTACCACATGCATCTGTATATACCGTCATCTCTTCATTCCCTTTAGGAATGACTAACACTGGTGCACATGTCAACTTTTCCTTTAGACTCTTAAATGCATTCTCGCACTTTTCGTCCCAGACGAAAGCTTGATCCTTCTTGGTCAACTGAGTCAACGGTGCTGCTATCTTAGAAAAGTCTTGGATAAACTTACGATAATATCCGGCTAATCCCAAGAAACTTCTTATGTCCGTTGCATTCTTGGGCGTAGACCAATCTTGTACCGTAGCCACCTTCGCAGGATCCACAACAATACCATTCTCTGAAACAACATGGCCCAAGAATCTCACTTCCCTCTTCCAGAAGTGACACTTAGAAAACTTTGCTATCAATTGGTGTTTTCTCAACACCTCCATCACTATCCTCAAATGTTCCTTGTGTTCTTCCTCTGTCCTCGAATAGACCAAAATATCATCCACGAACACAAGGACAAACTTATTCAACTGATCTCTGAATACCCTATTCATAAGATCCACAAAATATGCTGTGGCATTGGCCAGCCCGAATGGCATGACCAACCACTCATAAAATCCAGACGGCGTCCGAAAAGCCGTTTTAGCTATACTCTAAGCTGATGAAAACCTATCGCGAGATCCAACTGAGAAAATACTCTCGCGCCACTCAACTGATCAAACAAATCATCTATCCGCGGTAGAGGATACTTGTTCTTCCTCGTCACCTTATTCAACTCGCGGTAGTCTACACACAATCGAAGGGAACCATCCGCCTTGGTAGCAAACACAACTGGGCCTCCCCATTCAAAAACACTTCTTCTGATAAATCCCTTCTTCAAAGGATCGCTGACTTGCATCCCGTGCTCTCGCTGCTCCCTTGGTGCCATACAACGAAGTGGCATCACTATAGGTCTGGCATCTTTCACTAAATCAACACGGAACTCAATCTCTCGGTGTGGTGGAAGCCCGGTCGCTTCTTCGAAAACGTCTGGATACTAGCCAACCACGGGCAAACCTGACAACTCACTATGCGGGATGTCGAGTGAATTTAGAAAACTAGCCATTACCCGATCACTAGGTAGACCACCAAACACTACCCTCTGCCCATCATCCGCTCTAGCTATCACCAAAAAGCCCTCACAGTCTACCACCACCCTGTATCTTTGGAGCCAATCGACTCCCAAAATAATGCCAAACCCAGTAAAGCCCAAAACAAAGCAATCACAAACAAACATGCATCCATGACTCGATAAGACCACATTACGACAAATCATGTTAAGGTTAGTCGAACCACCAATCAGGTTCGTCACTTCTAAAGGTCTATCGACGATCTCAGGCTCCAATCCCAACATATCTACCAGGTCACTAGATATGAAAGAACTGGAAGCTCCGGTATCAAACAAAACTCTAACAAGAACATCATAAACAGAAAGCACACCTTGAATAACGACGTTCTTTCCCTTCTCCGCCGCAGTTGGGGCATTCGACGAAAAAGGAATAGCATTAAGGGCATATGCTTTCACCATCTGCTTCTCTTTAGGGGGTTGCGGACACTTGTCCTTGTGATGTCCCACTTGGCCACTGTTGAAGCACTTCCTATCCGCTGGCTTGGCCCGACAATTACTAGCATAATGGCCCTTCTTACCACAGCTGAAGCACTCAACATCCTTCTTATCCTTTTTCCTCTGGCCATCCTTAGTCTGATTCTGCTTTCTCTTATTCTGAGAACCATTTTTGCCTCCACCGCTTGCTTGCGGTTTCGGTTCTTCTGCAGATGCAGCCTCAGTCTTCGGCTTAGGGTAAAGACTTTCTGATCTTAAAGCTTTCCCCACAATCGATTCAAACGTCTCATCGATGTGATTAATAAGCCTTCCCCCAAGTATCCATCCAAGCCAGTTATAAACTTCTCGTTCTTCTTCTCGGCAGTATCTATTGGGGATAACCCATACTTTGACAAAGTGTCAAATTCGGAAATATACTCCAAGACAGCTCTGCCATTCTGCTTGAGCTCCAAGAACTTCTTAAACCACACTGACTTCTGAGCAGCTAGAATGAACTTATCGCTAAAGCTAGCCTTAAACTGATCCCAAGTAATCTGATCCTCGGGAGTAGCTGCCTTTATAGCATTCCACCAATTCATTGCCCGTCCTTGCGGCCGACGGGATGCTAGCCTTATCTTCATCGCATCCTCGATACCCAAGTCTTCGAAGATACGCTCGCAGCTATCCAACCAATCTTGAATATCTGTGGCCGATTCCGTTCCTTGGAACGGCTTTCCACCAAGACTAGTATAATCCTTGTTCAGCTTGGCGAAATCGGCCCTAGGCGCCTGCACTATTGGACCACCACCATTACCAGCATTGGGAGTTGCCCTCTGCACATCCCTAAGCATCTCCCTCACGAGGTCAGTAAACATCGTCCTCATGTCAGCAGCATTCCCATTATTGGCTTCTCTACTGGCACCTCTTGTGTATCGGCTCATCGTTCAATCTGTAAAGAGAAAACGATTAACCATCTCCATAGTGGTGCTAGTGCAGTGCGACTTCGTCCTTAGCTATACTAATAGTATATATATATAGCTTTTAAAAATCAAAATAATCACAAATACGCGCTCTCATATACGTATACTATCTCTCCCTGATAACTTCCCTAGGTTAACTACGCAACCTAGAGCTCTGATACCAAGTGTGACGGCCCGCCATGCACCAACCGGCATTTCCTCCGAAAGTGCGTTGTACACCTGCCCAGCTAGCACGGAACGGTCGTCAGAAGAAAAGAAAGAAGAGAATGAACTAACAAGGAACATGTAGAATGTCTCACAGCGCATGGAACAAAATATAATAATAACATAATCTTGACATAAAACAGGCGAGACAGTGCATAAGCTAAAAACTAAACCAACATAGCAGCGGAAATACAGATACAGCTTATGATCCAACATCATTATTACAACTGTAAACTGTCTCTAAAGCAAAGAAAACTAAAGTAGAAGATGCACTACTAATTCCCAAGCAGTGATCTTCAACAACACAGGGAGAATATCTATATGTATCATACATGGAAGCCTCCTGCTCGTCTCCGGATCAGCTACTCGTGCATACCCAGCTAACCTGCCTCTAGTCTGCTCGTGAGAGCACCCAGAGTAATAAGAAGAGACATAAAACTCCGGGTCAGACAAAAAGTCTGGTATGAGCGATAAGCAGCTAAACAAAACAATAACAGGTATACTAAACCATACCTGAACCTGGACCTTCAACCAAAGAGTTAGCACTACATACCGTACAATACTCTAAGGTGCCATTAACAAATGGTGTAAAGAATACGGTGATGGGGGTGTGCATGTCATAATGATGGAAAACAAATCAAACATAGCAACCATCCTCACATCTTTCACTCAGTGCGTAAAGCATACGATGTCCACCACTGTCAATCACTAGGCCCATCGAAGTAGTGACGGAGTTCAACTTGTACAACTACTGCTACTACCAAGCTTACCACATGGAGTCATGACCAAATCTTTACAAATGACCCCACTTCATTGGTCTATAGCTCTTTAGTCGTACCTAGGCCACTGTGGCCCTGAATCCATTCACGTACTCCCTACGCATAGTGATCCAAAGTTTCAGACATCGACAACCCCTTTGCACACGTCCCGCAGCAAAGCCCAACTCATGAAGTTCCCTCCTTGGTTCCCATCTGGATCCTGAGGTACAACTCCTCATTTGGACTTCCTTTGCATCTCGGATTTAGGTCTACTTGGTGTTCGATCCTCCGGTTCGGTTCGCCCCCTCCTGCTTGGTTCGGTTTGAATGCTCCTTTCTAGTTCAGTTCGGGTGCTCGGATGCTCTTATTTGGTTCGGTTCGGATGCCCCTATCCGGTTCGGATCGGATGCCCATATCCGGTTCGGATCGGATGCCCCTATCTGGTTGCTCCTATTCGAATGCTCCTATCCGAATGCTCCTCTCTGAATGCTCCTATCCGGATGCTCCTATCTGAATGCTCCTATCCGGTTTGCTGCAAGTTTTTCCAGCAAGTTATTTTGGCCAAACGAAGGCGTTTTCAAATATTCTAAGTTTTCTATGCAATCACAAAACATACCATACAGTCATAGCAACATGTATAATCGTCCACAAACACTAAAACAACAATATGACATGTTTATAAGGATCAAACATACCCAAAAACCCATGTTTTCCCTTAAGCATGTTTAGGCAAAACTAACGATATGATTAGTAAAACTTAACCAAATCAAACCAAATTCCTAACAGAGGTCTAAAACATTATTTTCGAATTTATAAATATTTTTCTAGAATTTTATCATGTCTAATTTCGTTAATCTTCATTAATTACCATTAATTAACCGTAATTAGTGCAAAACTATGCAAATCACTCACCTTGGCCATAAATAAAATACCAAATCTGAAACTCCACTGATTTGGGCGTGAATACCAATACAACACAGCAGCTCTACCTCGATTTGTGTGCTAAACCGCCTTGATTTGATGTTGATTAAGCCAAACTTGATTAGAAAGTGATTAGAAGTTGATTTGGGTGTTGGAGGCCATTGCTAGGGTTCCAAGAATGAAAGTGGCGGCTGAAAAATGAAAATATGATCCTTCTCTAACTGATTTCAGCCCCCGCATAACCCTAATCCCGAAATGGGTTATGGGCCCTCTTGCTAATCACCCTAATTAGGCCCGGTTAAGCAGTTTTTCACCTTCTAAACCTTGTTTCAGCCATATCTCCCGAACGGTGAGTCCGTTTGGCTATTATGACCACTCTACGGAAAGGTAAACCATCAAACAAATCTAACGGAAGTGGTTTTAGGTTAAAATTCCTTTCCAGTCAAAAGTTACGGTCAAAACAAGATCAGCTAGGGGCGAAACGGTCATTATTAAATCCGCAAAAATCATGAACATGGGAAAGGACCCCAATAGTCATCTCCCAAAGTTACATGACCATATGACCTCGTATGTGAAAGAAAGAAATATCCTACGATCCTGCGATGCGTAGAATGTGGGTCGTTACAGCCACACAGGCAATCCACTCCATACAACTGATTTCTATCGATATATAACCTCTAAGCTCGTACGTCTCAGAGAAGGGCGTTAAGCGAGAGAATAAATTCCCCGCCGCCAAACAGATATATATTTAATAGAGATCAATCAGCACAGAACAAAATCCAATGTCAGACGCACAGTCCATTTACACGTCCGTTCTGGGTCTGAACGAAACCGGAGGCACCATATTCCACGCATATCCGTACAATCAACACATACGTCTAGATGGCTACTACTTCTGTCCCTTCAAGGTAGCTACTCCAATCAGGAACCTCAGTAACGCCCATCCATCCGATATGAAAATCGTCGGTCTTGAACTATCTTCATATCTTTGATTTCGAATCGTCAATCAATTATTTGAAATGAGAATTAACTCGGCCTTTTCAAATAATTCCCGTGTATTTAGAATTCAAATCAATTCTTTCCATGGTTAAATTATTCGACATTCACATTTCAGTTCTTTAGTATAATTTTCAGGTCAAACACATTCAACCATCATATATCAAGCAAACCAAGCAAAATTGGCCTATTCCCATTCCATATCGCTTATAACATTTTATAATGATTTTTCGCCATTTTTATTTATTTAAAAATGGCCATATTTAATTAAACGACGATTCAGGTCGTGCCAAGGCACTGGCGCTGTTTTTCCCTGAATTTGTTTTACACATATCTGAAAATCTAACTGTTGGATTTTCACAAATTTAATATCATTAGAAAGATCTTTTCAAAACAAATCCAACGGATTCAGTTTTGGGAAAATCCGACGGTCGGATCTCCCGCACTGGTCGTTTGAAGTTACGATTTCAAAATACGAACTACAGCGTCGTTATTCGATTTAATTTAATTATATTCATATTTATATATAAATATAATCGATTCCAGCGCTGTTTTTCTTCAGATTTGAATTAAACATTCCTTACAATCCAACCGTTGGACCTTTGCAAAGTTGGTGCCGTTGGAAAGATATTTCCAAGGCGAACCCAACGGTTGCGGTTTCGGGAAAATACGATGATCGGATTTCCCGCACTAATCATTTGAAATCACGGTTTCAAAACACGAACTACACGGCCACGATTCGTTTTAATTATGTATATATATATAGTTCATTCGGCGATTTCAATATCGTTTTCACTTCAAATATTTCACTAACGCCTTTAAATTTTGGAAAATTTCGCCATAACCTCCTTTGTACGGGGAGGGCTGGGAAAATTCCCAAATAGCCATACGGGCGTCTCATCTCAAAAAGAAAAAGAAAAAGCCAAGCGGCTAGCCATTCGGCTCATAAAATCATCACCCAAACAAAACAGTAAACATGTACCTATTTGTCGGGCACACAATTTTATTCCTCTTCTCTGGCCTCTTTGCTACAACCTGTTCAATAAATATGCATGTACATATGTGCAATTTTATCACCTATCATTTTCCATTCAATTTCTTATTTGATTCAATTTGGTTTAAAGTTACCATTCATTCCAATGTTGCATACATAAGCAAAAAAACTATATCATTAGCTAATTAATGAATATTTCAACTCATGCATATTTATTTGAGCAAGTGGTTATTTTCAACACTTCACATTTCATTTAAAAATGATATCCTTAGCGAACTAAAATATATTCCAACACATGAATATTTTATTTAGTTCCTATACATGTTAAAAATAATATTCATAGCAAACAAATATTTATCTCAACACTTGTATATTTTTAGCAAATCACACACGCGATAAAAATGATATTTTTACCTTCCAAAATATTTATTCAACCCATAAATGTTTTTAACTCTTCATATTCTCAATAGAAATGTAATTTTTATTGTTCACTTCATATATTCAACACATGAATGTTTCAACTTCACTTATACGATAAAAATATAATTTTTATCGTTCTAGTCCTTTATTCAACAAATGAATATTCTCTATAGTTCGTATATATAATAAAAATGTGATTTTTATTGTCAAAGTAGTTTATTTAAAACACGAATACCATTCAACACATGAATTTCTATTCAATGCATGAATGTAATTTCAACAAATGAAAATAATTCTAACACATGAATATTATTCAAAATTTCGGCAGCATAACGGCAGGGTAGTTAAAACCGGCACTGTCCCGAGTACGGCTCCTCGCTCTACCTTAAAACCTCACGGTTTTTGACAATGGGGATTTCATGCATCTAGTTCGCACGCAGGCAGCATGTTTTAGTTTCATTTCCATAATCCTATTCTAATTTGTTTCAACCACAAGAGGGTATTTTTCAACCACAAAGGTATTTTTTAACCACAAACCAACAATATCAACCACAAACAACTATTTTCAACCATCCGTCATACCACATATTTTCACGCCAATCACAAGCAATAAATATTGTCCGCGGTTTGTGGACAAGGGGAGTATATATATATTCGTATATAAATATATTTCACTTTCATTTCAACACAATTCTATGCATATATGTTTCATACAATGATTGTATAATTTATACATCGCTCATATAACTTATACAACACATGTACATGAGGTATACAATGCGTATATAATTTATACTTCGCTTATATAATTTATACAACACGATTTCATTCACATTTGAATTTAGAATTCTCACTTTGGTTTTCGAGGTGCTAAAAATCGTAGATAGCTCAGAAAAATCCGCGGTCTTTTCTAGATTGTGGAGAGCCTCCTTGCAGTCACGATGTCTCCTGTTTCATCGAATTTCGTTAACGTAGCAAAAAGATACGATTTTTAAACGAAGATCGAAATTAACAACACATAAAAGTGTTATTTTTCAGTTTAAATATTCAAAGCCGTTTACCTCCTGAATTCTTCGAAACTAGGTTTTGATCTTTTGCCTCGATCGTTGCACAATGTTCAAATCCAGTCGCACCACGTGAAAGAGGGGAGAGGGGCGCTCAGATGGTGGTCAAGTGGAGGGGTTCGATGGTCTGAATCGGCGATGACGGCGGCGGAAAGTGCAGATGTTTGAGGGCGTGAATCTCGAGGCACAGGCGACGAGGGTGGATGAATCGGGTATGGATTTAAAGAGGGGAGTGAGGGCTTCAATAAGTTTCAAAGGGGAAAGGTCTGATTCTTCGTGGATTGACCGGAAAATGGGAGGGAAGATCGGAAGCTTTTTCCGTCGTGCGGGGGGGGGGGGGGGGGGGAAGAGGCGGGTTTGACTGGTCAAAGGGGAGTGAGAGAGAAAGTGTTTGATTGGCCCTTATATTTTATTTTTAATTTATTTTAAATTCAAAAATATCCTTTTGTCTAAACGAACACCAATTTCAACCCAACGACTGTCGCCCCTAGCTAAATACCCCCATCCCGGACACAATGGGATATGTTTCGTAGGCCAATTCGATTGTTACAATCAGTTATCCTTCGAATTAAAATATAAATCATTCAATATTCAATTTGAACGTACATTTCAATTTGCCAGGGCCACAAACTGATTCGAAAAATTCCAGAAAAATAAATCTAGCTATGTTTTGATGCTACGGTCCCAACAAAACTAGTTTCATCAAATTCTGAGATCGTTTGAAAAATGGCCATTTTCTGGTCGATCCAATTTAACAGAAATTAACCAAACACATTTTCTTTTTCCACGATCACATACTAGCTTCAAAAATTATAAGATTTGAAACCTAACAATAATTTGGCATCCCGGATCCAACAAAAGTGGTTTCGTCGAATTCCGAGGTCGTTTGCAAAATGTCTATTTTCAAGGGCTATATATTCTCTATAGCGACCTTTCTGAAAATTCATTTGGCCATAACTTTTGATTCTCGCTATGAAACTTCGATTTTTCAGATTCGTTAGAAAGATATTCATAAACAGATTTAAATATTTTTGGTTTCACTAAAATCCGTTATATTTTGCACCCGGTACAGTCGGTCAAAGTTTGAATTCAAATTTTCAAACTGCCACACTATTTCTAATTCACTATTTTATTGAAATATTCTATTTCAATTGTTTAAATTCCTTTAAAATATCCAATTTAAAATTTTTAAATTGGCTCGTATTTTCCGGGTTGTTACAATTTCCCCCACTTAAAACTTTTCGTCCCCGAAAAGGAAACAACAGCAAAGTAGGAAACAAAAATGTAAATGAAAAGTATTATGAAGGTACCTTGCACCGGAGTTAGTCAGAGAGGTCCACTCTGCATTTGAGGTAAGCTTGCTTAATGCTTTCTTCAGTCTCCCAAGTACAGTCTCTAGGATCACTACTCCACTACACTTTGACTAAATGAACCTTTTTGTTCCTCAGCTCTTTAGTTTCTTTGCCAACAATCTTTAATGGCTCCCTCCTGACTGCCAATTCTGGAGTAATTTCCAAGTCCTGTTGCGCTGCTTCTTCTACAACAAGATCCGGATCATGCACATGTTTTCTAAGTTGAGATACGTGAAACACATCATGTACTCCGGGCAACCAATCAGGTAATTGAACCCTATAAGACAGAGTTCCAATTTGTTCAAGAATAGGAAAGGGACCAATAAATCTCGGTGCCAACTTCCCAGTTTTAACGAATCTGATTACTCCCCTCATCGGAGAAACTCTTAAATAAACATAATCGCCAACAGCAAATGACAAATCTCTTCTTCTCGCATCAGCATAACTTTTCTGTCGGCTTTGTGCAGTTTGTAATCGTTTCTTGATGAGGTCTACTTTGTCAGAAGCATCACGAATCATATCGGGTCCCAATACGAGTCTGTTTCCAGGTTCTACCCAACATGCTGGAGATCTGCATGGCCTACCGTATAATGCTTCAAATGGCGACATTCCCAAACTTGCTTGATAGCTATTGTTATATGAGAATTCTGCCAAATGCAAGTGATCTTCCCATGACCCGCCAAAATCAATAATACAAGCCCGCAGTAAATCTTCTAGGATTCTATTCACCCGCTCAGTTTGGCCATCTGTCTGAGCGTGATAAGCGGTACTCAGATTCAACTTGGTTCCCAATTCTGTCTGGAATGCTTCCCAGAATTTTCTAGTAAATAGTGGATCTCTATCACTGACTATACTGAGCGGCACTCCATGTAGCTTAATAATTTCTTTGAAATAATCTGTGCTAGACTTTGAGCGGTTCTATTGGATCTGACAAGTATGAAATGGGCGGTCTTCATGAAGCGATCTACGATCACCCAAATACTGTCATTACCTTTCTTGGTTCGGGGCAAACCATCTATGAAATCCATAGAAATCTGTTGCCACTTCCAACCTGGAATGTCCAATGGTTGTAATAATCCGGCGAGTTTTTGTTGGTCGCTCTTGACTAACTGACAAGTAGGGCACCGGCTAACATATAAAGAAATGTCTCTCTTCATCGCCTTCCACCAGAATGTGCGTTTGAGGTCATTATACATTTTGCTCACACCGGGATGGATACTAAGTTTGGACTTATGACATTCATCAAGCACTCCCCTTTTTAGCTCGGAGATGTCGGGAACACAAATTCTTCCTTTTAATCTCAGAACTCCCTCACTATCCACTTGGAAGCTGGATCTTCGTCCTTTTTAATTCTTTTGATCATCACCTTAACAAAATTATCTTCTTTCTGAAGGACATATATCTTGTCAATTAACGAAGACGTAATGATCAAACTGGCGATGATTTCATTCTTTCTGCTGAGCGCGTCCACCACAACATTGGCTTTCCCTGGAGTGTACAGAATCTCAAAATCGTATGCTGCAAGGAATTCTAACCAACGCCGTTGTCTCAAGTTCAGATCTTTCTGAGTGAATAGATACTTCAATGATTGATGATCAGTAAACAGCTCGAACTTCTCACCCAATAAATAGTGCCTCCAGATTCTCAAAGCAAACACGATGGCTAACAACTCAAGATCATGAGTTGCATAGTTCCTTTCATGCGGCTTCAGCTGACGGCTAGCATAAGCGACCACTTGGCCTCTTTGCATTAACACTGCGCCAAGACCTCTAATAGAAGCATCCGTCCATACCATCAAGTCCTGATTGCCATCAATAATTGTTAATACTGGAGCAGTTGTCAATTTCAGTTTCATCTCTTGGAACGCTTCCTCACATTCTGGAGTCCACTTGAATTTTTCATGCTTCTTTGTAAGCTTTGTTAATGCATCGGATATCTTCGAAAAATCTTTAATGAATTTCCGATAGTAACTAGCCAATCCAAGGAAACTTCGAACTTCTGTGGGGGTAGTAGGCTGTTTCCAATCTTGAATCACTGTAATTTTGGTTGGATCAACAGCAATCCCTTCTTTTGATACGACATGGCCAAGGAACTTAACTTCATCTTTCCAGAAAATACACTTAGAAAATTTAGCTTTTAAGATATTCCTTCTCAGAATTTCAAACACTTATTCTAAATGTTTCTCATGCTCACTTTTTGACTTGGAGTAGATTAAAATGTCATCGATGAAGACCAGAACGAATTTATTCAAGACACCACGGAACACTCTATTCATTAGATCGACGAAGTATGCGGGAGCGTTACACAAGCCTAATGGCATTACTAACCATTCGTTGAATAAATCGGGACCCCTGAAGGATGTCAAAAGAACACAGTCTTCGGCTATATGTAATTGGTGAAAACCTGTAGCTAGGTCCATTCAGGAGAATACTCGGGCTCCATTTAATTGATCTAGCAAATCATCGATTCGCGGAAATGGATATTTATTCTTTAGTGTCTGTTTATTGAGATCTCAGTAATCAACACAAAGTCGTAGAGTACCGTCTGATTTCGGGACAAACACTACTGCTGCTCCCCAATCTGAAAAGCTTGGCCAGATCAGACCTTTTCACAACAATTCTCGAGTTTGGTTGCCCAACTCTTCTTTTTCTTTCGGAGCCATCCTTCGAATTGGATGTACCACTGGTCTGGCATTCAGAATAATATCGATTCTTAACTCAATTTCTCTCTACAGAGGTAAGTTTTCGACTTCTTCAAACACATTCGCATAGTTCTTAACGACAGGAATCTTTTCTAATGAAGTGGGAATAACTTCCAAAGCAGACAAAAATTCTTTTCTATCTGTTTCTGAGCCATGGCATGGTATATATATATATATGTCCTAGCTTCGTTTCAACTTTAACGATTCTTTCGGCACATCAAACTTCAGCCTTATATTTTGTTAACCATTCAAGCCCAAGTATAATATCAAATTCAGAAAAGTTCATGACAATCACTTTAAAAGGAAACAGATAACAAGAATATGAGACGGGTACATTACAATAAGAACTGAGAATAATAGAACCTCCAATCGGGTTTTGAACTCTACTCGGTTCTTTAAACTTTGTTGGTTTTAACTTTAACTTGTGAACACTGTTACTAGAAATGAAGCTACGTGATGCACCAGTGTCAAAAAGTACAGAAATAGGAATATTTTTAATTGTAAGGGTACCTCCCAAGACATCGGGTTTACCTGATCCATCAGTGATAGCTGGCGGGTTTCCCCCGCCATAGACATGAGCTACCTGTGCATTCTTTTTCAAAGGACAATTTCTGCTAAAATGCCCCTTCTGGTGGCAGTTGTAGCATTCAACCAAGTTGCGGGGGTTCGGATTTGAGCTTTGTGGGTTTGTCTTCAGCCGCTTTGGAGCGGTGCACACATTAGAATAATGCCCCTTCTTACCGCAATTGTAACAGCTCCCCTTGGGAGGCTTACTGGCTTGCTGAGTAGTGGCGGCTACATTGCTGGACTCAGGCTGATCTCCAGAAGCTTTGCACTTGTTTCCAGCCTGATTCTTGGCGCGGTCAAGGCAAAGGTTCCTCGCATCTAAGTCTTCGTAGTTACAGGCCATCTCTACCAATTCTGAAAATGGAAGTTTGATGTTGCTTATGGCCCGGTCCTGGTATTTGCGCTGTAGTCCCAGTATGAACCTCTTGTTCTTTGCTTTTGAGGTCAAGATAAGCTCTGGAGCATAACGTGAGAGCTGTGTGAACTAATTAAGATAATCTTGGACAGAGCGGTCTCCCTGCTGGAGATTAGCGAACTCATCTCGCATATGCTCCAATGCTTGCTCGGGGATGTACTTCCCCTTAAACATTGTCTTGAACTCCTCCCAAGTCCTTACTGTATCTTCCTCATCCTTAGAGATGACGACCTCCCACCATAATTCAGCCTCCTCCTGTAAAATCCAAGCGCCCATAAACGCTTTGTTGTGGGTTCCAAGTCTCATGCCACCAAAGATCTTTTCGCATGTCTTTAACCATGCTAAAGCCTCTGTCACTGTGCCGGTGCCAGAAAAGTTTTGCCCCTGAGGTTTTTGTACCTCTTCACTACTCGGTCCAGTTCGAATTCCTGGAGTGCTGGTGGCTGTATCATAGGCCCTTCTGCAACAGGGATATTCCCCCGTCCTCCAGCTCGGCCTGCTTGGCCTCCACTCGCGGCTGCAGCTGCTCGCGTAGCCATCTAGTCAAGTTCTGTACAAGCAAGAAAAGAGTCAAGCTCACAGAAAAGATAACTTTCATATACGATATAGCAGAAGAACATAAGGGAAATTAATGATGTACTGATCAAATTGTTTTGCTATCCTGCTTAGCTCATTCTAGGACATTACTAATCCTATCTCTAATGAGCTACTCGCCTTAGAACACTATTGATTCTATTCTGACGAGATGTTTAATGTGTTAAATTCCAGAACTAAGGTTAATCAAAGCTCTGATACCAACTGTGACGATCCCAAAACCCGTACGACGGTGTTAAGGATAATCATTGGAATATAACACATTAATCATCATTAGTAGAGTACAGATAATAGCATAAACAACAAATAGAATAATTTTACACAAATATGACAGCGGAATCATAACATGTAACAACATCAGAGTAGCACAGCGTAGGATATAACTTAGTGCATAAAAAGGGAATGATCAGTCAACATCGCCATATGCGGAATATATACATACAGTGAGACATAATAGAGGTATCAGTCTACATCGCCGAAGGCGGTACATATACATAAAGTAATACATGTTGGAAGTAAATCAGTCTACATCGCCATAGTCGGAATCATATACATAAGATAAGAATGGCGGAAAGTCAATAGACAAAATACAAGTAAATCTAATCCTCGCCATCAAGCCAAAAACGCACTCCATGCAGTAGTGCCAAACCAAAATATCCTGTCATCTGTCAACTAGGCTGCCCGTGTGAAAATAAGGTCACCCGAGTTTGCAAAGTGAAACAAACAACGAGTCAGTCGTGGGACTGGTATGAGAAATCTACTTAACTGGTTAAACAACAGTAATAAGGCAAATCATAGGACCACGCCACTTTCGCGGAACGGGTTTACTCCAGTGATTGCCAGTGCATTAAAATAAGGTAAATTCTTTAAAACAACGTAATGCTTTTTTAAAAAATGAAGCCGTTATAAGACTCAAGTCTCATCACACAATGCAACGCAAACCGGAGGATAGAGTTTTACCTTATAATGGCCAAAATATGCTTAATACGTGCAAAGAAAAATCACTTGATATTATTACTAGTGCATATATGTTTCAAAAGCGAATTTAATCATAAATATCAATCATAGACGGCATAAGTGCCTCATACCACTATGTCGCCATACTAGTTCTACAATCAAATCCGTTATTTCGTATTGGAAGTTTGGATTCCATCATGAGTCGAGGCAAGGGGCAAGCTCCTCTCTGCTTCGAGACACTCTAGCAAATGCCTCAGGACTACACACTCTGGGTAACCCTTGGATGCTTCAGGGCCGGTCCACACTTACGTTAGTGGATTAGTATTCCTGAACACACGTTTCTCGGTCCTAACAGACCTAAAATCGAGGCGCCTCATTCCAACGACCACATAGGTAAAAATAATATAAATGTCAGCCAGTTTAAGCACTGACACTATCTCTAGCTAGAAAGAAACGTCGTGCTCTCCCTGCAGTCCTTATCCCGTTTTTTACTCATACCGAGGTGTGAGGCTCGCGAATCCAAGCTATACACAAAGCTAGGCCACGCAGGCCATGCTTTGATCATCAACCACAAGACTTTACTTTGCAACAGAAGCCTTGATCACTGCATCTTGGCATGCCACACAGGCAATCCACTCCATACGACTAATTTCTATCGATATATAACCTCTAAGCTCGTACGTCTCAGAGAAGGGCGTTAAGAAAGAGAATAAATTCTCCGCCACCAAATAGATATATATTTAATAGAGATCAATCAGCACAGAACAAAATCCAATGTCAGACACACAGTCCATTTACACGTCCGTTCTGGGTCTGAACGAAACCGGAGGCACCATATTTCTCGCATATCCGTACAATCAACACATACGTCTAGACGACTACTACTTCCGTCCCTTCAAGGTAACTACTCCAATCAGGAACCTCAGTAAAGCCCATCCATCCGATATGAAAATCGTCAGTCTTGAACCGTCTTCATATCTCTGATTTCGAATCGTCAATCAATTATTTGAAATGAGAATTAACTCGGCCTTCTAAATTAATTCCCGTATATTTAGAATTCAAATCAATTCTTTCCATGGTTAAATTATTCGACATTCACATTTCAGTTCTTTAGTATAATTTTCATGTCAAACACATTCAACCATCATATATCAAGCAAACCAAGCAAAATTGGCCAATTTCCATTCCAGAACGCTTATAATATTTTATAACGATTTTTTGCCATATTTTTTTATTTAAAAATGGCCATATTTAATTAAACGACGATTCAGGTCGTGCCGAGGCATTGGCGCTGTTTTTCCCTGAATTTGTTTTACACATATCTGAAAATCTAACTGTTGGATCTTCACAAATTTTATATCATTAGAAAGATCATTATAAAATGAATCCAACGGTTTCAGTTTTGGGAATACGAACTGCAGCTTCGTTATTCGATTTAATTATATTTATATTTATATATAAATATAATCGTTTCCAGCGCTGTTTTTCTTCAGATTTGAATAAAACATTCCAGACAATCCAACCGTTGGATCTTTGCAAAGTTGGTGCCGTTGGAAAGATATTTCCAAGGCGAACCCAACGGTTGCGGTTTCGAGAAAATCCAATGGTTGGATTTCCCGCACTAATCGTTTGAAATCACAGTTTCAAAACACGAACTGCACGGCCATGATTCGTTTTAATTATATATATATGTAAATATAGTTCATTCGACGATTTCAATATCGTTTTCACTTCAAATATTTCACTAACGCCTTTAAATTTGGGAAAATTTCGCCATAACCTCCTTTGTACGGGGAGGGCTGGGAAAATTCCCAAATAACCACACGGGCGTCTCATCTCAAAAAGAAAAAGAAAAAGAAAAAGCCAAGCGGCTAGCCATTCGGCTCATAAAATCATCACCCAAACAAAACAATAAACATGTACCTATTTGTCGGGCACACAATTTTATTCCTCTTCTCTAGCCTCTTTGCTATAACCTGTTCAATAAATATGCATGTACATATATGCAATTTTATCACCTATCATTTTCCATTCAATTTCTTATTTGATTCAATTTGGTTTAAAGTTACCATTCATTCCAATGTTGCATACATAAGCAAAAAAACCATATCATTATCTAATTAATGAATATTTCAACTCATGCATATTTATTTGAGCAAGTGGTTATTTTCAACACTTCACATTTCATTTAAAAATGATATCCTTAGCGAACTAAAATATATTCCAATACATGACTATTTTATTTAGTTCCTATACATGTTAAAAATAATATTCATAGCAAACAAATATTTATCTCAACACTTGTATATTTTTAGCAAATCACACACGCGATAAAAATGATATTTTTACCTTCCAAAATATTTATTCAACCCATAAATGTTTTTAAATCTTCATATTCTAAATAAAAATGTAATTTTTATTGTTCACTTCATATATTCAACACTTGAATGTTTCAACTTCACTTATACGATAAAAATATAATTTTTATCGTTCTAGTCCTTTATTCAACAAATGAATATTCACTATAGTTCGTATATATAATAAAAATGTGATTTTTATTGTCAAAGTAGTTTATTTAAAACACGAATACCATTCAACACATGAATTTCTATTCAATGAATGAATTTCTATTCAACACATGAATGTAATTTCAACAAATGATAATAATTCTAACACATGAATATTATTCAAAATTTCGGCAGCATAACGGCAGGGTAGTTAAAACCGGCACCGTCCCGAGTACGGCTCCTCGCTCTACCTTAAAACCTCGCGGTTTTTGACAATGGGGATTTCATGCATCTAGTTCGCACGCAGGCGGCATGTTTTATTTTAATTTTCACAATCCTATTCTAATTTGTTTCAACCACAAGAGGGTATTTTTCAACCACAAAGGTATTTTTCAACCACAAACAACTATTTTCAACCATCTGTCATACCACATATTTTCACGCCAATCACAAGCAATAAATATTGTCCATGGTTTGTGGACGAGGGGAGTATATATATATTCGTATATAAATATATTTCACTTTCATTTCAACACAATTTCTATGCATATATGTTTCATACAATGCTTGTATAATTTATACATCGCTCATATAACTTATACAACACATGTACATGAGGTATACAATGCGTATATAATTTATACTTCGCTTATATAATTTATACAACACGATTTCATTCACATTTGAATTTAGAATTCTCACTTTGGTTTTCGAGGTGCTAAAAATCGTAGATAGCTCAGTAAAATCCGCGGTCTCTTCTAGATTGTGGAGAGCCTCCTTGCGGTCACGATGTCTCCTGTTTCATCGAATTTCGTTAACGTAGCAAAAAGATATGATTTTTAAACGAAGATCGAAATTAACAACACATAAAAGTGTTATTTTTCAGTTTAAATATTCAAAGCCGTTTACCTCCTGAATTCTTCGAAACTAGGTTTTGATCTTTCCCCTCGATCGTTGCACGATGTTCAAATCCAGTCGCACCACGTGAAAGAGGGGAGAGTGGCGCTCAGATCGGTGGTCAAGTGGAGGGGTTCGGTGGTCCGAATCGGCGGTGACAGTGGCAGAAAGTGCGGATGTTTGAGGGCGTGTGTAACACCCCACCTCCGCTAGGGTCACTCACAAAGGGAATGCCCTAGTTTTGGAGGGGTATTATCTAGTAAACAGGCACAGAGATAACACAAGATAGAACATAGATAAAACAGAGTATATAAAGCAGCAGATATAAATTTAAAAACCACATCTCATTACTGAAAAATAGAGTCAAAACCTCTTACATCAAATGTGCTTAAGACATTATTTCATTACATCAAGTTCTAAAGAAGCAAAGTACTTAAAACAACATAAGTAAAATATTATTCCTCAAAAAGTGCATGAGTGCAGCCATAGCATAGCTCAAGACCAAACCGTACATGAGCTGTCAGAAAGCAAGCAAAGTCCAAGCTAAGAGCTAGAGTCTCCTCCCTGAGAACCTGGGGGGGGGGGAAACGAAAGACAAAGAGGCGAAAGAAAACGGGTCAGTCAAAAAGACTGGTAAGCCCTAGTGACTATCAACATAGAAACTAGTAAAGTTAACAAGACATGAATAAACTGGAACTAAACATAGGAATGATGATAAGTCTGGCATGATAACTAAGCTAACAAGATAACTCAAGTCTAACATTACGTATTCAAGATTCGTCGTACCAACTATACTGGTATACTAATCCCGTGTCAACTATAAATCAAGAAATAATCCCTTGGCCCAATATTGTGAAGTGACCCAATTCGAGGTCCAACGGTACGATCTAACCGATCGGCTCCCTACAAGTCTAGCTCGTCGTGTGTCTGTGTCATACGGCCCTATCACGAATGTAGTCACCTGTGCTAGGTCCACCATAGGGTGTATCAAGCCCTATGGTGCCAACCACCGACACGAATCAAGAATGCACAGATAATCCTACTGATGCCCAATGCCTGCTTTTTCAACTCCGGACTAAGCGCACGACCCTAGTCCGCCTGAACCTACAATGGCGCACCAACTCAGCCATCATTCTGGTCGCTTACAATCAGCCCAGCAATCGTGCCCCACCCTGCCTAGTCCCTGGGTACCGTGATACATCTAGTGGGTTACTGCTAAAAAGGACCGCGTAACTAGGGTTTCGTCCAGCAGGTTAAGTTGTCATTTAAAATCGAGACTTAACCCCATCTACGTGTCATGTCAAATTGACTAAGTATGTCGTTCTAGTTCAAGACTTAGCCATATGAACCATGTGTCAAGTTGGTTAAGTGTGTTCAAGTAGTTCATGACTTAACCCTATCAAATCAACGTGTCAAATTGGTTAAGTATAATCAAGTGGTCCATGACTTAACCCTATCCAGTGGCATTAATTTACTTAATGCACCCCTAACCTCTCACATTAGACTTGGTTATGGTTACTGGATGTGCCGGGCAGGTCCGGGCAGCTTTACACCATAACCTAGTCTAACTTCGGGTTTCGAGTGCGATATGACCAACTACTCACATTGGGTCCTATTGTTTGCAGTTACTTGATTCGCCGGGCGGTTCCGGGCACATTTATACTGCAAACTCAACCCAACCTCGAGTTGGCCACGTTCAAGTTATCTAGGTGTCATGTCCATGCTTAATTTTTCATGTCAAGTTTAAGTTCGTGTTAACCATGTTCATGATTCAAGTTTTCAAGTATAATTTCATGTCAAGTTTACATGTCATGTTTTCGTGTCATATCATGTTAATTTCATAGCCAATTTCAATTTTTCCTAATCTACCCAAAATGTATCCCCAGCGTATGTGAATTCGCATCAACACAAGATATCCAGATAGGGAATAACACAAAAAGGATAGTCATAGGATGGCAAAGGTGTTTACAAGTTAAGCATGACGATTATAACATTTCTGGCATATGAATAAGGGTCTCAACATCAACTTGGCAGAATATGGTGATAGATATGGTAGTGGATTGACATAAGCTAATATCCCCAATAATAGTTTCAACATCACAGGTAATGTTTAGATAAAGGTCATGAGAGGTTTTAGGTTAATAACATGAATATGTCCCAAATCAAGTTCATACAATAATCCACAAGTCAAAGTTTCACATGAATAGATCTAGGGTGTGCAAAATTAGATCTAAAATAGTAGGTCTAAAAAGGATAGTCATAGATCAAGGATTTACAACGATAGATCCAACCTGGTTATCATGTTTAGGCATAATTTCAGTTTACATCATGTTCATGTTAAATTTACAGTTTAAATCTAAGAGTAAGTGGGGCTTACAGTGCGTGGATCGAGAATTTAGAACAGAAATTGTCGTAGGATCGTTGCAGAAGCTTTAATCTCTAGTTTGAATTGAGTTGCTTAGGTTGATGTTGATTAGCTTCTAGTTTTGATTCCAGCAGAGTAGCGATACCATTTTTTTATTTAGAATAGAGGCAGAGTAGAAGCAGAATAGAATTGTGTGTAGAGAAGGCTTGGTTTGGGGCTGTTTAAATAGGTTTAGGAAGATGAATCTGGACAGAAATCGGACTAGATACATCAGAATGAACACTGGCCCAAAAATGGGCTCGGGGACCAGGTCGACTACCTAGTCGACCTGGTCTAGGGGGTTCGATCGCCCAGTCGACCTGGGTCTGGGTGGAAAATTTCCCGCCCAGTCTGTTCTGCGTTTGAAATTCGAATTTTGAATTCGAATTCGAGCTGTTTTGAACTCTGAATATTTCTGAAACTTTGGGGAGCCATAACTTGGTCATACGGACTCCGATTTTCGAAAACTCGGACTCGATTTCATGCAGAATTCCGAGACGAACGCAATGACGCAACCCGTTTCCCTTGGTTCTTATTTTAAAATTTAATTCTGCCTAGATTTATGGTTATAACACGTTATCAAAATACGGGTTGTTACAGCGTGAATCTCGAGGCACAGGCGACGAGGGTGGATGAATCGGGTATGGATTTAAAGAGGCGAGTGAGTACTTCAATAAGTTGCAAAGGGGCAAGGTCTGATTCTTCGTGGATTGATCGGAAAATGGGAGGGAAGATCGTAAGCTTTTTCCGTCGTGCGGGGGGGGGGGGGGGGGGTGGAAGAGGCGGGTTTGACTGGTCAAAGGGGAGTGAGAGAGGAAGTGTTTGATTGGCCCTTATATTTTATTTTTAATTTATTTTAAATTCAAAAATATCCTTTTGTCTAAACGAACACCAATTTCAACCCAACGACTATCGCCTCTAGCAAAATACCCCCATCCCGGACACAATGGGATATGTTTCGTAGGCCAATTCGATTGTTACAGTCAGTTATCCTTCGAATTAAAATATAAAACATTCAATATTCAATTTGAACGTACATTTCAATTTGCCAGGGCCACAAACTGATTCGAAAAATTCCAAAAAAATAAATCTAGCTATGTTTTGACGCTACGGTCCCAACAAAACTAGTTTCGTCGAATTCTGAGATCGTTTGAAAAATGGCCATTTTCCGGTGGATCCAATTTAACAGAAATTAACCAAACACGTTTTCTTTTGCCACGATCACATACTAGCTTAAAAAATTATGAGATTTGAAACCTGGCAATAATTTGGCATCCCGCATCCAACAAAAGTGGTTTCGTCGAATTCCGAGGTCGTTTGCAAAATGTCTAAGGGCTATATATTCTCTATAGCGACCTTTCTGAAAATTCAATTGGCCATAACTTTTGATTCCCGCTATGAAACTTCGATTTTTCAGATTCGTTAGAAAGATATTCATAAACAAATTTAAATATTTTTGGTTTCACTAAAATCCGTTATATTTTGCACCCGGTACAGTCGGTCAAAGTTTGAATTCAAATTTTCAAACTGCCACACTATTTCTAATTCACTATTTTATTGAAATATTCTATTTTAATTGTTTAAATTCCTTTAAAATATCCAATTTAAAATTTTTAAATTGGCTCGTATTTTCCGGGTTGTTACAGCATATAACAACAGCGCAATGCTAAATAAAGAAAATGAAGCTATTATAAGACCCAGGTCCCATCACACAATGCAACGCAAGCCGGAGGATAGGGTTTTACCTTATAATAGCCAAAAATGCTTGGTACGTGAAATTTCATCTTTTATTATTACTATAAGTGTATAGTGTCAAAACAATTTCAATCATAAGTATCAATCATAGACGGCATAAGTGCCCCATCCTACTATGTCGCTATACTAGGCTCTGCAATCAAAACCGAAATGTCACGTATTGGAAATTGGATTTCCGCCATGAGTCCAGGCAAGGGGCAAGCTCCTCTCCGTTCGAGACACTCTAGAAAATGTCTCAGGACCACACACAACGATCCTGGAATTGGTTGGGCCGGTTCTCTCTTACTTTTGAGGATTGGCAATTCCTGAACACACGTTTCCTGGTCCTATCAGACCTATATCTGAGGCGCCTCGCATTCCAACAACCACACAGGTAAAATGTATATAAATGTCAGGGCTGGTAGGTCACTGACATCACCCATAGCTAGAAAGAAACGTCGTGTTCTCCCAACGGTCCTTATCCCGTTTTTGACTCATACTGAGGTGTGATGCTCGTGAATTAACGCTATACACAAAGCTGTGCCACATAGGCCGTGCTTTGATCATCAACCACAAGACTTTGCTTTTCAATAAAAGCCTTGATCATTTGCCACTTAGGCATGCCACACAGGAAATTTACTCTATGTGACTGATGTCCATCGATATACAACCTCTGAGCTCGTACGTCTCAGAGAAGGGTGTTAAGCAAGAGAATAAATTCTCCGCCACCAAATAGATGTATATTTAATAGAAATCAATCACACAGAATAAAGTCCAATGTCAGACACACAGTCCATTTACATGTTCGTTCTGGGTCTGAACGAAACCGGAGGCACTTTCCTCGCATATCCGTCGATCTCCAAGTACGTCTGGACGATCTCCAACTTATTCCCTCATCTTGGGTGTACAGCCCAATCAAGATTGTCAGGAATCATCCAAACGACGTGAAGACCCCCGGTCTTCAACCACCGTCTTCACCTTTGACATATCGTCGAATCGGTTATTCAGAATGGGTATAAACCCGGCCTTTCTGAGTAACCCGCGTATATAATAAACAAGTGTTACACAAACACAACATACGCCTCATTCCAATTCAGAATATTCTTTTATTCAAATATTCACATCATTAGGGAATAGGTTCACATTAATTTTATCAAAGACAAATTCTTTTAAATTTATTCTTTAATCTTCCTTTGGATATCATTTCAAACTATATTGAGGTTTTCCAAACTAGTCGGGATTAGCGAACCACACCGAAGTAATTATTTATTTTATTTCCCAATCCCAACCTATTCATCCTATGGAGCAAAACTGGTAATACTCCATATATAAAACCACGGTGTTATCGGTAAATATTAATTACCATTTCACGTTCAAATCTATTTAAAGATTTAACTATCGCTTTGGAGCAAAACTGGTGATACTCCATTCTCGATCATTTCAATCTAATTAAAGATTCATTAAAACTCCACTTAGTTTTAATCTTCCCAAAAATCAATATCCTATCTTCAACTGGGTTAAAGAACCAATGTCATCTAAAACATGGTTCACGATAAACCCAAAATCACATTCCATTGTTAATCGGGTTAAAGAACAGGTGTTATTCAAAACACCGCTCACGATAAACCCCAAAAACCAATTTAAATTCAATTCCAATTAAATACTAATTAACTGGACAATTTCAATAAATCTTAATTAAAAGATTTATTCTTTTCTAAATTGGGTTCAAGAACAGTGTTATTTAGGACACCATTAACGACGAACCGAAAATCCCATTTGATATTAAATACAAGGCTCTGAATAGAAAATATACCGGCTTATATTCAATATCAAATTCTGAAACCAACAAATATCGTATTGAAAATAACGGTATAAATATATCTTTCAAATTTCCACAACCATATCTGTATAATCACGAAATCCAACATCGAAATATTCCGAAAATAATTTCGATTCAAATCCATTCCAATTCGTATATTGGAAATTATGATTATTTTAAAGCCACTTCAAATCCAATTTATTTATTCAAAAACATTGGATTATAATTCTAGTTCAAACTAGTTCATTTTGATAAAAATATATATTTTTATCCATACAAATGTGGAATTTTTCATCCCAGTTCTTTCCAATTCATATATTATGATTTTACACAAATTATTAATATTTTTAATAATTTTATCAAGGCCCGTACAGTTGGTTTTCAATAACGGCCACCGAACTGCACTTACAGCGACCTTTTCCAAATTTGATTTGGACATAATTCCAAATCCAACTGTTAGAATTCAAATTTCTAATATTCATTGGAAAGATCTATTCGATACGAACCCAACGGTTCCGGTTTCAGGAGAATCCGATGGTCGAATCTCCCGTAACGTCGATTCGAAGTCAATGGTCGAAATTCGCGAACGGTCGCAGCGCGACACGTTCTATTCAGGCCATTAGTATATGTAATATATATATATATATTATATATTTCGTCGATTTCAATTCAAAACGTATTTTATAAATCGTTTTAAATTCGTTTTCAAAACAATTTCAACTTCATATTCAATTTCAAATCAAAATTGAATATTTCATATCATTAATATATAAATGATAATACTTCCAAAATATTAGATTTTGAAATCACTTCCTTTTCTATATTCATTATAAAAACGAATATAATCGATATAAATATCGTTCGCGTCAAAATGGCGCACATCTAATCAACACGGCTTTATATATTTCAATAACTTCGTTATTCTATTCAACAAATGAATATTTTCTTCAACACATGAATATATATTTCTTTCAACACATGAATATTCTCAACGCATGAGTATCGTCAACACATGACTATTTATTCTATTCAACACATGAATTTTCATTTTATAATATTCTTTATTTTTTAAATTGGAATGAGGCCCAATCAATTACAATATAATGTTAATTATATGGATTCCATACAACACATGTATATAATAGCAACGATGAATAATCAACCATCATCCAAAGTGCACCACACAACTGCATAAGTATTAAACGTAAATAATTAACGCTTACACAGTCTGTCAACCTATCGATTGACATACAACTAAACAATTGGGATTAGTGTACGCCAAATATCATCCCAACACCCGTGTGGGGTTTCAATCCACAAACACTGAATATTATTTGTGCAGTTGGGCGACGTGTAAAATTTATCGTCCCAATCAATATCCTTCAAATTAGTGTACATAAACAAATCATTCGATTTGTAAATGAATATTTATTTATTCACATTCACGTTAATTTTATTTTTAACGATAAATAATTTATTTCAACACACGAATATATTTCCATTCATTCTACATCACAATCAATTTTCACCACACAACAAAATCAAACAAGTCGTCCATGGTCTGTGGACAATGGGTGTCGGGTGCTGCTAAGCACCGTCTGCATCCTAGTATATATTTTTAACTAGAAAACAAGAATTAAAGTGATATGTTCTCACCGAGGGTTCCACTCCGCCATTCTATTCTGAATTTCTGATCGATTGGATTTGCCCATACTCCCAACGCAGTCTTCTCCACGCTGTTGATAGTAAAAATCATATTTTTACTTCACTATATATAATAAAAAATCAGAATTTTATTTCGCTACATATATAAAAATCGAATTTTTATTCTCGCTACTTCATGATAAAAATAAAGTTCATATTTTTATTTCACTTCATATATTAAAGGTTATATTTTTATTTCGCTACAACATTATAAAAATTATATTTTTATAGCGCTTTATATATAATAAAAATTATATTTTTACATCTCCTTTCAAACAATAAAAATCATATTTTTATTTCACTAACTTCTTAATAAAAATCCAACTTTTACATCGCCACTTCATATATAAAAATCGAATTTTTATATCTCTACTACATATACAAAGATCAAATTTTTATTATCTATATATTATAAAAATCATATTTTTATTATTTCTGTAATATAAAAATCATAGTTTTAATTCGCTATAAGTATAAAAATCATATTTTACATACTTCATACGTCAAAAACCATAAAAGCTTTAAAGCGGAGAAACTCACATTTTTTCCAACACCCGGATTTGTTGTTCTGGTTCCAGAATTTGCAAACGAGCTCCAATCTTCACACCATCTTTAAATCCCGCTTAAACGCGCCATTCCGGACAACTTTTGCCTAGTGGTCTTCCTTCCGAAAATGTGCCATTTCGCCGGAAATCGCGAAAAGATAGCATTTTGACAGTGTTTGGACAGCAGACTTTGGACGTGTTTTTCCGACAACTCCGCAATCCAAAATAGGACTATCATATACCAAATCGAAGATAAAATCATGCTCTTCGAATTTGATATTGTAGAGTTTTGGCCAGAATCGCACCATATGGGAGTTATTGGCTGTGGAAGCTCAGTGTGTTATTTGCAAAAACGGGATTTTGTGAAAAAAATTGATTTTTGAGGTGGTGGGGCCCATGGCCGGAGCTGAAGGCTGAGGGGCGGCAGTGCAGGCCTGACTGGGCGGAGGAAGGGTACTGGTGGTGGCGCTGGAGGGGCCCACGGTGGTAGTAGTTTGCAATTTAGGGTTTAGGGATTTGAAATTGGAAGAGAGAAAGAGGAGGAGAGGGAGGAGAGGAGGAAGAGGAGGAGAAGGAGGAAGAAGGAGGCGCGGGGGTGCTAAGTGGAGGCACGGTGGAACAGCAATGAGGAACGACGATCCCGTTGTTCTCTTTTTTTTTCTGCGTATTTGACTTTGAGGGGAGAGAGAAGGGGTAAGGGTTAATTATATAATTATGATATTTTCCAAAAAAGGTGATTTTTTTTCTTTGAACTCCAAATCGAACCCAACGACCGTTGTCCCTAGCTAATTACCCCCATTTCGAACACAATGAGATATGTCCCGTAAGCCGATTTGATCGTTTCGATCAGTTTTCATTAAAATCAAATTATAAATCTATATATTGAATTTGAACGCGCATTTCAATTTACCGGGCCCACATACGGACTCTAAAAAATCCCGAAAAATATTTTCTAGCTTCGTATTGATGATACAGTCCTAACAAAACTAATTGCGTCAAATTCTGAGACCGTTTGAAAAAGAGTTATTTTCTAGTCGATTAAATTGACTAAAATTGACAAAACACGTTTTCTTTCGCCACGCTCACATATTGATTTAGAAAATTATGAATTTTGGAATCTAGCAATGACTTGACATCTCGGATCCAACAAAAGTGATTTCGTCGAAAACGGAGGTCGTTTGCAAAATTTCCATTTTTAAGGGCTATATTTCCATAGCAACTCTTCTGAATTTTCAATTGGGCATAACTTTTTATACCCTCTATGAAATTTTGATTTTTTGGATTCGTTGAAAAGATATTTTCAAATAGATTCTAATATTTTTGGTTTCGCTAAAATCCGGTTACTTTGAATCCTGTACATTCATTTGAAATTCGAAATCAAATTTTCAAACTACCGCGCCATTTTCAATTCCTTTTATAATTAAAAATAAATATTTATATTCTAACGACGATCTATATAAATATATACGTTCTAATTCTATTCAAAATAAATTTCTCGTCGTTATTATTTAAAATAATTCATTTTAAATATTCAAAATAATTCATTTTAAATATTCAAAATTCGCTAAAATTGCCAAAATAAAAAATTTAAATTCGTTCGGATTTTCGGGTTATTACATCTCTCCTGTATTGGACATATGGGACAAGGAATAAGGTTTCTCCGGTTTTGTTCGGACCCAGAACGGACTTGTAAATGGATGATATGTCTGATGTTGTATTCCTTTATGCTGTATTCGTTGATCTCTGCTAAATATATATCTGTTTGGTGGCGGAGAATTTATTCTCTTGCACAACACCCTTCTTTGAGACGTACGAGCTTAGAGGTTATATATTGGCAGAAATCAATGGTATGGTATGCATTGACAATGCGGCATGCTAAGATGCAAATGATCAAGGCTTTTGTTGAAAAGCATAGCCTTGCGGTTGATGAACAAAGCACAACTCATTTTAGGCATAACTTTGCGTATAACGTTACTTCGCGAGCCTCACACCCCGGTATGAACCAGAAACGGGAGAGGACTGCAGGTAGGACATACGTTTCTTTCTAGCTAGGAGTGGTGTCAGCGTTTACAAGCCCTGGAATTTTTACTTATGTGGATGGTGAATGAGGCGCCTCGGTTTTGAATCCCTAGTGGCTCTATATTTAAGCCCAATAGGGCGGGGAAAAGTATCGTTCAAGTGTAACTAATCCACTAACATATTTGTGGACCGGCCCTGAAGATCCCAGGTGCAGTTGCGGCTAGTCCTGAGGCACAGGCTAGAGTGTCTCGAATTCGGTAAGGACGATCCCTTGCCTTGGTTCATGATGGAAATCCAACTTCCAATATGACACCATACGGTTTTGATTGTATAACTAGTATGGCGACATAGTATATGGTAGCTATGCCGTCTATGATTGATACATTATGATTGAAATGTTTTTGAAACATATATACGCTAATAATAATATAAAATACGTTTTACTGTATCAAGCATTTTTACCATTATAAGGTAAAACTCTATCCTCCGGTTTGCGTTGCATTGTATGATGGGACTTGAGTCTTATAATGGTTTCATTTTTCTAAAAAGCATTGCGTTGTTTAATGATTTACTTTATTTATGCACTGGCAATCAAATGGAGTAAACCCGTTCTGCGTTAGCGACGTGGTCCTGCGATTAGCCTTATTATTAGATAAGTTAAGTTAGATTTCTCATACCAGTCCCATGACTGACCCGTAGTTTGTTTCACTTTGCAAACTCGGTGCCCTCTTTTCCACACGGGCAGTCGAGTAGCTTATTTTGCAGATATATTGAGCAGGATTCTGGATCGAAGCTTAAAGCTGTGTCCAGAGCATTGATATTCTTCCGCTGCGTTGTATTACATTTATTGTAAATTATCTTCCGCTGTATTATATTCGATGTACTCTGATATTCTGTACTCTGATGTAACATTATTATGATGTTTATAAAAGTCTTCTATTATTTGTTCTGATGTGTTGTATGCCCAGAGTTAGCATATTCGGATTTTTGTACGGTCTTAGTCGATTTTGTGGTCGATTAGGTCCGGGCAAAATCCGATTCGTTACAATAATTCTATCTCTTGCATTTGCTTCCATTTAATATCTACTCAGTATACATATATCTATTTCCAGTTGGTTTCAAATCAATCTAACTTCCAGTTTTTAACCCTCTAATAAAATTCTGATTAGTTCACTTCCATTCTATCAATTCAAATCTTATTTCTATTTAAGTCAATCCACTTATACTTAAATCCAAATTTATCACAATTCAATTTCAATTAACAACATCCAATATATATTTAACTTGCTTATTCATAGGTCGAATTCATATTAAAAATTCGAATCTCAACATTTTTCTTTATTTAATTTCATCAGGATTTATTTCTAATCCAATCCAATTTTATTTAACTTAACTTAAATTTCAATTCATTTGATACAATTTTACCATTTCAATCTATTCAACTTATACAAGTTAAATTTTAATTTCAAAATTCAAATTCCCAGGTTTTATTTCAAATTAGTTTGAAATCATATATATTTATACACATATTTATAATCAACTCAATTCAAAACATTTGAATTTCTAAAATATCTTGTCCTTTTGAAAAAAAAATTATTCTCAAATTACTATGTTAGCAATCCATCACTCAGAAACTTGAAAATGAATACCGATAATGTCGCGATCTATTATCAGAATTATTTTCTCGCCACTAAAGTGATTTCAGTGTTTAATTCCTTTAAAAATCTATTTAAACCATTGTTATTCAAAAATACTTTAAAGTAATATTATATTGCTTCATAATATTTCAGAAAATATTTTCTAAACACCCGGAATTTAAATTCCAATTTTGGTTTGAACTTAATCTTGATTTATCTCATTTGTATACATTATCCGTATACAAATTATATAACCATTTCAATATTTCATAATTCCATTTGATTGCAAAAACAATCAACACATTCATATATAATAATTCAGAAATTATTCCCTTTATATCAAAATAATTTTTGGGCAAAATTATTTCATTTACCCATTTTAAAGCAATACTATATCGAATTGATTTGTTCGAGAGTTTAGAAACACCTATTGATACAGTTGTACATTCTGTATCAACTAGAATCTATAAACCACTCAACAAACCAGTCGACTCAATATAAAACAATTTTATATCAAATCTACAAATATGCGCTCATATATATACACTCAAACTCAATCTAGGGTATTACTACCCCCATCTCTATTGAATCACGCCACAGAGCCAAGGTTACTACTCAATCTTCAGCTCTGATACCAAATGTAGTGGCCCGAATTTCCATACTCTTTGAGTCGACCAATTACACCACACGTCCAACCCAAATTGCACAGAAATACGAATCATTAATAGAAAGAAGTTAGAGGATGAGAAATAGAAAGAAAGAGAAATTAGAATAGAAAAAACGAAGAACATAGAGCGGAACGAATAAAATATATTAAATAACATAACTTTGAAATACAAATTGTTTTGTTTACACATACCATCCTCAGAGTACCATATATCATATCACAGCGGAAATAAATAATAACTATATAATGCTGAAGCCTCCTGCTCCAAGTTCTTCCAAGTGAATCTGTAAATTCCCGACTACTAGACTGCCCGTACAAATTAGGGCACTCAAGAGTTTAGGGAAAACAAACAAAATAAAATCTGGGTCAGTCATGGGACTATTGTGAGTAAACTCCAACCATTTGTTTAACTTTCAAAATCCTTTCAAAAGAAATGATAATCGTAAGACCGATCCACACATAAACACAGATGGTTTTTACCTTACGATGACCAAAAATATTTTTGATATCATATCCAATGATATTACAATAGTGTCTAAATCAAATAAATAGAAATCTAGTGGAACGCTTGCATCTCATGCTCCATATATAATATTAAATCAAAAACCGCATGGTGCTTATTAGAGATTGGATTTCCAACATGACAAGGTATGGAACCACCTTCCGATAGTGTATCTCTAGAGGTAATACACTGGGTTCAACAAGAATGTCTTGCAACCCGACCCACACATGGTTGGCCTCTCATTTAACTTGAGTGAACCAAGCATATTATCACCAATGGTTATGATCAGCAACCGTTACCGAAAGCATACAACAACGAATAGAATAAGAAACAAATGAAATTTCTCTAGATCAGGTGATAATACCCCTAATGGGAATGACCCACATGGCCATGCTACCTGCCCGATTTCTATCATTTCCCGGTTGACGAGGCTTGAGGTCACGATTTTCTTCCAGCACATCTTGCCATCATTTAATTTGAATGTCATGTTGTCAGACATTCATCTATATACGTTGTGCTGTGACTAGACAAACCGAAGGCACCATCCCATTAATCCATCTTAGGCAATTTCTACCTAGGATTAACAGAATAGCCTTTGCACTTTACTCCGTCTTCAATGGTATTTAGCATAAGTTGATTGTTATGCCAATACAGAGTGGTTTTTAGATATCAAATCTGATCCCGGACTCTCCGTATTGACAACGGAGGTATAAAGTAAATCAAAAACTTTGATAGTTGGTGATTTAACTATCAAAGAAGCATCCATACAATTAACTGTCCTATTTCCGAATTGGAAATTTTTACCGATCAACCATCAAACAACAGAAGCCCCTTTTTAGATTAATTCCTTATTATATTATCATTTCCAGTTTCCATTTTCCCTCTTCTAGATTCTTTCAAAGTTCAATTGTCTTTCTCGATTCTTGAAAAAACATTTCCAATATTCTAATTTCTTTATTCGAGAAAATATCTCTTATTCCAGTTAGAAAACATTTCTAAATATTCACGAACCCTTATTTTCTATATTCAGAAAACATACCTTATTAATATCGGAAACTATTTCCATCTTCCATTTCTTAATTCCTCGTTGACCAATTCATTTCATTTTCTATGCATAGAAAATATCTCTCATTTTATCTAGGAAAAACAATTTAAAATCCTTTAAATTAACTCGATGTTATAAAAACATCGTTATTAAAACTCAAACCATTAATCATTTATTAACTAACCATATTGCTAACCAATCTTCACTATTAAACCTTAACCATTTCTCCATCAATCATGAAGTCAATCAAGTTGGGGTACAGTTACCTCTCAAACCTTAATTGAACAACATTCTCAACTTTGAAATAGTCAAAGTTCACAACTTCAAACAAAACATCACTTACATTACTTTCAAATTCAATCTAAGAATCCACATCCTTTACGGAAAAACATTGATTATAACGGCAGCGTTATAATCGCTGTTTCCAAATATTTGATTTATAAAACATTTATTTCAACGATAACGTTATAAGTGCTGTCTAGATTTATAGAACATTTATTATAATAACAGTGTTAAAATCGCTGTTTAGATTTACAAAACATTTATTATAACAGCAGCATTAAAATCGCTGTTTCCGAATATTTGGTATAAAAATATAACTTTTACTTATTAATTTCAATTAATAAGTAAATAAATACATAATTAAATAATTAAATTTGATTCCAATGGAAAGTAAAAATAACTACTTCCCTAAATTCCATATAATCGAATTCCAATAAATAACTCTCCCGAATAATCTATATTCGATTTTATATTTCGAACTTTAGAATTTATCTACCATTTTAGATTAATTCAAATTACCAATTTCACTTTTGAATTTATCCTTTCCAAATGATTACCAAATTCCTTTATAACCATTCCAGTCTACGAAATGTTACCACACTTTACTTTATATTCGAATTTTGAACTATAACTCATCGTTTTCCCTTAAAACGATTACCAATTTCCCTCTTCATTCAGTTTCCAATCTGGATTCATATTTAAAATCCAAATTTCCTTTAGAGATATTTCATTTGCAAAATATTTCCTTCAAACCATTATTCACTATTACCATGAATATATTTCTTTAATATACAATCAAATCAGTTTGATTTCGTACTTATAAATAATATATTAAATCCAACTTCTATTTATAACTTCTATTTAGATTTTTCCATAACAATCTCATTTGTATCACAATCATTTAAAATCTCGTTTATAATTTGCTAAGTTATAATTCAATTACAAATGTCGGCTTTGATAACCATTCCCACCATATAAATTCAAACCGGAATTTATATTTCCATTTTTTCAACGATAAATAGTTTTCTAAATTTATAAGCATTGCTTTTAAATTTATTCACTTAGTTTATTTGTTAAAAAATATATATTTCATTTAAAATCTACTTACACACCTTATATTGTTTCTACTTCTAATTTAAAAATATCAATTCCCAATTAGATATAAGTTATCCTGTTAAGTCCTGAATCACATAGCCAAATTCCCATTTATACTCCTTATGAATTTATTTAAATCCATTCACGTTCCGAACATTGGAAAAATTTCCAATTTTCCCTTTTTAAACGATTTCCAAATATCCAATGATAATTATTTCACTTCATTTACAAATATCGTCTATATATTTAACAACTCATTTAATCCATTAAAACCGGTTCCTATTCCAAATTAGTTTGAAATTCCAATTCTATTTTTGAGAATAAACTTTCTTTTTCTACATCTCAGATTCCATTTCTAAATTCGAAAATATGTTGCGATATTTAAATACCAAAATACTAGGACGAGGGTAATTCAACATAGCATAATCAATCATAGTACATATCACAGTGAATAACAAACAATAATGTAAATGTTGAGGAATCTAGTTGGATCCCTCCAACCTGTTTCCTTGCAACCACAGATCAATAAATATGCAATATCATAGTAAACAGAACTAATGATCGATCATCGATATAACTATATCAACCAATTTTATCAACCAATCATCTAAACAACCATCACACAGTATAAAATTACTATAAATAAATTTAAAACTGATTTATATATAAAAATATAAACGAGGTAGAGTTAGTGAGTTTACGTTTGATTTTGTTTTATTTAAAATCAAAACGAGCGTTTGATTTTATCACAAAATTCCACTAGCTTTATTCTCAGTCACCTTAACTTTAGAACGTAGATTTCTTCCTTACAATCCCAATGTTATCAGTTCCGTCTGATTCTGTTCATATATGGAAGGGTTATAATTGTTACAATATTTTCTTGAATTTAATTAAATTAATTATTTAATTTATAATCTTAACACTTTTTAATCATGCAAATAACTAGATTAATTACGATTTAAACTATTCCATCGTTATCTGACTTTACCCAGGTCGAAGAATCTTTTTGGCCTCCATTAATTGTGCACCAGGCACCGCCTTGCTCCGCCGTGGATCACCAGAACTCCGTCGCTCTCAAGACCAGGCTTCCCTTCGTTAAGCATTAATCACTTCCATAAATCCTGCTTTCCCACGTGAAACAAAAGCCGACTTCTGCCTGTAGCATATACCCAACAAATTCCATTTCCTCTACAATGATTTCTCCATTAACTTCCAAATGAAAACCATCGCCTCTAATTTCTTAATCCACGGTTATAGAATATAGCCTGATCCAAGACTTCCAACTCAAAACCATATATTTCACGTTAAATTTCTTAATCCATCTTCTAACTTCCACTTCAGGATTCGAACCCAATTCATGACTCATTGAAACTTTCCAAAGCCATGTGGCACTTCAAACCATAATTGCTCCTTTATCCATCTCTCTCGTTGGCTGTTCCATGAGATTTCCTAGCACCATCAATATGGCTTCCATCAGTTCAAGACTCATCATAAAATTTATTTCCTATTCCACATTAAGTTTACTAACCCGCGTGTTGAACTGGCCAAAATGGAATCTTGGCCGACTTCGTTAAGCATTAAACTTCACCGTTGGTCCATGCTAACAGCCCCTCTTCCTCAACGTTCCTTATTCCCTTTGGCAATACACGCTACATATTATCCACTTAACAAGACCGGCCTCTCCATCATTAACACGTTAATCCTTCCTCTCCACTTCGTATTGAAACTGCTGCTCTCTCCACTAGTCGCAACCTTCCTCTCCAAAATAGTTATTCCTTTCTTCACCATAACACTTAACCTATTAGTTCTCTATATTACAAATTCCCATTCCTTCCAACAGACCCTTTCACAGCTGATCATACCCCCTTCAAACACCACCATTTCACCAAGCCATCAACGCCTCGTCTTTCTCGTTACCTACTCTCTAATCTCAACCCAGCTCAACTCATAACTCTCGCAACTCCAAGCCCTCAACACCGCTGTCCAAAATGACGAACCCAAAATACGCATTGCACTTGACAATAGTAGAATATATGGAAAGCTATCCTCATCCGGATCCGATATAGATATATACATATATTATATATATAATTTTATATGAATTATTTCCATTTCTCTTTGTTTTCCTGAGATTTTGTTTTCTGCCCTTGAACGGAAGGCTTGCGGATTTATATAGACGGAGTACGAAGAAGAGATAATCATAATGTTACTTCAGACGTACAACATAGGTCCGCTTGATGTTAGCTAGGTTTGCAGAAGAGGCTTTGGGTTTCACGTATTAGGTACAGGTTAGCTATTGTGAAAATCTTTTGCGTGATACTGTTCGTGGAAATGAGTAATGTGATGTTTATTTGTATGCTTTCGATACTACAAACATGAGATCTGCGTTTACAATATTGGTTGCCCTCCTGCCTATGTATTTCCAATATGGGATCACTCATTCTGTACCATTCATCATTCATTCTTGTATGAACATTTTATTATTAGCCTTCATGTCAAATGTTCTCGTTAGATTTCCAATTTTACTAGTTGACTAAACCACTACAAAAATGATGAGTAATTTATACTACCGTTGTTCTTTAGTCAAACATATTATTGTTATTATTACTACTTTTATTATAATTATTATTATAATTTTGGTTTACATACATGTATCTCGGTTACTTAAAATTCCATTCATATATGAACTGCTATGGACAAAAATAAAAATACGAACTTGTCGAACGATGTACCACGATTCCAAATACATATTAAAATAGACAAGTTAATTCATTTTGTGAAATCCCAAAATGCTGATATAGGGTGTAATATACTTCAAATAAAAAGTTGCTTATTTTTAAAAATAAAAATTAAAGAAAAATTATGTAAATTAAATTATAACTACATCTCAAAAATATTGCCAAAATTCAAAACCAATATTTAATTATATTAAATAAACCGTTATGGCTTATACATGACTCCACAGTGACTTTCTGAAAATTTGATTTGGACATAATTCACAATTTACAAGATGAAATCTCGATTTTTCTCTTCTAATATAAAAATATAATCAAGTAGATCCAAACACTTCTTGTTTCAAAGAAATCCGACTTATATTGGATTATGTATATTCAATTGAAGTTCAAAACGTTAAATTACGAACTACCGCTACATTACGAGCTCGATTTAAATTATATTATAAATTATACATTAAAACTTCATTCTAATAAGTAAATTACTTATAAAAATTGTTTTATATTTCAAATAAAATATTTAAAACCAATTTAAATATTCAGAATTAAATGGCTCAAAAATCCAGGTCGTTACACCTATCACGTTGCATTTATTTATCTACTGGCTAAAAGTAACTAGAATTTCCCGACATTATGTCTGACCCTATTGTTTCTCCTTCTTTCTTCCGTTTCCCCAAAGTTCTCAGGGAGGAAACACTATGACTTAATCAAGACTCAGATATCATCTTGCTAGGAGCTAGCTCAACTTCTTATCTCTACTATGGCTTAACTCTTTTAATTTGGGGAAAATTATATTTTTCATATTCTTATGTACTCTGATGATGCAAGACAGAAGTTATTTTATTGTAATGGTTTTTGTGACTTATGAAATTTTGGACCATGGTATTATGTTTGTGGTTGAAATAAAAATTTAAATTTTCCGCTGCTGCCTTAATTATATCTGTCTTGTAATTATTCTGTGTTTGTTTACCTATAGTGCTTCACGAAACTTAATGCATTTCCTTAGTGAGTGACATTAATGGACGAGGGGTATCACACTTGGTATCAGAGCTGAAGGTTACCAGATTAGATAAAAGTTTTTGGAAATTATTTTCAATAGGGTTTTAAACGGAAGTATTTTCAAAAGAAAAGTCTGTTTTGAAAAACATTCCCCAAAAAGCCATATGTATTATCCTTCGATCCTTTATCTAAATTTCTTCCTTTTCCCTTTTTCAGCATGTCTGGGGAACAATACATCCCTAATCTCCCAGAGGGCGTCACAATACCCGGATGGTTCCGGAGGTATTTGGAGGCCACGACGCCGGCCGAAAGCCAAAGAGAAGTTCCTCCCCTAGTTGCACCAGTCATTCCTCCTTCCCCCCTCCAAGAGCCGACGACTTTGCCAATATCTGACAAGACTTCCGGGCTATGGGAGGAAGGCCATTCCATGGGAACGAGACATTCATAGAATCTCGGAATTGGCTTAAGGAGACTGAGGACTTATTCGTAATCTTTGAAGTGGAGGACCGAAGAAAGATCTAGTTTGTTGCTTGGCTGTTAAAGGACGAAGCCTTATTTTGGTGGGAAATTACCCAAGCTGGACGTCTGGTAGAAACTTGGGAAGATTTTAGATAGAGGTTCGAAATGAAATTTCTTTCCCAAGCTGAGAGAAGCATACAGATGGAGTGGTTCTTAACACTCAAACAAGGAAATTTGACGGTAAAAGTGTATGTGAACAAGTTCAACCAGCTGCCAAGGTTCGGGCTAGAGTTGGTGGATACACTGCACAAAAAGGCTTTGCAGTTAGCTAAAGGACTGAACGAGCCTCTGCATGGTTAGCTATGTACCATATTCCAATGGGGGCCACCTTTGAAAAGCTTGTTGATATGGCCTTAATGCATGAGGAGGACAAGGGAGAAAAGATGGAAATAAAAGCTGAGCGGACGTCGCAGAATAAGAAGGTGTAGCCCAAGAAGGGGAAGCAACAACAGCAACTGTAGCAACAACAACAGAAGAAAGGAGGGATAGATGATAAAGGCAAGGATAAGAGAAAATGTCACAATTGTGGAAAGGAGGGTCACCTGATCAAAGATTGTAAGAGAAGGAAGGACAATTGCTTTAATTGCGGAGAAGTCGGACACTTCTCCAAAGAGTGCCCGAAGAAACAGGGACAAGGTCAAAGAGTAGGGACTTCTGGAGGGAAGGTGCATGCTCTCGCGATCAGTGCTACTAAAAAAGGTAGAATTTTTTTTGTAGAAAGTTTAGTTTCTCTTTCTAACCATCCAGTTAGAACGCTTTTTGATTCTGGTGCTTCACACTCGTTTATATCAAGTTTTGTAGTTGAATCTCTGCACTTAGTTGCTAGTATGGTAGTATATCCCATAGTTGTTTCAAACCCATTGGTGGTTCGGCTCATTTATCGATGATTTGTCGGGGTTTGAAAACATCTATGTTAGGCGTTGAGTTTGAATGCGACGCTTATGTGCTCGAGTTTATGGGCTATGGGTTGATTCTAGGAATGGATTGGCTTACCACGTATGGGGCCATTATGGATTGTGAGAGGAGGATTGTTAGACTCCTGACTTGTCATGGGAAGACCCTCGAAGTTTCTTGTGACCCCCAAGGGTCTGTTATGCTTAGCTTCCTAGAGTTTCTAGATGCATCCATAGATGATTTACAATCTATTCCAGTGGTTCAAGATTATTCCGATGTTTTTGATGAGGTACGGGGTTTACCTCCAAGGCGCAATATTGACTTCCGCATATATCTGGTGGACAATGCAAAGCCATTGCATTACCAGTACGCCACATGGCTCCAAGGGAGAGGAGGTAGATGAGTAAGAAAGTTGGGGAGCTACTTGAGAAAGGGTTTATCAGACGAAGCATATTGGAATGGGGTGCTCCAGTAGTATTCTCAACAAAAGCAGATGGTTCACTTCGTCTGTGTGTTGACTATAGAGAATTGAATAAGCTTACTAAGAAGAATAGGCACCCACTTCTGAGGATTGATGATTTATTTGATCAACTTGTTGGAGCCTTGGTATTTTCTTAGTTGGACTTGACTACCGGGTTCCATCAGTTGAGGGTGCCTGGGGACAGCATAGATAAGACTACTTTCATAACTCCGGACGGTTTCTTTGAATGGCTAGTTATGCCATTTGGGCTGACAAATGCACCCGCCTATTTTGTTGATTTGATGATTAGGGTGTTTCGAGAGTTCCTAAACAAATTTGTCATAGTCTTCGTTGATGATATTTTGATCTTCTCCAAGAGTGAGAACGAACATGCCCAACATTTGAGAGAAGTTTGAAAACTCTCCGTGACCATCAGCTTAAGGCAAAGTTCTCCAAATGCCATTTTTGGAAAAAAGAGGTGAGATTTTTAGGGCATGTAGTCTCCAAAGAAGGGATAGCTGTAGATCCCGCCAAGGTGGTTGTAGTGCAATATTGGTAGATTCCTAAAAATGCAACCGAGGTGAGAAGCTTTCTTGGGTTGGCAGGTTATTATAAAAAGTTCATTAAGGACTTCGCGAAGTTATCAGCCCCTCTCACCAGGCTGACAAAGAAGAATTTGCCATTTTCATGGGATATAGACTGTGACGTTCCTTTCCAATGACTGAAGAGGGCTCTGACAACAGCCCCAGTCTTGACCTTGCCTGATGGAAGTAAAGTGTTTACTGTTTACATTGATGCGTGCGGTATAGGGCTTGGTACGGTTCTGATGCAAGAAGAGGAAGTAATATGTTATGGGGTAGACAGTTAAGAGTTCATGAGAAGAATTACCCCACCCATGATCTAGAGCTAGCTGTCATAGTATTCGCATTAAAGACGTGGCGTTATTATTTACTTGGAGAAAAGTTCGAGCTATACACCGATCATAAATCTCTCAAGCATTTATTCTCACAGAAGGATCTAAACTTAAGGCAACAACGGTGGATGGAGTTCTTAGCTTCGTATGATTTTGAGATTGCTTATACCCCTGGAAAGGTAATGTGGTGGAAGATGCACTAAGTAGGCAGAGGGTGGCCCTAAGTCCTTTGTTTGTGGAGAGAAAGAACATGGAGTTCATATCAGATTTTGATTTTACACCCTCCATCGAAGTTTTACCTGATTTGTTTGCATCCTTGGAGTTACGACCAACCCTTATGGACCAGATAGGAGCTTCGCAACAAGGTGACCTACAGATTCTAGACATCGCGGATAAGCTCAGAAGAGGGGAGACTTCTAGTCACCTCAGTAGATATGCAATAGATGAAAAGGGGTGGTTGCAACGAGATGGAAGGCTTTGTGTTCCTCAAACTGGAAGCTTGATAAAGGCATTCCTAGAAGAAGCCCACCATTCTAAGATGACCATTCATCCAAGCGGTGATAATATGTAGAGGAGCATGAAGAGGGTTTACTTTTGGGCCGGGTTGAAGAAAGCTGTGGCCGAATTTGTTTCCCAATGTTTAGTTTGCCAGCAAGTCAAAGCTGAGCAAAAGAAGCCCGGTGGTTTACTTCATCCTTTGGAGGTTCCTCAGTGGAAATGGGAGAGCGTCTCTACGGATTTCATAAATGGTTTTCCTAGATCGAAGAAAGGCAACACCAGTATCTGGGTTGTGGTAGATAGAATTACTAAGAGCGCTCACTTTATTCCAGTTAAGAGTAAGAGGACGACGTCATGGTTAGCAGTAATTTATGTCCGAGAGATAGTTCGTCTTCGTGGAGTTCCTTCCAGCATCGTGAGCGATCGTGACCCCATCTTTACCAGCGAATTTTGGAGGAGCTTGCAAGAAGCATTAGGTACATAGTTGCGTTTGAGCAGTGCTTATCATCCTCGAACCGATGGGCAAATGGAGAGCGTGAACAAAATTCTAGAAGATCTTTTAAGGCTGTGTATCCTAGACTTCGGAGGGACTTGGGAAGAGCATCTTCCTTTAGTAGAGTTTGCCTATAATAATAGCTATCAGGCCAGCATCGGCATGGCACCCTTCGAAGCATTGTATGGACGACCTTGTAGATCACCAAATTGTTGGTGGGAATCTACAAAAAGATTATTACATGGACCAGATATGGTTAGAGAAACATCCGAAAAGATTGACCTTATTCGACGGCGGATGAAGACATCTCAAGATAGACAGAAATCCTATGCAGACAAGAGAAGGACTGACCTTGAATTTGAAGTAGGAGACTTGGTTTTTATCAAAGTGTCACCTCTGAGGAATGTGGTTCGCTTCAGATCGGTAGGGAAGTTGGCACCTAGGCTTGTGGGACCATTTCCCATAACTGAGAGGATTGGCCAAATGGCCTACTGAGTAAAGCTCCCAGAAAATATATCCAGCGTTCATGATGTTTTCCATGTCTCTCATCTGTGGAAGTGCCTGCATGACACCGTGGAAGTTGTTGAGCCGAGTATGTTGGAAGAAGTCGAAGTGGAACGAAAGGTGATAGTCAGACGAGTCCCTACCCGTATTCTTGGGTCAGAGGTTAAGAAGCCGCGCAATAAGGAGATCAAGTTGCCAAGGTTCAATGGGGAGATAACCCAGAAGATGCAACTTGGGAGACCGAAGACAAGATACGTGCTTCATGCCCTTTTCTTTTCGAGGGTATGTTCTTAACTTCTTTTCCTAAGTTTTATCAGTGCTTGTTTCTGCCAATAGAATATATCTTATCCATCATATTTTTGACCTTTAAATAGGAATCCTATAGATGTAAACATGTGTTTGAAACATGTTATGTTTAATGGATGCGAGTGGATGCAAGTTTTTGCTAGTGGTTGCCTATGGACGCATATACACACACATTAGGCACTAAAATCGGCTCAATCACTCTCATACTACATATGGATGCGTGTTCATTTTCTTTCTTTCTTTTATGAATGGAAATGGATGAGTTAGCATACGGATGTTGCATTTGGACGAATGAATGTGCACACATATTGAACTTACATGATATGATAGGTTTATTTACATACATATTGGATTCATGGCACTAACATACATTGCATTAAGGAGGTCAACTGAATTAGTAGACCGCCTGATCTTCGCATTAGTGGTGGGACATATACACACACCTTCGCTTATATTCATATAAGCATTAGAAATCTTTAAGGACAATGGATGCCAGTGATTGGTGGATGAGTAGATGGATGATGGATGGTAGGATATACATTCTTCTTAACTTAGAGATTTCGGGACGAAATCCTTTGAGTAGGGAAGAATGTAACACCTCGAATTTGTACCAACAGTAAAAGAGTATAAATTAAATAATAATTAATTTAATATTCAGAATCAGAGGAAACAGACCGGACCATTGCGTCCGTCTTGAAATTTTGGTCAAGACAGACATTTGGTTTGCGTAAAACGGACACCGTATGAGGAAGTTATGAGGGTTTTAAGTTTGTATATGTACAGAAAAATTATATACATACGTATGAGTCAGAGCTGACTCATAATTTTATCCAGAAATATTCAAATTTGGAAAATTCCTCATAGCGCTAAAATTCCCGCTCTAGGGGGTTGACCCCCTTAAAGGGGTGTTGACCTAGGGGTCGACCCACCCACAGGGGTGTCGACTCCCCTAGGGCTGAGGTGGCAGTTAGTTTCAGAAGGCTCTGCAGCTATAAATATGTGGCTATTTCTCATATTATCTTCATTAGAAGTCATGGAGGCCATACGCTACTGGAGTACGAACTGAACTATTTTCTATAACAACATACTTTGCAAATCAAATTCAGAATTCTAGATTACTTTTAGGTTTAGATAAATGAAAGTAAATTGTGAAAGACCATGACTTGGATATGTTGTGAAGTATGATTTTATGCAAGTGCTAAATCATGTAACACCCCGTAATTCTATTAATATTAATATTCAAAAATTAAGGAATAACTAATCTCAGACGTGAGAATTGTGGGAAACGGGTTGCGCCATTGTGTTCGTCTCGGAATTCTGGTTGAAATAGAGTCCGAGTTTGCGTGATTTGGACTTCGTATGAAGAAGTTATGTCCATCGGAAGTTTCTGAAAATTTAAAACAACTAGCAGGAAATTTAAATTCAAAATTCGAAGTCAAACAGGCTAAGTGGGGAATTTCCCGCCCAGCACCCCAGGTCGACTGGGGAGTCGACTGGGCAGTCGACACCCCAGGGGGAGTCGACTGGGCAGTCGACACCCCAGGGACCAGGTCGACTGCGCAGTCGACCTGGGTGTCGACCTGGTCTGGCGGCTAGGGTTTCTGGCTGACCTGTTTTTAATGGGCTAATGACCCATTAGGGTTTCTGACCTAATCTGGTTGGCTGGGATTAGTTCTGAACTGATCTAACGGTCTAAAATAAATCCTAACTCTATAAATACCTAGGTAGTCTCTCACCCTAATTCATAAGAAAAATAGAATAGTTACCGTCATACCGCCGCCATGGAAATCAATGGAACCGCCGCCAACTAAGAAGGAAGAAAAGCTAATTCAATTCTAATTCTCTCAACCCTAAAGCAAAGCAAAATTCTCTTTTCTTCTCTAATTGTGAGTATGATAGTCTTAACAAGATTATTATCATTTTAATTAGGTTAAGTCATGAATGGATTATGAGTAGATGATGTGAATTGTAGTAAATGTTATTAATCCTATGATATGTGGTGATGATATCCTATATGTTGTATATCATGCTATGATGATGTTATGTATGTTGAAAGTTGTGATGAATCATACATGTTAAAAAGCCATGATGATGCTATCTATGCTAGTTAGTTCATATTAATTAAATCATCATGTTTTGGGCTATGTTGATCTATATGACAAGTTACATATGCAAGTTAGATTGATTAGAAAAATTATGAACATATGCCATGACATCTAGGATTATGCTATTACATATGTGATATCCTATGCTAGTTCACACCATCATTATGTTGCCTAAAAACCCCATATGCAAGTTTATGTATAAATTTGGGCTGTGACCATATCATGTAAATTGTGACATTTAACAAGTTGACACCTTTTGATCCTTAACATGTGTAGTTTATACAAGTTTCACCCCTATTATGATTAGATTTATTTTAACTGTCTATATGTTGTGATAATTTATCTTTGTGCTATGTGTTAGACTATTCAAGTCTAGCCTATATTATGTGTTGAATAAGCGAACGTATAAACGTGGGGTAGGGGTAATATTAAGGATTTAATAATAAGATGTTGGAGTGCAATTGATATGATTTTGCATACCATGAGTGGATGACCATAATTGAGTCAATTATGGACATCAATAAAAGTGGACTTAATTAATAATTTGGATAGGGAATTATTAAAACTGGGGTAAAAGATAATAAGTGTTAATCAATGCTTAGGACACGAGGTTGGACTCGTTTGTGACGTAAACCTGCCCGGACCCGCCCGGCAAATCCAGTGGTCACAAATGTCAGCCCAATGTGAGAGGTCCTAGGCCTAAACTAAAGCATAACAGTTGTAAAGACACGAGGTTAGACTCTTTTATGGTGTAAGACTGCCCGGACCCGCCCGGCAAATCCAGCTGCCATAAATGTCAGTCTAATGTGAGAGGTCTTTATGAGGTTATGGCTTGAATGAATTAAGAAATACTTAACCAGATAAACATGTAAAGTGGGACATGGGGGTTAAGTAGGTGCCTTGGGTGGCATGAGGAATCTAGTGGGTGCCCTTATTGGCATGAGAAATACGATTAGTAAGACTTAACCAAACACACATGTAAATGAACATGACTAAGAGGGTTAAGTGGGATATACTATTGTTGACAAGCTTAGGTGGGTAGCTTGTGGGGGCCCATTTCAACCAGTAACCCAAACGTATCTTTGTGGGCTCGACCCAAGTCCAGGATGGGACACGCATACTGGGCTTGACTGTAAGAGGCCAAAACGGGGAGCGGTGGCAACGCAAGTCCAACGGGTTTCATATGCGTGTGTGGACCCGGGCTGGTAGGTAAGACGTTGTTGCATCGTGTAGGTATAAGCCGTGCATTCTCAAGTTGTATCGGGTTGCCACTTTAGGGGAGTGATACACCCCACTGTGGGGCCAGCACGGGTATCTACGAGTAGGGAGCCAATCGAAAGTGGGTAGTGGGGTACACCTAGTGGAGATAGGGGCAGACGACATCTATGTAGTCAGCTAGGGGTACGTAAGGCTATTTATATGTTTCTGTGTGAAGCAAGTGGGATCAACCTTTAGGGTGACTGGTGCGGTGCGGTGTAGTAATGTGTGGTGCAGTGTAGTAATTATTCGTTAGTAATTAGGTGTGCCTTTACCGTTATCTTTAACATTATCTTAAACGCTATCTTTATCTTCCTAATAGTTCATAGACATTTACTTGTCTTCCAGCTTATGCCCTAGTCTAATTATTTTGATAATAGTTGTAACGACCCGCCTTTTTGCCCTGTTTTCGCCGGTAATTAAACCGACTAGAACCGTTCATAAAGGCGGATGGTTATGGGTACTAACATATATTGAACAAAATAATAGAACTTTTTATTGCATATTACAAATGTTACATCAGAGTTACATGGAATATCAGAGTTACTACATATACAGCAGAAGAAAGAAAATATACTCTTAGTGGAAGAAACCAAACGATATAGCGGAAGCTCCAAACTTTAGCGTGAGCTCCAACTCAGAAAGCACTCTGAATCTTCTCCAATGATCCATAACTGTAAAACTAAACACTAGTTGCCCATGTGGAAATTAGTGGGCACCCAGAGTTTAGGAAGGAACAATAAACTCCAGGTCAGTCGTGGGACTGGTGTGAGATTTCAAAAACAGTTTCTCGTTTAGGATTTATTTTAAAGTTGGGCAATTCCACGGACCACGCCGCTAACGCGGAACGGGTTTACTCCATATGAATTCCCGTGCATAGAAATTCGCTATGACTTTTGAAAAATGAGAATATCATAAGCTCGTCCCACATCACACAATGCAAGCGCACACCAAATGGGCGAGTTTTGTCTTATGATATTAAACATGCTTTCATACGTGAAAATCCTCTTTTCAGTACCATATATATATATATATATATATATATATATATATATATAGCGTGGAAACAATTTCGCAAATAAATATATTAATCCTAGACGACATGATACCCCATAATATATGTCGCCATATATATACAATCAAAATCGTTTGGCTCGTATTGGAGCTTTGGATTTCCAACTTGATGATTCCTGGCACGAAAGATCAATCGAAACTCAAGCGAAGTGTAATCACGGGTTTTTCATCCAGACGCGGACACCAATACAAATCGCGCGGCAGATCAACGGTTTTCGACCAGACGCGGCCCCCCGAACATACCCTATTCCAGTTCATAAGTGGTTTCACCCACTGCTGCAGCGGTCATCATCAATTCATATATATATATATATATACACAACCTAACCGCCAGTTTCTCATCATCCGGGGTGTGAGGTTTGTCGACGTCACGTCATACACAAAGCTTCGCTTAAATAAGCCGTGTTTGATCATCATTAGCTCATTCAATCACTTGAGTATGCCACATTGTCAATTTTCCACATATCACTGATTCAGATCAATACATAACCTCTAAGAACGTAACTTAGAGACGGAATACTCAATTGCCACAAGTCTGATATATATTCACAAGAATCAGTGCTACGTGGTCAACTACAATGTCAAACACACAATCCATACAAGTCCATTCTGGGTCTGAACGGAACAAAATCCGAGAGGTCTCCCCATACGTTCGGACTTCCTGCCACTCCGGTAATAGGGGCATCTCTCTACTGTAGCTAGCAGTAAAGAAACCAATCAGCAGACAGTCCGTTCGATTGTGAAGAACCACGGTCTTCATTCGTCGATTCCAAGTCTTGAATTTGCTTCATGCGTCGTATTATTACTTGAAATGGTTTTCGAACTAAGATCCGATCCCTGTCATTCCAAGTAATAAGCGTACTTAACAATAGTTATGCATTACACGGGTTCCAATTCAATCTCCTTCTCAATCGTTATCCATTCATTCGCGGTTGGATTCATGTCAAATTCCTTAGATCCTGTTAACCTCTTTAATTCTTTTTACCAATCCAATATTCGTTTACCAACCTAGAATTTTTTTAAAACATAATCTCTTTATGTTGGTTAATGTTTTCATTTCTTTAAATCCTTCCAAACATTTCACAACCTTTTCGGTTATCCCATAGTTCATGCTTTATAAACTTCAAATTCAAACCATTTCCAACAAATGTAGAAGCATTTCTTAAGGCATTATAGAACAATTATAAATTGGAAATCATTCAAAACTAATATCTTCCGGTTCAAATCATTTAAAATATGATTAACCAAATTTTTTTCCGAATTTCCAAGGACTTACGATTCATTTTACCAATTTCTTATTACGGTCGTCAACGGTAAATGTAGCGACTCTCTACAAATCATAACTTGAAACCATATGTCGGAATTTAAAAATTCTTTCTAGAGAGTTATAGAAAATTTACTTCCTTATTCATGTAAATCCGATTTAAAATATTCAAGTTATGGTCGTTTGAAACAAAATCGACATTAATGAGCTTATCGCTACGCGTCGTGTTCAAATAAAAACATATAACGATTTAATATAAATTGGAACAATTCTTCCCAAAATAAACTTAACTTTTCATAACTTAACCAGTTAAACCATATTTCAAATAATATTTTATATTTACATTCGAATTCCAATACTCGTTTACTTCAAAATCCTCATTCCAAATTTCAAATATTCATTTAAAAATTTAATCGAAAACTTAAAATAATATTATTTTTTTCCAACCATCTTTTAAACATTCGAAAACTTCATTTCAAATAAAATCAAATAATATTCCCTTAAGAGCTCGTTCGATTTTTTTCTTTTTTTTGTAAAAATAAAATATCATCATGCGTAATTCAAAATCCCATTTTCCTTAAATTCCGAAATTAGTCCTTCTCAAAATTGATGTCTTTTGCTAACGTTATTTAATCCTTATGGATTTCCAACAAAATTAAATAAATTTCTAATTGTTAATTTTAAAAATTGTTATATCTATGCTAAGGAGATTTGAATCGAGTTTCCGCGCAATCACACAACTATGGTGTGTGTGATACAACCAAAACAAACAATAACCAACCATATGATCACGAGTCAATCCATGGTAAACATAGTAATTAACAATAATTTTATTGTGCGCAAAGCGTTACATTCGCTAACGCTTAGTGTTCAGCGTGTTTTAATAACATAAACATCCATCCAGGCATCACATGCAACAATTAACATTCACAAACCAATATTTAATGCTAACTAATCATAATACTCAGCTAATTATAATTAACCATTTAAAATAAATTTAAATTAAATGTTCTCACCTAGTAGCTTTTCGGACTTTCCCAACCTGCGCCGTGTATGCTTTTCCCGTTCATCTTTTCCTTGCTCGCCTTCACGTCTTCTCTTTCTCTTTGGTAAGGCCAACTATTGTTTTTTTTTCTCTTTTTTTTTCTTTTTTTTTTCTTTCCTTTTTCTTAAACAAGTCTCCTAACTGCAAAACAAAATTTCGCGCATGCATGCAAAGTTGGCTAGGCAACGGATTCACGAGGCTGGAATGATACTCTCGGTTGCAAGGCACGCACATGCACAGGCGAAAGGTAGCTCTTGCATTTCCTCTCCCTCTTCTCTTCTTGCATTCTGTAGTCTTCTTTTTTTTCTTTTCTAAAGGAGGCGGACTGTTTTCACAGCCAAAGGAAAAAGGCTGTGAGCAAACCAAGGAGCGGTGCAAGGTCATGGCGTGGGTGGAGAGTTGGGGTGTAGTCTCTGAAAACATGCACGCAGATCCTGTTTCGCGTTTTATTTTGTTGTTTCCTTTTTCTTTCTTCTTTCTTTTTTTTCCCTTTTTTTTTAAAAAAAAACGAAGCTTTTAATTGGAAAAGAGGACTTGCGCATGCATGCAATCGGTGAGTGGGAAGCTGCGGTGGCCAAGCTGAGTGCAAACTTTCACGTTTTGCTTCATATTATTTTTTTTTCCTTTTTTTCCGATTTCTTTTAAATTCATTTTTCGGTAACCAACCACCACAAAATAATGATATAATCGTGTACAATAATGTGCCACGATCCCGAAATAGTTATAAAACAGACCGGTTGTTCAGTTCTGTAGAATGTCAAAAGGGTCCACAGTTACCCCAAAATACGTTAGAAAAATATATGCTTATTTTCAAAAATAAAAATTATAGAAAAATCCTAAAAAATATTTTTAGATTGCGCGAACAGAAACTGAACAGAAATATGCAACCAGTATTAAATTATAATTTAATTTCAAAATTTGATCATTTCTAGCAAATAAATTACAACTCGTTCAATATTTCAACTAACGACAAAACGTTTACCAAAACAAACCTTGTTTTAACTAATTTCACAATAAAAATTAAAATTTGCAATCATTTAAAATACTATTATCGCCTAAAAATTTGATTCAACAATAATTTAAACCTTTTAAACTTTATTTAAAATTCATATTGAATTCAAATTTGATTTCCAAAAATCTTAGATCGTTACATTCTCCCCGACTTAAGGCTTTTCGTCCTCGAAAAGAAGAGCTCGTGAAATTATACATAAGCAAAATAAATCTTTCATATAATTTGTTAAACTTACAAATTCTTATATTAAGTCTAAAACTTATCAAGCCACTTATAGGAAAACTTACTTATGATTAAATTTGTCAAACTCTTTATATCCAAGCTTGATTGCACTAAACTTAAATCGTCATGTTAAAAAGAAAAAATTCAGAAAAGTTAATTAAAGAAGTTTGAGGTATAGCTATTATTACAAATCATAGTTTGCAAAGCACTTCAAAATTAATTCTCTGACTTTGAATCCCATTCCATTTCAAACCATTGAAATATTATTTCATAATCATACTTTACTTCGGGATTTTCAAAACCAAATTTTTTTTCAAAATTTTCAAACATACCATGATCAAATCTATGTATTAGTAGTTCGAGTCATGACAGGGCCACTGAATACCACCCATCATACTAAATCAAATCCTTCATCACAACCCAGTTTTAGTCACGGTTACTCGAACAAATCAAATCATTTCATATCCCAAAGTTGTAAATCATTTTGCGACCATGATTTATAAATACTTGTCGTTATCAAAACATTTCAAAATATCGGGATTCTAGTCGTCGAAATCTCTTTTATAAATTATTCATCATATCTAAACTAGTTGGAAACCCAATTCGTCCAATTGAAAATAAAATTTTCAACTTTCAAGTATGCAATTTATGTTTCATATTTCGAAATCAATGCTCATATGTAAACCACTCAAGCCTTTCAAATCGATTTTCATACAAATCCGAGCCTTTCTACTTTCTAAAGTTTTTTTTTTGTTGAAAATCGTTTACACTTCTTTCCTAATATCTTTGTATATCACAAGATAGAGTATTTCAAGAGCCATAAGTCGAAATCTCAGAAATCTCTTTACGATTCATATAGTTGAACTCTTTTTTCTTTTTTTCAAACCTACTCATCAAATCATCATTTACACCATGCTATAGGCTTAATATTCATTCTTATTTCAAATATCAAAAATGTGTTTGAAAAGGTTGCAATTTCCTATAGTTTGAAAATCCTTGAAACATTCCTTATTCAAATATACCATCACGCTTTCGCTGTGCACTCTAATTTAGTGCATGCATGTTTCAGACCATCATTATTCAAAACATTAGAAATAAGTTTGAAATTTTTTAGAACCAATTCTTAAAATTCATCTTTCAGAATCCATTTTCCTTGCATAAATTGAATTCTATATTCCAAACACTTCCAATTTCTATGCAAAACTTATTTGTTTAAGTTTCGTTAACATAATATCTTGGATAAATCAAAGTTATTTAGTTGAACTCGATCTTGGTTTCATTCGAAAACCAGCACAAATCGGGTATACATACATGGATCAAGTCTAATTCCACGTGTTCAAGACAAAAGCTCAATATCCAATAAGCATCAAAAGGTATAATGGTCTAAATCAAAGCACGCCTAAATCCAAAAGATGAACTACTCAAGATTAATAAGTTTGGTTCAAATCAGGATCAAGACAAGAAGGTCAAGTACGCCTAAGGATGCAGTCATAAGTAGTTTATTCTTGGGGAACTCGTTTTTTTTCATTCACTACTTCTTGAGTAAATCTTACTTCAAATCCCCTTTTTCTTTTGGATCACAAGCGATTACTTTATAAATACTTTCTATTTGGATTGCTCGTATAGTTCAACTGGAGAAGAGTGATTTTCTCCCCCACTTATATATTTATTACAATTTAAATCGTCTTTTTAAACAATTTCTTAACCTAAGTCAAACTCATTTTCAGATTCCCTTAATGGGAGCTTGATTTTGGCTAAAATATATTTCAAGCTAAATCATTTACAATTCATATCGATTTCAACTCTGTTGGTTATATTAACCCTTTTTCCGTTCCTCTAGAAGTATAATATCTTTTGATTACACTTATTAGATCAAAAATCATCTTTAAACACCTATTATGACTTGATTACCTTGAAATATGGGTGGTATTAATATAATCCGTTAATGAATTTTCACACTTATGTGTTCTCTCTAATTCTTAAGTATGGTTTACTTCTAAATATTCCTTTTGCTTATTATCCAAATGGTTGGTTTGGCATTCATAAATTATTGTCCTTGCATTGAATTCTTTTTTTTTCTTCTAACATATCGAAATAATTCAAGTATCACTCGACGTATTAACTGGAATCATATAGTCATCCCACTTTCGAAACCCGAAAATAACTACTGATGGTGCCATGGTCATCAGTAGAATCATCCTCGAGCGACTAGAGTGTGACTCTATATCTATTGCGTATATATTAGGTTTCGTACATACGCCGGCCCTGCATATATTCGAAATCTTCATATATATCAATAGTCTTATCTTGACGTCGACAAAAATACTCGTACATTCTTTAAAACACTTTAATTTGTTTCAAAATTATCTATTTTCAGAATACGCTCTCTCGATCATAATATTCCAAAACCTCATTCTAGAGCATTTCTAACCCTATCTCTAATGAGATATTATAATTCTGATGAGTTCTATCTTTCGCTCAAAATATGTCGTACCCCATAACTTTGTATAACCAAAGCTCTGATACCAACTGTAACGACCCGCCTTTTTGCCCGGTTTTCGCCGGTAATTAAACCGACTAGAACCGTTCATAAAGGCGGATGGTTATGGGTACTAACATATATTGAACAAAATAACAGAACTTTTTATTGCATATTACAAATGTTACATCAGAGTTACATGGAATATCAAAGTTACTACATATACAGCGGAAGAAAGAAAATATACTCTTAGTGGAAGAAACCAAACGATATAGCGGAAGCTCCAAACTTTAGCATGAGCTCCAACTCAGAAAGCACTCTGAATCTTCTCCAATGATCCATAACTGTAAAACTAAACACTAGCTGCCCATGTGGAAATTAGTGGGCACCCAGAGTTTAGGAAGGAACAATAAACTCCAGGTCAGTCGTGGGACTGGTGTGAGATTTCAAAAGCAGTTTCTCGTTTAGGATTTATTTTAAAGTTGGGCAATTCCACGGACCACGCCGCTAACGCGGAACGGGTTTACTCCATATGAATTCCCGTGCATAGAAATTCGCTATGACTTTTGAAAAATGAGAATATCATAAGCTCGTCCCACATCACACAATGCAAGCGCACACCAAATGGGCGAGTTTTGTCTTATGATATTAAACATGCTTTCATACGTGAAAATCCTCTTTTCAATACCATATATATATATATATATATAGTGTGGAAACAATTTCGCAAATAAATATATTAATCCTAGACGACATGATACCCCATAATATATGTCGCCATATATATACAATCAAAATCGTTTGGCTCGTATTGGAGCTTTGGATTTCCAACTTGATGATTCCTGGCACGAAAGATCAATCGGAACTCAAGCGAAGTGTAATCACGGGTTTTTCATCCAGACGCGGACACCAATACAAATCGCGTGGCAGATCAACGGTTTTCGACCAGACGCGGCCCCCCGAACATACCCTATTCCAGTTCATAAGTGGTTTCACCCACTGCTGCAGCGGTCATCATCAATTCATATATATATATATATATATATACAACCTAACCGCCAGTTTCTCATCATCCGGGGTGTGAGGTTTGTCGATGTCACGTCATACACAAAGCTTCGCTTAAATAAGCCGTGCTTTGATCATCATTAGCTCATTCAATCACTTGAGTATGCCACATTGTCAATTTTCCACATATCACTGATTCAGATCAATACTTAACCTCTAAGAACGTAACTTAGAGACGGAATACTCAATTGCCACAAGTCTGATATATATTCACAAGAATCAGTGCTACGTGGTCAACTACAATGTCAAACACACAATCCATACAAGTCCATTCTGGGTCTGAACGGAACAAAATCCGAGAGGTCTCCCCATACGTTCGGACTTCCTGCCACTCCGATAATAGGGGCATCTCTCTACTGTAGCTAGCAGTAAAGAAACCAATCAGCAGACAGTCCGTTCGATTGTGAAGAACCACGGTCTTCATTCGTCGATTCCAAGTCTTGAATTTGCTTCATGCGTCGTATTATTACTTGAAATGGTTTTCGAACTAAGATCCGATCCCGGTCATTCCAAGTAATAAGCGTACTTAACAATAGTTATGCATTACACGGGTTCCAATTCAATCTCCTTCTCAATCGTTATCCATTCATTCGCGGTTGGATTCATGTCAAATTCCTTAGATCCTGTTAACCTCTTTAATTCTTTTTACCAATCCAATATTCGTTTACCAACCTAGAATTTTTTTAAAACATAATCTCTTTATGTTGGTTAATGTTTTCATTTCTTTAAATCCTTCCAAACATTTCACAACCTTTTCGGTTATCCCATAGTTCATGCTTTATAAACTTCAAATTCAAACCATTTCCAACAAATGTAGAAGCATTTCTTAAGGCATTATAGAACAATTATAAATTGGAAGTCATTCAAAACTAATATCTTCCGGTTCAAATCATTTAAAATATGATTAACCAAATTTTTTTCCGAATTTCCAAGGACTTACGATTCATTTTACCAATTTCTTATTACGGTCGTCAACGGTAAATGTAGCGACTCTCTACAAATCATAACTTGAAACCATATGTCGGAATTTAAAAATTCTTTCTAGAGAGTTATAGAAAATTTACTTCCTTATTCATGTAAATCCGATTTAAAATATTCAAGTTATGGTCGTTTGAAACAAAATCGATATTAATGAGCTTATCGCTACGCGTCGTGTTCAAATAAAAACATATAACGATTTAATATAAATTGGAACAATTCTTCCCAAAATAAACTTAACTTTTCATAACTTAACCAGTTAAACCATATTTCAAATAATATTTTATATTTACATTCGAATTCCAATACTCGTTTACTTCAAAATCCTCATTCCAAATTTCAAATATTCATTTAAAAATTTAATCGAAAACTTAAAATAATATTATTTTTTTCCAACCATCTTTTAAACATTCGAAAACTTCATTTCAAATAAAATCAAATAATATTCCCTTAAGAGCTCGTTCGATTTTTTTCTTTTTTTTGTAAAAATAAAATATCATCATGCGTAATTCAAAATCCCATTTTCCTTAAATTCCGAAATTAGTCCTTCTCAAAATTGATGTCTTTTGCTAACGTTATTTAATCCTTATGGATTTCCAACAAAATTAAATAAATTTCTAATTGTTAATTTTAAAAATCGTTATATCTATGCTAAGGAGATTTGGATCGAGTTTCCGCGCAATCACACAACTATGGTGTGTGTGATACAACCAAAACAAACAATAACCAACCATGTGATCACGAGTCAATCCATGGTAAACATAGTAATTAACAATAATTTTATTGTGCGCAAAGCGTTACATTCGCTAACGCTTAGTGTTCAGCGTGTTTTAATAACATAAACATCCATCCAGGCATCACATGCAACAATTAACATTCACAAACCAATATTTAATGCTAACTAATCATAATACTCAGCTAATTATAATTAACCATTTAAAATAAATTTAAATTTAATGTTCTCACCTAGTAGCTTTTCGGACTTTCCCAACCTGCGCCGTGTATGCTTTTCCCGTTCATCTTTTCCTTGCTCGCCTTCACGTCTTCTCTTTCTCTTTGGTAAGGCCAACTATTGTTTTTTTTTCTCTTTTTTTTTCTTTCCTTTTTCTTAAACAAGTCTCCTAACTGCAAAACAAAATTTCGCGCATGCATGCAAAGTTGGCTAGGCAATGGATTCACGAGGCTGGAATGATACACTCGGTTGCAAGGCACGCACATGCACAGGCGAAAGGTAGCTCTTGCATTTCCTCTCCCTCTTCTCTTCTTGCATTCTGTAGTCTTCTTCTTTTTTTTTCTAAAGGAGGCGGACTGTTTTCACAGCCAACGGAAAAAGGCTGTGAGCAAACCAAGGAGCGGTGCAAGGTCATGGCGTGGGTGGAGAGTTGGGGTGTAGTCTCTGAAAACATGCACGCAGATCCTGTTTCGCGTTTTATTTTGTTGTTTCCTTTTTCTTTCTTTTTTTTCCCTTTTTTTTTTAAAAAACGAAGCTTTTAATTGGAAAAGAGGACTTGCGCATGCATGCAATCGGTGAGTGGGAAGCTGCGGTGGCCAAGCTGAGTGCAAACTTTCACGTTTTGCTTCATATTATTTTTTTTCCTTTTTTTCCGATTTCTTTTAAATTCATTTTTCGGTAACCAACCACCACAAAATAATGATATAATCGTGTACAATAATGTGCCACGATCCCGAAACAGTTATAAAACAGACCGGTTGATCAGTTCTGTAGGATGTCACAAGGGTCCACAGTTACCCCAAAATACGTTAGAAAAATATATGCTTATTTTCAAAAATAAAAATTATAGAAAAATCCTAAAAAATATTTTTAGATTGCGCGAACAGAAACTGAACAGAAATATGCAACCAGTATTAAATTATAATTTAATTTCAAAATTTGATCATTTCTAGCAACTAAATTACAACTCGTTCAATATTTCAACTAACGACAAAACGTTTACCAAAACAAACCTTGTTTTAACTAATTTCACAATAAAAATTAAAATTTGCAATCATTTAAAATACTATTATCGCCTAAAAATTTGATTCAACAATAATTTAAACCTTTTAAACTTTATTTAAAATTCATATTGAATTCAAATTTGATTTCCAAAAATCTTAGATCGTTACAATAGTATTGTTAGAATTATCATACTCGCCATACTTTATGTCTGACCCCCTCTATTTCTATCCTTTTTCCCCCTCCAGGTCCTCAGGTTGGACCCAGCTCTAGTGGAGTTTGATTGGATTGCTTCATCTCTTTGGAAAGCTTGGACCCTTGAAGTAAAGTCCAGCTTGTTATCTTCTTTAATGGCTATTTGTGTAATGGGATTATGTATTTTGTTTTATGAAGATGGATAATGAACTTGACTATGATTAATGGTTTTGTGATGTAATAAACATGTTTCTGCTGCAATAAAATGAAGTTTTAGATTTCCAAGTACTACTTATTATCTGTCTCGTTGTAATTTTTCTATTCTATATTCACTTATAACCTCCATGGAAGTTAATGCATTCCCTTTGTGAGTGACATTAATGGACGTGGGGTGTTACACGTGGTATCAGAGCTTAAGGTTACAAGAACAGATAAAAATACTTTAGAAAAATAGTTATTTTGGAAGAAATGTTTTCAAAAACATGTTTTAATGAGAAATTTAAAGAGGAAGTTTTTACGAAAAACATAATCCCCAAATAGCCATATATCTTTATCTTTCGATTTCTCCATTTTGAATCTTTCCTTTTTCGTTTCAGCATGGCTGAAGATCTTAAACTACCTGACGGTGTAACGATACCAGGACGGTATAAGAGGTTATTAGAGGATAGAGCCGCTGCAGGTCCAGCCAATGTTCCTCCACCACCAGTTGCACCCGTTCCTCCTCCTCCTCGCGTAGATACTTTTGCAAAGACGTGCAAGGAATTTAAAGCTATGGGTGGAAAACCCTTTCAAGGGTCAGAAACGTTTGTGGAAGCTAGGGATTGGCTTAAGGAGGTGGAAGAATTGCTGGAAATCTTTGAAGTGGAAGAAGGGAGGAGAGTTAGATTAGCAGCTTGGTTGATGAAGGGAGAGGCGTCGTTTTGGTGGGAGGTCACTAATGGGGAGCGTCCTGTTGACTCTTGGGCGGATTTCAGACGTAGGTTCGAGGCAAAGTTTCTCTCTAGGGCGGAAGAAAATCTATATATGGAAAGGTTCTTGACATTGAAGCAAGGAAGCTCATCAGTGAAAGAATATGTTAACAAATTTAATCAGTTAGCAAGGTTTGGCTTGGACTTAGTGAACACGCTGGAGAAGAAGGCTCTAAGGTTCGTGAATAGCTTGAATGAACCGTTGCAAGGGTTGGCCATGACCCACATCCCTATGGGGGCCACCTTTGAGAAGCTAGTAGAAATGGCGCTCATGCACGAGGAGAAAAGTGCTAAAGCTGATAAGGCACCCGAGAAGATAGGGGATCAGAAGAAACCCCAACAGAAAAACAAGAAGAGAGCTAAAGACAATAATGGCAAGGGAAAGAAGAAATGTTTTAACTCTGGGACCCCAGGCCATCTCAGCAAGGACTGCCGAAAGAAAAAGAAGACTGTCTGCTTTCATTGGGGCGATGCGGGACATTTAGTGAAGGACTGCCCAAGGAAGGGGCAGAGGGCAGGGGCTACCTCAGGAGGACAGGTGCAGGCTCTTATAGCACCAGGGCAGGCAAGGGGACAAGTTCAGGCTCTCGCGGTCCCACCGCTGCAAGAACGAGGTAGAACCATTTCTGTTGAAAGCTTAGTTTTTCTGTTTGATCATCATGTCTGTACCTTATTTGATTCAGGCGCATCGCATTCATTTATCTCTACATCATTAGTTGAATCACTGCACTTAAACACCAGTTTAGTAGAGGATCCCTTAGTTGTTTCGAATCCAATTGGGGGCTCAGCTCATTTGTCCATGATGTGTTTGGATTTGAAAATTTCTATACTTAGCGTTGAGTTTCGATGTGATGCTTATGTGTTGGGCTTCACGGGCTATGGGCTAATTTTAGGAACTGATTGGCTATCCAGAAATGGGGCCATTCTTGATTGTGAAAGGAGAGTAGTTAGGCTCGTGACTCGCCTTGGCAACACTCTCGAAATATTTTGTAATCCCATAAATTCTGTTATGCTAAGTTATCTAGAGTCGCTTGACGCGTCTGAGGAAAATCTACGATCTGTTAGAGTGGTCCGAGAGTATTCGGATGTGTTTGAGGAGGTGAAGGGCTTGCCTCCGAAGCGGGAGATAGATTTTCGAATATATCTTGTGGATAATGCGAAACCAGTATATTTGCCAATACGCCACATGGCTCCTCGTGAAAGGAGGGAACTCAATAAGCAAGTGAAGGAGTTACTTGAGAAGGGGTTCATAAGACGAAGTATATCGGAGTGGGGTGCTCCAGTGGTATTTGCCACGAAGACGGATGGGTCCCTTAGACTTTGTGTGGACTATAGAGAACTTAATAAGCTTACTAAGAAGAACAAACACCCACTGCCGAGGATTGACGATCTCTTCGATCAGTTAGTTGGCGCCTCAGTGTTTTCGCAGTTGGACTTAGCCACTGGTTTCCATCAGTTGAGAGTGGCTGAGGATAGCATTGACAAGACTGCCTTTAGGACTCCAGACGGTTTCTATGAATGGCTAGTGATGCCCTTCGGTACGACAAACGCCCCCGCATACTTTGTTGATTTGATGAGTAGGGTGTTTAGGGAGTACCTTAACAAATTCGTGGTAGTCTTTGTAGACGACATCTTGATCTTTTCTAAGGATGAAGAAGAGCATGCCCTACATCTTAGGGAAGTGTTGGAGACCCTACGAGCGCACAGCCTTAAGGCTAAATTTTCTAAGTGTCACTTCTGGAGGAAGGAAGTACGATTCTTGGGGCACGTGGTTTCCAAAGAAGGGATAGTTGTGGATCCCGCGAAGGTGGTGGCCATCCAAGATTGGAAGGTCCTTAAAAATGCTATCGAAGTGAGAAGTTTCTTGGGGTTGGCTGGCTACTATAGGAAGTTTATCAAAGACTTCGCAAAGATATCAGCTCCATTGACACGCCTGACGAAGAAGAACCTAGTTTTCACATGGGACGTAGATTGTGATGATGCGTTCCAACGTTTGAAGAGAGCTTTGACTTCAGCCCTAGTATTAGTATTGCCAGATGGGAGTAAGCCATTTACTGTTTATACTGACGCTTGTGGGATAGGACTAGGCGAAGTCTTAATGCAAGAGGGTAGGGTAATAGCCTATGGTGGAAGGCAGTTGAGAGCGCATGAGAAGAATTACCCTACACATGACCTAGAGTTAGCCGCTATTATTTTCGCGCTTAAGTCTTGGCATCATTATCTTCTTGGCAAGAAATTCGAATTATTCACTGACCACAAATCTTTAAAATACTTATTCTCTCAAAAGGACTTGAACTTAAGGCAGCAAAGGTGGATGGAGTTCTTGGCATCCTATGACTTTGAGATAGCATATACCCCTGGCAAGGGTAACGTGGTGGCCGATGCCTTAAGTAGAAAAAGATTATCCTTAAGTCCTTTGTTTGTTGAGCGGCGAAGTTTAGAGTTCATCTCTATGTTTGATTTTAGACCTTCCGTTGACTTTGTACCCGGTTTGCTAGCATCCTTGGAGGTCAGACCTACGCTTTTGGGACGGATTGGCGAGGCACAGCGAGACGACCCGCAGTTGGTTGAGTTAGTAGAAAAGCTCAAAGGAGGGGAGTCATCAAGCCATCTCCGTAGGTATACCCTAGATGATAAGGGTTGGTTACGTAGGGACGGTAGACTATGTGTACCAAAAGACGATGACCTAAGGAAGACTATTCTTGACGAAGCACATCGTTCGAAGATGACCATTCATCCCGGCGGGGACAAGATGTACAAAGACATGAAGAGAGTTTACTTTTGGGCCGGCATGAAGAAAGATGTGGCCGAGTATGTCTCTAGGTGCTTGGCGTGCCAACAAGTAAAAGCGGAGCAAAAGAAACCCGGTGGGTTGCTTCACCCATTGGAGGTTCCACTATGGAAGTGGGAAAGTGTCTCGATGGATTTTGTGGATGGATTGCCAAGATCAAGGAAGGGTAATACGTGGATTTGGGTTATAGTAGATAGACTTACTAAGAGCGCCCATTTCATTCCCGTGAAGAGTAAGAGGATTGCTCCATGATTAGCTTCTGTATACGTCCGAGAGATAGTTCGTTTGCACGGCGTTCCTTCTAGCATAGTGAGCGACCGCGATCCTATTTTCACTAGCGAATTTTGGAGAAGCTTACAAGAGGCGGTAGGGACTCAGTTATGTTTGAGCATAGCATATCATCCTCATACGGACGGCCAGACCGAGAGGGTGAATCGCATTCTAGAGGACCTATTAAGGCTATGTATCCTAGACTTTGGGGGTACGTGGGAAGAGCATCTTCCATTAGTGGAGTTCGCATATAACAACAGCTTTCAGTCCAGCATTGGCATGGCACCTTTTGAAGCTCTTTATGGACGACCATGTCGTTCGCCTACATGTTGGTGGGAATCTACGGATAAGATCCTACTTGGGCCCGATATGATTAGAGAGAATTCGGAGAAGATCGACTTGATTCGGAGGAGGATGAAAGCAGCGCAAGATAGGCAGAAATCTTATGCGGATAAGAGGAGGACAGATCTCGAGTTTGAAGTTGGGGACATGGTCTTTGTCAAAGTGTCTCCATTACGAAACGTTGTTCGCTTTGGGTCCGTTGGGAAATTAGCACCAAGGTTCATAGTACCGTTTCCTATTAAGGAGAAGATTGGATAGATGGCGTATATAGTGGAATTGCCTGAGAGACTTATTGGTGTACACGACGTATTCCATGTGTCACATTTGAGGAAGTACTTGCACGAGACCGCGGAGGTGGTAGAGCGGAGTTTGCATAGAGAGGTGGAGATAGAGCGTGATGCGACGATTCGACGAGCTCCTACATGCATTCTTGGGTCGGAGATTAAGAGGCTGAGAAATCGAGAGGTCAGACTTGTCAAAGTGCAATGGGGAGATGACGAGAGCAACGCTACTTGGGAGACAGAAGAGAAGATGCGTTCACGATACCCTTTTCTTTTCGAGGGTATGTCTTTTAATTTCTCCTTTATCGCTTATCTTGTACTTAGCTTATCTTTAGAGTATCCTCTCGCTAGTATCTTTGACCTTTAGTTAGGATAATCCTATGGTTGAAACATGTGTTTGAGACATGTTATGTATGATGGATGCAAAGTGGATGCAAGTGTTTGCTAGTGGTTGCTCGTGGACGCATATACACACACTATTAGGCACTAGATCGGCTCAGTCACTTCATACTGCATATTGCATATAATTGGCTGTATTTAGTAAAATGGATGTATAATGGTTGTGCTATCATATGGATACCGCATTTTGGTGAATGGTTGGCCACACATGTAGAAATAATATGTAGCATTAGGGAATTTTTCATACATAATGGACGCATGGCACTATCATGGTTTGCATTAAAGGAGGTCAACTGAATCAGTGGGCCGCCTGATTTTGCATTAGACAGGGACATATACACACACTGTGCATTTAAACATGAAAACATTAGAAGTCTATAAGGACAATGGATGCCTGTGTTTGATGGTTGAGTAGATGGACGATTGGATGTTAGGATATACATTCTTCTTAACTTGAATATTTTGGGGACGAAATCCTTTAAGGAGGGGAGAATGTAACACCCCGTAATTCTATTAATATTAATATTCACAAATTAAAGAACAACTAATCTCAGACGTGAGAATTGTGGGAAACGGGTTGCGCCATTGTGTTCGTCTCGGAATTCTGGTTGAAATAGAGTCTGAGTTTGCGTGATTTGGACTTCGTATGAAGAAGTTATGGCCATCAGAAGTTTCTGAAAATTTAAAACAACTAGCAGGAAATTTAAATTCAAAATTCGAAGTCAAACAGGCTAGGTAGGGAATTTCCCGCCCAGCACCCCAGGTCGACTGGGCAGTCGACACCCCAGGGACCAGGTCGACTGCGCAGTCGACCTGGGTGTCGACCTAGTCTGGCGGCTAGGGTTTCTGGCTGACCTGTTTTTAATGGGATAATGACCCATTAGGGTTTCTGACCTAATCTGGTTAGCTGGGATTAGTTCTGAACTGATCTAACGGTCTAAAATAAATCCTAACTCTATAAATACCTAGGTAGTCTCTCACCCTAATTCATAAGAAAAATAGAATAGTTACCGTCATACCGCCGCCATGGAAATCAATGGAGCCGCCGCCAACTAAGAAGGAAGAAAAGCTAATTCAATTCTAATTCTCTCAACCATAAAGCAAAGCAAAACTCTCTTTTCTTCTCTAATTGTGAGTATGATAGTCTTAACAAGATTATTATCATTTTAATTAGGTTAAGTCATGAATGGATTATGAGTAGATGATGTGAATTGTCGTATATGTTATCATGTATGTTATTAATCCTATGATATGTGGTGATGATATCCTATATGTTGTAAATCATGCTATGATGATGTTATGTATGTTGAAAGTTGTGATGAATCATACATGTTAAAAAGCCATGATGATGCTATCTATGCTAGTTAGTTCATATTAATTAAATCACCATGTTTGGGCTATGTTGATCTATATGACAAGTTACATATGCAAGTTAGATTGATTAGAAAAATTATGAACATATGCCATGACATCTAGGATTATGCTATTACATATGTGATATCCTATGCTAGTTCACACCATCATTATGTTGCCTAAAAACCCCATATGCAAGTTTATGTATAAATTTGGGCTGTGACCATATCATGTAAATTGTGACATTTAACAAGTTGACACCTTTTGATCCTTAACATGTGTAGTTTATGCAAGTTTCACCCGTATTATGATTAGATTTATTTTAACTGTCTATATGTTGTGATAATTTATCTTTGTGCTATGTGTTAGACTATTCAAGTCTAGCCTATATTATGCGTTGAATAAGCGAACGTATAAACGTGGGGTAGGGGTAATATTAAGGATTTAATAATAAGATGTTGGGGTGCAATTGATATGATTTTGCATAACATGAGTGGATGACCATAATTGAGTCAATTATGGACATCAATAAAAGTGGACTTAATTAATAATTTGGATAGGGAATTATTAAAACTGGGGTAAAAGATTATAAGTGTTAATCAATGCTTAGGACACGAGGTTGGACTCGTTTGTGACGTAAACCTGCCCGGACCCGCCTGGCAAATCCAGTGGTCACAAATGTCAGCCCAATGTGAGAGGTCCTAGGCCTAAACTAAAGCATAACAGTTGTAAAGACACGAGGTTAGACTCTTTTATGGTGTAAGACTGCCCAGACCCGCCCGGCAAATCCAGCTGCCATAAATGCCAGTCTAATGTGAGAGGTCTTTATGAGGTTATGGCCTGAATGAATTAAGAAATACTTAACCAGATAAACATGTAAAGTGGGAGATGGGGGTTAAGTAGGTGCCTTGGGTGGCATGAGGAATCTAGTGGGTGCCCTTAGTGGCATGAGAAATACGATTAGTAAGACTTAACCAAACACACATGTAAATGAACATGACTAAGAGGGTTAAGTGGGATATACTATTGTTGACAAGCTTAGGTGGGTAGCTTGTGGGGGCCCATTTCAACCAGTAACCCAAACGTATCTTTGTGGGCTCGACCCAAGTCGAGGACGGGACACGCATACTGGGCTTGACTATAAGAGGCCAAAATGGGGAGCGGTGGCAACGCAAGTCCAACGGGTTTCATATGCGTGTGTGGACCCGGGCTGGTAGGTAAGACGTTGTTGCATCGTGTAGGTATAAGCCGTGCATTCTCAAGTTGTATCGGGTTGCCACTTTAGGGGAGTGATACACCCCACTGTGGGGCCAGCACGGGTATCTACGAGTAGGGAGCCGATCGAAAGTGGGTAGTGGGGTACACCTAGTGGAGATAGGGGCAGACGGCACCTATGTAGTCAGCTAGGGGTACGTAAGGCTATTTATATGTTTCTGTGTGAAGCAAGTGGGATCAACCTTTAGGGTGACTGGTGCGGTGCAGTGTAGTAATGTGTGGTGCAGTGTAGTAATTATTCGTTAGTAATTAGGTGTGCCTTTACCGTTATCTTTAACGTTATCTTAAACGCTATCTTTATCTTCCTAATAGTTCATAGACATTTACTTGTCTTCCAGCTTATGCCTTAGTCTGATTATTTTGATAATAGTATTGTTAGAATTATCATACTCGCCAGACTTTATGTCTGACCCCCTCTATTTCTATCCTTTTTCCCCCTCCAGGTCCTCAGGTTGGACCCAGCTCTAGTGGAGTTTGATTGGATTGCTTCATCTCTTTGGAAAGCTTGGACCCTTGAAGTAAAGTCCAGCTTGTTATCTTCTTTAATGGCTATTTGTGTAATGGGATTATGTATTTTGTTTTATGAAGATGGATAATGAACTTGACTCTGATTAATGGTTTTGTGATGTAATAAACATGTTTCCGCTGCAATAAAATGAAGTTTTAGATTTCCAAGTACTACTTATTATCTGTCTCGTTGTAATTTTTCTGTTCTATATTCACTTATAACCTCCATGGAAGTTAATGCATTCCCTTTGTGAGTGACATTAATGGACGTGGGGTGTTACAAATCATATACTATGTTATGATAGATCTATTTCTCTAGATCCAATTCAATTGTGTTTGTTCTATTGTGGATCTTGGTTTGTAAATATATTATGGTTAATATAGATCTGTTAATCTGGACAGTTATATCACTGGATAGATCTAATCACTTATGTAAATCATGAACATATGTCACCTTGAATTGGTTAGAATTGGGATCTAAACCTTTATCTTAATTGTAACTTTTATGACATGATATGATGTGTAGGTGTGTAAATCTATTTCTAAATTAGTAGATCTAATTTATGTGGACATTGAAACTATTAGACAGATCTAGATTATCACCTTATGTTATCATGTTATATCTATTATATGTGATCTAAAGTGTCACCTTATGTTATCATGTTAGATCTATTTTATGTGGTCTAAATTATCACCTTGTTATGATGACAATTTCATGTCCATGCCAGTATGTATGTTCAACTTATTATCATACAAGTTTATGTTGATGCCAAGATGAACATTTTAGTTACTTTCTCTATTATTGTTTTTGACTAGGCTATTGTCTAGCGTAGGCATGTTGCTAATTTTGTGAGGGCACTAGTTAAGGAATGGGGAAAAGGGTTTAAAATGGAATAATTTGAATATTAACATTTATGGACACGTAATTCAAATTATTGGGTAAAATAGGTATTGACACCTATAAAAGGAAAGGATTAATTAATTAAAAATGGAATGTTTAGTAATTATAATACAACCTAACCTCATGTCCGATCGGGCTATGTAATGACACCTAGTGGTATACATAACTGGTATAGGGCTATGTAATTAAAGACACCTAGGGGTATACATAGTCAGTGGAAAACCTAGTGGGGATACAAAACAAGGGGGAGAGCTTGTATCATATTGTGTAGGACCCATTTCAGTTAGTAACCCGGAGTTGGTATCAAGTAAAGAACTCCGTACTAGGGGAGAAGGGGCACGCTTACTGATTGATTGTAAGAGATCCAAATGAGACGGGCGGTGTGGGTGGCGCAAACCGACCGGGGACATGTACGTTCATGGGCCGGGCAGAGGGGGCTAAGACAAGGACACTAGTAGATGTGGTTGTGCACATCTTGGGTTGCCACTTTAGGTAGTGATACCTCCTGCTGTGGGGCCAGCAAAGGATATCTACGAAGTAGGGAGCCGATAGATTAGGGTAAGGGTTAGGGTATACTTGGACGTATGACCTAAACCTACCAACTTATAGTGGAAGGGATCATCTCATTTCAGTTATACTTGTAATAGTGCAGATTAATCATTAGTGAGGCACATACACTTTATCTTGCTAACCTTGTCACACCTGCCATTTATGTAGTAATCTCTCTCTTATCCACTTTATATGCCTATCATGTTGCTTTTATTTATCTACTGGCTAAAAGTAACTAGACCCATCAGACATTATGTCTGACCTTGTTGTTTCTCCTTCTTTCTTCCGTTCCCCCTAGATTCTCAGGGAGAAAACACTGAGACTTAATCAGGACTCAGATATCATCTTGCTAGAAGCTACTTCTAAAGTATGGCTTAAGTTCTTGTCTCTACTATGGCTTAACTCTTTTTAATTTGGAGAAAATTATGTTTTTCATATTCTTATATATGTTGTTGATGGAAGATAGAAGTTATTTTATTGTAATGGTTTTTGTGACTAAAGAAATTTTGGACCATGGTACTATGCTTTATGGTTGAAATAAAAATTTAAATTTTCCGTTGCTGCCTTATTTATATTTGTCTTGTAATTATTATGTGTCTGTTTACCTATAGCGCTTCATGAAACTTAATGCATTCCCTTAGTGAGTGACAATAACGGACGTGGGGTGTTACATGCATTGTATTAAATGTTTGAATGATATTCAATTATGGAATTATATATATATATATGTATGTGTGTGTGTGTGTGTGTAAATATAATCCATACTGGATTAATAAATTTGCGGTGACCATTTGTAGCAACCAATATAATTAATTGCTAAAAATAGGACTGCAAATCAATAAATAAATATTGTAACCAATATTGACTGGGGAAAATTAATATAATAAGATAATGGTTATAATTCTTAAATTAATTAGGATTAATGTTGTAACCCTCCAAATTAGGAAATTTGAATTATAACCGCATTTAGACACGATAATAAGCTCAACTTGCGGTATAAGCCTGCCTAGAACAGACTGGAAAATCCATCAACCACATGTAGTCAGCTTAATGTGAGGGGTCTAATGCGTAAATATAGATGTACTAAGGCATGAGGTTAAGTTTAACTTGTGATAGAAGTCTGCATGGAACCGAACGACAAATCCAGCATCCATAAGTAGTCAACTTAATGTGAGAGGCCTAGTACATATATATGTATATATATATATATATACATATATATATATATATATTACAGTCAACCAATGAATAAATAAATGAAAGAATACTAATTGTTTGTTGGGGTACAACAAATAAATACCTTGGGACTGATAAATGGTTGCCTTAGGAAAATATGACCGTTATGGCCATAAAGGGTGATAATCATAGAAATAAAAGAAAATGGGTGTCATAAGGGGATTGATGGATATTGATCTTTTCTTAAATACTAAGTCCGATTAGGAAAATAATCAAAAAAATATCCTAGGAAAAAGGGGATATAACCTACCTTATTTATCATAATGAATATGGTACTTATAATTAAAAATAGAGTTGGAATTAGTAGGTTAATAATGTGGAAATATTATTACCCATAAGAATCCGTGACGATAATAAATCGTGTGGAGAGAAAATAAAAAGAGGGTAATAATGTAGCCCACTTTATCCCAATAGGGAAAGGTATTAAAGGCTAATGGGGTACGAACCAAATAACCTTCGCTTGAAGTCCGCTTCCTGGGTCTTAAGCGGCTAGTGTTGAAGAGTCCACTTGGGGATAGGTCTTTCAATATAGGGGTCTTAAACGACATGTATGTGTATTGTATACCTAAACCTGATAACTTAAAACGTTAGATATGGCTTCCTACCCTACGTGAAGTAGTTATCGACTAAGGGGGTTATCCAATAAGATCAGCTAGAAGGTATAACGAGCGATAAAATACCGTATCTCACCTTATGCGGGGAAAGGGTATAAGCGTGAATGACAGATGCCTTAACTAGTAGGGCCCATATCTAGTGCTCTCTAGTTTATAAAAATATGGAACAAGTCATCGAGAGGTATTAAGTCACTAATAAGTCCACCGACCAATGAGTCCTCCTAGGGTTTTAAGTGATCGGGAGAATCCACCCTGTATATCATTGATAGCGAGGCAGAAAATAATAAAGGGTAAGTGGATGGAAGTGTGTGTATATATATATAGGAACTCCACAGTTAGGGGTTCACTTCTCGGTCTAATAATCAATTAAATTAAAATTTAAAGGGCTTCCTCAATGTATGCGTAAACATTCTATCTCGGTATTATATCTTAGAATACCACTTTGGGAAGAGTAGTAGACTCATGCGGAAACATTTACAAGGTTAGGCTAGAATTACTAATCTTGGTAGGCATTCATCTTTGGCTGAACCAAATGGGATACATTTTTGTATTTTAATCTATGTTGTACATTTCCTGTTCACCGGAATCTTGTTGTTCTGACCCCTATTCTCATTACAACCACCTAGGTTTTCTTGAGAAGGTCGGGATCTCACAGGTTTTTTAGTTTGGCTTTTGATTCTTGCTCTCTCTCATGCTCAGTATTGGCAAAGTGACTTACTTTGAAAAAGGTAATTACTTGAGTTAATACTTGTTATCCTATTTTGTTTCCGCTGTGAGTTTTCTTTTATCGTACTCTAATTATGCTCACTTTCATTTATTGTAGGTACCAGATATACACGCTCCATGCTTGGTTGTGCTCAAGTTTAGTTTTTTTTTGAAAATTTAGGCGCAGAAAAGTGTGGGATGTTACACGATCATTAAACGGACTTAAACTGATCAACAAGACGTGTCGTTTGAGAATACAACACATCGGAATGCAGAACAAGAGAACATTTAATCGCTATTACAACAATTTTACATCAGAGTACAAGAATATCAGAGCATAAATAAATGATACACAACGGAAAATATCAGAGTAATAAATTTACAAAACAGCGAAAACAAAAGTATATATAAATACGAACAACATAGAACTCCGAAATGATCCAAAGTATAACTGTAGCCATAATCCAGGATCTTGTTAAAGAATATCTGCAAAACCAAAACTACTGGTAGCCCATGTGGAACATATAGGCACCCAGAGTTTAGGTGGGAAACAATAAACTCCGACTCAGTCATGAGACTGGTATGAGAATCAAAATAGTTGTTAACATTATTTTAAAGTTTGATAAATCACGGGACCACGCCGTATAACATGAAACGTGTTTCCTCCACATGAATACCGGTAATTAAAACTCGCAATGCTTTTTGAAAAAATGATGCTATTATAAGAATCAGGCTCCATCATACAATACAAGTGCAGGCTGGAGGATAAAGTTTTACCTTATAATAGCCAAATATGCTTGATAGGAGAAATTTCTGTTTTATTATTACTAGTGCATAGTGTAAAATCAATTTAGAAAATAAATGTGCCAATCTTAGACGACATAATACCCTATCCTATAATGTTGCAATATAGGTTTACAACTAAAAACGCAAGGTTCGTATTGGAAATTGGATTTCGATCATGAGTCGAGACAAAGGATCTTCCTCATCCGATTTCGGTCATCTCTAGCAGGATGCCAGGACTGCACACATGTGACCCTTGGAGCAGTAGAGCCGGCCCATCAATTCCCAGTGGATTAGGGTTACTCCTGAACATAACGTTCCCCGGTCCTATCGGACCTATAATCTGGTTAGTACGTCGACCACCATGGCCTTGTGCGACCATATCCGAGGTGCCTACATTCCAACATCCACATAAGTAAACTACCTAGGATACATACCGTGGCATCACTTCCAGCTAGAAGGAAACGTATGTTCTTTCTCTGTTGTCCTTCATCCTGTTTTTGGCTCATAGCTGGGAGTGAAGCTTTATGAAGTCATGTATCAACACAAAGCTACGCCATAATAGCCATCTTTGATCATCGTCCACAAAGCTTTGCTTTTCAACAAAATCTTTGAGCACTGCATCTCAGCATGCCACATAGTCAATTCATACCATACAATCGATGTCCACAAATTTATAACCTCTAAGTTCATACGTCTTAGAGAGGTGTGTTAAACTAAGAGAATAAATTCTCCGTCACCAAACAGATATATGTTTAGTAGAAATCAATTAATACAACATAAGATACAATGTCAGACACATAATCCATTTGCAAGTTCATTCTGGGTTTGAACGAAACCGGAGGCACCTTATTCCTCATCCCATATGTCCAATACAGGAGAGAGGCCCCTCGCATATCCAGTCGATCTCCAAGTACGTCTGCACGACCACCACTTATTACCTCGTCTTGGGTGTACAGCCCACTTAAGACATCAGTAATAACCCAAATGATGTGGAGATCTCCAGTCTTCAGCCACCATCTTAATACCTTTGACTTTTAGTCGTTGTAACAGTTATTCTGATTGGGTTAAACCTTGTCTTTTGGAATAACTTGCACATCTTTAAAATCAAATGGTGTATAAAGATAATTACGCCTCATTCCAATCCAGAATATTCTTTTATTCAAATATTCTTTGCTTTGGGAACTAACCCCATAAATCTTATCAATGGTTTATATCATTTAAACCTCTCATTTAAATCCTACCTTGGAAATCATTGCAAAAGATTATATAATCTCTTTTTGCAAACTTAACTTGAATTAAGGTTTATAAGCCTTAACGGGGATCAATGAGCTTTGCACGAAATATAATACTTCATATCTTTATCCCATCCCAACCTATTCGTCCCATGAAGCAAAACTAGTAGTACTCCATATCTAACACCCATCATGTTTCAATAAATTTAATTACCTCTTCACATTCCAATCTAATTAAAGAATCATTTATCACATGGAGTAAAATTGGTGGTACTCCATATCGAACACTTCTCGTATTATGGAAAATTTAATTACTTTTTTCAATTTAATTAAATATTCATTAAAATTCCAGCATGGTTTTAATCTTCAAAAATCATTATATAATGATTATTCATTTTTAGGAAATTAATCTTGTCTTTTATTGTGTCAAAGAACAAACGTTGTTTAAAACATCATTCATGATAAACCAAAATCAATCTTCAATTTAATTTCGATTTAATTTATTAAATCGGAAAACTTTACTATAGAAAACTTCCATTAAATCTTAATTAAAAGAATTATTCCATAAATACCTTTTCAACTGGGTTTAAAACAGAGTTATTAAAGACACCATTCATGACAAACCCAAAATTCAATTTGACATTAAATATAAGGCTTTGAATAGAAATCTTATCGACTTATATCCAACATCAAATAATGAAACCAACAGATAACGTATCGGGAATAACAATATCTTCCAAATTCCTCAAAATAATATTCGTATAATTATGGAATCCGGTATCGAAGTACCCGATGATTATTACATTCAAATCCAATCTAATTCATTGGAAAACTAAACTGGTTTAAGTATTAAACTTCAAACCATTTCAATCGCTTTTGTCAAAATAGCTAATTTTCACAAAATAGCTTTCTACTATCCAGAACGAAATATGTTTAGTCCGAATCATTTTTAATTCACCTATTATGATTTATCAAAAAATTTCTCTATTTTTAATAAATTAAAAATAGCTCAATTAATTAAAATTCCATTTTAGGTCATTTATAGCACTAGCGCTGTTTTAATTCAAATTTGATTTGAATTTATGTAAAAATCTAACTGTTAGATTTTCAAACCTTTTTCCTATTTGAAAGATCTTTTCATTTCGAACCAAATGTTTTTCATTTTAGGAAAATTCGACGGTCGGATCTCCCAACATGTCAATTCAAAAGTAATGGTCGAAATTCACGAACAGTCGCTGCGCGACTCATCCTATTCGAACGATTTTATTATATATAATAATTTTCGTCGATTTCCATTCAAAATCTATTTTATAAAACGTTTAAAAAATCGTTTAAAAATGACTTCAATATCCAATTCAATTTTAAACCAAAATTGAATATTCTATATTTTTATAATATTAAAATAATAATACTCTCTAAAATATCAAACTTTGAAATCCAAATTTCTCGAGCATCCATTATAAAAATAATTAAGATCAAGTGAGAAACCGTTCGAATTAAAAACTTCGTTTATACGCCTAATTCGAATTCACATTTTGAAATTACTATTCATTTCAATTAAAAATTTAAAATATGCCTTCATTGATTGAAAATTAATTCAAATCCATTCTTACTTTTATGAAAATTATTCATAATTATTTAAACTGTCTTTCCAAACAAATTTGAAATTAAAATTCAAACTTTCATTTTCACCTAATTTTTTATTAATAAAATATTCACATTAAATTTCAAATTGGAATGAGATTCAGCCAATTACCAGGTAATCCAGTTTATATGGATTTCACACATCATATGTATTCAACAATAGTTCACTACAACATAAACACCATATTACAATTTTAATTTTACAAAGGTCATAAAATCACTGTTGTAATAAATGTTTTTTTACAACTTTTTTTCCAGAAAAGTTGTAATAAACTTATTTTTAACAACTATGTTGTTATGACAGTTGTAATAAAAGCCTATCACAACTTTTATTTTTTTACTGTTGTAATATATGACTACACTACAACAAAAATACCATATTAATAATTAATAAAAATTCGACAATTAATAAAAAAAATAATACTCAATAACTATTGTTTAATAATAATAATAAATAGTTTATTTGAAAATATGTAATAAGTAATATTTATAATTTCTTTTCGTTATATAATAACTAATAAATAATAATACTGTATGATTATTATAAATTAAAAATAAATAAATAAAAATTAGTTTTTAGTAATGAATAATTAATTTAAGTAATCAATAAATAAGAAGTAAGAATCACTAATTAAGAAGTAATAATTAAATAATTACTTTTAAATATTTTAATAAAAATTTCAAGTAATTTATATAATATTCTATTAAATTTTCTCATAAAAGAAAAAAAAAGAAAAATCATAAGATTAATAAATATCTATTATATATTATTTAACTTACCATATTAAATAACCTTCAAAATAGTCATTATTAATATTAAATTACTAGTTTATTTTGCCACTTGTAATAAATGTCTAATAATCAATATTACCAATTAATAACCAATTATAAAAATTAATTTTCAAAAATTATTAATAATAATAATCAATTATATAAATATTTTAATTAAATGTTTAATAATCAATAATATTAAATATTTTACTTAAATATTTAATAATCTATAAATGGCTGTTAATAATTAATATTAATAATTCGTATAATAAATATTAATATTATTAAAAAATAAAATTTTAACAATTAATGATTAAGAATTAGTCATTAATATTAAAAATTAAGAAGTAATAACTAATATCTAGTAATTAATTTTTGATAATTAATAATTTAATCAAAAAGTTGTTTAAACTTACTTAGTAGTTCATTTTTCTATTTGTCGTAGTAGAGACTTATTAAATTTAATAACAACTAATATTTAATGATAAATAAAATTAACATTTAAGAATAATTGATAATTAATATTCAATAATAACTTCACAAATTAATACTAATTATAATTAATTATTATTAGAAACTAATACTTAATAATTAATTACTATTTGGTTTTACACTTGTTTAACTTTAAAGAAGTGGGTTGCCATCCGTACTTGGTTCTGAGATTGTTTAATGGGTGTCTTCGTTGTTTTGATCCTCACCGCGTTCGTCCTTTTATTTTCACCGTATGCCATTCATTTATTTCGCCCCAGTTCATTTGTTTTCCCAAATCTGTTTTTGCTCAAAAGTTTCTTTTCTCTTCCTCTCGAAATAATCGCCATCCCCAAATCGATCTGCCTCTCTATCGCTCCACCACCGTCCACTGACACAACCATAAGCGCGTCATCGCCGTACTCAATGCCATCCGCTCTCTCTTCTTCTGTACCGCAAACCGGAAAAAACACTTTTCCCAAATCCCTAAATTGCTCCATTGTTTCGTCATCTGACCAGAAGCCACCGCTTCGCCTCCTGGTCACCACCGCAAACCCTCTTTGCCTCGCCCTGTTCCGTTGAAGCCCCGTGGTTAAGTTCAGAAGTCGCCAACTCTGGCCAATCTAATCTAGCCCTCGCATCCTTCTTCTCAGACCAACTCGAAGCTGCCACAAGGTTATATTATGAGCTTCTTCTCTTGTTATTTTTTTGGTTGCGAACCTATGTGAATTTATAATTGACGAAAGAAAAAATTACATTTTTTTCGTCTCGAATTATGCCTGTACCAGTTGGATTCAGTCTGAGAAAACAGTTAAGGTCTGGTCGATTTGCAATATATTAGAACATATCACCATTTATGTATATCTGTGTATATGTGTGCGAATGTAAGGTTTACATGACTCGATATTCGGAGGAGATGCCTGAATTGAAGGGTCTACCCTTTGATTTTTCGATAAACTGCAGTCCAACTAAGAATAGGCAGACAGTTTTTACTTTTAACTGTGCTGATTTGGTGTGCATAAACAGACTTTTGTCTATGCAGTTTATTCATCCATACACAATAACATATGATGCACTAATTCATGATTACTTACCTGGATAGGTTACAGTGCTTTAGTAATTTTTGACAAATATGTTTTTTGCAGGAACAAAATGAGATTATATATTATTCAACTAGTAAATGATACATGAGACATGCTTAAACAAATTAGATAAGAAGATTACACTGCAAAAGTTACTGTAAGAACATAAAACATTTTTTAAATATTTTTACAGCATACATATTTTGAATGGGGTCTTTAATAGGAGTTTACTAAAGCCTTGCTTGCATATAGCGTGTTTTTACTTAGCTTAGACCTAATTATTTTGCAAAATAACAGAAATATTGCGGATGCTAAGCTATCACAACAATTTCAAGTAACTCTGAAAAGGTTCTAGAAAGCACAACATGTATCAGCTCTGAGCGAAACATCATATGCTCCTCTTATCCCTTAAACTCTTCTCTCGCTACGGTTGTCATGAGTTAGTTGTGTGGTTAGTTGTACACATGCATGCTGATCGATCTTAACTTCGATGCATTATGCTATATACTCATTGGCATGCTAGTTAATAAGCATACATCCCATTTTTCAGTTCGTTCAAACCAATGCTTTCTGTATCGCATATTGAAGACCATTGCATATCTCGCTTGATCCATTATACTTGCTACCAAACAAATCCTCCAAAATAATTTACATAGTTTGGCACTAACGGTTGAATACAAAATTGTGCCGTCAAGTATCAAACATGAAAAAATAAAAATCTTTGAACTTTCATAGGCTGCCAAAATAAATATCTACCGAATCCGATAAACAACTATGCTCTAGTTGTTCTGATGTATTTTGTTTACCAAAAAAAGAAATATATTGACTGCTCTGGACTCTCTTTCAAGGTTTATATCTGCACTAAATCTCTTCATTGCAGGTATGATAAGTTTATATTGTTGGTAAAAATGCAACTGGTATTTTGAACTTGCAGGCTTTCATGGAAGGAAAACTATCACCTGGGAAAGCCATATTATAACGACATTTCTTGATATTCTATCATTTCGGATGTAATTCAAGAAGTCTTACTTTTAGTATGCAGTTAACTCATTTCTTACCTAATTTCCTATAAATTATTTCTCAGGTAAGGCTAAAAGATATCTGGAAATGAGGGTGCAGATGGAGGTACTTGCAGAAGGTTATGTTCTTTGCCAGCATTTTGGGTATTGCACCATATATTTTTTAGATACTTACAGTATAAAATCATATGGCCAAATCATGTTACAAATAAGTATCATTTTCTTGAATTTTTAGTTTGCTTGATTTACTAAAGCTTAGATAAATATTTTTTGTTTTACATCTAGCATCCATTCTCAGTTTGTGATGGCTTCCCTATTTCCATTTGTAATTTTTCATTTTGTCATTTGGATTTTATCAATCAAATATCCATCATGACAATAGAGGGTTTGATCTATCTGATTTTGCATCTTGCTTTTGAGCTCTACTACAACTGTTCTTTGACACTTCAGTTCTTTAGAAACTCAACTTAGCAAGAGAGACTTTCAATCTGTCATTTTAGTTGTCGCAAGAATTTGAAAATGCAGTGTCCTTGCAAATTTCAAAGGGTCAAATTACAGGATAGTTTTGTTTATTTTATTATTTCTTTCACCACTAATGCTTTTGAACGTGATCCCTATATGGTGGGTGCATGTCAACCTTTTCATCTACGATTAACAAATGACTATAGTTTCCTTCTTCTTCTTACTTTCGTCACAATAACAATATATATGAGCTTGCACCTTTAATGATTTTTTTTTGGCAGTCCCACTGTGGACCGCAAGGTTGGAAAGTTTGGATTGATGTGGCGGTGGATCCTGATGCTTTCTTGTGGAAGCCGAATTGCCGAAATGACTACCATTGGAGAAGCTATTGGATCAACTATGACTTGGAATAAAAATTACGTTGCCTTCATTTAGAGTGCTTTCGTAGGTAGGGTATGCTTATGTATCTTTTGTGGAAAAAGCTTCTATCTTTCTTATGTGTTAGATCGATGCATGTATTTTGAAATAGTTATGTTTTTTGTGACGGGTTTAGTTGGTGATGTACTATGTGTATGTTGATTGAATATTATGTTAATTAATATATATGAATGATTCCATATAGTTATATTTGTTGCATTGAAATATGAATTATATTATTATTAATATATATGAATTCTTTATATTAATAAGGTGTATATAAGTTACAACAACGAAAAAAGTTGTAATAAATCATTTTACAACGGTGTGAAAGAGTTGTAATAAAATTTATTACAACGGTGAGTAAAAGTTGTTAAATACCCTATTTCACAACGGTGTTGTAACAGTGTAGAAACGTTGTAAAAGATATAAGTATATTACAACTTCTTAATACACGACGGTGGCTCCACCGTTGTAAAAACCTTTTACAACGTTTTTGCACCGTTGTAATATGGTATATTTGTTGTAGTGGTTGTAAACAACTATTAAACATCCAATTCACATCCAGAGTGCAACTACGCCCGTATAAGCCTTAAATAAATAATTAACACTTATATCGGTCCGTCAATCAACCAATTAACATACATAATGCATAATTGGGATTAGTGTAAATCAAATATCATCCTAATAACCGTGTGGTGTTTTCATCACATACTAGTGATTACTATCTACATACTTGGGAGATGTGTAAAATTATCATCCCAATACCCGTGTGGGGTTTACATCACAATCCATGTAAACTTATCTACACACTTGGGAGACGTGTGGGCTAATTGTCATCCTTAACCCCATATGGGATTTTCAACCCATAAACAATAATTAATAAATTACTCAACCAATATTTATAATATAAGCGTTTTCACCATTAACGCTTATATTCGTAGTTAAATAACAACAGTGAAAACTATCAAAAACCTCCATCAACCATAAAATAAATATTGCAATTACAAGCAATCAGTACATAATCAGTTTTGATTATGATAACTGTAAAAACAATTTGAGTGATAGTTCTCACATTGATCGATTCGAAATCGTTAAATAACGATTGTTTCAGGTTAATTAAACTAGGCATTTAATTTAACCAAAAACTGTAACTAGCTCCGTTCATGTCCAAATTGGTTTCATTGCAAAGCCTGCGTCGTCACGGATCCAACGCATCTGATTTTATCCAATTCTATTTCTGTTTGAACAAATTATAAGAGTTTAAACTTTCAATTACATAAATAAATGTACTCAGAAAATTTTTTAAATTAATTAACTAAACCTTCTCCTAATCTTCCTCTTCTACGTTAACTTTTCCTGTAACACACCAAACCCATCTTCGTCTTCTTCCATCCACCTGCGCGCACCTTTATGCTTAACTGGAGCAAGATCAGATGTCTCCACGTTGAAGGACTTCAACTACACCTCCACCACCATGAGAAAGGTGGAGCTTGGCCTCCACTAACGCCACGGAACAGTGTGCAAACGTGTGTCCTTTGAGTATGAAAATCATGCAAAACACTCCATTGAAAATGATCTCACCCGTATAGATCTGAAGCTCATAAAAATATCTACCATATTTTTTTTGAAGTTGGAGTTTAATTCTAGGTGGATTGGAAAATATTACGTGATTAAATCGGAGCATTCCTGGCCTTAGAAATGAACGGCGGCAGCTGTTGTTTAGGGGCTAGGGTTTTGTAACAACCCGCATTTTACGTATTGGAGGATCGTAAAATATTTTTATTTTATTCCCTGAGGGTTGGATCATTCTCATCTTTTAATATGTTGTTTATGGGGATGTGAGACATATCCATAATTTTTACCGATTTTGTTTGTGACCATTTTGCCCCTGTCAGTCTTGTACAGTGATTGACGATTTTCGTTATTAACAAAAACCACAATTTAATTTTACCGCAAGCGCACGACGTCTGTTGTAGTATTTGTGCGAATACGGATCGAATCCACAGGGAGTTGTATAATTAATAATGCTTATTTAAATTCTAGGTGAGTTAGACGAAATTGAGTAATTGGTTTGATTAGTTTAGAATAAGAAAGTGTTAGAATAGAAGAGAAATAGACTTGTAGAGAATATTTAAGAACTGTGAATTAAGGATGAGATCTATTAATATCTTGGCGAATCAATAGATCTCAAGAACAGAAAACAAAAATTCCAATGCAATAGAAATTAAAATAAGCAAAGAAGAACACAAACATAAATTAGAAATTAGAATAAAGAAGAAGAGAACGCTGACAGAAAGTAGTAAACAAGAACTTAACAATTTTATTGCTGAAATCAGAATAAAGATTACAAGAGAAATTCTTAGATCTAAGAAGAAAAGAATGAGAACAATTGTCGAGATGATCTAAAATTTCATTAGGTTGGGGTATTTATAGTATTCACAGGATCTAGATCAAAAAGAATAGAATTCTCTAGAATTTGGGCCTAGTCTTCTTCTAAAATCTTATTCTCTACATTCTCTAGAAACTTCTTGATTCACAAATTCCAAGCCCTTGACTTGACCTTCATTTGTTGATCCAGTGTGTTCCATATTACTCTAGAGGCTTCTATCTCCCGAATTCTCCAGAATCTTTTTTTGTTGGCTTGCTCTAAAAGAATTTCCCTTGGAGGTTGGCAAAAAATGAATAAGTTGTGTGCTAGGATTCGAACCCATGACCACCTAATAGATGCACTACTTCAAAACAACTGAGCTATGACTGCTTTTGTGTTTAGCTTGGTTTTCAACTTCTTTTCAATAGATCCTTGAACTGAACTGTTATTCTAAAGCCAATTCTGCAACAGTTTCTTCATTTCTGGAGAATCATAAACCTGTAACAAACAAAACTAAAAGACCCAGTAGTTCTGCCTTAAGAGTAGTAAAATATATAATTAAGCAATGAAATTTTTACATAATTTGATGTTCATCATACAGGGCATAACTTTTGACTCAGGTTGAATCAGAGGGTGAGACCTATGCCACTAGAAAGGAATTGATGATTGCCTTTCCGTAGAGTAGTTACGTTAAAGATTTGGTTCAGCTGTTTGGGAGAAATCGTTGTTTTAAGGTTTTTCAGTTGGCTATCCGGGTTTAGTAAGCCATAATGGACTGAACTGGAGACGCCCATTAGTGGGCTGATAGGAGGGTATAAATAAGGGGTGAGGGGTATGGAAAATAGTTTAGCTTTTCATTTCCTTATTTGATGGCCTTGTGTCCCTTCTTCCTTTAACACCTTTCCACCATTAAAAGTCCAAATCTAAGGAGGGAAATCATAGATCTACACCATTAGAGGCTAGATCTACATCATTTCAAAGGTTAATTCATCGGATTGAGGAGTTTGGTTCAAATTGCTCGCTTTTCGGATTCATAACTCTATCATTTTAGCTTGTATTGGAGAATCGGTGAGTGGATTACATCTCTCACATAGATTCAATAAAGTGTATGGGTAGTAGATCATGTTTTTCATCAAATTCAAGTGTTTTTCCCTAGATCTATGCATTTGTAAGTTCATTTTCATATAGATCACCCTAGGATCTGATTTAGCAAGTTTAGATAGGTAATTTCTATGATATTTCATACGAATATGCAAGTTAGATCCATGGTTTTTGTTTATATGCATACTTATGGCGATTTTGGTGAATTTGACATTATCGTTGATAGAATTGTCATATTGATGATATTTTTGATTTCATACATGCTTGTAATCCTTTTTGATGAATTGGGTGAGTTAGTTTCATCGGATTTATCGTTTGGCGAAGTTTTGGTCGAAATCGGAGTTGAATTGCAATATGCAGGTTTTGGGTCGGCCATAAGTTGGATCGGCCATATGTTGGGTTGGACTAAAGTTGGGTTGGACCAAAGTTGGGTCGGACCAAAGTTGGGTCGGACTAAAGTTGGGTTGAACCAAAGTTGGGTTGGACAAAAGTTGGAATGGACCAAAGTTAGGTCGGACCAAAGTTGGGTCGGACTGAAGTTGGGTCGGTATAAAGTTGGGTCGGACTAAAGTTGGGTCGGACTAAAGTTAGGTCAGCCTATTCTGGTCAGCCATTTTTGCCATTTCTGGTCGGCTATTTTTGGTCGGACATTTCCGGTGATAATGTGACTTCAAAGTGAATTCAATTGGGAAGTTTGGAAGTGTTGAAAAGTGTTTGTTGTTTGTTGTATGCAACAAATGGGGAGACAACTCAAGGATGTATTGAGTTCGTGTGAAGTGACAACTCTAAAGTGTTCTGAGCTAATTAATAGTCGTAATTGATAACGACTAGAGAGACAAAGGCTAAGGAATTATCATTGTTGTAGGTTCTAGCGGACTCAAAGAAGAAGTACAATTGAATACCAATTGTAGGTCAAGTGCCTTGGGTGTCGTGTATAGCCTAGACACGTGTTGAGTATAGCGTGTAGCATGTGTTGCGCATAGCATGTGGAGTTTTGCTAGAACCGGGACGTCGTGTATGGTCCTTGATAATTGATGGAAAATTGTTTAGCCAGCCATACGCTAACAAGGATTCCAAAGCAAGGATGGCGGTGATAGCCAGAGTCAGTCATGGACGTTTGAATGCTTTGTTGCTTTGGTTGTACCATCCCATGGAGATTTTCTGACTTCGAATAAGGTGTTCCTTGGGTGCTTGTCTAATATTGTTTTCGGCCTCTAGAGCTTGTGCTTATGGGATACCAAGTTCGATTAAGGTGGTTTATGTGAGATATAACTAGACGTTGTATGAGTTGCTTTTTCCGTGTATGAATGGCTGTTCTATTTGCTGTGGCTGAATTATTGTCCCTTTTGATTTATGGATCGTAAAGGCTATCACTGTCAGGTGTGGGGAAGGCAGGTGTAAGTTCTTCTGTGGAGCTATGTAGATTAGTTTTTTATTTACCCATTCTCATATACTTTATTGGTGAAGTTTGTTAGCTGTTTTATCGCTCACTAAGACTGTTGTCTGACTTAAGGTTTTATGTTCCTCTTATTACCTTGGGTTGTTCATCCGATTGCTGGATGGGCATACTAAGTTGCAGGTGATAGGTGATGCCTTAGTGGGAACGGTGATGTTGATCGATGGCGAGCATGAGGCTGGCATACTATCTTTACTACTATCTAATAATTGGATTTCCGCTGTTTGCTATTTCTCTGAGTATTGTAGTGAGGAAAATTGTATAGACACTATTGTTGTTATCCACATGTATGGGAAATACTTTCTAGTTGTTATGAAAGTTTATTGTTTTCGGCTTTATTATCACTACCTGTTGTATAATTTATGTTATATTTTATCCTTGCGCTGTGAGTTTACGACAGGTTCTGATATTGTTTGCCTACTTTGATGATCATCCATAGCTGCCTGGCACACCTTTCAGCGCATTATTCCTCTTGTGTAGTGCAGGGATTATGGGCGGTCGTCACATTTGGTATAAAAGCTCTGGTCAACGATTGTGGCCAAAGTTCTAAGATGTAATTACGTATGAGAGACGTATTTGTAGATTTCAGTTGGATGCTTACAATATATATTAGTATATATAGTTGTAGCGGTTGTATTCCTTTAGTAGTTTATCTTGTAAGTGGACTAATCATTCAATTTTAGATTTATAATGAGTCGTCAAACCTCTAGGAATGAGCCTGAGACTGAAAGAGTAGGAGATGGATGAAGCTGATTGGAAGCTTTAACTGTTGCACCGGAATATCTAGTTATGTTTGGGGGCGGCCATGTTAAGGATGCCGGTTCCAGAAGCGTCAGTAGAGCGTGGTGTTCCTGCGCAAGTACCCCGAAGGGATTTTGCAAAGCGATAGAGGGAATATTCTCCTATGGATGAAGAAACCTTTATTGGCCCCTGTGTTAATAAGAAGAAAAGAAAGAAGAAGAAATTTAAGAAGAATGTCACTTGCTTTAACTATCAATTGGAGGGTCATTATGCCAAGGATTGTAAGAAGCCGAAAACCGAAAGGAAGTGCTTTGAATGTGGCAAGCCTGGACATAAGAAGAAAGACTATCCAGGCCTTCCAAAGAATAAGCAACCATAGGAAGCATGTGTTGTGGAAGCTATTCCAATTTCCTATTGTATTCCTGATGAGAACTAGGAGAAGTTGTTGTTTGGATATGCTTCTAGACAGTGAAGTTATTTGAGTTCTATTTGGTACTAGAGAATCGTCTTCTTTTACCTATAATAAGATTGTATGTTGAATGGGTTCAGAACTTGAAGTTGTAATAGACCATTGATCGTGACTAATCTAGTTGGGGGTTCGTCCAGTTTATGCATGTTATGCCGGGGTCTAGTGTTGTCGAGTCATGGTTGCTCTTTTGTATGCGATTGCTTTGTTCTTAACTTCGCTGGGTTTAGGATCATCTTGGGCATGGATTGGCTCAAGAAGTATGCGGCAAGGGTGAATTGCGAGAAGCTAGAGGTGAGAGTCGGGGATGTGGAAGGGCGAAAGGTGTTGATAAAGTGTAAGCGCGAAGAGGGTGTCTTCGTTAGCTATCTATATTCGCTTGTTATTCCACAAGAAGACGTGTCATCTGTGCTAATCGCTATGGAGTATGAAGATGTCTTTGACGAGGTCAAAGGGTTGCCGTCGCATATTGAGATCGAGTTGAGAATCGATTTGGTCGAGGGTGCTAGACCAATTGTTATGCCTCTTAGGCAGATGGTGCCTAAGGAACAGTGAGAGTTGGAACTGCAAGTTCGTGACCTTCTAAGGAAGGGATTCATTCGAAGAAGTGTTTCCGAATGGGGTGCACCGGTCGTGTTTGCAACCAAGGCAGATGGCTCGCTAAGATTGTGTGTGGACTATCGTGAGCTGAACACGGTGACTAAGAAGAACAAGTATCCATTGCCAAGGATTGATGACTTGTTCGATCAGCTTCACGAAGCCAAAATGTTTTCTCAAATGGATTTGGCAAATGGGTTTCACCAATTGAGGGTGGCAAAGTATAGTGTGCCAAAGACTGCTTTTAGGACACCATCCGGATTCTTCGAATGGTTGGTGATGCCATTCGGGTTGACTAACGCGTCAATGTATTCCCTGGATCTTATGGATAGAGTGTTAAGAGATCAGTTGAATAAGTTTATTCTTGTGTTCGTGGATGATATTCTGGTTTACTCCAGGAATAAGGAAGAACACCAAGACGCACTTGAAAGTTGTGTTGGAGATCATGCGAAAGCATCAGTTGAAAGCTAATTTCTCAAAGTGTCACTTTTGGGAGGATGAAGTGAGATTCTTAGGCCATGTAGTTTCTGGAAAAGGGATAGCGGTTGACCCCGCTAAAGTGGCAGCCATCCAGGATTGGGATAGACCTAAGAGTGCGACGGATGTTCAAAGTTTCCTTGGGTTGGCAATATATTATCGACGTTTTATCAAGGATTTCCCCAAAGTAGCTACACCATTGACAGAATTGACGAAGAAGAACCAAGTGTTCACGTGGTATGTAAAGTGTGAGCAAGCGTTCAGTATCCTGAAGGAGAGATTGACGAGTGCTCCTGTGTTGACCATTCTGAGTGGTAATGAATAGATGGTGGTATACATCGATGCATGTAGTACTAGACTTGGAGAAATACTAATGCAAAAGGATAAGGTTGTGGCCTACGCGAGTCGACAGCTGAAGCCGCATGAGAGGAATTATCCAACTCATGATTTGGAGTTGGCGGCAATTGTGTTTGCTATGAAGATATGGAGAAATTACCTGTTGGGAGCTCGATTCGAGTTGTATACGGATCACAAGTCGTTGAAGTATCTTTTCTCCCAAAAGGATTTTAATCTTCGGCAACAGCGGTGGCTAGAGTTTTTGGCATCGTATGATTTTGATATAGCCTATACTCCTGGCAAAGGTAACGCAGTTGCAGATGCATTGAGTCGAAGACATGCAAGTTTGGGAGCGATGTTTTCGAAATGGAAGAGCCTTGAGTATTTGGCAAAACTTGAGTTCAGACCAAAGTATGAGTTGGAACCTGAAATGTTGGCAAGCTTGTCGATAAGACCTACTCTTATCGAAAGGATTGGCGAAAGCCAAAAGCGAGATGTAAAGCTTGTCGAGTTTATCCAGCGACTAGAACCAGAAGATAAAGAGTTCGACGTCGATCGATAAGGTTGGCTTCGAAAGCAAGGGTGATTAGTTGTTCCTGGTATCGATGGATTTTATCAATGGACTACCTAGAACCAAGACAGGAAATGGGTCAGTCAAACTTTTGGGTTGGGTCGGTCCATACCTGGTCGGTTCTATCGAGTCGGTTGGTTGTGACCGAGTCGGTCGGGTTGAAGTTCATGTTTTGTTGAGGAAGAAAGTGGATCGTGTCGTCCCATTCTGATCGGGTCGGTCATTCTTTGGGTCTGCCGGGATGGAACTGTGTGAAGGCATCAGGTCAGGTCGGACATAACCGGGTCGGGAGGATTTGGGGTTGGACACAACTGGTCGGGTCGGCTGGATTGGAAGGCACGGTTGGGTCGGGTCCAAATGGGTCGGTCGGTTAGGTATTTTGGCCGATCAGTCAAGTTGTAGGAGTTTTTAGCAGCACTTCTAAACGCTGTGGTGGGTGGCTTAAGTGCTATGGTTTGTTGTGCCGTTTTCGATAGTCGAGCAAATTGGAAGGCTCGCATATCGATTGGAGTACCCGAGAAAATGTCGAGTGTGCATAATGTTTTCCATGATTCTCTTCTATGAAAATATGCGCATGGTCCAGATGTGGTAGTACCTCCGGAGTAATACGTTGACATTGTAGTTGATTTTGTAGTTACAAAACCTTATAAGCCGCTTCATGTTATGGCGAGTGACACGAAACAGTTTAGGGAAAAGAAGTTCTATTTAGTTAAGATATAATGGAGTGGGGATGGCGATGATGGTACGTGGGAGACGAAGGAGAGTATAAGGAAGACCCATTGATATTGCGCCATCATCACATCAGTATTACTTGTCGTCGTTATTGTTACTTGTTGATATTGTTGTTGAAACACCCCACCTCCGTTAAGGTCACTCACAAAGGGAATGCCTTAACTTTGCTGGATCATTTTAGGTAAAAAAATGCAGATAAATTACAAGACAGACAAATAAAGCAGTGGAAAATAAATTCATTTTATAAACAACATGGTTCAGTCAAGCTTTTACAATAGTTGTCTCAATCATACTTAAAAAGTAATACATAGAACTTCTATCTTGATTAAAACATAAAGAAGCATAAAACGATAATAAAGTACCATAATCCCCATTAAGAGTGTATCCAAAGCCATAGCCCAAGAAAGGAAAGTCCAAGCAATACATCTATTCTCTTCAAGCTTGCAAAAGGTCTGAACTAAGCTGAGATGTTCCCTCCCTGCGGACCTGGGGGAGGGGGGAATGGAAGAAAAGAAGGCGAAAGGAAAATGGGTCAAACATGAGTCTGGTAAGTCTAGTGACTATTTAATATGTAAACAAGAAAATGTTTATGACATGAATAAGCTGAATCTAGGACAACACCATAGAAATAAGATAATAAGGCTGAATATACTATTACACTCATTTCACTTCTCTGCACCACCTAACTAGTGTCCCAACTAGTAATCTATATAAAATGATCATATTGTAATGTGATCCCAATCCCTGCAATTGTGGTAGCCATCAGGTGTACATCTATTATGAGGATTCCACCTCAATCTGCCTAATTGCCATGAATGTGTTACATGTACCCTTACTACCCTATCGATCGGCTCCCAACTTGTATTAGTTTCTCTTGTGTCTGTGTCAATCAGCCCTCTCTTGCATGTAGATACCCTGTGTTGGCCCCACCATGAGGTGTATCAGTCCTTATGATAGCGAGCCGACACGATTCAAGATGCACAGTGTATAACTATTGGTACCTAGTGCCTGCTTTTTCCCACTCCGGAGTACGTGCACGCCCATAAACCGTCGGAACCTACACTGACGTACCCCATGCCGTTGTTTTGACTGCTTATAATCAGCCCAGTAATCGTGCCCCACCCTGCCTAGTTTCAGGGTACCATGATACATCTAAGTGGGTTACTGCTGAAATGGGTCCCCGTTTCTAGGGTTTCTTATTGGTTAAGTTTGTGGCCCTATATATACTAATATTACCCACCTACACGAGATGTACTTAACCCTCCCACCGATTCTAGCATGTTTACTTAACGGTTAAGTTTGTAGGCCTATATGCACTAATATTACCCACTTACACGAGATGTACTTAACCCACCCATCGATTCAAGCATGTTAATTTAACGGTTAAGTTTGTGGGCCTAAATGTACTAATATTACCCACCTACACGAGATGTACTTAACCCTCCCATCGATTCAAGCATGTTTATTTAGTGATTAAGTTTGTGGGCCTATATGTACTAATATTACCCACCTACACGAGATGTACTTAACCCTCCCATCGATTCAAGCATGTTTATTTAACAGTTAAGTTTGTGGGCCTATATGTACTAATATTAGCCACCTACACGAGATGTACTTAACCCTCCCATCGATTCAAGCATGTTTATTTAACGGTTAAGTTTGTGGGCCTATATGTACTAATATTAGCCACCTGCACGAGATGTACTTAATCCTCCCATCGATTCAAGCATGTTTATTTAACGGTTAAGTTTGTGGGACTATATGTACTAACATTACCCACCTACACGAGATGTACTTAACCCTCCCATCGATTCAAGCATGTTTAATTAACGGTTAAGTTTGTGGGCCTATATGTACTAATATTACCCACCTACACGAGATGTACTTAACCCTCTCGTACATTATGTCGTATTGGTTAAGCGTTGTCCATTCATGTTAACTTAACCCACTCATTCATCCCGTCATGTTGGTTTAGGGTTTCCTATTAACTTAACCCTCCTCACTTATCATGTTGAATTGGTTAAGTGTTTCCTATTAACTTAACCCCGTTCATCCACCAAGTTATAATGGTCAAGCGTTCTTTGTTAACTCAACCACACGTGTTCATCATGTTGTATTGGTTCAGTGTCATCAATTTTCAAGTTAACTTAACCCACCTACTTGTCATGTTACTTTGGTTAATTGTTGCGTTTTTTGTTAACTTAACCCTACCACAAATCAAGTTATATTGGTTAAGTTTTTCCCTCTTGTTTTAACTTAACCTTACCACAAATCAAGTTATTTTGGTTAAGTGTTTCTTATTACTTAACCCTTCCACAAATCAAGTTATATTGGTTAAGTGTTGCCCTCTTGTTTTAACTTAACCTTACCACAAATCAAGTTATATTGGTTAAGTGTTTCTTATTACTTAACCCTAACCATTCATCATGTTATATTGGTTAAGTGTTTCCTATTAACTTAACCCTAGTCATTCATGTTATATTGGTTAAGTGTTCCTATGAACTTAACCCTAGTCATTCATGTTATATTGGTTAAGTGTTCCTATGAACTTAACCCTAGTCATTCATGTTATATTGGTTAAGTGTTACCTTAATTAACTTAACCCTACCATTCCTGTCTTAGCTTTAATTTATTCATCAAAGAACCACCCACTCATATTAGACAGGCATTGTTGCGGTTACTGGATGTGCCGGGCGGTTATGGGAAGTTTTACACCGCAACTCAGTCTAACCTCTGGTTCTTTTGGGCTTGATGCACTAACCTCTCACATTAGATATATATTGTTACGGTTGCTGGATGTGTCGGGCGGTTTCGGGCAGTCTTACACCGTAACTCAATCTAACCTCGGGTTAGGCATATTCGTCTTTTGCTAAATTTACATATTTACCTTTTTATGCTTATATGTAAATTATTGTCATTCAAGTCATGCCCAATTTCTATCTAAATCATGTTCATAATTTTAGGTATATAATTTATACCATTTCAATGCCACTAATCATTTAAAATATGCCAATAACATGTAACTTCATGTTTCTCCCAACTTTACCCCCGCTAAACATTCGCATAAATTTCATAGAATTTTGGGCTTCACAATTTAGCCTAACTCAAAATCAAGAGGGAAAAAGGAAGAAACATGTAGCATTCAGGACAAGCATAGTATGGATCCAACATATGTCACATAAATTTGGCATAGAATAAATATATGTTTAATTGTGAACTTTTAATTTTGAATCTAATCAACATGAACCATAAGCATATAAATGGAAGTTTGCATAAAACCACACAATTCCAATTAGTCATATAAAGGTGAACTTGCATTTTTGGACCTAATTAACATGAGCCTTAAACATATGAAATTACCCAAATTCAACTAGGCATGTAAATGTAAACTTTTAATTTGGATCCAATAAGCATGAATCTCAAGCATATAGAATTACACAAGTTCAACTAGGCATGTGAATTTGCTCTTTTATTTTAGATCTAATAAACATGATTCTTAAGCATATGGATTTGCACAAACCCACTAGGCATGTAAATGTAAACTTTAAATTTCGGATCCAATTTTCATAGGTCTAAATGTATATCTAACCATAATACATGTCTAACAACTTGCATGTTACATAACATGAAAATCATAGATCTAAATGTAGATCTAAATATAATACATGTCTAACAACTTGCATGTTACATAACATGAAAATCATAGATCTAAATGTAGATCTGAACATAATACATGTCTAACAACTTGCATGTTACATAACATGAAAATCATAGATCTAAATATAGATCTAAACATAATACATGATTGGTTTAACATCAACATAATAACCACAATAATCTCACAAGCATATACGATAGAATCGTTACAAGAATAGACATAAATCAGCATTGTCAATATCTTACAACTAGGAATTACTCTAGTTTTCACTTTATTTCAAATCATATCTTTTACTCGTTCACATCTAAATAATAACAGGACTTACAAACAAAAGAAAGTCTTGTTTTCTGGGATCTGTATTCTGAAATTGAATAGCTCTCCTTTGTTGTAGACATTGAATTCTCTTGGTTGAATTAGATTTGATTTGTAATTCCTAACTTGCTTTCTAGTTGAAGGAGAATGGCGGCTACTCTAGGTTGAGTTTTGACAGCATGACGGTCTTAGGAATATTTTTGTGTGGCTTAGGGTTTAGATTTAGGTTGCTTATATAGAAGTTTGATTTAATAGGAGCCGTTAGATCAACTTAGGGCCAATCAAAGCCATTCAACCTAAGAGAACCAACCAGAACTTGCCACACAAGCCCTAATGACACAGCAAATCATCACACAAAGAAACACGTCAGGTTTCAGATCTGGGCCAAGGGGGAGGTCGACACCCTGGTCGGCCTTTTTGGGGGGAGGTCGACCCCCTGGTCGACCTGGCCTTGGGCGGGAAAATTCCCGCCTAGTCCGCTTCTGCTTCTGCTTTCAAAATTTGAATTTTCTGAACTTTAATCTGAGCTGTTTATTTAAATTCTTGAATCTTCTGAAGGTCATAACTCCTTCATACGGTGTCCGATTTATGCAAACACGGACTCTATCTCAAACAGAATTCCGAGACGAACGCAATGGCGTAACCTGTTTCCCTGAATTCTTCTTCTAAAAATTAAGTATACTTTAATTTGTTAGTTCGACGTTCACAGAAAATATGGGGTGTTACATTCTCCCCTCCTTAAAGGATTTCGTCCCCGAAATATCTAAGTTAAGAAGAATGCATTTCCTAACATCCAACATTCATCTACTCAACCATTCAATCACAGGCATCCATTGTCCTTAAAAATATTTCTAATGCCTTCATGATCGTATGCATAGTGTGTGTACATGTCCTTATCTAATGCAAAATCAGGCAGTCTACTGATTCAGTTGACCTCCTTAACACGGATTTTGTTGGTGCCTTGAGTCCATCATGTATGCAATTATTCCTAATCGTACTTTATGACTTCTACATGAGTGCTTAATCATTCATAGAAATGCAACATTCATATGATAACACATCAAGTTTCAATCCATATATATAAAAACTCACTCATGCATATGCAATATGAAAGTGACTGAGACGATCTAGTGCCTAATGTGTGTATATGCATCCACGAGCAACCACTAGCAAACACTTGCAACCACTTGCATCCACCAAACATAACTTGTCTCAAACACATGTTTACATCCATTGGCTCCAACCTAAGGACTGAAGATATGACCTAGAGGATACTCCTAAAAAGATAGAAACAAACATGCATAGAATTCCTAGAAAAAGAGATCAAGGATATACCCTCAAGAAAAAGGGTATTGTGCGCGTGTCTTATCTTCAGTCTCCCACGTCGCGTCTTCTTGAGATTCACTCCACTATACCTTAACTAATTTAACTTAACAGTTGCGGAGCTTCTTGACCTCCATTTCCAAAACTAACTAGTAAAGATAGGGCCTCGATCACTTACTATGTTAGAGGGTATCGAATGTAGTCGAACTATCTTTCCAAGATAAACAGGTTTTAACCATGATACCAGGTGTATATACTAAGATGATTAGAGATCTCTCTTATACTTAGCTTATCCATCATGTCACAAATCTGAGGGTCTAAAGCTAAAGGTTTCTATGTACTTTTTACCTCTCTTTAGGTCAGTCTTACTTAGGGCGCCTGCCACAACCATCTATTTCTCACGCAAACCATCCTAGTCGAACTCGACATTCCTCAAGTACAAGTCCCAAAGGCCTAAACAAATATCAGACAAGCACCCAAGGAATACCTCCTCCGAATTTGGACGATTTATGTGAGATGATACTAGCAAAACAACCAAACAATTGAGCACTTAACTGACTCTGGCTATCCTCGCCAATCTTGCTCCAAAACTATCGTTGATCACATAACTCACTTTACATTGTCATCTAGATATATGCGGAAGTCTATCTCGAGTTTTAGGGGGAAAACCCTACCCTAATCAAAACATCTTGCGTACTCATGGACTACTCCAACGGATCGAAAATCATCGATAAATACATAAAGTGATTCTAGGTAGCTAAGACAAACTGATCCCTTAGGATCGCACAAAATTTCGAGGGTATTCCCAAGGCAAGTCGAAAGTCTAAGTACCCTCCTTTCACAATTACTAGCTAACCAATCCATTCCTAGAATCAACCCATAACCCATGAAACCAAAAACATAAGTATCTCAAATCCTTACAAACCAAAGATAAATGAGCCGAACCACAAATTGGATTTGAGACAATAATTGAATCTTCTACTATACAGGTACTAAGGTGCAGAGACTCCACTATTGAAGCAGATATAAACAAATTTGAAGCGCTAAAATCAAAAAGAGTACCAACAGGATGATCAAAAAGAAAAACTAAAATTTTTCAATAGAGGCTCTATTACCTCTCTCTCAGGTATGCTGGTGGTGAGAGCATGCATTTTCCTTCCTGAAAATCCTGTCATTTGTTCTTGCCCTTGTCCCGTTATACCATAATAAAGATACTTCCTCTTGTTTTAGGTTTTACTATTCTTTACTCCCCTCCTTTGTGAACCAAGTCTATATCCATGAGTTCTTCATCCTTGGGTTGTGCTCCTTAGCCAAACTCCCTCATTCTCATCTTTGCCACCCTTGTGTAACTTGTTGACAGATCTCTTGAAAGCTGCCTCCATCGCACAGAAAACCCTACAAAGCTCGAAAGAAAATTAGTCGCAGGTGAAACTACAGCGGCTATAGATGGAAGTTGGGCACTTTTTCTCCCTTTGACAGATATCATAGTCTTATCAAGCCTACGGAACCATGCCGCGATGAGGGTACCTCCCAGAAAGCCAGGAACCCCGAAGACTCAGGAAAGAAGGAAACAAGGATTCAAACAGAGGATCAAAAGATAGTGCATATGGCTTTTGGGGAACATGCCTTGAAAATGCTTCTTTTAAAACCGTTTTAAAATAATTTTTCAAATCTTTTATCTGATCCGGTAACCTTTAGCTCTGATACCAAGTGAAACACCCCACCTCCGTTAAGGTCACTCACAAAGGGAATGCCTTAACTTTGGTGGAGCATTTTAGGTAAAAGATGTAGATAAATTACAAGACAGACAAATAAAGCAGCGGAAAATAAAGTCATTTTATAAACAACATGGTTCAGTCAAGCTTTTACAACAGTTGTCTCAATCATAATTAAAAAGTAATACATAGAACTTCTGTCTTGATTAAAACAAAAAGAAGCATAAAACGATAATAAAGTAGCATAATCCCCATTAAGAGTGTATCCAAAGCCATAGCCCAAGAAAGGAAAGTCCAAGCAATACATCTATTCTCTTCAAGCTTGCAAAAGGTCTGAACTAAGATGAGATGTTCCCTCCCCGCGGACATGGAGGGGGGGAGAACGGAAGAAAAGAAGACGAAAGGAAAATGGGTTAGACATGAGTCTGGTAAGTCCAGTGACTATTTAGTATGTAAACAAGAAAAAGGGTTATGACATGAATAAACTGAATGTAGGACAATACCCTAGAAATAAGATAATAAGGCTGAATATGCTATTGCACTCATTTCACTTCTCTGCACCACATAACTAGTGTCCCAACTAGTAATCTATACAAAATGATCATATTGTAATGTGATCCCAATCCCCGCGATTGTGGTAGCCTTCATGTGTATATCTATTATGAGGATTCCACCTCAATCTACCTAATTGCCATGAATGTGTTAGATGTACCCTTACTACCCTATCGATCGGCTCCCTACTCTTATTAGTTTCTCTTGTGTCTGTGTCAATCGGCTGTCTCTTGCTTGTAGATACCCAGTGCTGACCCCACCATGAGGTGTATCAGTCCTTATGATAGCGAGCCGACACGATTCAATATGCACAATGTATAACTATTGGTACCCAGCGCCTGCTTTTTCCCACTTCGGAGTACGTGCATTCCCGTAAACCGTTGGAACCTACACTGACGTACCCCCTGCGGCTATTTTGACCTCTTATAATCAGCCCAGTAATCGTGCCCGACCCTGCCTAGTTTTAGGGTACCATGATACATCTTTGTGGGTTACTGCTGAAAAGGGTCCCCGTTACTAGGATTTCTTATTGGTTAATTTTGTGGGCCTATATATACAAATATTACCCACCTACCCGAGATGTACTTAACCCTCCCACCGATTCTAGCATGTTTACTTAACGGTTAAGTTTGTAGGCCTATATGGACTAATATTACCCACCTACACGAGATTTACTTAACCCTCCCATCGATTCAAGCATGTTTATTTAACGGTTAAATTTGTGGGCCTATATGTACTAATATTACCCACCTACACGAGATGTACTTAACCCTCCCATCGATTCAAGCATGTTTATTTAGTGGTTAAGTTTGTGGGTCTATATGTACAAATATTACCCACCTACACGAGATGTACTTAACCCTCCCATCGATTCAAGCATGTTTATTTAACAGTTAAGTTTGTGGGCCTATATGTACTAATATTAGCCACCTGCACGAGATGTACTTAATCCTCCCATCGATTCAAGCATGTTTATTTAACGGTTAAGTTTGTGGGCCTATATGTACTAACATTACCCACTTATACGAGATGTACTTATCCCTCCCATCGATTCAAGCATGTTTTTTTAACGGTTAAGTTTGTGGGCCTATATGTACTAATATTACCCACCTACACGAGATGTACTTAACCCTCCCATCGATTCAAGCATGTTTATTTAATGGTTAAGTTTGTGGACCTATATGTACTAATATTACCCACCTACATGAGATGTACTTAACCCTCTCGTACATTATGTCGTATTGGTTAAGTGTTGTCCATTCATTTTAACTTAACCCACTCATTCATCCAGTCATGTTGGTTAAGTGTTTCCTATTAACTTAAACCTCCTCACTTATCATGTTGAATTGGTTAAGTGTTTCCTATTAACTTAACCCCGTTCGTCCACCAAGTTATATTGGTCAAGCATTCTTTGTTAACTCAACCCCACGTGTTCATCATGTTGTATTGGTTAAGTGTCATCAATCAATTCAAGTTAACTTAACCCACCTACTTGTCATGTTACTTTGGTTAAATGTTCCCTTTTTGTGTTAACTTAATCCTACCACAAATCAAGTTATATTGGTTAAGTGTTGCCGTCTTGTTTTAACTTAACCTTACCACAAATCAAGTTATATTGGTTAAGTGTTTCTTATTACTTAACCCTACCACAAATCAAGTTATAATGGTTAAGTGTTGCCCTCTAATTTTAACTTAACCTTACCACAAATCAAGTTATATTGGTTAAGTGTTTCTTATTACTTAACCCTGCCCATTCATCATGCTATATTGGTTAGGTGTTTCCTATTAACTTAACCCTAGTCATTTGTGTTATATTGGTTAAGTGTTCCTATGAACTTAACCCTAGTCATTCATGTTATATTGGTTAAGTGTTCCTATGAACTTAACCCTAGTCATTCATGTTATATTGGTTAAGTTTTACCTTAATTAACTTAACCCTACCAGTGTTCCTATGAACTTAACCCTAGTCATTCATGTTATATTGGTTAAGTTTTACCTTAATTAACTTAACCCTACCATTCCTGTCTTAGCTTTAATTTATTCATTAAAGCACCAACCACTCACATTAGACAGGTATTGTTGCGGTTAATGGATGTGCCGGGCGGTTCCGGGTAGTTTTACACCGCAACTCAGTCTAACCTCGGGTTCTTTTGGGCTTGATGCACTAACCTCTCACATTAGATATATATTGTTATGGTTGCTGGATGTGTCTGGCGGTTCCGTGCAGTCTTACACCGTAACTCAATCTAACCTCGGGTTAGGCATATTCGTCTTTTGCTAAATTTACATATTTACCTTTTTATGTTTATATGTAAATTATTGTCATTCAAGTCATGCCCAATTTCTCTCTAAATCATGTTCATAATTTTAGGCATATAATTTATACAATTTCAATGCCAGTAATCATTTAAAATATGCCAATAACATGTAACTTCATGTTTCTCCCAACGTTACCCCCGCTAAACCTTCGCATAAATTTCATAGAATGTTGGGCTTTGCAATTTAGCCTAACTCAAAATCAAGAGGGGAAAAGGAAGAAACATGTAGCATTCCGGACAAGCATAGTATGGATCCAACATATGTCACATTAATTTGGCATAGAATAAATATATGTTTAATTGTGAACTTGCAATTTTGAATCTAATCAACATGAACCATAAGCATATAAATGGGAGTTTACATAGAACTACACAATTTCAATTAGTCATATAAAGGTGAACTTGCATTTTTGGACCTAATTAAAATGAGTCTTGAACATATGAAATTACCTAAATCCAACTAGGCATGTAATTGTAAACTTTTAATTCAGATCCAATAATCATGAATCTCAAGCATATAGAATTACACAAGTTGAACTAGGCATGTGAATGTGATATTTTATTTTAGATCTAATAAACATGATTCTTAAGCATATGGAATTGCACAAACCCACTAGGCATGTAAATGTAAACTTTAAATTTTGGATCCAATTTTCATAGGTCTAAATGTAGATCAAACCATAATACATGTCTAACAACTTGCATGTTGCATAACATGAAAATCATATATCTAATTGTAGATCTAAACATAATACATGTCTAACAACTTGCATGTTACATAACATGAAAATCATAGATCTAATTGTAGATCTAAAGATAATACATGTTTAACAACTTGCATGTTACATAACATAAAAATCATAGATCTAAATATAGATCAAAACATAATACATGATTGGTTTAACATCAACATAATAACAACAATTATCTCACAAGCATATATGATAGAATCGTTACAAGAATAGACATAAATCAGCATCGTCAATATCTTACAACTAGGAATTACTCTAGTTTTCACTTTATTTCAAATCATATCTTTTACTCGTTCACATCTAAATAATAACAGGACTTACAAACAAAAGAAAGTCTTGTTTTCTGGGATCTGTATTCTGAAATTGAATAGCTCTCCTTTGTTATAGACATTGAATTCTCTTAGTTGAATTAGATTTGATTTGTAATTCCTAACTTGCTTTCTAGTTGAAGGAGAATGGTAGCTACTCTAGGTTGAGTATTGACAGCATGACGGTCTTAGGAACATTTTTGTGTGGCTTAGGGTTTAGATTTAGGTTGCTTATATAGAAGTTTGATTAAATAAGAGTCGTCGGATCAACCTAGGGCCAATCAAAGCCATTCAAACCTAAGAGAACCAACCAGAACTTGCCACACAAGCCCTAATGACACAGCAAATCGTCACACAAAGAAACACGTCAGGATTCAGATTTTTCCCGAGGGGGAGGTCGACCCCCTGGTCGACCCCCTGGTCGACCTGTATGGGGGGAGGTCAACCCCCTGGTGGACCTGGCCTTAGGCGGGAAAATTCCCGCCCAGTCCGCTTCTGCTTCTGATTTCGAAATTTGAATTTTATGAACTTTAATCTGAGCTGTTTATTTAAATTCTTGAATCTTCTGAAGGTCATAACTCCTTCATACGAAGTCCAATTTACGCAAACTCGGACTCTATCTCAAGCAGAATTCCGAGACAAACGAAATGGCATAACCTGTATCCCTTAATTCTTCTTCTAACAATTAAGTATACTTTAATTTGTTAGTTCGACATTCATAGAAAATACGGGGTGTTGCAGTTGTTATCTTGTTGTTGTGGCTGATAGAATTCCGCCTGCTAGGATAAGGCTATGGATGCATGGCTTGATGGCTGCTAGTTTGGATGATAAAATTGGCTTCTCATGGATGGTTGGAATGTAGAACTGTTGTGATTGCTTGTGTTTACTTAGAATTTCGGGGGCGTAATTCTTAAGGGGGGAGAATGTAACAGCCCGCATTTTACGTATCGGAGGATCGTAAAATATTTTTATTTTATTCCCTGAAGGTTGGATCATTCTCATCTTTTAATATGTTGTTTATGGGGATGTGAGACGTGTCCATAATTTTTACCGATTTTGTTTGTGACCATTTTCCACCTATCAGTCTTATACAAGGCATTACTTCTGACTTAGGTCGAATCAGAGGGTGAGACCTGTGACATTGGAATGGAATTGATAATTACCTTTCCGTAGAGTGGTTACATTAAATATTTGGTTAACGGTTTGGGAGAAATCGCTATTTTAAGGTTTTTCAGTTGGATGTCTAGGTTTGGTAAGTCATAATGGGTTGAATTGGAGAGGCCCATTAGTGGGCTGATGGGAGGGTATAAATAAAGGGTGAGGGGTATGGGAAATAGTTTGGTTTTTCATTTCCTCATTTGATGGCCTTGTGCCCCTTCTTCCTTTAGACACCTTTCCACCATTAAAAAACCAAATCTAAGGAGGGAAATCATAGATCTACACCATTGGAGGCTAGATCCACATCATTTCAAAGGTTAATTCATCAGATCGAGGAGTTTGTTTCGAATTGCTCGTTGTCCGGGTTCATAACTATATCATTTTAGCTTTTATTGGAGAATCAGTGAGTGGATTACATCTCCCACATGGATTCAATAAAGTGTATAGGTTGTAGATCATGTTTTTCATCAAATTCAAGTGTTTTTCCTTAGATCTATGCATTGTGAAGTTCATTTTCATATAGATCACCCTAGGATCTGATTTAGCAAGTTTAGATAGGTAATTTCTATGATATTTCATATGAATGTGCAAGTTAGATCCATGGTTTTTATTCATATGCATATTTATGGTGATTTTTGTGAATTTGACATTATCGTTGACAGAATTTTCATATTGATGATATTGTTGATTTCATAACATGCTTGTAATCCTTTTTAATGGATTGGATGAGTTAGTTTTGTCGGATTTATTATCGGGCGAAGTTTTAGTCGAAATCGGAGTTGAATTGCAATATGCAGGTTTGGGGTCGGCCATAAGTTGGGTCGGACCAAAGTTGGGTCGGACCAAATTTGGGTCGGATTAAAGTTGGGTCGGACCAAAGTTGGGTCGAACTAAAGTTGGGTTAGACCAAAGTTGGGTAGAACCAAAATTGGGTCGGACCAAAGTTGGGCCGAACCAAAGTTGGGTGGACCAAAGTTGGGTCGGACCAAAGTTGGGTCGGACCAAAGATGGGTCGAACCAAAGTTGGGTCAGCATAAAGTTGGGTTAGACTAAAGTTGGGTCGGCCTAATCTGGTCAGCCATTTCTAGTCAGCCATTTTTTCCATTTCTGGTCAGCTATTTCTGGTCGGACATTTCTGGTGATGATGTGACTTCAAAGTGAATTCAATTGGGCAGTTTGGAGGTGTTGAAAAGTGTTTATTGTTCGTTGTATGCAAGAAATGGGGAGACAACTCAAGGATGTATTGAGTTCGTATGAAGTAATAGCTCTAAAGTGTTTTGAGCTAATTAATAGTCGTAATTGATAATGACTAGACAGACGAAGGCCGAGGAATTATCCTTGTCGTAGGTTATAGCGGACTCAAAGTAGAGGTACAATTGAAGACCAATTGTAGGTCGAGTGCCTTGGGTGTCGTGTATGTCCTAGACACGTGTTGAGTATAGTGTGTAGCATGTATTGAGCATAACATGTGGAGTTTTGCTAGAACCGTGACGTCCTGTATGGTCCTTGACAATTGATGGAAAATTGGTTAACCAGCCATACGATAACGAGGATTCCAAAGCAAGGATGCCGGTGATAGCCAAAGTCAGTCATGAACGTTTGAATGCTTGGTTGCTTTGGTTGTACCATCCCATGGAGATTTTCTGACTTCGAATAAGGTGTTCTTTGGGTGCTTGTCTTATATTGGTTTTGGCCTCTGGGGCTTGTGCTTATGGGATACCAAGTTCGATTAAGGTTGTTTCCGTGAGATATACCTAAATGTTTTATGAGTTTCTTTTGCCATGAAAGAGTGGTTGTTCTAATTGTCGTGGCTAAATTGTTGTCCCTTTTGATTTACGGATCGTAAAGGCTATCACTGTCAGGTGTGGGGAAGGCAGGTGTAAGTTCTTCGCTGGAGCTGGGTAGATTAGTTGTTTATTTACGCATTCTCATATACTTTATTGGTGAAGTTTGTTAGTTGTTTTATCGCTCACTAAGACTATTGTCTGACTTAAGGTTTTATGTTTCTCTTTTTTACTTGGGCTGTTCATCCGATTGTTGGTTGGGCAGACTAAGTAGCAGGTGACAGGTGATGCCTTAGTGGGAACGGTGATGCTGATCGATGGCGAGCAGGGGGCTAGCATACTATATTTATTATGATCTAATAATTGGATTACGCTGTTTACTATTTCTCTGAGTATTGTAGTATGGCAAATTGTACAGACACTATTGTTGTTATCCACATGTATGGGAAATACTTTCTAATTGTTATGAAAGTTTAATGTTTTCGGCTTCACTATCACTACCTGTTGTATAATTTCTGTTATATTTTATCCTTTGCACTGTGAGTTTGCGATAGGTTTCGATATTGTTTACCTACTTTGATGATTGTCTATAGCTACCTGGCACACCTTTCAGCGCATTATTCCTCTTGTTTAGTGCAGGGGTTATGGGCGGTCGTCACAGGTTTGGAGACATTTTAGAGTATATGTTATATATTTAATGTTACTTAATTCCTATATTCCTTAGTGATGAAGTTTTAGCGTCTGAACTTCAAGTGAACCCCAACGACCGACGTCTCTAGCCAAATACACCTATTCTGGACACAATAGAATAAGTTTCGTAAGCTAATTCAATCATTTCAATCAGTTTTTCTTAAAATTAAAAATATAACTCAATATAATATTAAATATTGAATTTGAACGTACGTTTTAATTACCACAACCACATACTAGCTCCAAAAATTACGAATTTTGAAATCTCGCTACGTTACACAATTGCGGTACTAATGAACCTGGCTTTATTGAATTTGGGGACTGTTTGAAAAATGGCCTTATTCTTAGCTTATTGAATTTTAATTGAAATTCAACATACTTTTATTTTTACCATGCTTACATACGAATTCCAATTAACTTGAAATTTTAAGTTAACATTAATTTGACGTTACAGATCAAATAAAATTGGTTTGTTGAAAATGGACATCGTTTGCAAAATGACTTTTTTCTAAGGCTTATATTGAGTTAGACATAACTTACAATTTATAACATGAAATCTCAATTTCTCACTTCTGTTAGAAAGAAATAGCTCAAAATATCCCAATGTTTCTTGTTTTACAGAAATCTGACTTATAATGACTTATGTATATTCATTTAAAGTTCAAAACCAAATATTTTGAACTACCACGATGTTACGAGTTCGTTTTAATTAAATTTTAATTTTATACATTCAAACTTCGTTTTTAATTTAAATTTCAATTCGTTAATCTTCAAAATAAATCGTTTAAATATTTTAAATCCATTAAAATCAATTAAAATTCATATTTTAAATTAGCTAAAAACCATCAACTAGGGAAACTATTCAAAAATCTCCGTTTGTTTCTAGGGAACTAGTAATAGCGTCAAGGTTACTTTTTCTCATCGTCTGTCTCCTCACATCTCCCTTTCCACCCATCTTTATGATTTTTCTTCACCCTTCTCTCCACAAATTTCTCTCTTTCCCACAACCCTATTTTCGTGATGCGTGGTTCCTCCAGACAAAACTATTTTGTCTTCTCAAATCTGAGCTTTTGACCCATGTAATTTGTTCTGAGCTGTGAATGACCCTACACTACTGCCTCATCTCCTAAACCTTTTGCCCCCCATCGTCGGTACTGATTTCCCCACCTTCCTTTTCACTATGGTTATTTCAGGATACAACTAGCCAACTGCTCCTTCGCCTACGTAGCTACCGTCAGCTAGTCATTCAACTAGTATATATGGAGACTATGTTTGACAGTCACTAACGTGTAGGTATAGGGTTTGCAGTAACTATCTGAAGGTTGAGCTATCTCGCGTCTCTTCTCCTTGATTGTGATGGTACAATTTATCTTTCTCAGTATTCAATGTAAATCTGGTACGCGTCTTGTCGGTAGTTTGGTAGTTGATTTAGCGTGTTTAGGCTGCTAAATGTTTGAATTGGTGCTTGGTACTTTTGTGTTCCGTTGCTTGGCAAATATCATGTCATTTGTGAACTTGCTTGCCCCTTGCTTACTTTTGCTGTTATGTTGTGATTCATGGTGTCTGTCTGTAGAATGGTTGGGTTATCACCAATGAGTGGTGGCAATATACAAGATGCTTTGCACGGACCTTTGCCGTCACTCTTTCAGTGATGTTTTCGCTTGACTGTTTTACTTATGGAATTCATGATGAATGTATTTCAGCATTTTATTTATGCCGAGCAATTCACACAATGGTAAACGTATAGTGTTGTGTATGTTGTTCTAGAACCATTACTACCATCGGAATTGTAGTGATGCAGGGAAGCTTAGGCTCAATTATTGCTATCATCTCGATGTGTTCTACTTTTTTTCCTTCCTCGACTTTGGCACCATTGTGTTCTAGACGTTTATTCAACTTTACCATGAAATATGTTCAATGTACTGCTCCTTTTTGGAGTGGAGCTCAAGAAATCAGCTAGGCACTGTTTGCTACAGTTGGAGCAGCAGCATTTTTTTGTGCTTATAGTGGCCTTGGCATGTCACTTGATGGATATCTAGGCTTAATTTTTTTCGGTCTTGTACTATTATATATTGTATTCATATGTAACACTATGTATTGTACTATGTAATTGATCACTCTCCCTGCGCGGTGAGTTAGGAATCTTGTAGTCTAGTTAAATTTGACTAGCTCCTGTACTATAAGCCTATTAGGTAGAGTGGACGGAACACTATAAACTCTGTAAACGGTGGACTGTACACCTTAAAAACCGATGTAGCTGATTGTTAAATACAATCACCTATACCATATTGTATTTTTTATTGTTAGTTATAATAAAAAGGTGTTTGCGGTCACCTTAAAAGCCGTTTGGCTATGCTAAAAAAAATTGTTTGAAAATACAGGTCGTTATAATCTCCCCTACTTAAAAACCTTTCATCCCCGAAAAGGAAGACAGAACTAAAGGTCGTTTACTTAACCAACTCAGTCTTCGTTCTAACTCAAGTTCTTTAACTTTTTAGTTTCTAACAACTTCCCAATTTCTCGAAATTTGACTAACGCCTTAAATTTTCGATTTTTTTTGCCATAACCTCCTTTGTATAGGTTGGTTGGTAGAACTACAATTTGCCTCCACGGGCCCTCATCAATCAAAAGAAAATCCAAAAGCCAAGCGGCTTGCCAATCGGCTCATAAAATCATCACACCCAATTAATACAATAAATATGTACCTTTGTGTCAGGCATGCAATTTTATTCCTTTTCTTAGCTCCGATGCAATATCCTGCCTAACAATATACATATCCAATCCGAATTCATTTCAATTCGGTTCAATATTAAATTTGATTTAGTTCAATTTAAGTTCTATTCTCACATTGGGTTTATCATTCCAATATTTTTATTAATTAAATTAATAATCATAGATCACAACCAATAATCAATCGGTTGGTTAAATTTTCAATTTATATGTTGTTAAAACATATATCTTTTATATACTCAAAATATAATTCCAAAGCCAAATGGCAAACAATAACTCTAATTAAGTTCTTGGTCCTCATACTAGTCAATTGGAAATAAATAGACATCCCACTTTCAAAACTCGAAAATAAACATTGATGATGCGGCCGCATTACCAGAATCATCCCCGGGCGACTAGAGTGTGATTCTATATCTATCCAGTATATTTGAGACTTTAGATATACATTAATTAGACATATATTCAAAATCTTCATATACTCGATAGTCCAAACTCAATATCAAATAAAACACTCAAATTCTTAATATAGAATATTATTTCTCAAAACTAATTCATTTTTTATAAATAACACTCTTCCATCTCATTCTAGGGCATTACTAACCCCATATAATAAGTCATTCTTATAGGATGTTACTAGTCCTATCTATGATGGAATTTTTTTATCTTGTTCTAATGATTCGTATCGTCAAAGCTTTGTAAACCAAAGCTCTGAAACTACCTGTAACGACCTGCCCTGTCGACCGACCCAAGCCAATCGTTAAACAGACTTAACCCGCGTATAGATTGCGATTACAACACATCAAAACACAGAACAAGAGAACATTCCATTGCTATTACAACAATTTTACATTAGAGCATAGGAATATCAAAGCACAAATAATTGAGATACAACGGAAAATATCAGAGTAATAAATTTACAAAACAGCGGAAACAAAAAAATATATAATATGAACAACAGAGAACTCCAAAGTAATCCAAAGTATAGCTCTAGCCATAATATAGGATACTGTTAAAGAATATCTACAAAACCAAAACTACCGGCTTCACGTGTGGAAAATATAAGCACCCATAGTTTGGGTGGGAAACAATAAACTCCGAGTAGTCATGGGACTGGTATGAGAACTAAAACGGTTGTTAATTTTATTTTAAAGTTGGGTAGATCACAGAAACACGTCGTATAACACAAAATGGGTTCCCTCCACATGAATACCCATAATTAAAACTCGTAATTCTTTTTGAAAAAATGAAGATATTGTAAGACTCAGGTCCAACACACAATGCAAGCACAAGCCGGAGGATAGAGTTTTACTTTATAATAGCCAAAATGCTTGATACACGAATATTTTCTTTTATTATTACTAGTGCATAGTGTAAAATCAATATCAAAAATAAATGTATCAATCTTAGATGGCTTAATACCCTATCCTATTATGTTGCCATATAGGTTTACAACTAAAAAAGTAAGGTGTAATAACCAGGAAATCTGAGCCAATTTAAAAAATTTATTTTGGCAATTTTGATGAATTTTGAATATTTAAAATAAATTATTTTAAATAATAACGACGAGAAATTTATTTTGAATAGAAATACAACGTATATATTATTTGAATCGACGTTAGAATATAAATATTTATTTATAAATATAAAAGGAATTGGAAATGGCGCGGTAGTTTGAAGATTCGATTTCAAAGTTCAATTGAATGTACAGGATTCAAAATAAACTTGATTTTGGCGAAATGGAAAATATTAGAGTCTATTTGAAAATATCTTTTCAACAAATCCAAAAAATTGAAATTTCATAGCGGGAATAAAAAGTTATGCCCAGTTGAAAATTCAGAATAGTCACTGTGGAATTCTGGCCCTTAAAAATGGAAATTTTACAAACGACCTTCGTTTTTGACGAAACCACTTTTGTTGGATATGTGATGTCGAATTATTGCTAGATTCCAAAATTCATAATTTTTCGAATCAATATGTGAGCGTGGCGAAGTAAAACGTGTTTTGACAATTTTAGTCAATTTCGATCAACCAGAAAATGGCCATTTTTCAAACGGTCTCAGAATTTGACGAAATTAGTTTTGTTAGAACCGTATCGTCAATACGAAGCTAGAAAATATTTTTCGGGAATTTTTAGAGTTTGTATGTTGACCTGGTAAATTGAAATGCGCATTCTAATTTAGTATATAGATTTATATTTTGATTTTGAAGGAAACAGATCGAAACAACCAAACTGGCTTACGATACATATCCCACTGTGTTCGGAATGGCGGTAATTAGCTAGGAACGACAGGCGGTGGGTTTCATTTAGAGATCGAAATTTAAAGTTATTTTTTGGACATTTAAAATAATTAAATAATTAAATTTTATATAAAAAGCCCCCCCTCTCTTCTCCCTCTCTCTTCTATTCAGAAAAAACTGATTAAGAATAAAAAAAAGAGAAGGAGAAGGGGGCGGAGCCCCGCTCCACCGACAGTCGCACGCGCCGGAGGTGAGCCACCCAGCGTCGCCTCCCCTTCCTCTCTCCTCCTCCACGACGCCCACCGCCGCCAGGCGCGACTGCACCACCCCACCTCCTCACCGCGAGTTCAAGTCGCGCCCCCCTGCCACCTTGCCGCCGCCACCCTCTGAAGCCGCGCACCACCCGGTGCAGTACCACCCTCCGACGACTGCTGAACCCCCCCCCCTCGCGCAGTTCAAATGGCGAAAAGCCCCCCCTTCAATCAATGTGAGTTCTTTTTGTTTTGATTTTTAAAACTAATTTAACATGATTTTTAAAACTGATTTAACATGATTTTTAAAACTAATTTAACATGATTTTTAAAACTAATCTAACATGATTTTTAAAACTGATTTAACATGATTTTTAAAACTTAACTTACATGATTTTTATAGTTAAAAAGATAGAATTTTATAGTTAAAAAAGTTAGGATTTTTATAGCGATAAAAATTCGATATATATATATATATATATATATAGAATAGCGATAAAAATTCGACTTTTTATATATATAGAATAAAGATAAAAATTCAATTTTTATATATATAGAATAGCGATAAAAATTCGATTTTTATATATGAAGTAGCGAGGAAAGATTATATTTTTATCATAGGAAAGACGATATTTTTATTTATAGAAAGGTGAGGTTTTTATATATGGAAAGGCGAGGTTTTTATATATGAAGCGAAATAAAAGTTCGATCTTTATATAAGAAGTAAAAATATAAAAATATAATTTCTATATAGAAAGAAGCGTTGTAAAATATATGAAATTGAAATAAAAATATGATTTTTATTTATTGGGATAAAGCGATAAAATATGATTTTTAGTGTGAACAGCGGGAAAAGATGGCGATGGTATCGACTAAAATCAAAACGAGACCCGAACAGTTCAGAAGGAAAGCACGGAGGAGTGGGACCCTCGGTGAGAACTTCTCACTTTTAATTTATTTTCTAGTTGAAATTTATACCAGGATGCAGACGGTGCTTAGCAGCACCCGACACCCGTCGTCCCCAGACCATGGATGACTTGTTTGTTTGATTGATGTGTTGTGAAAAATGATTGTGTGTAGTGGAATTAAATAAATTATTTTATGGTTAAAAATATAATTTTTAACGTGTATATAAAATAAATAGTTATAAACAAATCCGACGATTTGTTTATGTACACACATTTGACTTATATGGATTGGGACGATAAATTTTACACATCGCCCAACTGCACAAATAAAACCTGAGTTTGATTGTTTGAAAACCCCACACGGGTGTTGGGATGAAATTGGAAATACACTAGTCCCAATAATTAGCTATATGTCGATCGATTGATTGATAGGTTGTTATAAGCGTTAAATATTTATATTTGATGCTTATGCAGTGGAGAATGCACTCTGGATGATGGTTGATTATTTATCGTTGCTATTATATACATGTGTTGTATGGTATCCATATAATTAACATTATATGGTAACTGATTGGGCCTCATTCCAATTTGGAAAATAAAGAATATTACAGAAAGAAAATTCATGTGTTGAATAGAATAAATATTCATGTGTTGAATAAAATGTAAATTCATGTGTTGAACAGAATAAATATTCATGTGTTGAATAAATTGTAAATTCATGTGTTGAATAGAAAAAATATTCATGTGTTGAATAAAGTATATATTCATGTGTTGAAGAAAATATTCATTTGTTGAATAGAATAAGGAAGTTATTGAAATATATAAAGCCGTGTTGGTTAGACTGACGCTATTTTGACATGAATGATATTTATATCGATTTTATTTATTTTTATAATGAATATCGAAAAGGAATTGATTTCAAAATATAATATTTTGAAAATACTATCATTTATATATTGATGGTATGGAATATTCAATTTTGATTTGAAATTGAATATGAAGTTGAAACCATTTTGAAAACGGATTTAAAGCGATTTATAAAATACGTTTTAAATGGAAATCGATGAAATATATATAATATATTTATATTATATATATAATGGCCTGAATGGAACGCGCCGTGCTGCGGCAGTTCGTGAATTTCGACCATTGACTTCGAGTGGACATTACGGGAGATCCGGCCGTCGGATTCTCCTAAAACCGGGACCGTTGGGTTCGTATAGAAAAGAGCTTTCTAACGAACATTATAGATTTGAAATCTAACAGTTGGATTTGGAATTATGTCCAAATCAAATTTGGAAAAGGTCGTTGTAAGTGCAGTTCGATGGCCGTTGATGGAAATCGACAGTACGGGCCTTGATAAAATTATTAAAAATAGTAATAATTTGTGTAAAATCATAAGAAATGATTTGTGAAGAATTGAGATGAAAAATTCCAAATTTGAAAAGATAAAAATAGATTTTTATCGGAATGAACTAGTTTTGAACTAGAATAATAATTTATTTATTTTTAAATAAATAAATTGGATTTGAAAGTGTTTTAAAAGTAACCAGAATTTCCAATAATTGAATTGGAATGGATTTGAATCGAAATTGTCTTTGGAATATTTCGATGTTGGATTTCGTGATTATACAGATATTGTTATTGAAATTTGAAAGATATATTTATATCGTTATTTCCAATACGATATTTGTTGGTCGTAGAATTTGATATTGAATATAAGACGATATATTTTCTATTCAGAGCGTTATATTTAATATCAAATGGGAATTGGGTTTATCGTGAACTGTGTTTTAACGACATTTGTTCTTTAACCCGATTTACAGTGAAATGTGATTTGAAATTTATAAATCTTTTGTTAAGATTTAAAGGAGGTTTTCCAAAGTAAAGTTTTCCAATTTAATAAAATAAATTGGAATGGAATGGAATGTGATTTTGGGTTTATCGTGAACCGTGTTTTAAATGACATTGGCTCTTTAACCCAGTTAAAGACAGGATATGGTTTCCCAAGTTAAACAATCATTAATATTGATTTTTGGGAAGATTAAAACCAAGTGGAGTTTTAATGAATCTTAAATTTGATTGAAATGATTGAGAATGGAGTATCACCAGTTTTGCTCCAGGCGATAGTTAAATCTTTAATTAGATTTTAACGTGAAATGGTAATTGAATTTACCGATAACACCGTGGTGTTAGATATGAAGTATTACCAGTTTTACTCCATGGGATGAATAGGTTGGGAGTGGGAAATAAAATAAATGATTACTTCGGTGTGGTTCGCTGATCCCGACTAATTTGGATTGATATTCAAAGGAAGATTAAAGAATAAATTTAAAGAATTTATCTCTGATAAAATTAATGGGAACCTTTCCCAAAGTATAAGAATATTTGAATAAAAGGATATTCTGAATTGGAATGAGGCGTATGTTGTGTTTGTGTAACACTTGTTTATTATGTACGCGAGTTATTCAGAAAGACCGGGTTTATCCCATTCTGAATAACTGATTCGAAGATGTGTCGAGGATGAAGACTGTGGTCGAAGGCCAGAGGTCTTCACATCGTTTGGGTGATTACTGATGATCTTGATTGGGTTGTACACCCAAGAGGAGGGAATCAGTTGGTGATCGTCCAGATGTACTTGGAGATCGATGGATATGCGAGGTACAAGGTGCTTCCGGTTTCGTTCAGACCCAGAACGAACTTGTAAATGGACTGTGTGCCTGACATTGGATTTTATTCTATGTGATTGATTTCTATTAAATATATATCTGTTTGGCGGCGGAGAATTTATTCTCTTGCTTAACGCCCTTCTTTGAGACGTACGAGCTCAGAGGTTATATATTGATGGATATCAATCGCATGGAGTGAATTGCCTGTGTGGCATGCCTAAGTGGCAAATGATCAAGGCTTTTGTTGAAAAGCAGAGTCTTGTGGCTGATGATCAAAGCACGGCCTGTGTGGCATAGCTTTGTGTAGCGTTGATTCGCGAGCCTCACACCCCGGTTGTGAACCAGAAACAGGAGAGAACCTCAGGGAGGGCATGTGTTTCCTTCTAGCTAGGGTGGTGTCAGTGACCTACCAGCCCTGACATTTATATTATTTTCACCTGTGTAGTTGTTGCTGTTGCGAGGCGCCTCGGATATATCGGTGACTATGTGGAGCCAATGGAGTCATTTGGCTCATTTACGCCCCAAAGGGCGGGGAAACGCAGTGTTTAGGGTTTAAGTTTAATCCACATCGGTGGACTGGCCCTGTCGCTCCAAGGGTCGATGCATTTTGATCCTGAGACATGGGCTAGATTGTCTCGAATTCGATGAGGACAATCCCTTGCCTCGGTTCACAGATGGAAATCCAACTTCCAATACGTGACATTTGCGGTTTTGATTGTAGAGCCTAGTATTGGCGACATGATATATGGTACCCATGCCGTCTATGATTGATACTTATGATTGAATTTATTTTGACACTATACACTTATAGTAATAATAAAAGATGAAATTTAGCGTATCAAGCATTCTTTGGCAATTATAAGATAAAACCCTATCCTCCGGTTTGTGTTGCATTGTGTGATGGGACCTGGGTCTTAAAATAGCTTCATTGTTCTTTATTTAGCAATGCGCTATTGTTTTATGCACTGGTGTTCTTGGGAGGAAACCCGTTCCATGTTATACGGCGTGGTCCCTTGATTTACCTAACTTTAAAATAAAGATTAATAACTGTTTTAGTCCTCACACCAGTCACATGACTGACCTGGAGTTTATTGTTTTAACCAAAACTCTGGGTGCCCTTATTTTGCATGGGCAGCTAGTAGTTTTGGTTTTGCAGATTTATATTCACAGGGTCCTGATTTACCGCTGAAGCGATACTCGGAAAGCTCTGTATCCGTGTATTACTTTCAGTTATGTATTGTATTACTTTTCTGCTGCAGTAATGTATTTAAATCTATGATATTTCTCTGATGTATAATATTTATTCATACTCTGTATATTCTTGTATTTTGATGGAATTGTTGTAATTAACAATGAAATGTTCTTCTGTTTGTGTTCCGATGTGTGTTGTTCTCAAAACAATCAGGGGCTTCGAATGGTCTTGGTCGGTTTAGCGATCGATTCAGATCGAGCGGAATTCCTTGTTGTTACATAAGATTCGTATTGGAAATTGGATTTCCATCATGACCCGAGGCAAAGGATCTTCCTCATCTGATTCGGGTCCTCTCTAGCAGGATGCCTAGGACCACACGCATGTGACCTTTGGAGCGGTAGAGTCGGCCCATCAATTCCCGGTGGATTAGGTTACTCCTGAACATAACGTTCCCCGGTCCTATCAGACCTATAATCTGGTTGGTACGTCAACCACCATGGCCTTGTCCGGCCATATCCAAGGCACCTCAATTCCAAAATCCACATAAGTAAACTACTTGGGCAACATACCATGGCATCACTTCTAGCTAGAAGGAAACATATGTTGTATCGTCCCATATTTTATCACTACAGTTCTAAATATTTAAATTTGTTTAAATATCAGATTCGTAATATAAATGGATTTTTTTAAAACAAAGTTTAAAACGTATAAATATATATTAATTAAAACGAGCTCGAAAATGGCACGGCAGTTAGTAATATTCAGCTTTGAACTTCAGTTGAGTGTACAGGATCCGTTATAGGTCGGAATTCACTGAAACAAGAAATGTTTGAATCGGTTAAACTATAACTTGGTAATAAATGAGAAAAATCGGGATTTCGTATTTTATATTGAGAGTTATGGCCAAATCAAATTCTCAAATAGTCACCGTGAAATCATTTATAAACCATAACGATTTATTTAATAAAATAATTCGATTTTAAATCAATTGAATACTGGTTTAACTGGATAATGTAATATCGTGTTTTAAAAAAATTATATTAGTTTATTCTGGGAATTTGTATGAACTCAGTTTATGTATATTTATGTGATAATAATTTGTTTGTTTACATTAAATCGAATTTAGCGTTAAATTATCAGTTTAAAATTTATATCTTTCGTATATGGTCAAATTAGACCGTGGAGACCATTCCAGTGTGTTCAGAACAGTGCTAGAACCCTAGAAATGTCATTCGTTGTGTTCAGATAAGAGTTTGGTAGCACGTGATATTTTAAATGGGGTGAAACCACACCAGTTCAACCGAAAGTGAAAATAAAATAAATAAAAATCGTATTAGGGGACGACCTAATTTTTCCGTCGTAGCTACTCTGTAAACCTACCACCGTCTTCTCTTTTCAAAATCATGTACGACTTATTTCCTCCTTCGCGATGAAGTAAAAATCTGAGCAAAGACCTATTTTTTTCCAGCTCCAGCTACTTCTTCTTTCAAATCATGTACCCGCTTTTTCTTTCCTTCGTTGCAAAGCTAAACAGCGATGTAATGGTTATGTAATTCCTGTCGGTCACTCACGCTATACATGGAAGCCATCACGTTATATTTCTTCGTCCCAAAATCAACAAAACCACTCAAACTTACTTCCTTTCGTTCTCTTCCCTTTATGCCTTCCATTTAGTTTCTTATCGAAAACCCCTATTCAAATAAATAAAATCAAAATCAAAAAGAAGAAATCGAAAACTAAAATCAAAAGGGGAATTGCGATTTCCATTCTTTGCGATTCAAAATCGTGATAAATCATGTAGCTTGAGTGTACGATAAAGGCACTCGCGACTGATGAATGGAAGCGATGCGACAAGATCGAAATAATGTTCGAGTTCTTTTGAGTTGTGCGTGAGGAAGTTCGAAGGTGGATTCCGATTTGTGGAGGTATGCGGTTTGGTGGGAAGAAGGCCATTACGATTCAAGAACGGTCGGAGTTGTTGAGCGCGATGGAAAGAAAGGGGTGCTGCGATACTGGAAGAGTTCGAATTGGAGTTAATGAAGAAGTCTGATCCCTTGTAAATGTTTGGCAATAGAAGAAAGGTGAGTTTGGTCTATGAATTTGGAGTGAATGTTAGTGTTTGAGGGATTTTGATCGGATGTTGGGAAGGAGCTCAAAATGAAAATATATGGGACCGTAAATGGAGCTGTCCAAATTCCGGTGGCATTAAAGTGAAGTATGAAGGTATAATGGATGTTGCCTTGGAGTTTCGGGAGTTCAGCAAGTGGGAGAATGGAGAGTGGGTTTGTGATTTTGGGTTTGTGACTAGGTGAAAGGTTCGTTGCAAAGAGATGTAGGAATGGTACTGTTACAGTAGTGATCGGTTGCAAGTTTTGGCCGATGGTGATTATAGTTAGGAAGTAGAAGACGTAGTGAACTGGACTGGAGCAAGACAGCAAGGTATATGCTTTTAATTAAATTTAAATTTACATAGAAAAAATTATTTAAATAGTTCATTTAAAATAATTAATTAAATAAATAATCATCAAATTAAATTTAATTATCTTAGGCGCTAGAAAAAAAAATCATTTATACAATGAAGTAGATGTGCAGCTGTGATGAGATGGAGTTTTAAGCAGAATATTCGACAAGGAAATCGGGGTGAGTTAAACTCACTCAGTTAATTATTGGGAACTATTTTTAATAGTTCAAATTTGTTTTATTGCTTGCTGGTTGCTAAATTGATTGATATAAAGTGATAATAATATATAAAAATAATATTGGTGATTGGATAATGCCCGCAGTACCATTAGCGGATGCCCGCAGTACCATTAGCGGATGATTTCCCTATGCGCCCCACAATATATATAGTGTACCAACCCGTATTTCGATAACATGTTAAAATGAGAATCAAGGCAGAATTTCATTTTTAAATTCTGAATCAAGTAAAACGGGCTATGCCATTGCGTTCGTCTCGGAAAAATACGCGAAATAGAGTCCGAGTTTTCGAAAATCGGAGTCCGTATGACCCGATTAAGGCCCAACGAAGTTTTCAGAAAATTTCAAAGTAAAAACAGATTTCAAATTCAAGTTTGAATTTGGAAATTTGGGCCAGTTTGGGCCAGGCGGGAAAATTCCCGCCAGAGCACCCAAGTCGACAGCCCTGTCGACTTGGGAGTCGACTTGGTTGGACCCAAGTCGACATCCCTGTCGACTTGGCTGTCGACTTGGTCCAGCCGGGCAGTTCTGCCTGGTGCACCATTTTGGGTTTGTGTTGAGTTTGGGGGCCAGATTCGGTTTTAAGGGATGAGATTACAACTAGGGTTTAATCCTATGGCCTAAAACACTTGCCTAATCTATAAATAAGACCATAACCTAACCCTAAATCATCATTATTCATTCATACAACTAAACTATGGCAAAATTTTACCTCTCATGGCCTCCACTCTCTTCATAAAATTTCTAAATTGTTTCTATGAGAGATTTTCCATGCATACAAGTGTTTTCAAGCTTGTATGAGTGTCATTAGCTTGCATTCAAGTCAAGTTTCTATATTTGCATCATAAAGCAAGGGTTTTGATCATTTTGGCTCAAGGGTTTTTATGTTAGAGCTTGCATTTTGGGTCTATTTGATTGCATAAGGGCTTTGTCATATCTTTTGTGCCTTCAAAGCAATGTAAGCCCTTTCCCTACTCTTAGATACTAACTATGAAGTTAAATGTTCATGTTGCAAGTTTGGGTTTGATCATTGAGTATGATTCATGCTATCATGTCATGCAAGTTTATGAAGTCATTATCTTGATCTTGTGGGCTAAAAGCTACAACCTTTATGTTGAAATGTTGCATTATGCAACATGAGAACCCTCATAACCTTTATGTCAACTTGCATATGAAGTCATAACCCTTATATGATGATATATGCGAGTTACTAGTCATCATTCCATGTCTTTTGTCACCATGATTCGCTTATGTGCCAAGTTTGGGTTTATGCATGTTTTTTAGGCTTAAGAATGTAACATGCAAGTTAATGAACACATTTGTGCCTCATTTGCCACCATGATTAACTTGTGGCTTAATATCCATTTTTGTCATGCCTTTGCCAAGTCTATTCTTTTAATCCATTACGTTGTTGCGAACGTATATGCGAGTTTAAAAGCGTTGGGTTATGTTATGGGTAATTTCTAATGACATGAAAATACAACTTGAAAACATGACTTGAAATAGAACATGGAAGTTGACATGTGAATATGTTTGAAAATATGAAATTGGGAATTTACCTATTAAGTTAGGTCTACCCATACTATGGAATTGGGAATTTATCTATTAAGTTAGGTCTACCCATATTCTTAAAAACGTGAATATGAACATGACACTAGACTAAACATGAAAGTGACCAACTCGAGGTTGGGTTGAGTTTGCAACGTAAAACTACCCGGAACCGACCGGCCTAACTAGTAGTTGCAAACAATAGGACCCAATGTGAGAAGTTGGTCATGTTGTGCTTGAACCCGAGGTTAGACCAAGTTGTGGTGTAAAGCTACCCGGAACCGACCGGCTTAACTAGTAACCACAACAAAGTCTAATGTGAGAGGTTGAGGTGTATTAAGTAATTAATGCCACATGATAGGGTTAAGTTAATTTGATTAATGACTCTTAACCAAATATGACATGGACAAATGGGTTAAGTAAATTGATTAGGCTAATGATACTTAACAAAACATGACAAGGTTGGGTAGGTTAAGTAACTTGATTTGCCTAAAGACACTTAACCATTTTTATATGACTAGTGGACGGGGTTAAGTTAACCAACACTTAATCAATCCAACACGATAACTTGGTAAGGTTAAGTAAGTTTTCCTAATGACACTTAACCATTTTTATACGACTAGTGGACGGGGTTAAGTTAATCAACACTTAATCAATCCAACACGATAATTTGGGAAGGTTAAGTAAGTTTTCTTAATGACACTTAACCGAAAAATACAGTTAATGGATGGGGTTAAGATTAGACTCAACTAGTCTAAACATGGAAATCGGATGGGGTTAAGTTAGCCTAGACTTAATTAATCCCACTTGGTAGTTTAATCGGGTTAAGTTAAACACTTAACTAATCTAACACGATGATTTGATGTGGTTAAGTGACCTATACTTAACCAATCTAACTCGTTAATTTGACGTGGTTAAGTTAACCAATACTTAACCAATATAACGTGAAAACATGATAAGTCTAAGTCACGAATCGCTTGAATACACTTGACCGATTTGACTAAGTAAATTGATAGGGTCAAGTTAATACATACTTAACCAACTTGAGCATGGTTTGTAGGGTTAAGTCTTGGACTTGGATACTTAGCCAATTTTGACATGATTTGTAGACGGGTTAAGTCATGAACTTAAGTGACACTTAATCCATTATGTAAACCCTAGTTCGGAGAATTAGGTGGATAAACCGTAATTAACATGGATAACGGGAATGAGGCTAAGTGGTAAACCTTAGTTGATGAATAACTAAGTAATAATTCTTAGTCAAGAAAATTTAGACCAGTTCATAGATAGATGAGTAACCTGATACGGTAGGTCATCGTTTAAGCACACGAGTAGGAGCAAGTTATCTGATTTAGATAAAGGCTCCAGCGAACTGGGTAACGAAGCAGCGGCTTCGGGGAACGTAAGGATATTCTTGGTATCCCTCTATGAGCTGCCAGGTGATCATACTAGGCTCATGAGAGGTTAAGGTCTGCGTTAGAAGAACCAAGAGTATGCCTTGGTTGCTATGCGAGCGACCTAAAGACGGGGATGGATAGGGGATAGTCGACGATACACGGTCGTACCCTAGATAGCATTTCGTCAGGCTACCTACCATCTTTGGTCAAGCGTGTACGTACGGAAAGGCAGAGAACACCCAAAAGACCATAATTGCTATCTAATTATGGTTACGGTAAGGCTAGGATTGTGGGTTGGCCAGTAGTGTGTTCTCATACAGGATTTATCCTGTCTTGTCTTTCACTAGTTGAGGGAGTGGTCTCGTGGGACCATAGCCACGTATAGAAAAACAGACCTTAGCATCTGCATCGGCAGATAAATCGAAAGCTCCCGACCGAGTCCTGTATTTCTTGATCTGCCCTGTGGCAGGACTCGGATGGCACGATGTGATACATGTGCATACAGTCATGGAAAAACGATTCACGATGAATGCGCGGGAAAAAGGGCGCGGTTGACGGTTAGTGTAATTCCTAGTGGCCCTGGGTGGTTGAACCAAAACCGAGATACGAAAACGTGCAATAGGTAAGCATAATCCCTAGTAGTCCTAGGTAGCATAAGTCCTAGTTGTACAAACGATGATTCATGTTGAAAGACCCTAGTTAGATATAGGGTGACAGCCCAAAACGATCTTAAGGATCATGGAACTATGTTAAAGTAGTATAGAATCTCATGGGAAAGCCCGTATGGTCTACGGCAAGGGACTGAACATTTACATGGAATAAAACATACGAGTTGAGTAACCTATATATGCGATATACTAGGTTGACATGGACCATTACACGACTTTTTGAGTAAGGGTCATTCATGGTTAACACATGATGCGGTGGGGATACTAGTACGGTAGGTGCAGAGCTAAAAGACAGGATAGATACCATGGGATGTTATACGTGATAGATATCTTGGGGATATTATACTTGATAGGAACCTGACGATGGGATACCTTGTTTTATCTTGACATCGTAATTTATCATGACACCTTAGTTTATCTGAGTTCAGTAGTTCATCCTGTTATGTTGATTTATCTTATCTATCTTGTCATCATGCTTATGTTCATCTCAGTTTCTCATGTCAGTTAACTTTACTAGTTTTTATGCTAATAGTAGATAGGGCTTACTCAGTCTTTTTGACTGACCCGTTTTGTTTTGCCTCTTTTCTTCCGTTTCCCCCCAGGTTACAGGGAGGAAATACTGTTGTTTAGTTCGGACTTCTTCTGCTTGAAGGTCATCATGGATGGCTTGGACTTTTCTTGGCTATGGCTACTTTACTGTTTTTACTTGGGGAATAATTTATGAAAAAGTCTTTATGCTTCTTTATTATTGCAAGACAGGTTTTGATGTACTCTGATGTAAAAGGCTTTAGACCTTATTTATTCATGTTATGTAAGTTCGATTTTACTTCCGCTATTTTATATGTTCTGTCTTGTGATATTTCTGTGCATGTTTACCAATAATGCCCCTCTTAAGCTAGTGCATTCCTTTGCGAGTGACCCTAGCGGAGGCGGGGTGTTACATATAGTGGATGACCTTCTATACCACGATGTCCAACCTCGAAGCAGGATGGGTTTTGTTATTGTTGACTAACTTCTGTGGATGCAGGAAAACAGGTTGGAGGGATCCAACTGAATCCCCCAACATTTATTAATTTATTTGTTTCCATATATGTGCTGATTGATCACCTATGATAGTGTATGACATGTGTGGGTATGTGATAACATTTGACCTTGATTTTTGATGTTCTTGAGTGTCAAAAATAATACATGGGTTTTAAAACAGAGTTTAAATAAATAAAAGTATTTAAAGAAAGATTTATTTTTCAAATAGAAATGTTATTTGGAACCGAATTATGAATGGAATTGAACAGTAAAGATCTATTTAACAAATGAAATGTTAAGGTGATTTTATAAACAATGTTTATAAAGGAATGAAATGATTATCATTTGAGAATTTGGAAAACATGGATTTCAAAATAGAATTGAAATATGAAAAGAACTTAAAAGAAAATATTTATTTCCAAATAGAAATGTTTATTTAGAAACCAAATTAAATAGAATTGAAAAGTAAATGTTGTTTTAACAAATAAGGTGAGAATTCACTTTTATAATTGACATTTATAAAAGGGAAAATCATATATTGGAAGTATTTTGGGAAAGTATAATTTGAGCGTGGATTCGGAAAAGGAAATGTGGTTTGAAACAAGCATTTGAAATGGATTAGAGTTTTCCAATTTACAAGTGAAATATAAGGAAGATTTTATAACTCAATAAAAGTTATAAATAGAATGAGACTTGAAATGGCAAGCATGAATTCAGTATGAACTAGTATTAAAGAAATAAGGGGAAAAGCAAAATATCTTGCAAGTGAGAATCATTAGAAGTAAGAATTGTTTTAAATTTATGAATTCTAATGGAATTCAAGTCGAACCAAATTGGAATATAATACAGATTATATTAAAGAATTTCATATAACATTTTTAGATAATAACTATGAATAGTAGGAATTGGCAAATGATATTTATATACAGACATTTTGTGGGAAAAGTTATTGGAATAAACTGAGATAAATGAAAATAAAACTATACAGGTGTTTATAAAGAATATTATAGAATATTCAATAATGGTTTTGTAAAATCATATTTGTAAATAAATATTTGAAATGGTTATAAGCTGAGATAAATATCTCGTTTGAAGTGATAATAAATAACTGGAAATTTTATTTGTTTAGAAGTTAAGGAATGAAGTTAAGGAAATTAGAAACTGACTGGAGACTTGTGAATTGAATGATTTTCTGAGTGTTGATCTGATGTTGGTTTCGGCCTTCGGGGTTTATACTTATGGAATTTTTCTCTTATTAGCTTACAGTTAATAACTAATAACCGAGATAAGAAATACATTCTTAAAAGTATTTTAAGATGATGGAGTTTTGAATATTCTTATATATAAATATAAGATGATCAATGAATGTCCCAATTATTGGAAATAAAGAAGTTTTGAATTAACAGATGGTCAATCAAAAGAAGCTAAAATGATGGAAAATACGAAATCAGTGATTCTTTTATTTGATAGTTAAATAACCGACCATCAAATCTGTCCTATACGCTTGTTGGTACGGAAAGACCGGGATCGAATCTATTCGAAAACCATTCCGAACCAACTAATACGTAAATGTTGGAGATGCTGAATTGAAGATGGAGAAAGAAGACCGTAGATCTTCATAAGTGAAAGGACTACTTGTCGGATTCTCTGGAGTCACGCCCGGAGATATTTTGATGGTGATCCCGTCGTGGTTGAAATCGACGGATTGCAAGGACTACTCGCTACTGATCCATAGGGTTATTCCTAGGATGTAGTAGGAGAGTGCCTTCGGTTTGTCCAGTCCCAGGACAACTTGTATGGACGAATGTCTGGCAGAGTATTTCCAAAGGGATTACGTACGTTGACTTCTCCAAACGTATGAAGTTGGTGGAAAAGAAGGGAAACTTCTTTAGCCTAACAATCTTAGTATTTTTGGGGAAATCAATTAGTGATTTTCCGATGGATCAGATGATGTGGCATTCAAAGTGAATGGTGGCCAGATGATCTAGAAATACAATTATAACCTTAAGCCTCACAACCGGGAAATGACAAAAATCGGGCAGGCAGCATGGCTATGTGGGTCGCACCCATTAGGGTGTATTGTCACCATCTAGAGAATATTCAATTTGTTACTTCTTTTCGCTTCTATATCTCCCGGGAACGGTTATGTTGCTAGCAAATGTAGGTGACAATATATTCGATACACTCAAGAGAAATGAGTGGTCGGTCATGTGTGGGCCAGGTTGCAAGACGTTCTTGTTGAACCCAGTGTATTTCTCTCTAGAGATACACTATCGGCAGGTGGTCCCATACCTTGTCATAGTTGGAAATTCAATCTCCAATAAGCGCCTGCAGTTTTGATTGTATGCTATATATGTAGAACGTGAGATGTAAGCGTTCTGCTAAATTGATATTTATTTGTATTTAGACACTATTATAATATCAGAAAATATATTGATTTCAAAAATGTTTTGGGTTATCGTAAGGTAAAAACCGTTCGTGTTTATGTGTGGATTGGTCTTACGTTTATCCTTTCCTTTCAAAATGATTTTTTTAATTTAAAATCAAGATGGATGATACCAATAATTTAGTGGGTTTTTCTCACGCTAGTTTACCAGACTGACCTGTGGCGTTTGTAATGCTCGGATCAGGCCTAGTTGGGTCAGACCAAGTTGTACAGGTTCAAGGCGATGATATAGACTTCAGGGGACGAGCTGGAGGAGATCAAACATATTATATATATAGATATTATTCTGTTGTATGTTGAGAATGAGGACAGACTGTTATAACTGTCCAGATGAATTAAATGGCCGCTGTACTCTGATGAATTGTAAGTATTATTTCAAGTTTTCAATAAAGACTTATTTCTGTATTATATTTTATTTCACTGCAATGTGAGTTGTTCTTCTTCTTTTTCTTCTATTCTAATATTTCTTTCTTTCTTATCTCACCCTCTAACTTCTTTCTTAAACGCACTGGATTTTCGGTACTCGAGTTCTGGACATGGGATGTATTTATGTCGAAAATTCGAGCATCGAATTTTCCGGTTCGTTACAGTGGTATCAGAGCAATGGTTTAGGAATAACCTTGGCTCTGTGGCGTAACTCGATAGAGACGGGGTTAGTAATACCCTATATTGAGTTTGAGTGTATATATATGAGAGCGCGTATTTGTATATTTTATAAAAATGTTTTGTATTGTGTCAGTTGATCGATTCAATTTTGAATTGGAAACTGGTACAATATTATTTTGTAAAGAGGGTAAATGAAATAATTTTGCCCAAATTGTATTTTTATATAGAAAAGAAATAATTCTATCAAATTATTATTGATATTTGATTGCTTGATTGATGTGAGCATAAATCAAATGGAATTATGGAATTGAAATGGTTGTATAACCAAAAGATCAAAGGAATGACTTTTGGGGCTAAAAACCAAAATTTGAAATATAAATTGGAAGCTAAGGAAAAAAATTCCAGTGTAATAAATTGAATGGATTGAAACTTGGTTGATAGTAAGTTAATAGTTTGGATTGAAAATTTAAACCATGCTAACCCTAATTGAATAAAAAAATCAATATGGAATGAAAATGTTTGAATTCAAGTTGAAATACAAATAAGTTAAATATGGATGATCTAAATATAACTCGACTCATACAATTGGAATGTATCGAGTGAAATAAGATGTGAATTGCAATAAATCCAATTTGAGTAGTAATAAATGAATATGACTTGAAATGTTATTCAATTGAGTTCGGGCTATGGAATTGAATCTTGAAATGGAAGTGAATGTGAGTATATATTGAATGTAAACTTGGATTGTATAAACTTGAGTTGAATAGAAATTGAATGAGGAATAAATCAAATTAAGTTTGATTGAGATTGAAATTTGAACTCAAAATTTATATGGACTCGAAAATTTAAAATGGGAACTCAAGTGAAAATTTAAATGAACTTGTGAATTGAAAATAAGACCTAGAACTGGGGCTATAAATGAAACTTGACTCGTTATAAGCAAAAATATGCATATTTGAACATGGTTATGATAAACTATCATGATTTGAGCAAGAAAACCAATTAATGGATAAGTTGGCAAAGCGGAAGTAAAATGTTGAATTGATTGTGACCGAATAGGAATGGATATGTATGTGATTATACAGGTTTATTAGATAGAAGTAATTAAGTGTGAAGAATAAATATGGGTTGCCCGACAAAAAGGTACATGTTTAATTCAATATGAGATTTTATGCGTCGAATCGGCAAGCCACTTGGCTTTTTGATTTTCTTTTTGAATGAGAAGGTCCTAGAGAGGCGATTTGAGGTTTGAACTATTGACCTGTACAAAGGAGGTGCTGGCGAAATTTTCCGAAAATTTAGGGAGTTAGAAAATTCTTCAATAGTTTTGGAAATTTTGTTAACAAAAAAATTAATCGGTGTTAAGGATTTTTGCAGTGAAGTTGGGACTAGTGAGTTGGTTGAGTAGCAATGATGTTGAAGTGAGTGTTGAGTTACATGAATGGATTGGGAGAAGTGAATAAGGTATAACTACATTTCCTACTTAGTAATTTCGAGGACGAAATTCTTTTAAGGGGGAAGGAATGTAACGTCCCATATTTTATCACTTCATTTCTGAATATTTAAATTTGTTTAAATATCGGATTCGTAATATGAATGGACTTTTTTAAAACAAAGTTTAAAATGTATAAATAAATATTAATTAAAACAAGCTCGAAAATGGCATGGCAGTTCATAATATTCAGTTTTGAACTTCAGTTGAGTGTACAGGATCCGTTATAAGTCGGAATTCACTAAACAAGAAATATTTGAATCGGTTAAACTATAATTTGGTAACAAAAGAGAAAAATCGGGATTTCGTATTTTATATTGAGAGTTATGGCCAAATCAAATTCTCAAACAGTCGCCGTGAAATCATTTATAAACCATAACGATTTATTTAATAAAATAAATCGATTTTAAATCAATTGAATACTGGTTTAACTGGATAATGTAATATCGTGTTTTAAAAAAAAATTATATTAGATTATTCTGGGAATTTGTATGAACTCGGTTTATGTATATTTATTTAATAATAATAATTTGTTTGTTTACATTAAATCGAATTTACCGTTAAATTGTCAGTTTAAAATTTATATCTTTCGTATATGGTCAAATTAGACCGTGGAGACCGTTCCAGTGTGTTCAGAATAGTGCTAGAACCCTAGAAATGTCATTCGTTGCTTTCAGATAAGAGTTTGATAGCACGTGATATTTTAAATGGGGTGAAACCACACCAGTTCAACCGAAAATGAAAATATAATAAATAAAAATCCTATTAGGGGACGACGTAATTTTTCCATCGCAACTACTCTGTAAAGCTACCTTCCATCTTCTCTTTTCAAAATCGCGTACGACTTATTTCCTCCTTCACGATGAAGTAAAAATCTGAGCAAAGACCTATTTTTTTTCTAGCTCCAACTACTTCTTCTTTCAAATCATGTACCCGTTGTTTCTTTCCTTCGTTGTAAAGCTAAACAGCGACGTAATGGTTATGTACTTCCTGTCGGTCACTCACGCTATAAATGGAAGCCATCGCGTTATATTTCTTAATCCCAAAATCAACGAAAACCACTCAAACTTACTTCCTTTCGTTCTCTTCCCTTTATGCCTTCCATTTATTTTCTTATCGAAAACCACTATTCAAATAAATAAAATCAAAAAGAAGAAATCGAAAACTAAAATCAAAAGGCGAATTGCGATTTCCATTCTTTGCGATTCAAAATCATGATAAATCCTGTAGCTTGAGTCTACGATAAAGGCACTCGTGACTGATGAATGGAAGCGATGCGACAGGATCGAAATAGTGTTTGAGTTCTTTTGAGTTGTGCGTGAGGAAGTTCGAAGGTGGATTCCGATTTGTGGAGGTATGCGGTTTGGTGGGAAGAAGGCCACTATGATTCAAGAACGGTCGGAGCTGTTGAGCACGATGGAAGGAAAGGGGTGCTGCGATACTGGAAGAGTTCGAATTGGAGTAAATGAAGAAGTCTGATCCCTTGTTTTTGGAGAATGCATTGGAGTTCGATACTAATGGGAAAGGGTTCGGATCCAAAAATTTGGAGATTTGATTTGAAGTGAGATCTGTATATCTTTGGGTGGAAGGTGAGGGGTACGGTTGGGGGAATATTTCCAATTTCAGAATAATGTGATGTGGAGAGCGCGATTTGGATGGAAGAAGCTGTAGTATTCAGGTAAACATCAACGCTGTTTGGGATTAAAATCTGGAGATCGAATGTTGTGGTGCAAGTGAACTGATAATTTAACTGTGTTGAACAGGCAAGTGTGGTTTGCCTGTAAACATGAGGAAGTAGGACTGTGTCTTGAATAGTTCGATGTGTAGACGAATAGAGATGATGTTGGACAATTGGAAGTGGAGAAATATGGTCTGATATTTTTGGGAAGATGGATGAGTTTGGCGATAGAAGAAAGGTGAGTTTGGTCTGTGAATTTGGAGTGAATTTAAGTGTTTGAGGGATTTTGATCGGGTGTTGGGAAGGAGCTCAAAATGACAGTATATGGGACTGTAAATGGAGCTGTCCAAATTCCTGTGGCACAACAGTGAAGTATGAAGGTATAATGGATGCTGCCTTGGAGTTTCGGGAGTTCAGCAAATGTGAGAATGGAGAGTGGGTTTGTAACACCCCGTATTTTCTGAGAATATTAAAATAACAAATTAAAGAATAATTAATTTCAAATGTAAGAATTAAGGGAAACGAGTTAAGCCATTGCGTTTGTCTCGAAATTCTGCTTGTAATAGAGTCCAAGTTTTCGAAAATCGGACTTCGTATGAAGAAGTTATGGCCTTCGGAAAATTCAACAAAAATTCAGAATTTACATAGAAAAATAGCCAAGCAGGTCGACCTGGGGGTCGACCTGGGTCATAGGTCGACCAGGGGGTCGACTTGGGGGTCGACCTGTTTTGGCCCAGATCCAATTTTCTTCTGCTTGTGACGAGGTTTTGGCTGTTCTGATGGTCCGGATTGGTTCTAGGTTGATATCTGTAACAACCCGGAAAATACGAGCCAATTTAAAATTTTTAAATTGGTGATTTCAAAGGAATTTGAACAATTGAAATAGAATATTTCAATAAAATAGTGAATTAGAAATAGTGAGTCAGTTTGAAAATTTGAATTCAAACTTTGACTAACTGTGCAGGGTAGAAAATATAACGGATTTTAGTAAAACCAAAAATATTTAAATCTTTTTATCAATACCTTTCCAATGAATCTGAAAAATCGAAGTTTCATAACGGGAATCAAAAGTTATGGCCGAATGAATTTTCAGAAAGGTCGCTATATAGAATATATAGCCCTGGAAAATTGATATTTTGCAAATGACCTCGGAATTCGACGAAACCACTTTTGTTGGGTCCAAGATGTCAAATTATTGCTAGGTTTCAAATTTCATATTTTTTGAAGCAGGTATGCGAGCGTGGAAAAAGAAAATGTGTTTGGTCAATTTCTGTTAAATTGGATCGACCAGAAAATGGCCATTTTTCAAACGATCTCAGAATTCGACGAAACTAGTTTTGTTGGGACCGTAGAGTCAAAACATAGCTGGATTTATTTTTCTGGAATTTTTCGAATCAGTTTGTGGCCCTAGCAAATTGAAATGTACGTTCAGAGTTAAAAATTAAATGTTTTATACTTTAATTTGAAAAATAACTGACTGTAACAGTCGAATTGGCCAACGAAACATATCCCATTGTGTCCGGGATGGGGGTATTTAGCTAGGGACGACAGTCGTTGGACTTGAAAAGGAGTTCGTTGGAGAAAACACTATTTAAAATTTTAATAAAACCCTAGGCCAATCAGAATTTTTCTTTCATAAATTAAAAAAAAACCCGCTTCTCTCTGAAACGAACGGCGAAACCCGTACAAAACTTCCCCGACCGATCGCCGCCGCCTCAGCCCCCTATCGCCGCAGCCACCTACCCCCGTCGACGCGCCTCCTCCTCCTCTTCAATTTCGACCAACCCTCAACCCCCCTCGACCGCCGTATTGCCTGAATCGGGCCCAGGAAGTCGCCGACTTCCCAGCGCCGCCCTGATCGCCATCGAACACCGAGCCACCCCAAACCGCCACCGACAGGACCGCCTCTCCTTCCACTTCCACGTCAGCACCCCCGATCGTCCCCACGTGCCACGGATTTCGCGAAAACCGCAACCCTAGTTTCAAACCACTTAGAAAGGTGAGTCCTTTTTGATGTCTGCACTTTGAAAAATCATATCTTTTTGGTGTGTTGACGAAATTCGATGAAACAGGAAACATCGGGACCGCAAGGAAGCTCTCTACCACATAGACTAAGCCGCGGATTTTTCTGAGTCATCTACGATTTTTAGCACTCCGAAAATCAATGAGAGAAATCTAAATTAAATGAATTTGAATGGAAATTGTCGTGTATAAATTATATAAGCGAAATATAAATTACATACGTGTTGTATACCTTATGTACATGCGTGGTGTAAGCTATATAAGCGAAATATGAATTATACATGCATAGAATAATTGATATATGTGTTGAAATTCAAGTGAAATATAGCAATTTTATATATATATACTCCCCTCGTCCACAAACCATGGACGATATTTATTGTTGGGAATTGGTGTGAAATATTGGATGAAAAATGCGAATGGTTTTATAATTGTTTGTGGTTGACATTGTTTGGTTGTGGTTGAAAAATACCCATTGGTGATTGAAATGAATTGGAAATATTTGTGGAAATAAAAATAAAACATGCCGCCTGCGTGCGCATTAGATACATGAATCCCCATTGTCAAAAACCGCGAGGTTTTAAGGTAGAGCGAGGAGCCGTACTAGGGACGGTGCCGGTTTTAACTACCCTATCGTTATGCTGCCGAAATTTTGAATAATATTCATGTGTTAGAATTATTTTCATATGTTGAAATTATCTTCATGCGTTGAAATTAAAGTCATATGTTGAAACTATATCCATGTGTGGAAATGTTCATGTGTTGAAAAGTTATGTGTGAAAATTAAATTCATTTGTGAATGAATGAAGTGTTTAAACAATAAAAATCACATTTTTATAATATATATGAAGTAAGAAAAATATTCGCCTTATATATAAATAGTTTCAACAATAAAAATTTCATCTTTCTTATATGAACAACATATATAAAATATCCATGTGTGGAGGTGCTCATGTGTTGAGAAGTGTGTGTATTGGAAAAGTTCATGTGTTGAATAAAAAGATCGAACAATAAAAATTACATTTTATTGAAACTATGAAGTGTTGAAAACATTCATTTGTCGAATAAATGTTTTAAATGATAAAAATATCATTTTTATCATATATGTGATATGCTAAAGATATGCGGACGTTGAAATAAATATTTGTGAATGAAATATTATTTTTAACATGCATAGGAACTAAATAAAATAGTCATGTGTTGAAATCTGTTTTAGTTCGCCAAAATTATCATCTTTGAAATGTGAAGTGTTAAAAATAGCCACTTATTCAAATAAATATGCATGAGTTGAAATATACATTAATTAGCTAATGATATGATTTTTGCCTATGCATGCAACATTAGAATGAATGGTGTTTTTAAACCAAATTGAATCAAATATGAAGTTGAATGGAAAATGATAAGTGATAAGAACTGTATATATGTACATGCATATTTATTGAACAGGTTATAGCAAAGGGGCTAGAGAAGAGGAATAAAATTTTGTGCCCGACAAATAGGTACACATTTACTGTTTTGTTTGAGTGATGATTTTATGAGCCTGTTGGCTAGCCGCTTGGCTTTTTCTTTTTCTTTTTGACATGAGGCGCCCGTGTGGCTATTTGGGAATTTTCCCAGCCCCTCCTGTACAAAGAAGGTTATGGCGAAATTTTCCAAAATTTAAAGGCGTTAGTGAAAAATTTGAAGTGAAAACGATATAGGAATTTTTGAATGAACTATATTTATATAAATATAAATAAAATTAAAACAAAACGTGGCCGTGCAGTTCGTATTTTGAAACCATGATTTCAAACGACTAGTGCGGGAAATCCGACCATTGGATTTCCCCAAAACCGCAACCGTTGGGTTCGCCTTGGAAATATCTTTCCAACGGCACCAACTGTGTGAAGATCCGACGGTTGGATTGTCTGGAATGTTTAATTCAAATCTGAAGAAAATCAGCGCCAGAAATGATTATATTTATATATATATATAAATATAATTAAATTAAATCGAATAACGACGCTGCAGTTCGTAAATTGAAATCGTAACTTCAAACGACTAGTGTGGAAGATCCGACCGTCGGATTTTCCCAAAACTGAAACCGTTGGATTCGTTTTGAAACGATCTTTCTAATGACATAAAATTTGTGAAGATCCAATGGTTAGATTTTCATATATGTGTAAAACAAATTTGGTGAAAAACAGCGCCAGTGCATTGGCACGACCTGAAACGTCGTTTAATTAAATAAAAATGGCGATATATCGTTATAAAATACTATAGACGATATAGAGTGGAAATAAACCAATTTTGTTGTGTTTGCTTGATATGTGATGGTTGAATGTATTTAACATGAGAATTATAACTAAAGAACTAAAATGTGAATGTTGAATAGTCCAACCATGTGATTAATTGATTTGAAAATCTAAATATACGTGGGTTATTTGAAAAGGCCGAGTTCATCTCATTTCAAATAATCGATCGACGTTGAGAAGTCGAAGAGTCGAAGACGGTTGAAGACCGACGATCTTCACATTGGATGGATGGGCGCTACTGATCCTCGTGATTGGAGTAGCTACCGTGAAGGAGCTGAAGTAGTAGCCGTCCAAACATACCGTTGATTGTGCGGATATGCGAGGAATTGGTGCCTCCGGTTTCGTTCAGACCCAGAATGGACTTGTAAATGGACTGTGTGTCTGACATTGGATTTTGTTCTGTGCTGATTGATCTCTGTTAAATATATATCTGTTTGGCGGCGGAGAATTTATTCTCTTGCTTAACGCCCTTCTCTGAGACGTATGAGCTCAGAGGTTATGTATTGATAGAAATCAGTCGCATGGAGTGGATTGCCTGTGTGGCACGCCTAAGTGGCATATGATCAAGGCTCCTGTTGCAAAGCAAAGTCTTGTGGTTGATGATCAAAGCATGGTCTGTGTGACGTAGCTTTGTGTATAACGTGAATTCGCGAGCCTCACACCTCGGTATGAGTCAAAAACGGGAGAGTGACTGCAGGGAGAGCACGACGTTTCTTTCTAGCTAAGGTGGTGTCAGTGACCTACCAGCGATGACATTATATATACTTTTCACCTGTGTGGTTGTTGGAATGCGAGGAGCCTCGATATAGGTCTGTAAGGACCGGGAAACGTGTGTTCAAGAATAACTAATCCTCAAAAGTAAGAGAGGACCGGCCTTGAAGATCCAAGGATCATAGTGGGGTCCTGGGACATTTGCTAGAGTGTCTTGAATCGGAGAGGAGCTTGCCCCTTGCCTCGACTCATGAAGGAACCCAATTTCCAATATAAAATATGCGGACATGATTGTATTACTAGTATGGAGACATAGTAGATGGTTGCTTTGCCGCCTAGGATTGATATTTATGATTGAATTTGCTTTTGAAACATATATGCACTAGTAATAATATCAAACACTTTTGTTTTATTCGTATGAAGCATTTTTGGCCATTATAAGGTAAAACTCTATCCTCCAGCTTACGTTGCATTGTGTGATGGGACCTGAGTCTTATAATCGCTTCATTTTATAAAAAGCATTGCGATGATTTAATCATTTACTTTATTTCATGCACTAGCACTCATTGGAGTAAACCTGTTCCGCGAAAGTGGCGTGGTCCTTTGATTTGCCTTATTATTGTTGTTAATAAGTTAAGTAGATTTCTCATACCAGTCCCATGACTGACTCGTAGTTTGTTTCACCTTGCAAACTCGGGTGCCCTCATTTTCACATGGGCAGCCTAGTTACAGGTATCTGGTGCACTTTTGGCTCATGGCGAGGCTTGACTACACCGTGCTGACTTTGATTTTCTCCACCATTATTGTATCTATATTATGATTCCGCCATTGGCGATGTAGACTGATATTTATTTTGTGTACTCTTTATGTATGATTCCGCCTCAGGCGATGGTGACTGATTATGTATCATTATGCACTAAGTTGTATCCTGCACTGTGCTCTCCGATGTGATGATATCTATATGATTCCGCTGTCATATGTGTGTAAATTATTCTATTTTCTGTTTATGCTATTATCTGTGATCTGCTAATGATGATTAATGTGTTATATTCCAATGATTATACTTAACACCGTGTCACAGGATTTTTGGATCGTCACAGCTGGTATAAGAGCTTTGGTTAACCTTAGTTCTGGAGTCTAACACATTAAACAGTTCGACAAAATAGAATCAGTAGTATTCTAAGGCATGTTGCTCATTAGAGATAGGACTAGTAAAGTCCTAGAATGAGCCCAGCAGAATAGCAAAAAAACAATTATATCAGTCCATCGTTACCTTTTCGTAAATTTTTTGCTTAATCATGCAATAAATTATCGTTTCTGTAAGCTGACTCTTTTCTTGCTTATACAGAACTTGAAAAATGGCTACCAGAGCAGCCGCTACTAGAGGAGGTCGTGCCGGCCGTGGCAGAGGACGGGGAGAAGCTCCAGTTGAAGAAGGACCTTTGATACAACCTCCGGCCGCTCAATACTTCGAGCTGGACCGCGTAGCTAAGAGATACAAAAACCTAGGAGGCAAGACCTTCTCGGGAACTGGCACAGTAATAGAGGCCCTTGCATGGCTCAAAACGTGCGAGAAAATTCTAGAAGGCCTAAGGCTTGGAGATCAAGATAAAGCTATTATGGGCGCCTGGCTTATGCAGGAACAAGCTGAACTATGGTGGGAATCTCTCACCGCCGGGAATAGAGAAGCTGGAAGAACACGGGACAGATTCAAAGAACTCTTCAAGGAGAAATATGTCCCAGAACAAGCACTAGAACGAATGCACGATGACTTCGCCAACCTCCAGCAGGGGGATCTTTCAGTGCAGGATTATCTGAATAAATTTACACTGTTGTCGCCCAATGCTCCGGAGCTCGTCGCCACTGCAAAGTCCAAAAATAAGAAGTTTATCCTTGGGCTAAAGCGACAGTATCATGATAGAGCCATGGCCCACGTCAAGCTGGAATTTAATGAATTGGTGGAAATGAAATGCAACTACGAAGACCTTGACCAAAGGCATCTGGAGCAGGATCGCGTTAGAAGCCAAGTCGGGAACAAACACAAGCCTGCCGTGAATCAAGCTGAGTCAAGCCAAGCAGCATCCTCAAAACCTCAGACTGGCAAGCCGCCAAGAGGAAGCTGCTATAACTGTGGCAAAATGGGGCACTTCTCTAATGTGTGCACAACCCCAAAGAGGCAGAAGACAAATTCACAAGGTTCAAGCCAGGGTTCTCAGAACCCTCGCTCCTGCTTTAATTGCCGCAAGATGGATCATCTAGTCAAAGATTGTCCTTTGCTGAAGAAGGCCGCAGTAGCTCACGTGTATGACGGGTCGAGCCCGCCGGCTGCTTCCGATGGAGCAGGTAAACCCGATGTTTTGGGAAGTACCCTTACAATTAAAAATATTCCTGTCTCTGTATTGTTTGATACGGGTTCATCACGTAGTTTTATTGCTAGAATCACAGCGCACAAATTAAAGTTAAAACAGAGAAAACTTAAAGATTCGGTTGGTGTACATAATCCGATAGGAGGATCTCTTATTCTCGGTTCATATTGTAGAGTGCCAATCTCTTATTCTTCCTACAAATTTTCTTTCAATTTGATCATCATGGATTTCCCCGAATTCGATATCATTCTCGGGCTTGATTGGTTAACGAAATACGAAGCCGAAGTGAATTGTGCGGAAAGAATCATTAAAATTCGAACGAAGCTTGGATATATTACGGTACCCTGTCATGGTTCGAATCCAGATAGAAAAGAATTTTGGTCGACATTAGAACTTATCCCCACTTCCTTGGAAAAGATTCCGATTGTTAGAAACTATGCGGATGTGTTTGAAGAAGTTGAAAACTTACCTCCGCAAAGAGAAATAGAATTCCGAATCGATCTAATTCCCAATGCCAGACCGGTGGTACATCCAATTCGCAGAATGACTCCGAAGGAAAAAGAAGAATTAGGTGATCAAACTCGTCAACTGTTGTGGAAGGGTCTAATCAGACCTAGTTTTTCTAATTGGGGTGCAACTGTTGTGTTTGTCCCAAAGTCTGACGGTACTCTTCGATTATGCATTGATTACCGAGACCTCAACAAACAGACGCTCAAAAATAAGTATCCATTACCCCGCATCGATGATTTGCTAGACCAATTGAATGGGGCGAAAGTATTTTCCCGAATGGACCTAACTACAGGTTTTCATCAATTGAGAATAGCAGAGGAGTGTGTTCCTTTGACAGCTTTCAGAGGTCCAGACATATTTCATGAATGGTTAGTAATGCCGTTCGGCCTGTGCAACGCTCTAGCATACTTTGTCGATCTAATGAATAGAGTGTTCAGGGGAGTTCTGAATAAATTTGTCCTCGTATTCATCGATGATATTTTAATCTACTCCAAATCAAAACCCGAGCATGAAAAACACTTAGAACAAGTATTGGAGATTCTAAGAAAGAACGTCTTCAAAGCCAAATTCTCTAAATGTGTCTTCTGGCAAGAAGAAGTGAAGTTTCTTGGGCATGTCGTGTCAGAGAAAGGGATTTCTGTAGACCCAAGCAAAATAACAGCGATTCAAAACTGGAAACAACCCACTACTCCCACAGAAGTTAGAAGTTTTATGGGGTTGGCTAGTTATTATCGAAAGTTCGTTAAGGATTTTTCGAAGATATCCAGTCCGTTAATGAAGCTCACGAAGAAGCATGAGAAATTCAAGTGGACTTCTGACTGTGAAGAAGGTTTCCAGGAATTGAAATCGAAACTGACGACTGCTCCAGTGTTAACCATCATTGATGGCAATCAGGATTTAACGGTTTGGACAGATGCTTCTATTAGAGGTCTTGGTGCAGTGTTAATGCAGAGAGGCCAAGTAGTCGCTTATGCAAGCCGCCAACTGAAACCGCATGAGAAGAATTATGTAACTCATGATCTTGAGTTGCTAGCCATCGTTTTTGCTTTGAAAATCTGGAGGAATTATTTATTGGGCGAGAAATTTGTGTTATACACAGATCATCAATCATTGAAGTATTTATACACCCAGAAAGATCTGAATTTGAGACAGCAGCGTTGGCTAGAATTTCTTGCAGCGTATGATCTTGATATCCTGTATACGCCGGGAAAGGCTAACGTTGTAGCGGATGCGCTTAGTAGAAAAACCGCAATCATTGCCAATCTTATAATTACGCCTGGATTGATTGATAAGATACCAGCCCTTCAAAAAGACGATGAATTCATTTAGAGAATCATTCAGAGGGTCAAGGAAGGTGAAACCACAAGTTTCCGTATTGACGATAAGGGGGTTCTCAGGTTAAATAATAGGATTTGCATTCCAAATATTCCAGGCCTTCGAAGAGAAGTGCTAGACGAATGCCATAAATCCAAATTTTGCATCCATCCTGGTGTGAGTAAAATGTACCACAATATCAAACGCACTTTCTGGTGGAGGGCAATGAAAAGGGATATTTCTTTGTATGTTAGCAGTTGCCCTACTTGTCAAATGGTCAAGAGCAACCAACAGAAGCTAGCTGGATTGTTGCAACCGTTGGAAGTCCCAGGTTGGAAATGGGAACAGATTTCCATGGATTTCATAGATGGTTTGCCGCGAACCAGGAAAGGTAATGACAGCATTTGGGTAATCGTAGATCGCTTCACGAAGACTGCCCATTTCATACCTGTCAGATCCAATAGAGCCGCTCAAAGTCTAGCACAGATATATTTCAAAGAAATCGTTAAGTTGCATGGAATTCCCATCAGCATAGTCAGTGATAGAGACCCGATATTTGCTAGCAAATTCTGGGAGGCTTTCCAGATAGAATTGGGAACGAAACTGAACATGAGCACCGCTTATCACCCTCAAACAGATGTCCAGACTGAGCGGGTGAATAGAATTCTAGAAGATTTATTGCGGGCTTGTATAATTGATTTTGGTGGTCATGGGAAGATCACTTGCATTTGGCATAATTCTCATATAACAATAGCTATCAAGCGAGTTTAAGGATGTCGCCATTTGAAGCATTATATGGCAGATCATGCAGATCTCCAGCATGTTGGGTAGAACCTGGCAATAGACTTGTGTTAGGACCCGATATGATTCGAGAAGCATCTAATAAAGTCGACTTCATCAAAAAGCGATTGAGAACCGCACAAAGCTGACAGAAAAATTATGTTGATTCTAGAAGAAGAAATTTGACATTTGCTGTTGGTGATCATGATTATTTGAAAGTTTCTCCGATGAGAGGAGTAATCAGGTTTGGCAAAACTAGGAAGTTGGCACCGAGATTTATTGGTCCCTTTCCTATACTCGAACGAATTGGAACTCTTGCTTATAGGGTTCAATTACCAGATTGGTTGCCTGGAGTGCACGATGTGTTTCACGTATCTCAACTTAGAAGACATGTGCATGATCCGGATCTTGTTGTAGAAGAAGCAGCGCAACAGGATATAGACATAACTCCAGAATTAGCAGTCAGAAGAGAGCCATTAAAGATTGTTGGCAAAGAAACTAGAGAACTAAGAAGCAAAAAGGTTCATTTAGTTAAAGTGTGGTGGAGCAGTGATCCTAGAGACTGTACTTGGGAGACTGAGGAAAGCATTAAGCAAGCTTACCCCAAATGCAGAGTGGACATCTCTGACTAACTCTGGTGCAAGGTACCTTTACAATACTTTGCATTTACATTTTGTTTCCTACTTTACTGTTGTTTCCTTTTCGAGGACGAAAAGTTTTAAGAGGGGGAGATTGTAACAACCCGGAAAATACGAGCCAATTTAAAAATTTTAAATTGGTGATTTCAAAGGAATTTGAACAATTGAAATAGAATATTTCAATAAAATAGTGAATTAGAAATACTGAGTCAGTTTGAAAATTTGATTTCAAACTTTGACTGACTGTGCAGGGTGGAAAATATAACGGATTTTAGTGAAACCAAAAATATTTAAATCTGTTTATCAATACCTTTCTAACGAATCTGAAAAATCAAAGTTTCATAACGGGAATCAAAAGTTATGGCCGAATGAATTTTCAGAAAAGTCGCTATATAGAATATATAGCCCTGGAAAATTGATATTTTGCAAACGACCTCGGAATTCGATGAAACCACTTTTGTTGAGTCCGGGATGTCAAATTATTGCTAGGTTTCAAATTTCATAATTTTTGAAGCTAGTATGTGAGCGTGGAAAAAGAAAATGTGGTTGGTCAATTTCTATTAAATTGGATCGACCAGAAAATGGCCATTTTTCAAACGATCTCAGAATTCGACGAAACTAGTTTTGTTGGGACCGTAGAGTCAAAACATAGCTGGATTTATTTTTCTGGAATTTTTCGAATCAGTTTCTGGCCATGGCAAATTGAAATGTACGTTCAGAGTTAAAAATTAAATGTTTTATACTTTAATTTGAAAAATAACTGACTGTAACAGTCGAATTGGCCAACGAAACATATCCCATTGTGTCCGGGATGGGGGTATTTAGCTGGGGACGACAGTCGTTGGACTTGAAAAGGAGTTCGTTGGAGAAAACACTATTTAAAAATTTAATAAAACCCTAGGCCAATCAGAATTTTTCTTTCATAAATTAAAATAAAAAAAACCCCCGCTTCTCTCTGAAACGAACAGCGAAACCCATTCGAAACTTCCCCGACCGATCGCCGCCGCCTCAGCCCCCTATCGCCGCCGCCACCTACCCCCGTCGACGCGCCTCCTCCTCCTCTTCAAATCCGACCAACCCTCACCCCCCCTCGACCGCTGTATCGCCTGAATCGGGCCCAGTAAGTCGCCGACTTCCCAGCGCCGCCCTGATCGCCACCGACCACCGAGCCACCCCAAACCGCCACCGATAGGACCGCCTCTCCTTCCTCTTCCACGTCAGCAACCCCGATCGTCTCCACGTGCCACGGATTTTGCGAAAACCGCAACCCTAGTTTCAAACCACTTAGAAAGGTGAGTCCTTTTTTATGTCTGCACTTTGAAAAATCATATCTTTTTGGTGTGTTGACGAAATTCGATGAAACAGGAAACATCGGGATCGCAAGGAAGCTCTCTACCACATAGAAGAAGCCGCGGATTTTTCTGAGTCATCTACGATTTTTAGCACTCCGAAAACCAATGTGAGAAATCTAAATTAAATGAATTTGAATGGAAATTATCGTGTATAAATTATATAAGCGAAATATAAGTTACATATGTGTTGTATACCTCATGTACATGCATGGTGTAAGCTATATAAGCGAAGTATGAATTATACATGCATAGAATAATTGATATATGTGTTGAAATTCAAGTGAAATATAGCAATTTTATATATATATATACTGCCCTCGTCCACAAACCATGGACGATATTCATTGTTGGGAATTGGTGTGAAATATTGGATGAAAAATGCGAATGGTTGGATAATTATTTGTGGTTGACATTGTTTGGTTGTGGTTGAAAAATACCCATTGGTGATTGAAATGAATTGGAAATATTTGTGGAAATAAAAATAAAACATGCCGCCTGCGTGCGCATTAGATGCATGAATCCCCATTGTCAAAAACCGCGAGGTTTTAAGGTAGAGCGAGGAGCCGTACTAGGGACGGTGCCGGTTTTAACTACCCTATCGTTATGCTGCCGAAATTTTGAATAATATTCATGTGTTAGAATTATTTTCATATGTTGAAATTATCTTCATGCGTTGAAATTAAAGTCATATGTTGAAACTATATCCATGTGTGGAAATGTTCATGTGTTGAAAAGTGATGTGTGAAAATTAAATTCATTTGTGAATGAATGAAGTGTTTAAACAATAAAAATTACATTTTTATAATATATATGAAGTATGAAAAATATCCGCCTTATATATAAATAGTTTCAACAATAAAAATTTCATCTTTCTTATATGAACAACATATATAAAATATCCATGTGTGGAGGTGCTCATGTGTTGAGAAGTGTGTGTATTGGAAAAGTTCATGTGTTGAATAAAAAGATCGAACAATAAAAATTACATTTTTATTGAAACTATGAAGTGTTGAAAACATTCATTTGTCGAATAAATATTTTAAATGATAAAAATATCATTTTTATCATATATGTGATATGCTAAAGATATGCGGACGTTGAAATAAATATTTGTGAATGAAATATTATTTTTAACATGCATAGGAACTAAATAAAATAGTCATGTGTTGAAATCTATTTTAGTTCGCCAAAATTATCATCTTTGAAATGTGAAGTGTTTAAAATAGCCACTTGTTCAAATAAATATGCATGAGTTGAAATATACATTAATTAGCTAATGATATGATTTTTGCCTATGCATGCAACATTAGAATGAATGGTGTTTTTAAACCAAATTGAATCAAATATGAAGTTGAATGGAAAATGATAAGTGATAAGAACTATATATATGTACATGCATATTTATTGAACAGGTTATAGCAAAGGGGCTAGAGAAGAGGAATAAAATTTTGTGCCCGACAAATAGGTACACATTTACTGCTTTGTTTGGGTGATGATTTTATGAGCCTATTGGCTAGCCGCTTGGTTTTTCTTTTTCTTTTTGACATGAAACGCCCGTGTGGCTATTTGGGAATTTTCCCAGCCCCTCCCGTACAAAGGAGGTTATGGCGAAATTTTCCAAAATTTAAAGGCGTTAGTGAAAAATTTGAATTGAAAACGATATAGGAATTTTTGAATGAACTATATTTATATAAATATAGAAATATAAATAAAATTAAAACGAAACGTGGCCGTGCAGTTCATGTTTTGAAACCGTGATTTCAAACGACTAGTGCGGGAAATCCGACCATTGGATTTCCCCGAAACCGCAACCGTTGGGTTCGCCTTGGAAATATCTTTCCAACGACACCAACTGTGTGAAGATCCGACGGTTGGATTGTCTGGAATGTTTAATTCAAATCTGAAGAAAATCAGCGCCAGAAATGATTATATTTATATATATATATATAAATATAATTAAATTAAATCGAATAACGACGCTGCAGTTCGTAAATTGAAATCGTAACTTCAAACGACAAGTGTGGAAGATCCGACCGTCGGATTTTCCCAAAACTGAAACCGTTGAATTCGTTTTGAAACGATCTTTCTAATGACAAAATTTGTGAAGATCCAATGGTTAGATTTTCAGATATGTGTAAAACAAATTTGGTGAAAAACAGCGCCAGTGCATTGGCACAACCTGAAACGTCGTTTAATTAAATAAAAATGGCGATATATCGTTATAAAATACTATATACGATATAGAGTGGAAATAAACCAATTTTGTTGTGTTTGCTTGATATGTGATGGTTGAATGTATTTAACATGAGAATTATAACTAAAGAACTAAAATGTGAATGTTGAATAGTCCAACCATGTGATTAATTGATTTGAAAATCTAAATATACGTGGGTTATTTGAACAGGCCGAGTTCATCTCATTTCAAATAATCGATCGACGTTGAGAAGTCGAAGAGTCGAAGACGGTTGAAGACCGACGATCTTCACATTGGATGGATGGGCGCTACTGATGCTCGTGATTGGAGTAGCTACCATGAAGGAGCTGAAGTAGTAGCCATCCAAACATACCGTTGATTGTGCGGATATGCGAGGAATTGGTGCCTCCGGTTTCGTTCAGACCCAGAACGGACTTGTAAATGGACTGTGTGTCTGACATTGGATTTTGTTCTGTGCTGATTGATCTCTGTTAAATATATATCTGTTTGGCGGCAGAGAATTTATTCTCTTGCTTAACGCCCTTCTCTGAGACGTACGAGCTCAGAGGTTATGTATTGATAGAAATCAGTCGCATGAAGTGGATTGCCTGTGTGGCATGCCTAAGTGGCATATGATCAAGGCTCCTGTTGCAAAGCAAAGTCTTGTGGTTGATGATCAAAGCATGGTCTGTGTGACGTAGCTTTGTGTATAACGTGAATTCACGAGCCTCACACCTCGGTATGAGTCAAAAACGGGAGAGTGACTGCAGGGAGAGCACGACGTTTCTTTCTAGCTAAGGTGGTGTCAGTGACCTACCAGCCCTGACATTATATATACTTTTCACCTGTGTGGTTGTTGGAATGCGAGGCGCCTCAATATAGATCTGTAAGGACCGGGAAACGTGTGTTCAGGAATAACTAATCCTCAAAAGTAAGAGAGGACCGGCCCTGAAGATCCAAGGATCATAGTGGGGTCCTGGGACATTTGCTAGAGTGTCTCGAATCGGAGAGGAGCTTGCCCTTGCCTCGACTCATGAAGGAACCCAATTTCCAATACGAAATATGCGGACGTGATTGTATTACTAGTATGGCGACATAGTAGATGGTAGCTATGCCGCCTAGGATTGATATTTATGATTGAATTTGCTTTTGAAACATATATGCACTAGTAATAATATCAAACACTTTTGTTTTATTCGTATGAAGCATTTTTGGCCATTATAAGGTAAAACTCTATCCTCCGGCTTGCGTTGCATTGTGTGATGGGACCTGAGTCTTATAATGGCTTCATTTTATAAAAAGCATTACGTTGATTTAATCATTTACTTTATTTCATGCACTAGCACTCATTGGAGTAAACCCGTTCCGCGAAAGTGGCGTGGTCCTTTGATTTGCCTTATTATTGTTGTTAATAAGTTAAGTAGATTTTTCATACCAGTCCCATGACTGACTCATAGTTTGTTTCACCTTGCAAACTCGGGTGCACTCATTTTCACACGGGCAGCCTAGTTATAGGTATCTGGTGCACTTTTGGCTCATGGCGAGGCTTGACTACACCGTGCTGACTTTGATTTTCTCCGCCATTATTGTATCTATATTATAATTCCGCCATTGGTGATGTAGACTGATATTTATTTTGTGTACTCTTTATGTATGATTCCGCCTCAGGCGATGGTGACTGATTATGTATCATTATGCACTAAGTTGTATCCTGCACTGTGCTCTCTGATGTGATGATATCTATATGATTCCGCTGTCATATGTGTGTAAATTATTCTGTTTTCTGTTTATGCTATTATCTGTGATCTGCTAATGATGATTAATGTGTTATATTCGAATGATTATCCTTAACACTGTGTCACGGGGTTTTGGGATCGTCACAATATCTAAGGCCCTAAACACTTCTGTTCTCCTACAAATACATCCCTAAGCCAAAATCTAAATCTCTTACATTATTATCTAGCCTCCATTGCTCTCTCCTTCTCTAAAAATAAATCAATGGTGTCGCTACTCTGCTGAAACCTAAGCTAGAACCAGTACTTATTCTTTTTCCAATCTGAATAGGAATAAAAGAACAATTAGTCTACATCAAAGGCGAGCAATTCAGTTTCAGAATACAGATTCCAGAAAACAAGACTTGCCTTTGTTTTGTAAGTTCACGATTACTTTCAGATTTAGACAACCAATTATAGTATGGACATGGAATAAAATAAAGTTGGACCAATGCTTGATTTTCTGGTTGGATCTATTCTTAGCCTTTGTGAATCTATGACTTTGGGTTACTTCTTATCGATCCAATCGAACCTATACAAGTTGTCGAATCTAGTCTATTATTCAAGCCTTTCTTGTCCATAATATTGTTCATAATCAGATCTATATGCCTGCAATGATTCTAAATCAGTTTATTCAGTTATGCTGTAATTCTATTTGATCTGTAATTCTTGTGTTTTGGGACTATCATCTTATGCCAGTTCTTATGCCTATCATTGTCATATTATTTCTATTTGTTCCTTTTTATTTGTGAATCTAGACTGATCTATAATCTTGGTTGAATCGCGATATACGTACCGTGGGAATACGGGGAAGGTTTTGGTTATTGGGGCATAAACACGAGATTGACAATATTGGAATAACATAATTGGGGAAAGCAACTGAACATAACATATTTGGTGAAATGGTTGGGCAAAACTTGTAATTGACATCGGGGCATTGTTATCATTATAACTGCAAGTTTGGGTTAGTTGGCTTGTAAACCAAGTTTTGGCCATACACTGTAAACTAGAATAGTAAAACTAGATTGGGCTTAACTATTGATTTGGAACGCCAAATATATGACATAGTGATTTTTGGAATGACTATTATTGCAAGTTTGGGAAGACGGGGTATAGCCTATTTTGATTAATAACTTGAAATTTCATTTAATTGACATATTTGGCTCATAACCATGTAAATGGTTTATTGCATGTAACGGTATAATTTATATACCAAAGATTATGAACATGATTTAGAAGGAAAGTGGGCCATGACAATAATTGATTTATAATTTACATATAAATATGAAGGATAAACATGAAAATTACATGGCATAGATTGGTTCATGAAATGGTATATTTAGTATACCATTAATTATGAGCATAATTAAAAGGATAATTATGGCATAATTAAATTGGGAATAATTTACATGTGGAATGTCATAAATAAGAAATATGTAAATTGTAGGAATGATAAATATGCCTAACCCGAGGTTAGATTGAGTTGTGGTGTAAAACTGCCTGGAACCGCCCGACTGTCCAGTAAACACAACAATACATATCTAATGTGGGAGGTTAGGGCATTGAGCCCAATAAGAACCCGAGGTTAGACTGAGTTGCGATGTAAAACTGCCCGGAACCGGCCGGCACATCCAGTGACCGCAACAATACCTGTCTAATGTGAGTGGTTGGTGCTTTAATAAATGAATTAATGGTATTGACACATGCTATGTATGGGAGTGTTAGGTTAATTGGTACTTAACCAATATGAAATATGGGTGGTTTAAGTAAAACATGAATGGACAAAGGACACCTAACCAACAAGACATGATATAGGGTAGGGTTAAGTTAACCAAGGGAAAACTTAACTGTTATAACATGTTAACTAAACAGATGATAGGGTTAATTTAACTAAAATAACACTTAACCAAAATATATAATGACTTGTGGTAGGGTTAAGTAACACAAGAAAATACACTTAACCAATATATAATGACATGTGGTGGGGTTAAGTAATACAAGAGGAAAACACTTAACCAATTATATAACACGATGTATGGAAAGGGTTAAGTTTACATGAGGGGGCAACACTTAACCAATATAAAATGATTTGAGGTAGGGTCAAGTTAATACCAGAAGGAAACACTTAACCAACATTACAAGACGAGCGGGTGGGTTAAGTTAACTTGAATTGATTAATGACACTTGACAAATATAACTTGATGAACGAATGGGGTTAAGTTAAATGGGAAATACTTAACCAATATAACCTGATGAATGAACAGGGTTAAGTTAACAAATCACACTTAACCAACCCAACATGATAAGTGAGGAAGGTTAAGTTAATAAGAACCACTTAACCAACATGGCATGACGAGTAGGAGGGTTAAGTACACGTCGAGTTGGTGGGTAATATTAGTAAATATATATAGGCCCACAAAACTTAACCACTATATAAACATGCTAGAATTCGTGGGAAGGTTAAGTACACGTCGGGTTGGTGGGTAATATTAGTAAATAAATATAGGCCCACAAAACTTAACCATTATATAAACATGCTTGAATTCATGGGAAGGTTAAGTATACGTCCGGTTGTTGGGTAATATTAGTAAATATAGGCCCACAAAACTTAACCATTATATAAACATGCTTGAATCGGTGGGAGGGTTAAGTACATATAGGGTTGGTGGGTAATATTAGTAAATATAGGCCCACAAACTTAACCAGTAAGACACCCTAGTAACGGGGACCCATTTCAGCAGTAACCCACATAGACGTATCACAGTACCTGAGCTAGGCAGGGTGGGGCACGATTACTGGGCTGATTATAAGTGGTCAAAACAACGACACGGGGTACGTCAGTGTAGGTTCCGATGGTTTATGGGCATGCACGTACTCCGGAGAGGGAAAAAGCAGGCACTGGGTACTAGTAGTTATACGTTGTGCATCTTGATTCGTGTCGGGTCGCTATTGTAAGGATTGATACACCTTATGGTGGGACAAGCGTAGGGTATCTACACGCAAGAGGGGGCCGATTGACATAGACACATGGAATGTTTGTACAATTAGGGAGCCGATCGATAGGGTAGTAAGGGTACATCTAACATCTTCATGGCAATTAGGCTGATTGAGGTGGAATCCTCATAATAGATGTACACCTGAAGGCTACCACAATTGCAGGGATTGGGATCACATTGTAATATTATCCTTTATACATATTACTAGTTGGGATGCTCGTTAGGTGGTCCAGAGATATAGAAATTAGAATAATAGGGTAGTAGTGAAGCAGAGAATAGTTAACATGCGATGTTATACTTAGTTTATCTTGTCTATTGCTTATCCTGTGTATCCAATGTTCCTTATCATCATGCTTATGTCTTTATTCAGTTTAACTCATGTCATGTTGTTCTTGCTTGTTCATATGCTGAAAGTAGTTGGACTTACCAGACTTATGTCTGACCTAGTTTTGTTTCGCCTCTTTTCTTCCGTCCCCCCCCCCCCCAGGTTCTCAGGGAGGAAACACTTCTGCTTAGCTTGGATTACTTGTTGCTTCAAGATCATCATGTATTGCTTTGGATTCAGTCTCATTTCAGCTATGGCTTGCTTTACTCTATTGGGGAATAAATTGTTGTTATTTTTATGCTTCTATTATTCTTGGAAGTTAATAAATCAAAACAGAAGTTCTATGTATTACTTTTAAGTATGATTTGAGAAAATTGTTGTAAAAGCTTGACTGAATTAAGTTGTTTATAAAATGACTTTATTTTCCGTTGCTTTATTTGTCTGTCTTGTAATTTATCTGCATCTTTTACCTATAATGCTCCACCGAAGTTAAGGCATTCCCTTTGTGAGTGACCTTAATGGAGGCGGAGTGTTTCACTTGGTATCAGAGCTGAAGGTTACCGGATCAGGTAAAAGATTTGAAAACTTATTTTCAGCAGTTTTAAAAGAAGCATTTTCAAAAGAAAAGTTTTTGTTTTAAAGGAAGATTCCCCAAAGCAATATGCATTATCTTTTGATCCTCTGTTTGAATCCTTGTTTCCTTCTTTCCTGAGTCTCCGGGGCTCCTGGCTTTCTGGGAGGTAACCTCATTGCGGCATGGTTCCGTAGGCTCGACGAGACTACGATACTTGTCAAAGGGCAAATAAGTGCCCAACTTCCATCTATAGCTATTGTAGTTTCACCTACGGTTAATTTTCTGTCGAGCTTTGTAGGATTTTCCGTGCGATGGAGGAAGATTTCAAGAGACCTGTCAACAAGTTACACTTGGATGGCAAAGATAAGAATGAGGGAGTTTGGCTAAGGAGCACAACCCAAGGATGAGGAACTCAAGGATATAGACTTGGTTCACAACGAAGGTAAAAAGAAAGAGGTGTAAGTGGAAGAATCAGGACAAGAAGGAAGGAAAGAATAGAAAAACCTAAGACAAGAAGAAGTATCTTTATTATGGTATAACGGGTCATATAATTAAGGACAAGGGCAAGAACAAAGGACAGGATTTTCAGGAGGGCAAGTGCATGCTCTCACCGCTAGCGTACCGGAGAGAGAGGTAGAGATTAGTTTATCTTTCCGATCCCCCTTTTAGTACTCTTCTTGACTTTAGCGCCTCACATTCGTTTATATCTGCTTCCATAGGTTAGTCTCTGCACCTTAGTACCTGTATAGTTAAAGATCCCATTATTGTCTCAAATCCAATTAGTGGTTCGGCTCATTTATCTTTGGTTTGTAAGGACTTGAGGATATCTATCGTAAGTATTGGGTTTAAGCGTAATGCTTATGTTTTTGGTTTCATGGGTTATGGGTTGATTCTAGGCATGGGTTGGTTAGCTGGTAAGGAGGGTAGTTTGACTTTTAACTTGCCTCAGGAACACCCTCGAGATTTCGTGCGATCCTAAGGAGGTCAATTAGGCTTAACTACCTAGAATCACTTGATGCATCTATCAACGATTTGCGATCCATCAGAATAGCCCATGAGTACGAGGATGTTTTGATTAGGTTAGGGGTTTTCCCCCTAAAACTCGAGAAAGACTTCCGCATATGTCTAGTTGACAATACAAAGCTAGTTATGCGATCAACGATAGTTTTGGAGCAAGATTGGCGAGGATAGCCAGAGTCAGTTAAGTTCTCTATTGTTTGGTTGTTTTGCTAGTATCATCTCACATAAATCGTCCAAATTCGGAGGAGGTATTCCTTGGGTGCTTGTCTGATATAGGTTTAGGCCTTTAGGGCTTGTACTTGAGGGATGTCAAGTTCGACTAGGATGAATTGCGTGAGAGATATCAACCCTCAGATTTGTGACATGATGGATAAGCTAAGTAGAAGAGAGACCTCTAATCATCTTATTATATACACTTGGTATCATGGTTAACATCTGTTTATCTTGGAAAGATAGTTCGACTACTTTGGATACCCTCTAGCATAGTAAGTGATCGAGGTCCTATCTCTACAAGTGGGTTTTGGGAAATGGAGGTCAAGAAGCTACGCAAATCGTGAAGTTAAGACAGTCAGAGTAATATGGAGTGAAGCTCAAGAAGATGCGACTTAGAAGATTGAAGACTAGATATGCACATCATACCCTTTCTGGGGGTATATCCTTGATCTCTCTTTTTCTGTAAAGTTTATTTGCTAGTCTTTATCTTTTAAGTATATCCTCTCGATCCTATCCCCGATCCTTAGGTAGAAGCCAATGGATGTAAACATGTGTTTGAAACATGTTATGTTTGGAGGATGCAAGTGGATGTAAGTGTTTGCTAGTGGTTGCTTATGGATGCATATACACACATTAGGCACTAGATCGGCTCAGTCACTTTCATATTGCATATGCATGAGTGAATTTATATATATATGAATTGAAACTTGATGTGTTATCATATGGATGTTGCATTTGTATGAATGATTGTGCACTCATGTAGAAGTTATAAAGTACGATTAGGAATAATTGCATACATGATGGACTCATGTCACTGACATGATTCGCATTACGGAGGTCAACTGAATCAGTAGACCGCCTGATTTTGCATTTGGGTAAGGACATACACACACACAATGCATATGTTCAAGAAAAACATTCGAAACCTTTTTAAGTACAATGGACGCCTGTGATTGAATGGTTGAGTAGATGGATGTTGGATGGTAGGATATACATTCTTCTTAACTCGAAGATTTCGGGGACGAAATCCTTTAAGGAGGGGAGAATGTAACACCCTGTATTTTCTGAGAATATAAAAATAAAAAATTAAATAATAATTAATTTCAAATGTAATAATTAAGGGAAACGGGTTACGCCATTGCGTTCGTCTCGAAATTCTGCTTGGAATAGAGTCCAAGTTTTCGAAAATCGGACTTCGTATGAAGAAGTTATGGCATTCGGAAGATTCAACAAAAATTCAGAATTTACAAAGAAAAATACCCAGGCAGGTCGACCTGGGGGTCGACTTGGGTCATAGGTCGACCAGGGGGTCGACCTGGGGGTCGACCTCCCCCCTACAGGTCGACCTGTTTTGGCCCAGATCCGATTTTCTTCGACTTGTGACGAGGTATTAGCTGTTCTGATGGTCCGGATTGGTTCTAGGTTGATATCTAAGGCCTTAAACACTTATGTTCTCCTATAAATACATCCCTAAGACAAAACCTAAATCTCTTACATTATTCTCTAGCCTCCATTGCTCTCTCCTTCTCTAAAAATAAATCAATGGCGTCGCTACTCTGCTGAAACCTAAGCTAGAATTAGTACTTCTTCTTCCAATCTGAATAGGATTAAAAGAACAATTAGTCTACATCAAAGGCGAGCAATTCAGTTTCAGAATACAGATTCTAGAAAACAAGACTTGCCTTTGTTTTGTAAGTTCACGATTACTTTCATATTTAGACAACCAATTATAGTATGGACATGGAATAAAATGAAGTTGGACCTATGCTTGATTTTCTAGTTGGATCTATTCTTAGCCTTTGTGAATCTATGACTTTGGGTTGCTTCTTATCGATCCAATTGAACCTATACAAGTTGTCGAACCTATTTTATTATTCAAGCCTTTCATGTCCATAATATTGTTCATAATCAGATCTATATGCCTGCAATGATTCTAAATCAGTTTATTAGTTTATGTTGTAATTCTATTAGATCTGTAATTCTTGTGTTTTGGGACTATCATCTTGTGCCAGTTCTTATGCCTATCATTGTCATATTATTCCTATTTGTTTCTTTTTATTTGTGAATCTAGATTGACCTATAATCTAGGTTGAATCGCGATATACGTACGATGGGAATACGGGGAAGGTTTGGGTTATTGGGGCATAAACATGAGAATGACAATAATGGCATAATATAATTGGGGAAAGTAATTGAACATAACATATTGGTGAAATGGTTGGGAAAAACTTGTAATTGATATTGGGGCACTGTTATCATTATAACTGCAAGTTTGGGTTAGTTTGCTTGTAAACCAAGTTTTGGCCATACACTGGAAACTCGAATATTAAAACTATATTGGGCTTAACTATTGATTTGGAACGCCAAATATATGACATAGTGATTTTGGGAATGACTATTATTGCAAGTTTGGGAAGACGGGGTATAGCTTATTTTGATTAATAACTTAAAATTTCATGTAGTTGACATATTTGGCTCATAACTATGTAAATGGTTTATGGCATGTAAAGGTATAATTTATATACCAAAGATTATGAACATGATTTAGAAGGAAAGTGGGCCATGATAATAATTGATTTATAATTTACATATAAATATGAAGGATAAACATGAAAATTACATGGCATAGAATGGTTCACGAAATGGTATATTTAGTATACCATTAATTGTGAGCATAATTAAAAGTATAATTATGGCATAATTAAATTGGGAATAATTTACATGTGGAATTTGTCATAAATAAGAAATATATAAATTGTAGGAAAGATGAATATGCCTAACCCGAGGTTAGATTGAATTATGGTGTAAAACTGCCGGAACCGCCCGGTTGTCCAGTAACCACAACAATACATATCTAATGTGGGAGGTTAGGGCATTGAGCCCAATAAGAACCCGAGGATAGATTGAGTTGCGGTGTAAAACTGCCCGGAACTGGCCGGCACATCCAGTGACCGCAACAATACCTGTCTAATGTGAGTGGTTGGTGCTTTAATGAATGAATTAATGCTATTGACACATTCTAAGTATGGGAGGGTTAGGTTAATTGGTACTTAACCAATATGACATATGGGTGGGTTAAGTTAAACATGAATGGACAAACGACACCTAACCAACAAGACATGATATAGGGTAGGGTTAAGTTAACTAAGGGAACACTTAACTGTTATAACATGTTTACTAAACAGATGATAGGGTTAATTTAACGAAAGTAACACTTAACCAAAATATATAATGACTTGTGGTAGGGTTAAGTAACACAAGAGGATACACTTAACCAATATATAATGACATGTGGTGGGGTTAATTAATACAAGAGGAAAACACTTAACCAATTATATAACACGATGTATGGAAAGGGTTAACACGAGAGGGCAACACTTAACCAATATAACATGATTTGATGTAGGGTCAAGTTAACACCAGAAGGAAACACTTAACCAACATGACAAGACGAGTGGGTGGGATAAGTTAACTTGAATTGATTAATGACACTTGACCAATATAACTTGATGAACGAATGGGGTTAAGTTAAATGGGAAATACTTAACCAATATAACCTGATGAATGAACAGGGTTAAGTTAATAAATCACACTTAACCAATCCAAAATGATAAGTGAGGAAGGTTAAGTTAATAAGAACCACTTAACCAACATGGCATGACGAGTAGGAGGGTTAAGTACACGTTGGGTTGGTGGGTAATATTAGTAAATATATATAGGCCCACAAAACTTAACCATTATATAAACATGCTTGAATTCGTGGGAATGTTAAGTACACGTCGGGTTGGTGGGTAATATTAGTAAATAAATATAGGCCCACAAAACTTAACCATTATATAAACGTGCTTGAATTCATGGGAAGGTTAAGTATACGTTGGGTTGGTTTGTAATATTAGTAAATATAGGCCCACAAAACTTAACCATTATATAAACATGCTTGAATCGGTGGAAGGGTTAAGTACATGTCGGATTGGTGGGTAATATTAGTAAATATAGGCCCATAAACTTAACCAGTAAGAAACCCTAGTAACGGGGACCCATTTCAGCAGTAACCCACATAGATGTATCACGGTACCCTGAGCTTGGCAGGGTGGGGCACGATTACTGGGCTGATTATAAGCGGTCAAAACAATGGCAGGGGGTATGTCAGTGTAGGTTCCGACGGTTTATGGGCGTGCACGTACTCCAGAGAGGGAAAAAGTAGGCACTAGATACCATTAGTTATACACTGTGCATCTTGATTCGTGTCAGGTCGCTATCGTAAGGATTGATACACCTTATGGTGGGACCAGCGCAAGGTATCTACACACAAGAGGGGGCCGAGTGACATAGACACATGGAACGTTTGTACAAGTAGGGAGTCGATCGATAGGGTAGTATGGGTACATCTAACATCTTCATGGCAATTAGGTTGATTGAGGTGGAATCCTCATAATAGATGTACACCTGAAGGCTACCACAATTGCGGGGATTGGGATCACGTTGTAATATTATCCTTTATACAGATTACTAGTTGGGACGCTCGTTAGGTGGTCCAGAGATATAGAAATCAGAATAATAGGGTAGTAGCGAAGCAGAGAATAGTTAACATGCGATGTTATACTTAGTTTATCTTGCCTGTTGCTTATCCTGTGTATCCAATGTTCCTTATCATCATGCTTATGTCTTTATTCAGTTTAACTCATGTCATGTTGTTCTTGCTTGTTCATATGCTGAAAGTAGTTGGACTTACCATACTTATGTCTGACCTAGTTTTGTTTCGCCTCTTTTATTTCGTTCCCCCCCCACCAGGTTCTCAGGGAGGAAACATTTCTGCTTAGCTTGGATTACTTGTTGCTTCAAGATCATCATGTATTGCTTTGGATTCAGTCTCATTTCAGCTATGGCTTGCTTTACTCTATTGGGGAATAAATCATTGTTATTTTTATGCTTCTTTTATTCTTGGAAGTTAATAAATCAAGACAGAAGTTCTATGTATTACTTTTAACTATGATTTGAGAAAATTGTTGTAAAAGCTTGACTGAATTAAGTTGTTTATCAAATGACTTTATTTTCCGCTGCTTTATTTGTCTGTCTTGTAATTTATCTGCATCTTTTACCTATAATGCTCCACCGAAGTTAACGCATTCCCTTTGTGAGTGACCTTAACGGAGGCGGGGTGTTTCAGGGTTTTTGATTTTGGGTCTGTGACTAGGTGAAAGGTTCGTTTCAAAGAGATGTAGGAATGGTACTGTTACAGTAGTGATCGGTTGCAAGTTTTGGCCGATGGTGATTATAGTTAGGAAGTAGAAGACGTAATGAACTGGACTGGAGCTGTAATAACCCGGAAATTCTGAGCCAGTTTAAATTTTTTATTTTGGCGATTTTAGCGAATTTTGATTATTTAAAATAGATTATTTTAAATAATATCGACGAGAAATTTATTTTGAATATAAGTAGAACGTATATATTATATACGCCGTCGTTAGAATATAAATATTTATATATAATTATAAATAGAATTGAAAATGACGCGGTAGTTCGATAATTCGATTTCAAACTTCAATTGAATGTACCGGGTGCAAAACAATCCAGATTTTAGTGAAACCAAAAACATTAGGATCTAATTGATAATATCTTTCCAACGAATCCGAAGAATCAAGATTTCATAACGGGAATCAAAAGATATGTCCAGTTGAAAATTCTGAATAGTCGCTATGGAATTCAGGCCCTTAAAAATAGACATTTTGCAAACGACCTCGGAATTCGACGAAACCACTTTTGTTAGATCCGCAGTGTTAAGTTATTGCTAGATTCCAAATTTCATAATTTTTAGAATCAATATGTGAGCGTGGCAAAGGAAAACGCATTTGACCAGTTTTAGTTGATTTTAATCAACTGGAAATTGGCCATTTTTCCAACGGTCTCAGAATTCAACGAAACTAGTTTTGTTAAGACCGTATCGTCAATACGAAGCTAGAAAATATTTTTATGGAATTTATAGGGTTGTTATGTGACCCCGGTAATTTGAAATGTACGTTTAAAATTCAATATAGCGATTTAAATGTAAATTTAACGGAAACTGATTCAATTAGTCGAATCAGCCTACGATACATATCCCATTGTGTTCGGAATGGGGGTAAAACGCTAGGGACGGCAGTCGGTGGATTCGAATCCGAGTTCGAAAATAAAAGTTACTTTTTGAAAGAATAAAATAATAAAATAAATAAATATAAAATATATATAATCCCCTTTAACCCTCTCCTCCCCATACCGTTGACTAAATCAGAATAAAAAAAAGAGAAAGAGAAGCGATCGATCCTCCACGCCCTCGCCAATCCCCATCGCGCCGGCCCTCCCTACCACCGCCACCTCCACCAGTTCTCCCCCCCCCTTTCTTCCAACGCCTGCCGCCGACCCCCCTTTCCCCCGAAACCCCCCCTGCCGCACGATCGAACCCCCCTTTTTTTTTTGCCCTAAATCGGCACCGCACCCCCCCTCGCGATCCACCACCCCGCATCCCCTCCGCCTGCTCGAGAGCCCCCCATCCTCCGACGATGCAGGAAGACCCCCCCCCCCCCCCCCACGGCTGTAAGTTTAATTTTAGTTTTTTTTTATTTGCTTTATTTTCTTTTTTGTTTATTATTTAATTTACATTCATATAATAAACCTGCAAATTCAAGTCATAGGAAAATAGGGTTTTTACTTGAAAGTTTTGATTTTCTTTTCAGTTTTATTTTCCATTTGCTTATGATTAGAAAAGGTTTGATTTTTAAATATAGGAAGTGACTGTAAGGATTAGATTTTTTAAATGCAAAAAAATAAAAAAATAAAAATTAGATTTTTAAATATGAAAAGACGATATTTTTAAATATGAAAAGACGATATTTTTAAATATGAAAAGACGATATTTTTAAATATGAAAAAACGATATTTCTAAATATGAAAAGACGATATTTTTAAATGAGTAGTGAAGTAAAAATATGATTTTTACTTCGAGAAAAATATAATTTTTATATTATAGAAAAGGTGAAATCTTTATAGATGAAAAAATAGAATTTTTATCCATATAGCGTCGAAGTAAAAATTCGATTTTTATATATTGAATAGCGAAGTAAAAATTCGATTTTTATATATTGAATAGCGAAGTAAAAATTCGATTTTTATATATTGAATAGCGAGGTAAAAATTCCATTTTTATATATTGAATAGCGGAGTGAAAATTCGATTTAGAAATGTATGAAGCGATTATAAAAATATGATTTTTAAATTGAAATGAATAAATAAAAATATGATTTTTATTTTAAAGACATCAAAATATAAAAATGTGTGATTTTACATATGTAGAGAATACGGGCAACGAAGATGACGAAAATGAGATAATGGTGAAGATTTCTATCAAAGAAGAGTCAAGATGATTGGATAGCTATAAGTGAGAATTTCTCACCTTTCAATTTCTTTTTCTAGTTATATATATATACTAGGATGCAGACGGTGCTTAGTAGCACCCGACACCCGTCATCCACAGACCATGGATGGCTTGTTTGTTAAATTGTTTGATTGCAAAAATTAGTTAGATTATTTGATTGAAATTGAATTGTTTGGTGAGAATAATGGATTTGATTGATGTGTGAATGGCGTGGGCCTTCACTAGACCGGGGATAAGGCTAGGCCTTGTCCTGTTTCTAGTATCGTGCCGTTATGCCGCCGAAATTTTCTAAAATAAGTTAGAAAAATAAAAATATCATTTTATTTAAAGAATGAACTGAATAGAAATTCATATGTTAAAATAAAATGTTTTATCGTTAAAAATATAATTTTTAACGTGAATATGAATATAGTGAATGTGAATAAATAAATATTCATTTACAAACCGGACGGTTTGTTTATGTACACCTATTTGAATGACATTGATTGGGACGATAAATTTTACACATCGCCCAACTGCACAAATAAAAATCTGTGTTTGATTGCTTGAAACCCCACACGGGTGTTGGGATGAAATTTGAAGTTCACTCATCCTGATTGATTAAATATGTCGATCGATTGATTGACAGGCTGTTATAAGCGTTAGATATCTATATTTGATGCTTATACAGTGTAGTGCACTTTGGTTGATGGTTGATTATTTTTCAATGCTATTATACATGTGTTGTATGAAAATCCATATAATTAACTTTATATGGTAATTGATTGGGCCTCATTCCAATTTGAAAAATAAAGAATATTATAAAATATAAGGTTCATGTGTTGACTGTACTCATTCGTTGAGATTAGTCATGTGTTGAACGAAATATTTTTATAATAAAAATTACATCTTTATCAATATAATATAAGGTTCATGTGTTGACTGTACTCATTCGTTGAGATTAGTCATGTGTTGAACGAAATATTTTTATAATAAAAATTACATCTTTATCAATATAATATAAGGTTCATGTGTTGACTGTACTCATTCGTTGAGATTAGTCATGTGTTGAACGAAATAATTTAACAAAAATAGTCACACGTGGACAGTACTCATTCGTTGAGATTAGTCGTGTGTTGACAAAAATAAATATTCATTTGTTGAATAGAATAAAGGAATATATAAAGCCGTGTTAATTAGAGATGCGCCATTTTGACGTGAACGATATTTATATCGATTTTATTCATTTTGAAATGAATATTGAAAAGTAATTTTGAAATCAAATATTTCGAAATGAATTGAATTGAAAACGATTTCGAAATGAATTGAATTGAAAACGATTTCGAAATGAAATGAATTGAATTGAAAACGATTTCGAAATGAAATGAATTGAATTGAAAACGATTTCGAAATGAAATGAATTGAATTGAAAACGATTTCGAAATGAATTGAATTGAAAACGAATTCAAATTGAATTGAAAGCGAATTGAAAAGAATTCAAATTGAATTGAAATTTGAATTGAATAGAAATGAATTTTAAAAAGAATTTGTGAAGAAGAATTAAATTTTGATTTGAATTGAAATGGAAGTTGAAATTGTTTTTGAAACGAATTCAAAACTATTTATAAAATTCGTTTTGAATAGAAATCGACGAAATATATATTATATATATAATATAATGGCCCGAATAGAACGCGCCGCGCCGCGGCAGTTCGTAAATTTCGACCATTTATTTCAAACGGACATTACGGGAGATCCGACCGTCGGATTCTCCTAAAACCGGAACCGTTGGGTTCGTATCGAAAAGAGCTTTCTAACGAATATTAGAAATTTGAAATCTAACGGTTGGATTTGGAGTTACATCCAAATCAAATTCGAAAAAGGTCGTTGTAAGTGTAGTTCGATGGCCGTTGATGGAAATCGACTGTACGGGCTTTGATAAAATTATTAAAAATAGTAATAATTTGTGTAAAATCATAAGAAATGATATGAGAAAAATTGGGGTGAAAAACTCCATATTTGGAAAGGGTAAAAATAGATTTTTATCGAAATGAACTAGTTTGAACTCAATTTAAAACCCGATTTTTTTTGTTTTTAAATAAATAAATTAGATTTAAAAAGGGGTTTTAAATAATCAGAATTCCTAATATATTTGATTTGAGTTGAACTAGAATTGATTTGTGGGTTTATCGTGAACTGTGTTTTAAGCAACACTAGTTCTTCAACCCGATAATAAATAGAATGTGATTTGGGTTTGTCGTGAACTGTGTTTTAAATAACACCTAGTTCTTTAACCCAGTAAAAGGAGTTTTAACGAATCTGCAATTAGATTGAAAGGTGAATTTGTAATCTAAATTTCCAAATTTAGAAAATGAACGAGAATGGTGTATTAACAGTTTTGCTCCAAAGCGATAGTTAAATCTTTAATTAGATTTGAACGTGAAATGGTAATTAATTTTACCGATAACACCGTGGTGTTGGATATGGAGTATTACCAGTTTTGCTTCATGGGATGAATAGGTTGGGATTGGGAAATAAAATAAATAATTACTTCGATGTGGTTCGCTAATCTCGACTAGTTTAGAAAAACCATAATTTGGTTTGAAACGACATCCAACGGAAGATTACAGGATAAATTTTAAAGAATTTATCTTGGATAAAATTAATGGGAATCTTTCCCTAAGAATGTGGAATTTAGAAACTAGCTGTAGGTTGGCTAAGAAGAATGGTTTCCTGGGTATTGATTTGATGTTGGTTTCGGCCTTCGGGGTTAATGTTTGGGAAATTGTTCTCTTGCTAATCTGCGGTTAGTGACTAATGAATTGGAATGAGGCGTATGTTGTGTTTGTGTAACATTTGTTTTTAATATACGCGGGTTGTTCGGAAAGTCCGGGTTTACACCCATTCTGAATAACCGATTCGACGATATGTCGAAGATGAAGACGGTGGTCGAAGACCGGAAGTCTTCACATTGTTTGGATAATTACTGACGATCCTGATTGGGCTGTACACCCAAGAGGATGGAAATAGTTGGTGGTCGTCCAGACGTACTTGGAGATGGATGGATATGCGAGGAAAGTGCCTCCGGTTTCGTTCAGACCCAGAACGGACTTGTAAATGGGTTGTGTGTCTGACATTGGATTTTATTCTGTGTTGATTGATTTCTATTAAATATACATCTGTTTGGCGGCGGAGAATTTATTCTTTTGCTTAACGCCCTTCTTTGAGACGTATGAGCTCAGAGGTTGTATATCGATGGACATCAGTCACATGGCATGAATTGCCTGTGTGGCACGCTAAGATGCAATGATCAAGGCTTTTGTTGAAAAGCAGAGTCTTGTGGTTGATGATCAAAGCACGGCCTACGTGGCAGCTTTGTGTATAACGTGAATTCGCGAGCCTCACACCTCGGTATGAGTTAAAAACGGGATACGGACCGCTGGGAGAGCACGACGTTTCTTTCTAGCTTTGGTGGTGTTAGTGACTTACCAGCCCTGACATTTATATACTTTTCACCTTTGTGGTTGTTGGAATGAGGCGCCTCGATTATAGGTCTGTAAGGACCGGGAAACGTGTGTTCAGGCATAATTAATCCTCTAACGTAAGTGAGGACCGGCCCAGCCGCATCCGGGGTTGCCGAGAGTGCGTAACCCGGAGGCATTTGCTAGAGTGTCTCGAACGCGGAGAGGATCTTGCCCCTTGCCTCCACTCATGACGGAAATCCAATTTCCAATACGTGATATTGCGGTTTTAATTGTAGAACTAGTATGGCGACATGATATATGGTACCCATGCCATCTATGATTTATATTTATGATTGAAATTGTTTTGACACTATACACTTACTATAGTATCAAATGATTTGTTTTAAACGTACCAAGAATGTTTGGCTATTATAAGGGAAAACCCTATCCTCCGGCTTGCGTTGCATTGTGTGATGGGACCTGGGTCTTATAATAGCTTCATTTTTCGAAAAAGCATTGCGCTGTTTATTCTATGCACTGGTATTCTTGGGAGGAAACCCGTTCCGTGTTATACGGCGTGGTCCCTTGAATTACTTTCTTTTAAAGTAAAGTTTTAAATACCTGTTTTAGTTCTCACACCAGTCACATGACTGACCTGGAGTTTATTGTTTTAACCTAAACTCTGAGTGCCCCTATTTTCCTCACGGGCAGCTAGTAGTTTTGGTTTTGCAGATTTATATTCACAGGATCCTGGTTTACAGCTGGAATGATATCCGGAAAGCTCTGTATCCGTATATCACCTTCAGTTGTGCTTTGTATTACTTTCCGCTGCTATGTAATTTATTGTAATCTCTGATATTTATCGAATGTAATTTATTCATCTATACTCTGTATATTCTTGTATCTGATGGAACTGTTGTAATATACAATGAAATGTTCTCCCGTCTGCGTTCTGATTTGTCCTGTTCTCAAACGATCAGGGGTTTCGAACGGTTTAGATCGGTTTAACGACTAATTTAGATCGAGCGAAATTCCTTGTCGTCACAGTTGGTATCAGAGCTTTGGTTTACAGAGCTAGAGAACAAGACACATTAGAACCATACGAAAGAATTCATCAGATATGGGATTAGTAATATCCAATTAGAATGACTCGTTAGAGATAGGATCAGTAGTATCCTAGAACGAGTGTGAAGAGTATATTTTTTTTTTCAAATGAAAACAATTTTGTTTTGAAAATTTAAACCATTTTAAAAACGTATTTGATTATTTATTTATTTTGAATATGGACAATCGAGTATATAAAGGTTTTGCATATACGCGTCATGAACGTATATTCGAAGTTTTAATATACTGGATAGATATAGAATCCTATTCTAGACACCCGGAGATGATTCTGATGATTGATATATCATCATCAGAATTTGTGTTCGTGTTTCGAAGGTGTGATTTTCTATATATTCCCATTAGACTGGTGTGAGAACCAAAACTTATATAGTTAGAACACATTGTTGTGAATTGGCATCAAAAATGCAATTTTTTGTATATATATCAAAATTATCAATTTGAAACTCTAATTCACTAATTGATTGATGTTTGTGTTGAATGTTTATTTGTTTGATAATTTTTGAACCTTTATGCCTAATTGAATCAAATATTGAACTGTATTGAAAATTGGTTGCATTTGCTCGCATATACATATACTTACATTGAACAGGTCATAGCAAGGAGGCTAGAGCCGAAGAATAAAATTTGTTTGCCCGACAAATAGGTACATGTTTACTACATAATTTACTGTTTTGTTTGGGTGATGATGATTTTATGAGCCTATTGGCTAGCCGCTTGGCTTTTTCTTTTTCTTTTTCTTTTTGAGATTAGAAGGACCGGGGAAGCTATTTGAAATTCCCCGATGCTCCCGGTGCAGGGGAGGTTATGGAGAAATTTTTCGAAAATTTAGGGTGTTAGCCAAATTTTTGAAAATTTGGAAATTCTCAGAAACTGAAAAGTTGGAGAATGGAAGCCAGACCGAACGTAGAGTTGAATAATCAAACCACTTTCGACTTTGTTCCTTTTCGGGGACGAAAAGTTTTAAGTGGGGGAGATTGTAATAACCCGGAAATTCTGAGCCAGTTTAAAATTTTTATTTTGGCGATTTTAGCGAATTTTGATTATTTAAAATAGATTATTTTAAATAATATCGACGAGAAATTTATTTTGAATATAAGTAGAACGTATATATTATATACGCCGTCGTTAGAATATAAATATTTATATATAATTATAAATAGAATTGAAAATGGCGCGGTAGTTCGATAATTCGATTTCAAACTTCAATTGAATGTACCGGGTGCAAAACAATCCGGATTTTAGTGAAACCAAAAACATTAGGATCTAATTGATAATATCTTTCCAACGAATCCGAAGAATCAAGATTTCATAACGGGAATCAAAAGATATGTCCAGTTGAAAATTCTGAATAGTCGCTATGGAATTCAGGCCCTTAAAAATAGACATTTTGCAAACGACCTCGGAATTCGACGAAACCACTTTTGTTAGATCCGCAGTGTTAAGTTATTGCTCGATTCAAAATTTCATAATTTTTAGAATCAATATGTGAGCGTGGCAAAGGAAAACGCATTTGACCAGTTTCAGTTGATTTTAATCAACTGGAAATTGGCATTTTTCCAACGGTCTCAGAATTCAACGAAACTAGTTTTGTTAAGACCGTATCGTCAATACGAAGCTAGAAAATATTTTTATGGAATTTATAGGGTTGTTATGTGACCCCGGTAATTTGAAATGTACGTTTAAAATTCAATATAGCGATTTAAATGTAAATTTAACGGAAACTGATTCAAACAGTCGAATCAGCCTACGATACATATCCCATTGTGTTCGGAATGGGGGTAAAACGCTAGGGACGGCAGTCGGTGGATTCGAATCCGAGTTCGAAAATAAAAGTTACTTTTTGAAAGAATAAAATAATAAAATAAATAAATATAAAATATATATAATCCCCTTTAACCCTCTCCTCCCCATACCGTTGACTAAATCAGAATAAAAAAAAAGAGAAAGAGAAGCGATCGATCCTCCACGCCCTCGCCAATCCCCATCGCGCCGGCCCTCCCTACCACCGCCACCTCCACCAGTTCTCCCCCCCCCCCTTTCTTCCAACGCCTGCCGCCGACCCCCCTTTCCCCCGAAACCCCCCCTGCCGCACGATCGAACCCCCCTTTTTTTTGCCCTAAATCGGCACCGCACCCCCCCTCGCGATCCACCACCCCCACCCCGCATCCCCTCCGCCTGCTCGAGAGCCCCCCCCATCCTCCGACGATGCAGGAAGACCCCCCCCCACGGCTGTAAGTTTAATTTTAGTTTTTTTTATTTGCTTTATTTTCTTTGTTGTTTATTATTTAATTTACATTCATATAATAAACCTGCAAATTCAAGTCATAGGAAAATAGGGTTTTTACTTGAAAGTTTTGATTTTCTTTTCAGTTTTATTTTCCATTTGCTTATGATTAGAAAAGGTTTGATTTTTAAATATAGGAAGTGACTGTAAAGATTAGATTTTTTAAATGCAAAAAAAAAAAAAAATTAGATTTTTAAATATGAAAAGACGATATTTTTAAATATGAAAAGACGATATTTTTAAATATGAAAAGACGATATTTTTAAATGAGTAGTGAAGTAAAAATATGATTTTTACTCCGAGAAAAATATAATTTTTATATTATAGAAAAGGTGAAATCTTTATAGATGAAAAAATAGAATTTTTATCCATATAGCGTCGAAGTAAAAATTCGATTTTTATATATTGAATAGCGAAGTAAAAATTCGATTTTTATATATTGAATAGCGAAGTAAAAATTCGATTTTTATATATTGAATAGCGAGGTAAAAATTCCATTTTTATATATTGAATAGCGGAGTGAAAATTCGATTTAGAAATGTATGAAGCGATTATAAAAATATGATTTTTAAATTGAAATGAATAAATAAAAATATGATTTTTATTTTAAAGACATCAAAATATAAAAATGTGTGATTTTACATATGTAGAGAATACGGGCAACGAAGATGACGAAAATGAGATAATGGTGAAGATTTCTATCAAAGAAGAGTCAAGATGATTGGATAGCTATAAGTGAGAATTTCTCACCTTTCAATTTATTTTTCTAGTTATATATATATATACTAGGATGCAGACGGTGCTTCGTAGCACCCGACACCCGTCATCCACAGACCATGGATGGCTTGTTTGTTAAATTGTTTGATTGCAAAAATTAGTTAGATTATTTGATTGAAATTGAATTGTTTGGTGAGAATAATGGATTTGATTGATGTGTGAATGGCGTGGGCCTTCACTAGACCGGGGATAAGGCTAGGCCTTGTCCTGTTTCTAGTATCGTGCCGTTATGCCGCCGAAATTTTCTAAAATAAGTTAGAAAAATAAAAATATCATTTTATTTAAAGAATGAACTGAATAGAAATTCATATGTTAAAATAAAATGTTTTATCGTTAAAAATATAATTTTTAACGTGAATATGAATATAGTGAATGTGAATAAATAAATATTCATTTACAAACCGGACGGTTTGTTTATGTACACCTATTTGAATGACATTGATTGGGACGATAAATTTTACACATCGCCCAACTGCACAAATAAAAATCTGTGTTTGATTGCTTGAAACCCCACACGGGTGTTGGGATGAAATTTGAAGTTCACTCATCCTGATTGATTAAATATGTCGATCGATTGATTGACAGGCTGTTATAAGCGTTAGATATCTATATTTGATGCTTATACAGTGTAGTGCACTTTGGTTGATGGTTGATTATTTTTCAATGCTATTATACATGTGTTGTATGAAAATCCATATAATTAACTTTATATGGTAATTGATTGGGCCTCATTCCAATTTGAAAAATAAAGAATATTATAAAATATAAGGTTCATGTGTTGACTGTACTCATTCGTTGAGATTAGTCATGTGTTGAACGAAATATTTTTATAATAAAAATTACATCTTTATCAATATAATATAAGGTTCATGTGTTGACTGTACTCATTCGTTGAGATTAGTCATGTGTTGAACGAAATATTTTTATAATAAAAATTACATCTTTATCAATATAATATAAGGTTCATGTGTTGACTGTACTCATTCGTTGAGATTAGTCATGTGTTGACCGAAATAATTTAACAAAAATAGTCACACGTGGACAGTACTCATTCGTTGAGATTAGTCGTGTGTTGACAAAAATAAATATTCATTTGTTGAATAGAATAAAGGAATATATAAAGCCGTGTTGATTAGAGATGCGCCATTTTGACGTGAACGATATTTATATCGATTTTATTCATTTTGAAATGAATATTGAAAATTAATTTTGAAATCAAATATTTCGAAATGAATTGAATTGAAAACGATTTCGAAATGAATTGAATTGAAAACGATTTCGAAATGAAATGAATTGAATTGAAAACAATTTCGAAATGAAATGAATTGAATTGAAAACGATTTCGAAATGAAATGAATTGAATTGAAAACGATTTCGAAATGAATTGAATTGAAAACGAATTCAAATTGAATTGAAAGCGAATTGAAATGAATTCAAATTGAATTGAAATTTGAATTGAATAGAAATGAATTTTAAAACGAATTTATGAAGAAGAATTAAATTTTGATTTGAATTGAAATGGAAGTTGAAATTGTTTTTGAAACGAATTCAAAACTATTTATAAAATTCGTTTTGAATAGAAATCGACGAAATATATATTATATATATAATATAATGGCCTGAATAGAACGCGCCGCGCCGCGGCAGTTTGTAAATTTCGACCATTTATTTCAAACGGGCATTACGGGAGATCCGACCGTCGGATTCTCCTAAAACCGGAACCGTTGGGTTCGTATCGAAAAGAGCTTTCTAACGAATATTAGAAATTTGAAATCTAACGGTTGGATTTGGAGTTACATCCAAATCAAATTCGAAAAAGGTCGCTGTAAGTGCAGTTCGATGGCCGTTGATGGAAATCGACTGTACGGGCCTTGATAAAATTATTAAAAATAGTAATAATTTGTGTAAAATCATAAGAAATGATATGAGAAAAATTGGGGTGAAAAACTCCATATTTGGAAAGGGTAAAAATAGATTTTTATCGAAATGAACTAGTTTGAACTCAATTTAAAACCCGATTTTTTTGTTTTTAAATAAATAAATTAGATTTAAAAAGGGGTTTTAAATAATCAGAATTCCTAATATATTTGATTTGAGTTGAACTAGAATTGATTTGTGGGTTTATCGTGAACTGTGTTTTAAACAACACTAGTTCTTCAACCCGATAATAAATAGAATGTGATTTGGGTTTGTCGTGAACTGTGTTTTAAATAACACCTAGTTCTTTAACCCAGTAAAAGGAGTTTTAACGAATCTGCAATTAGATTGAAAGGTGAATTTGTAATCTAAATTTCCAAATTTAGAAAATGAACGAGAATGGAGTATTACCAGTTTTGCTCCAAAGCGATAGTTAAATCTTTAATTAGATTTGAACGTGAAATGGTAATTAATTTTACCGATAACACCGTGGTGTTGGATATGGAGTATTACCAGTTTTGCTTCATGGGATGAATAGGTTGGGATTGGGAAATAAAATAAATAATTACTTCGATGTGGTTCTCTAATCTCGACTAGTTTAGAAAAACCATAATTTGGTTTGAAACGACATCCAAAGGAAGATTACAGGATAAATTTTAAAGAATTTATCTTGGATAAAATTAATGGGAACCTTTCCCTAAGAATGTGGAATTTAGAAACTAGCTGTAGGTTGGCTAAGAAGAATGGTTTCCTGGGTATTGATCTGATGTTGGTTTCGGCCTTCGGGGTTAATGTTTGGGAAATTGTTCTCTTGCTAATCTGCGGTTAGTGACTAATGAATTGGAATGAGGCGTATGTTGTGTTTGTGTAACATTTGTTTTTAATATACGCGGGTTGTTCGGAAAGTCCGGGTTTACACCCATTCTGAATAACCGATTCGACGATATGTCGAAGATGAAGACGGTGGTCGAAGACTGGAAGTCTTCACATCGTTTGGATAATTACTGACGATCCTGATTGGGCTGTACACCCAAGAGGATGGAAATAGTTGGTGGTCGTCCAGACGTACTTGGAGATGGATGGATATGCGAGGAAAGTGCCTCCGGTTTCGTTCTGACCCAGAACGGACTTGTAAATGGATTGTGTGTCTGACATTGGATTTTATTCTGTGTTGATTGATTTCTATTAAATATACATCTGTTTGGCGGCGGAGAATTTATTCTTTTGCTTAACGCAGTTCTCTGAGACGTATGAGCTCAGAGGTTGTATATCGATGGACATCAGTCACATGGCATGAATTGCCTGTGTGGCACGCTAAGATGCAATGATCAAGGCTTTTGTTGAAAAGCAGAGTCTTGTGGTTGATGATCAAAGCACGGCCTACGTGGCAGCTTTGTGTATAACGTGAATTCGCGAGCCTCACACCTCGGTATGAGTTAAAAACGGGATACGGACCGCTGGGAGAGCACGACGTTTCTTTCTAGCTTTGGTGGTGTCAGTGACTTACCAGCCCTGACATTTATATACTTTTCACCTTTGTGGTTGTTGGAATGAGGCGCCTCGATTATAGGTCTGTAAGGACCGGGAAACGTGTGTTCAGGCATAATTAATCCTCTAACGTAAGTGAGGACCGGCCCAGCCGCATCCGGGGTTGCCGAGAGTGCGTAACCCGGAGGCATTTGCTAGAGTGTCTCGAACGCGGAGAGGATCTTGCCCCTTGCCTCGACTCATGACGGAAATCCAATTTCCAATACGTGATATTGCGGTTTTAATTGTAGAACTAGTATGGCGACATGATATATGGTACCCATGCCGTCTATGATTTATATTTATGATTGAAATTGTTTTGACACTATACACTTACTATAGTATCAAATGATTTGTTTTAAACGTACCAAGCATGTTTGGCTATTATAAGGGAAAACCCTATCCTCCGGCTTGCGTTGCATTGTGTGATGGGACCTGGGTCTTATAATAGCTTCATTTTTCGAAAAAGCATTGCGCTGTTTATTCTATGCACTGGTATTCTTGGGAGGAAACCCGTTCCGTGTTATACGGCGTGGTCCCTTGAATTACTTTCTTTTAAAGTAAAGTTTTAAATACCTGTTTTAGTTCTCACACCAGTCACATGACTGACCTGGAGTTTATTGTTTTAACCTAAACTCTGGGTGCCCCTATTTTCCGCACGGGCAGCTAGTAGTTTTGGTTTTGCAGATTTATATTCACAGGATCCTGGTTTACAGCTGGAATGATATCCGGAAAGCTCTGTATCCGTATATCACCTTCAGTTGTGCTTTGTATTACTTTCCGCTGCTATGTAATTTATTGTAATCTCTGATATTTATCGAATGTAATTTATTCATCTATACTCTGTATATTCTTGTATCTGATGGAACTGTTGTAATATACAATGAAATGTTCTCCCGTCTGCGTTCTGATTTGTCCTGTTCTCAAACGATCAGGGGTTTCGAACGGTTTAGATCGGTTTAACGAATGATTTAGATCGAGCGAAATTCCTTGTCGTCACAGGAGCAAGAGAGGAAAGGTATATGTTTTTAATTAAATTTAAATTTACATAGAAAAAATTATTTAAATAGTTCATTTAAAATAAATAAATAAATAATCGTCAATTTAAATTTAATTATCTTAGGCACTAGAAAAAAATTCATTTGGACAATGAAGTAGATGTGTAGCCGTGATAAGATGGAGTTTTAAGCAAAATATTCGACAAGGAAATCGAGGTGAGTTAAACTCACTCAGTTAATTATTGGGAACTATTTTTAATAGTTCAAATTTGTTTTATTGCTTGCTGGTTGCTAAATTGATTGATATAAAGTGATAATAATATATAAAAATAATATTGGTGATTGGTGATTGGATCATGCCCGCAGTACCATTAGCGGATGCCCGCAGTACCAATAGCGGGTGATTTCCCCATGCGCCCAACAATATATATAGTGGATGACCTTCTATACCGCGATGTTCTGCCTCGAAGCAGGATGGGTATTATTATTGTTGACTAACATCTTTGGATGCAGGAAAACAGGTTGGAGGGATCCAACTGAATCCCTCAACATTTATTTATTTATTTCCATATATATGCTTATTTATCACCTGTGATAGTGCATGACATGTGTGGGTATGTGATAACATTTGACCTTGATTTTTGATGTTCTTGAGTGTCAAAAATAATATATGGGTTTTAAAACAGAGTTTAAATAAGTAAAAGTATTTAAAGAAAGATTTATTTTTCAAATAGAAATGTTATTTGGAACCGAATTATGAATCGAATTGAACAGTAAAGATCTATTTAACAAATGAAATGAGAAGGTGATTTTATAAACAATGTTTATAAATGAATGAAACGATTACCATTTGAGAATTTGGAAAACATAAATTTCAAAATACAATTGAAATATGAAAAGAACTTAAAAGAACATATTTATTTCCAAATAGAAATGTTCATTTAGAAACCAAATTAAATAGAATTAAAAAGTAAATGTTGTTTTAACAAATAAGGTGAGAATTCTCTTTTATAAGTGACATTTATAAAAGGGAAAATCATATATTTTTAAGTATTTTGAGAAAGTATAATTTGAGCGCGGATTCGAAAAAGGAAATGTGGTTTTAAACTAGCATTTGAAATGGATTAGAATTTTCCAATTTACAAGGGAAATATAAGGAAGATTTTATAACTCAATAAAAATTATAAATAGAATGAGACTTGAAATGGAAAGCATGAATTCAGTATGAACTGGTATTAAAGAAATAAGGGGAAAAGCAAAATATCTTGCAAGTGAGAATCATTAGAAGTAAGAATTGTTTTAAATTTATGAATTCTAATGGAATTCAAGTCGAACCAAAATGGAATATAATACAGATTATATTAAAGAATTTTATATTACATTTTTAGATAATAATTATGAATAGTAAGAATTGGCAAATGATATTTATATAAAAACATTTTGTGGGAAAAGTTATTGGAATAAACTGAGATAAAGGAAAATAAAACTATATAGGTGTTTATAAAGAATATTATAATATTCAATAATGGTTTTGTAAAATCATATTTGTAAATAAATATTTGAAATGGTTATAAGCTGAGATAAATATCTCGTTTGAAGTGATAATAAATAACTGGAAATTTTATTTGTTTAGAAGTTAAGGAATGAAGTTAAGGAAATTAGAAACTGACTGGAGACTAGTGTGTTGAATGATTTTCTGAGTGTCGATTTGATGTTGGTTACGGCCTTTGGGGTTGATGCTTATGGAATTTTTCTCTTACTAGTTTACGGTTAATAACTAATAACCGAGATAAGAAATACGTTCTTAAAAGTATTTTAAGATGATGGTGTTTTGAATATTCTTATATATAAATATAAGATGATCAACGAATATCCCAATTATTAGAAACAAAGAAGTTTTGAATTAACAGATGGTTAATCAAAAGAAGCTAAAATGGTGGAAAATACGAAATCAGTGAATTAAATTTTCTTTTATGGATGAGTGGTTGTTTTATTTGATAGTTAAATAACCGACTATCAAATTTGTCCTATACGCTTGTTGGTACGGAAAGACCGGGATCGAATCTATTCGAAAACCATTCCGAACCAACTAATACGTAAACGTGGAAGATGTTGAATTGAAGATGGAGAAATGAAGACCGTAGATCTTCATAAGCGAAAGGACTACTTGTCGGATTCTCTGGAGTCGTGCCCGGAGATATTTTGATGGTGATCCCGTCGTGGTTGAAATCGACGGATTGCAAGGACTACTCGCTACTGATCCATAGGGTGATTCCTAGGATGTGGTAGGAGAGTGCCTTCGGTTTGTCCAGTCCCAGGACAACTTGTATGGACGAATGTCTCACAGAGTTTTTCCAAAGGGATTACGTACGTTGAATTCTCCAAACGTACGAAGTTGGTGGCAAAGAAGGGAAACTTCTTTAGCCTAACAATATGAGTATTTTTGGGGAAATCAATTAGTGATTTTCCGATCGATCTGACGATGTGGCATTCGAAGTGAATGGTGGTCAAATGATCTAGAAATACGATTATAACCTTAAGCCTCACAACCACAAAATGAAAAAAAATCGGGCAGGCAACATGGCTGTGTGGGTCGCACCCATTAGGGTGTATTGTCACCATCTAGAGAATATTCAATTGTTACTTCTTTTCGCTTCTGTATCTCTCGGGAATGGTTATGTTGCTAGCAACCGTAGGTGACAATATATTCGATACACTCAAGAGAAATGAGTGGTCGGTCATGTGTGTGCCGGGTTGCAAGACGTTCTTGTTGAACCCAGTGTATTCCTCTCTAGAGATACACTATCGGCAGGTAGTCCCATACCTTGTCATAGTTGAAAATTCAATCACCAATAAGCGCTTGCGGTTTTGATTGTATACTATATATGTAGAACGTGAGATGCAAGCGTTCTGCTAAATTGATATTTATTTGTATTTAAACACTATTATAATATCAGAAAATATATTGATTTCAAAAATGTTTTGGGTTGTCGTAAGGTAAAAACCGTCCGTGTTTATGTATGGATTGGTCTTACGATTATCCTTTTCTTTCAAAATGATTTTTTTACTTTAAAATCAAGATGGATGATACCAATAATTTAGTGGGTTTTTCTCACGCTGGTTCACCAGACTGACCTGTGGCGTTTGTAATGCTCGGGCCAGGCCCATTTGGGTCAGACCGAGTTATACAGGTTTAAGGCGATGATATAGACTTCAGGAGACGAGCTGGAGGAGATCAGACGTATTATATATATAGATAATATTCCGTTGTATGTTGAGAATGAGGACAGACTGTTATAACTGTCCAGATGAATTAAATGGCCACTGTACTCTGATGAATTGTAAGTATTATTTCATGTTTTAAATAAAGAGTTATTTCTGTAATATATTTAATTCCGCTGCGATGTGAGTTGTTCTTCTTCTTTTTCTTCTATTCTAATATTTCTTTCTTTCTTATCTCACCCTCTAACTTCTTTCTTAAACACGCTGGATTTTCGGTACTCGAATTTTGGACATAGGATGTATTTATGTCGAAAATTCGAGCATCGAATTTTCCAGTTCGTTACATATGTCCTTTCTCTGCTATCCTTCATCCTTTTTTTGGCTTATACCCGAGAGTGAAGCTTAACAAAGTCACATATCAACACAAAGCTACACCATATTAGCCATGCTTTGATCATCATCAACAAAGCTCTGTTTTCAACAAAAGCTTTGATCACTGCATCGCAGCATGCCACATTGTCAATTCATACCATACAATTGATGTCCACCAATATATAACCTCTAAGCTCGTACGTCTTAGAGAAGGGTGTTAAGCTAAGACAATAAGTTCTCCACCACCAAACAAATATATATTTAGTAGAGATCAATTAATACAACATAAAATACAATGTTAGACACACAATCCAATTGCAAGTTCGTTCTGGGTCTGAACGAAACCGGAGACGTCTTATTCCTCGTCCCATATGTCCAATACCGGAGATAAACCCACGCAAACCCGGTCTATCTCCAAGTACGTCTGAACGACCACCACTTATTTCCTCATCTTGGATGTACAACCCAATTGAGGCATCAGTAATAGCCCAAACGATGTGAAGTTCTCCGGTCTTCAACCACTATTTTCATATCTTCAACTTTTAATTATCGTAACAGTTATTCAGAATGGGTTAAGCTTGGTCTTTCCGAATAAATCACGCATCTTTAAATCAAGTGATGTATAAAGATAACATACGCCTCATTCCAATCTAGAATATTCTTTTATTCAAATATTTTTTACTTTGGGAATTAACCCCATAAATCTTATCAAAGATTTATATCATTTAAATCTCTCATTTAAATCCTACCTTAAAAAACACTATAAAAGATTATAAAATCTCTTTTCGCAAACTTAACTCGAATTAAGGTTTATAAGCCTTACCGGGACCAACAAGATTTACACGAAAGATAATATTTCATATCGTTATCCCATCCAAACCTATTCATCCCATGGAGCAAATTGGTAGTACTCCATATCTAACACCCATCGTGTTTCGATAAATTTAATTACCGCTTCATATTCAATCTAATTAAAGATACATTTATTGCATGGAGTAAAACAAGTGGCACTCCATATCAAACACTTCTCATATTACGGTAATTTAATTACCCCCTTTTTTCAATCAAATTAAAGATTCATTAAAACTCCAGCACGGTTTTAATCTTGAAAAACCATTATATAATGATTATTTATTTTTAGGAAATTAGTCATGTCTTTAATTGGGTTAAAGTATAAATGTTACTTTAAACATTGTTCACGATAAACCCAAAATTAAACTTCCATTTAGTTCCAGTTTAATTTATTAAATTGGAAAACTTCCATTAAATCTTAATTAAAAGATTTATTCCATAAATTCCATTTCATTTAGGTTTAAGAATAGTGTTATTAAGGACAACATTCACGACAAACCCAAAATTCAATTTTACATTAAATATAAGGCTTTGAATAGAAATCGTACCGATTTATATTCAATATCAAATTCTGAAACCAACAGATACCGTATCGGGAATAACAATATCGATATCTTCTAAATTCCTCAAAACAATATCCGTATAATTACGGAATCCAATATCGAATTATCCGAAGATTATTTCCATTCAAATCCATTCCAATTCATTGGAAAAACTTAACTCGGTTAAGTATTAAGCTTCAAAACATTTTAATCGCTTTTGTCAAAATAGCTAATTTTCACAAAATAGCTTTCTACTATCCAAAACTAAATATATTTAGTCTAAGTCACCTATTATTATTTATCATAATTTTTCTTTATTTTTAGTAGACTAAAAAAAGCTTAATTTATTAAAAATCCATTTCAGGTCATTTAGAGCACTAGCGCTGTTTTTATTCAAATTTGATTTGAACTATAAAATTCTAACCATTAAATTTTAAAACTTTTCTTTTTATTTGAAAGATCTTTTCATTTCGAACCAAACGTTTTTCGTTTCACGGAAATCCGACGGTCGGATCTCCCGGTACGTCAATTCGAAGTTAATGGTCGAAATTCGCACACAGTCGTTGTGCGACTCGTCCTATTCGAACCATTTTATTATATATAATAGATTTTGTCGATTTCCATTCAAAACGTATTTTCAAAAATGTTTATAAACTCGTTTAAAAATGACTTCCATTTCCAACTCAATTTTAAACCAAAATTGAATATTCTACATTATTATAATATTAAAATAATAATATTTTCCAAAATATCAAATTTTGAAGTCCAAATTTCTCGAGCATCCATTATTAAAATAATTAAGAACAAATTAGAAATCCGTTTGAATTAAAAACATCATTTATACACCTAACTCGAATTCACATTTTGATATTACTATTCGTTTCAATAAAAAAATGAAAATATGCCTTCATTGATTGAAAATTAATTCAAATCACATTCTTACTTTTACGAAAATTATTCATAATCACTTAAACTATCTTTCCAGACAAATTTGAAATTAAAATTCAAATTATCATGTTTGCCGAATATTTTATTAATAAAATATTCACATTAAATTCCAGATTGGAATGAGATTCAACCAATTACCATATAATCCAATTCATATGGATTTCACACATCATGTGTATTCCACAATTGTTGTAAATAACTATTAAACATCAAGTTAACATCCATAGTGCAACTACACCCGTATAAGCCTTAAATAAATAATTAACAATTTTCTCGGTCTGCCAATCAACCGATGAATATAAAAACTACACACTTGGGATTAGTGTAAATTAAATATCATCCTAATACCCATGAGGGGTTTTCATCAAAAACTATTGATTATTTTCCACACACTTGGTAGATGTGTAAATTATCATCCCAATACTCGTGAGGAGTATACATCGCAATCCACATGGACTTATCTACACACTTGGGAGACATGTGGTGTAACGACCCGCATTCTACGCATCATAGGATCGTAGAATATTTATTTCTTTCACATACGAAGTCGTATGGTCATGTAACTTTGGGAGACGACTATTGGGGTCATTTCCCATGTTCATGATTTTTCCTGATTTTTAATTGACCGTTTTGCCCCTAGCCAATACTGTTTCAGCCATAACTTTTGATTGGAAAGGAGTTTTGACCTGAAACCACTTCCATTGGCTTCGGATGATGGTTTACAATTCCGTAGAGTGGTCACATTAGCCAAACGGACTTACCGTTTGGGAGATATGGCTGAAACAAGTTTCAGATGGTGAAAAACAGCTTGACCGGGCCTAATTGGGGTGATTAGCAAGAGGGCCATAACCCATTTCGGGATTAGGGTTATGAGGAGGTTGAAATCAGTTAGAGAACGATCTTATTTTCATTTTTCAACCGCCGCTTTCATTCTTAGAACCCTAGCAATGGCCTCCAACACCCAAATCAACTTCTAATCACTTTCTAATCAAGGATTAAGCTTAGCAACATCAAATCAAGGAAAAATAGCACCAAATCAGTATTAGAGATGCTGTTAGACATCAGTATTAGCCCAAATCAGCGAGGTTTCAGTTCTGCAAATTTTATTTGTGGCCAAGGTGAGTGATTTGCATAGTTCCTCACTAATTACGGTTAATTAAGGGTAATTAGTGTTGATTAGCGAATTTATACACTAATAAATTCTGGAAAAATATTTATAAATTCTTGAATGATGTTTTAGACCTCTGTTATAAATTTGGTTTAATTTGATTAAGTTTTGCTAATCATATCATTAGTTTTGTCTAAACATGCTTAAGGGAAAATATGGGATTTTGGGTATGTTTGATCCATTTTACATGTTAAGATTGTTGTTTTGGTGTTTGTGGTTTATTATACATGTTGCTATGACTATATGGTATGTTTTGTGATTGATTAGAACTGTTAGATTGGTCGAGAACGCCGTCGTATGGCGTAAAACAGTCACTGGAAAGTCGCAGGAAATATGCAGGGTTTCGAACCGGATCGGATAATTGGGCTCGGATCGGATTGGAGAACTGGGCAAGTGGACTCGATTCGTATTAGAACTTAGCATAAGGGGCTTGGCGAGAAGGAAGGCCATTTGCTTAGAATTGGAGTTGGGCAGGGGATCGGATCGGGAGGACACAGGGGATCGGATCGGAAGGACCAACAGGGATCGGATCGGAGGCAAGGACATAAGGATTGGTTCAGAGGACCAAGCTTGGAGCTGGAGTTGGAGTGAAGCACCGAATCGGATCGGGACATCTAGGAGGGAGCAACCACCGAACCAGGCATAGGGCATTCCGAACCGAACTGATGGAGCAAGGGTACACCGAACCGAACCGATGGAGCAAGGGTACACCGAACCGAACCAGGCCAGAAGGGGAACACCGAACTGAACCGTATGTTTGCTATTACTACTACGCGACGACTCTTTTGAAGACCAACTCCAATTCGACCAAAGCCCGAGATGCAAAGGAAGTCCAAATGAGGAGCTTTGACTCAGGATCCAGATGGGAACCAATGAGTGAGCTTCATGATTGGGCTTTGCTGCGGGATGCGTGCTAAGGGATTGTCGATGTCTCTAACTTTGGATCACTATGTGTAGGGAGTACGTGAACGGATTCAGGGCCACAGTGGCCTAGGTACAACTAAAGAGCTATAGACCAATGAAGTGGGGTCAATTGTAAAGATTTGGTCATGACTCCATGTGGTGAGCTTGGTAGTAGCAGTAGTTGTACAAGTCGAACTCCGTCACTACTTCGATGGGTCTAGTGATCGAAGCGGTAGATATTGTATGCTTTACGCACTGAGTGAGAGATGTGAGGAGGGCTGCTATGTTTGATTTGTTTTCCATCATTATGACATGCACACCCCCACCCCCCGTTATCTTTACACCATCTGTCCAGTGGTACCTTGGAGTATTGTACGGTATGTAGTGCTAACTCTTTGGTTGGAGGTCCAGGTTCAGGTATGGTTTAGTATACCTGTTATTGTTTTGTTTAGATGCTTATTGCTCATACCAGACTTTTTGTCTGACCCAGAGTTTTATGTCTCTTCTTATTACTCTGGGTGCTCTCACGAGCAGACTAGAGACAGGTTGGCTGGGTATGCACGGGTAGCTGATCCGGAGACGAGCAGGAGGCTTCCACGTATGATACGTATAGTATTCTCCCTGTGTTGTTGAAGATCACTGCTTAGGCATTAGTAGTGCATCTTCTACTTTAGCTTTCTTTTGTTTTAGAGACAGTAATTTGGAAAGTTGTAATAAGCTGTATTTGGATTTCCGCTGCTATGTTGGTTTAGTCTTCAGCTTATGCACTGTCTCGCCTGTTTTATGTCAAGATTGTGTTATTATTATATTTTGTTCCATGCGCCGTGAGACATTCTACAGGTTTTCGATTAGTTCACTCTCTTCTTTCCTTTCTTTGGCGACGGTTCCGTGTTAGTCAGGCATGTGTACAACGCACTTTCGGAGGAAAGGCCGGCTGGTGAAGGGCGGGCCGTCACACTTGGTATAAGAGCTCTAGGTTGCGTAGTTAACCTAAGGAAGTCATCAGGGAGAGATAGTATACGTAGATGAGAGCGCGTATTTGTGATTATTTTGGTTTTCAAAAGCTACATATATATATAAATACTATTAGTATAGCTAAGGATGAAGTCACACCGCACTAGCACCACTATGGAGATGGTTAATCGTTTTCTCTTTACATATTGAACGATGAGCCGATACGCAAGAGGTGCTGGTAGAGGAGCCAATAATGGGAATGCTTCTGACATGAGGACGATGTTTACTGACCTCATGAGGGAAATGCTTAGGGATGTGCAGAGGGCATCTCCCAATGGTGGAAATGGTGGTGGTCCAATAGTGCAGGCGCCTAGGGACGATTTCGCCAAGCTGAACAAGGATTATACTAGTCTTGGTGGGAAGCCATTCCACGGAACAAAGTCGGCCACGGATGTTCAGGATTGGTTGGATAGCTGCGAGCGTATCTTCGAAGATTTGGGTATCGAGGATGCAATGAAGAGAAGGCTAGTATCCCGTCAGCTGCAAGGACGGGCAATGAATTGGTGGAATGCTATAAAGGCAGCTACTCCCGAGGATCAGATTACCTGGGAGCAGTTTAAGGCTCGCTTTAGTGAGAAGTTCATTCCAGCTGCTCAGAAATCAGTGTTGTTTAAGAAATTTTTGGACCTCAAGCAGAATGGCAGGGCTATCTCGAAGTATATTGCCGAATTCGACACTTTGTCAAAGAATGGGTTATCTCTTATTGATACCGCCGAGAAGAAGAACGAGAAGTTCATAACTGGTTTGGATCAGTACTCGGGGGAAAGGCTCATTAACCACATCGATGAGACGTTTGAATCGATTGTGGGGAATGCATTAAGGTCAGAAAGTCTTTACCCTAAGTCAAAGACTGAGGTTGCATCTGCAGAGGAGCCGAAGCCGCAAGCAAGTGGCGGAGGCAAGAGTGGTTCTCAGAATAAGAGGAAGCAGAACCAGAATAAGGATGGCCGGAAAAAGAATAAGAAAGAGGTTGAGTGCTTCAGCTGTGGTAAGAAGGGCCATTATGCTAGTAATTGTCGGGCCAAGCCAGCGGATAGGAAGTGCTTCAACTGTGGCCAGGTGGGACATCACAAGGACAAGTGTCCGCAACCCCCTAAAGAAAAGCAAATAGTGAAAGCATATGCCTTTAATGCTATTCCTTCTTCGTCGAATGCCCCAACTGCGGCGGAGAAGGGAAAGAATGTCGTTATTCAAGGTATGCTTTCTGTTTATGATGTTCCTGTTAGAGTTTTGTTTGATACCGGAGCTTCCAGTTCTTTCATATCTAGTGACCTGGTAGATAGGTTGGGATTGGAACCCGAGATTGTCGATAGACCTTTAGTAGTGACGAACCCGATTGGTGGTTCGACTAACCTCAGCATGATTTGTCGTAATGTGGTCCTATCGAGTCATGGATGCATGATTGGTTGTGATTGCTTTGTTCTGGGCTTTACTGGGTTTGGTATTATTTTGGGAGTCGATTGACTCTAAAGATACGGGGTGGTGGTAGACTGTGAGGGCTTTTTGGTGACAGCTAGAGCAGATGATGGGCGGAGGGTAGTGTTTGGTGGTCTACCCGGTGATGGGGTAATGGCTAGTTTTCTAAATTCCCTCGACACCCCGCATAGTGAGTTGTCAGGTTTTCCCGTGGTTGGCCAGTATCCGGACGTTTTCGAGGAAGTGACCGGGCTTCCACCACACCGAGAGATTGAGTTTCGCATTGATTTAGTAAAAGATGCCAGACCTATAGTGATGCCACTTCGTCGTATGGCACCAAGGGAGCAGCGAGAGCTCGGGGTGCAAGTCAACGATCTTTTGAAGAAGGGATTTATCAGAAGGAGTGTTTCTGAATGGGGAGAACCATATGTGTTTGCTACCAAGGCGGATGGTTCCCTTCGTTTGTGTGTAGACTACCACGAATTGAATAAAGTGATGAGGAAGAATAAGTATCCTCTACCGCGGATAGATGATTTGTTTGATCAGTTGAGTGGCGCGAGAGTATTCTCCCAGTTGGATCTCGCGATAGGGTTTCATCATCTTAGAGTGGAAACTGAGAGTATAGCTAAAACGGCCTTTCGGACGCCGTCTGGATTTTATGAGTGGTTGGTCATGCCATTCGGGCTAACCAATGCACCAGCATATTTTGTGGATCTTATGAATAGAGTATTCAGAGATCAGTTGAATAAGTTTGTTCTTGTGTTCGTGGACGATATACTTGTTTATTCAAGGACAGAGGAAGAACACAAGGAACATTTGAGGATAGTAATGGAGGTGTTGAGAAAACACCAATTGAAAGCAAAGTTTTCTAAGTGTCACTTCTGGAGGAGGGAAGTGAGATTCTTGGGCCATGTTGTTTCAGAGAATGGTATTGCCGTGGATCCTACGAAGGTGGCTACGGTACAAGATTGGTCTACGTCTAAGAATGCAACAGACATAAGAAGTTTCTTAGGGTTAGCTGGATATTATCGTAAGTTTATCCAAGACTTCTCCAAGATAGAAGCACCGTTGACTCAGTTGACCAAGAAGAATCAAGCTTTTGTCTGGGACGAAAAGTGCGAGAATGCATTCAAGAGTCTAAAGGAAAAGTTGACATGTGCACCAGCGTTAGTCATTCCTAAGGGGAATGAAGAGATGATGGTATATACGGATGCATGTGGCACAGGGCTAGGGGCTGTATTGATGCAAGAAGGTAGGGTTGTAGCTTATACAAGCCGGCAACTGAAACCGCATGAGAAAAGATACCCTACCCATGATTTGGAATTGGCTGCGATCGTATTCGCACTGAAGATGTGGAGACATTATCTCTTGGGAGAAAGATTCGAGTTGTTTACCGATCATAAATCGTTAAAGTATCTCTTCCCTCAGAAAGATCTAAATCTTCGGCAGCAGAGATGGTTAGAATTCTTAGCTTCCTATGATTTCGACATCGCATATACACTAGGAAAGGGCAATGTTGTGGCTGATGCATTGAGTAGAAGACATGCCAGTTTAGGGGCTATGTTCCTTGAATGGAAGCAACTGGAGTACATCGCTGGGTACGATTTCAGGCCAAAGTGCGAATTGGATCCAAAAATGTTAGCAAGTTTGGCGATCAGACCCACTTTGATTGAGCGGATTGGTTCCAGTCAGAGGAGCGATCCTAACCTATTGGAAATCATCTCAAAGTTAGAGATGGGAATCGACGAAGAGATGAACAAGTATGGGCTTGATCGAGATGGATGGCTTAGAAAGAATGGAAGATTAGTTGTACCCAATGTCAATGGATTGAGAGATGAAGTGCTTAGAGAATGTCATCACTCAAAACTGACTATACACCCCGGTGGTAACAAGATGTATCGAGACATGAAGCAGACCTACTACTGGGAAGGGATGAAAAGAGACATTGGGAAGTTTATATCCAAATGCATGAACTGCCAGCTAGTTAAAGCTGAGCAAAAGAAGCCTAGTGGTTTGCTACAACCATTAGAAATTCCAGAATGGAAATGGGAACAAGTGTCAATGGATTTCATTGATGGGTTACCAAGGACTAGGTCGGGCCATGATAGCATTTGGGTGATTGCGCACCGATTGACCAAAAGTGCAAGATTTATACCCGTCATGTCAAACAGGATGGTAGCTAAATTAAAGGAACTGTATATAAAGTGGGTAGTGAGATTTCATGGAATACCCAAAGGCGTTGTGAGTGACCGAGATCCGTTGTTCACTAGTGGATTTTGGAAAAGCTTACAAGAGGCATTAGGATCAAAATTACATCTCAGTACCGCGTACCATCCTCAGACCGACGGACAAACAGATAGAGTGAATCGAGTATTAGAGGATCTCTTGAGAGCCTGTGTATTGGATTTTGGTGGATCATGGGATGACTATTTGCACCTAGTAGAGTTTGCATATAATAATAGTTACCAATCCAGTATTGGCATGACTCCATTTGAAGCTTTGTACAGAAGACCGTGCAACTCACCGTCATGTTGGGTAGAAACTGGTGAGAAGTTTGTGCTTGGACCCGATGTGATAAGAGAAACTTCAGCTAAGATTAAGATTATCCAACAGCGAATGAAGGCTGTCCAAGATAAGTAGAAGAGTTATGCTGATAGGAGGAGAAGAGAGTTAAAGTTCTCTATTGGAGACTTGGTGTTTGTCAAGATTTCTCCGTTGAAGAGCGTGATACGATTTGGCAGGAGAGGCAAGTTAGCACCATGATTTGTTGGTCCATTCCCTGTTCTTGAGCAAATTGGGAATTTGGCATACAAAGTTGAATTACTAGAGAAGATGGCAGGAGTTCACAACGTATTTCATGTTTCCCAGTTAAGGAAGTTCGTACACGACCCAGATGTGACTATTTCACCTGATCAGTTGGATGATATCGAGGTTGAACCCGAGGCGGTTGGGAACCGCAAGCCTATGCGTATTGTTGGGAACGATACGAAGCAACTTCGAAGAAAAGCAGTGAATCTAGTTAAAGTTCAGTGGGGCGAGAATGAGAATGACTGTACTTGGGAGACAGAGGAGAGCATTAGGAAGACGTATCCAGAACTCTTCGCCTGGTAAGATTTTAACTTCGATCTAGTCTTTCCGCATGCTAGGATAGGCTTATTTTGTTTGTTTTTGCATGATTGATTGTTATTTGTGGCTGGTAAGCATGCAGGATCCTTTGTATGTTTTGGGTTAAGGAATTTCGGGGACGAAATTTCTTAAGGGGGGGAGAGTGTAACGACCCGCATTCTACGCATCATAGGATCGTAGAATATTTATTTCTTTCACATACGAAGTCGTATGGTCATGTAACTTTGGGAGACGACTATTGGGGTCATTTCTCATGTTCATGATTTTTCCTGATTTTTAAATGACCGTTTTGCCCCTAGCCGATACTGTTTTGGCCATAACTTTTGATTGGAAAGGAGTTTTGACCTGAAACCACTTCCATTGGCTCCGGATGATGGTTTACAATTCCGTAGAGTGGTCACATTAGCCAAACGGACTTACCGTTTGGGAGATATGGCTGAAACAAGTTTCAGATGGTGAAAAACAGCTTAACCGAGCCTAATTGGGGTGATTAGCAAGAGGGCCCATAACCCATTTCGGGATTAGGGTTATGAGGAGGCTGAAATCAGTTAGAGAATGATCTTATTTTCATATTTCAGCCGCCACTTTAATTCTTAGAACCCTAGCAATGGCCTCCAACACCCAAATCAACTTCTAATCACTTTCTAATCAAGGATTAAGCTTAGCAACATCAAATCAAGGAGAAATAGCACCAAATCAGTATTAGAGCTGCTGTTAGACATCAGTATTAGCCCAAATCAGTGAGGTTTCAGTTCTGAAAATTTTATTTGTGGCCAAGGTGAGTGATTTGCATAGTTCCTCACTAATTACGGTTAATTAAGGGTAATTAGTGCTGATTAGCGAATTTATACACTAATAAATTCTGGAAAAATATTTATAAATTCCTAAATGATGTTTTAGACCTATGTTAGAAATTTGGTTTAATTTGATTAAGTTTTGCTAATCATATCATTAGTTTTGCCTAAACATGCTTAAGGGAAAATATGGGATTTTGGGTATGTTTGATCCATTTTACATGTTAAGATTGTTGTTTTGGTGTTTGTGGTTGCTTATACATGTTGCTATGACTGTATGGTATGTTTTGTGATTGATTAGAAATGTTAGATTGGTCGAGAACGCCGTCGTATGGCGTAAAACAGTCGCTGGAAAGTCGTAGGAAATATGCAGGGTTTCGAACCGGATTGGATCGGATAATTGGGCTCGGATAGGATAGCAGAACTGGGCAAGTGGACTCGATTCGGATTGGAACTTAGCATAAGGGGCTTGGCGGGAAGGAAGGCCATTTGCTTAGAATTGGAGTTGGGCAGGGGATCGGATCGGAAGGACACAGGGGATCAGATCGGAGAGACCAACAGGGATCGGATCGGAGGCAAGGACATAGGGATCGAATCGGAGGACCAAGCTTGGAGCTGGAGTTGGAGCGAAGCACCGGATCGGATCGGGACATCTAGGAGGGAGCAACCACCGAACCTGGCAAAGGGCATCCGAACCGAACCGATGGAGCAAGGGTACACCGAACCGTACCGATGGAGCAAGGGTACACCGAACTGAACCGATGGAGCAAGGGTACACCGAACCAAACCAGGCCAGAAGGGGAACACTGAACCGAACAATATGTGTGCTATTATTACTACGCGACGACTATTTTGAAGACCAACTCCAATTCGACCAAAGCCCGAGATGCAAAGGAAGTCCAAATGAGGAGCTTTGACTCAGGATCCAGATGGGAACCAATGAGTGAGCTTCATGATTGGGCTTTGCTGCGGGACGCGTTCTAAGGGGTTGTCGATGTCTCTAACTTTGGATCACTATGTGTAGGGAGTACGTGAACGGATTCAGGGCCATATTGGCCTAGGTACGACTATAGAGCTATAGACCAATGAAGTGGGGTCATTTGTAAAGATTTGGTCATGACTCCATGTGGTGAGCTTGGTAGTAGCAGTAGTTGTACAAGTCGAACTCCATCACTACTTCGATGGGTGTAGTGATCGAAGCGGTAGATATCGTATGCTTTACGCACTGAGTGAGAGATGTGAGGATGGCTGCTATGTTTGATTTGTTTGCCATCATTATGACATGCACACCTCCACCCCCGTTATCTTTACACCATCTGTCCAGTGGTACCTTAGAGTATTGTACGGTATGTAGTGCTAACTCTTTGGTTGCAGGTCCAGGTTCAGGTATGGTTTATTATACCTGTTATTGTTTTGTTTAGCTGCTTATTGCTCATACCAGACTTTTTGTCTGACCTAGAGTTTTATGTCTCTTCTTATTACTCTGGGTGCTCTCACGAGCAGACTAGAGACAGGTTAGCTGGGTATGCACGGGTAGCTGATCCGGAGACAAGCAGGAGGCTTCCACGTATGATACATATAGTATTCTCCCTGTGTTGTTGAAGATCACTGCTTGGGCATTAGTAGTGCATCTTCTACTTTAGCTTTCATTTGTTTTAGAGACAGTAATTTGGAAAGTTGTAATAAGCTGTATTTGGATTTCCGCTGCTATGTTGGTTTCTTCAACTTATGCACTGTCTTGCCTGTTTTATGTCAAGATTATGTTATTATTATATTTTGTTCCATGCGCTGTGAGACATTCTAAAGGTTTTCGATTAGTTCACTCTCTTCTTTCCTTTCTTTGGCGACCGTTCCGTGTTAGTCGGGCATGTGTACAGCGCACTTTCGGAGGAAATGCCGGCTGGTGCGGGGCGGGCCGTCACATGTGGGTTGATTGTCATCCCAAAAGCCATGTGGGGTTTTAACCCCACAAACAGTAATTAATAAATTACTCAACCAACAGTTACAATATAAGTGTTTTCACCATTAACACTTATATTCATAGTTAAATAATAACATTGAAAACTGTCAAAAACCTCCTTCAACCCTATGCAGTTAAACCCCGCAAAATCTTCGCTATAGCCCGTAGCGCTCTCTGGCCGCTACGTTATTTTAATTTAGCACTGATGAACAGTAGCTCCGCTTAAATCCCCGCTATTTTCCACTGCATCCGCTAAATCAACGCTATTTTGCACCCGCTTTAGCAATATTAATATACAAAGGATGATTTGACCAGTTCTCTTTTAAAACAAATCAAAATATCTAATGTAAAGAGCTAATTTTAAGTCATTGGTGCCTTATTTAAGATAGAAATCTGTAGTAATCCTCGAATCTAATGTGCATAACCATGATACTAATTATTTTTGTTATATAACATTAATTAGTATTTGTTTCTTCTACACAAATAATGTGAGAATGATAATTAATTAATTTTAATCATATAGTTTTTCATCTAATTAACATTTTGGCACTTCTATTATAGCCCCGCTATTTCCCCGCTACAGCTTTTTACACCTCTACTGCTATAGAACCGCTGAGCGCTTTAACCGCACAGCAACAACCTCAAAATAAATATTGCAATTACAAGAAATCAGTACATATTCAGTTATGATTATAATAACTGTGAAAACAAGTTGAGTGAGAAGTCTCACATTGATCGGTTCGAAATCATTAAATAACAATTTTTTTAGTTAAATTAAACTGGGCATTTGATTTAACCAAAAACTGTAACTAACTCCATTCATGTCCAAATTGATTTCATTACGAAGCCTTCATCATCACGGTTCCAACGCATCTAATTTTTTCCAATTTTGTTTCCGTTTGCACAAGTCATAAGAGTTTAAACTTTTAATTACATAAATAAATGTATTTAGGAAAATTGTTAAATTAATTAACTAATTAATTAACTAAACCTTCGCCTAATCTCCCTCTCCTATGTTAACTACTCGTGTAACATACCATACCCATCTTCGTCTTCCTCCATCCACATGTGCGCGCCTCTATGCTTGACTAGAGCAAGGTCAGATGTTGTTATGTCGAAGGGCTTTGGCCGTACCTCCACCGTCGTGAGCAAGGTGGAGCTCAGCCTCCCCTAACGCCATGGAACGACGCACAAACGTGCGTGCTTTAAGCACAAAAATCATGCAAAACACTCCGCTAAAAATGATCTTAGCCACATAGATATGGGGATCATAAATATCTCTACCATATTTGTTTTGAAGTAGGAGTTTAATTCTAAGTGGATTGGAAATCATTAAGGGATCAAATCAGAGCGTTCCGAGCCCTAGAAATGAATGGCGAAGGCTGTTGTTTAGGGTCTAGGGTTTGGAGATATTTTAGGGTATATATTATATATTTAATATCATTTAATGCTTATATTCCTTAGTGATGAAGTTTTAGCATCCATACTCCAAACGAACCCCAACGACTAACGTCCCTAGTCAAATACCCCTATTCTGGACACAATGGAACAGGTTTTGTAAGATAATCCAATCGTTTCGATCAGTTTTTCTTAAAATTAAAATATAACTCATATAATGTTAAATATTGAATTTGAACGTATGTTTTAATTTACCATAACCACATACTAGCTCCAAAAATTACGAAATTTGAAATCTCGCCAAGTTACAAAATTAAGATTTCAATTAACCTAGTTTTGTCAAATTTGGAGACGTTTTGAAAAATGGCCTTATTCTTAGCTTATTGAATTTTAACTGAAATTTAACATATGTTTATTTTTACCATGCTTACATATGAATTCCAATTGACTTCAAATTTTAAATTTAACAATAATTTAATGTTACGGATCTAATAAAATTGGTTCCATTGAAAACGGAGGTCATTTGCAAATGTATATTTTCAAAGGCTTATATAATATTAAAATATTGATAAATTCCATAGCGACTATTTGAGATTTTGAATTAGACATAACCTACAATTTATAACACAAATGTCAATTTCTCACTTCCGTTAGAAAGATACAACTCAGAATATCCCAACGTTTCTTGTTTTTTTTAGAAAAATCTGACTTATAATGACTTTTGTATGTTCATTTAAAGTTCAAAACCAAATATTTCGAACTATGGCAACGTTATGAGTTCATTTTAATTAAAGTTTAATTTTATACATTTAAACTATATTTTTAATTTAAATTTTAAGTCTTTTTTCTTTAAACTAAATCGTTTAAATATTTAAAATTAATTAAAATTCATATTTTAAATTGGCTAAAAATACGGGTCGTTACACTCGGTTTCATGTTTTAAACTAATTGAGCCAAATCTAACTCATTAACATGTATGTATGTTATAAACTACATATCTTAAATTCTTATGTATTCATTTAAAAAATATCTAGAAGGAATAAGGCTTTGTTCTCTTTCATCACCTTTGTCTTCACATCTTCATTTTAATAAATCAACAATCTGTATTTGTTAATACGAAGATCTAAGTATATTTTTATGTTTCAATGCAAACTTTTCGTTTTTATGGTTTATATTTCCTTAGATTATTTCACATTATTTTGTAATTTTGAAATTTCAAAATCTCACAATAAATTCAGAAAAGTTCACACAATTAGAAGCTTGACGCTAATTACATTTTGCTGCAATACAAAAGCGTATGGTGTCTGTGGTAGTAATAAAAAATAAGTGTACAAAGCTATAATCGAAAAATTCAAATGAGCTGCATGAGCTTCTCCATTTTGGGGATATTTAAATTAATGGTGATGATAGTAGAGTCTATGTTTAAGATATAGTAGACATATGAGGATGTCTGAAACAAGGACAAAGGAATAATGAGCTAGTGAGCGAAACCTAAAATGGGGATGCCTCCATAGTTGGGTCCCTTGACCCCAACAATGGTGTAATAACCCGGATTTTTAGTACCAAAATATTTAAATTATTTAACTATGAATGTGATTAAATTAGAGTTTAATAACTTGAATTCAAAAGAAATGGGTTATTTAATATAACTGAATCGAATCTGAAATTTAATATGGAATTAATTTGGATTTGAAACTTATGAAAATTTTCGGTTTGGATAGAAAAGATAACATACATTTATTATTGAAGAATAAGATTGTTTAAAAATCGATTAAACAATAGTTCAATTTAATTAGCACATAAAAAAACAATAGTTCGATTTAATTAACACGTAAAAATACTGTTTTTAAATACGAGCTCCGAAATCTACAAAATAAAATTTTGTTGAGTCCAGAATATTGAAATGTAGTGGAGTGTCAGATTTCATGACATTCGGGTTTAATATGAAGTCGTACGAGCTTAGAACGCGTGATGCGATTATAATGGAATATTATATATAAAATATCTCAACAAAATATCTAGATATTTAAGTTCACTGTAAATACCCCTCATTAACGTCCCCTTACAACCTAATTTCATTTTCTCTGTAAATCAAAACAGCAGCCTCCCTCTTCAATAATCTTTAATCAATTAAATAAAATCCTACACTCAACGAAATCAGACAATACTTGATTCTTTAAACTCGTAGGAGCTTTCTCTACAGCATGGTAGACTTCATTTTGAACTCGGTCAGACGTTGGGTTGCTCGGCATCTTCATGGATGAGATGATTTGGGTCGCGATGAGTAGAATGGAATCGGAGGGGCAAAAACGGAGGGGTGCAAAGGACTTCTGGTGAGGCGGCACGTCGGTTGGCATCATTTAGATGGGGTCTGAACCTTATTGGAGGAATACGTCACTGGGAGTGACGACATGATGGAGAAGGGGTCGGAAATTCGTAGGTGAGACCGGAGTTGGGTTCAAGGGTAGAAGCATGTGGAGATTGTCTTGGTGAGTGCAAGGGAGGGGTTGGCGGCACTGTTTGGTGGTTGGGGCGAAATTCGACAGTCATGGCAGTGGGCGGCAAAAGGCTATAGGTCGGATTTTGGAGCAGCATCGAGTTTGAGGCAGTGGGGGTTGGCGGGTGCGGATTTGAGTGGTGAGTTGACTGGTGGAGTCAGTGGTGCCGTTTGATGAATGGAGAGATGGCGATTGAGGGTCAAAGGGGAGGTCAACCGTGAAGGAGATTGTTTGAAATATTGGGTTCCAGGATTTTAAAATAGGAAGAAGACATGTTGGCAGCGCACGTGATAGGAGCGAGTGAGGAGTGTATTTGAATTTAAATTGTTTAAGTTAATTTAATTTTATTTAAATTATGTTCTAACTTAATAACGCACTATCTAGTCCGGTCAGAGTCGGATTTGCAAACAGTCAGTTGCGTTTAGTACATGGCGAAGAACACTACGCGTTGGTAGTGGATTGGTAGCATTTTGAGGAGACTGGAATTTTATCTAATTTCAAACGCCTATTTGAAATTAGGTAAAATAGCATATAATCGTCGATTGGAATGGATGGTGAGTTTAACTCATGCTTATTGCTATACTATTGTACCAAATAATAGTATAAACTGTTATTTACATATTTATATATATAATTGATTGTTTAGATTATTTATTGCTTTATGGGCGGTGGTCAATATGATTGGTATTGTATTTTGATGTTTTATGAATTGATTGTGCGTTAAACCTGACTGTGAACCCTATTGATTATATAACGTTGTTATATGTGGAATTGTGGTTAAAGTAATATATATATATATATATATTATTATATATAATATATTGACTTTGTCTATTTCACATAGTTTGGTGTGTTTAGCATAACTAGGCTTAATTGGGAAATTATACGAATTGAAATGGAAATTGGGAAAGTGGAATTAAATGGTTTTAAATATAAAACAGTCTTTCAAAATCTTTTTATTTTAAACCTATTTTTAAGATATTTTATTATATATACATTTTAAACTCTTTTTATTTTAAACCTATTTTGGTGCTATTTTACTTTATATATATTTTGAAATAAACTAAGTCTGTTTTATAATATTTGGAAATGATTTTTGCATTATAACACATGTGTTATAATCTATGGTTTGGAAATCACTAGTATTTCACCATGTCGAATATTTATTGATATTTACACCTTTAAAGGAATATTTTAAAGATATAAATAAATATTGGAATGGTTTTGGGTTTACCGTGACAATGTGTTACTAACATTTGTCTTTAACCCACTCAGATTATATCGATGAAATTTATATAATTGAATCTTTAAATGAACGTTTAAAGATGATTATAAATGAATTGTTTTGGGTTTGTTATAAACACTATTTTAGCAACAATTATTTTTAAACCCCTGTAATATAGTTAAACTGGAATATACGTTTAACGAGACTGAATATATTTAGATCTTCAATAATGTATTTTTAAAGATAGAAACAAGTATAGGAATATTTCAAGATTAAGATGTCGAATAAGATGTTTAACTTATAAAAGAGGAGAGGTTCTTTATTAAACTTTAGTTTTAACCTCTTTGATTATATTTTAAGAAATCATAGAAATGAATTATAGTTATACTTATACCGAAGGGATACATATATGAATACGTTTTGAAGTATTGGAGTTAGAAAGGAAATCGTGAAAATAAATTATGATTATACTTATACCAGAGGGATAAGTAAAATATTACCATTTTAAGTAGTAAGGCTATAAAAGAGATATAGAATTAATAGAATATATACGTATACACCTTTTATTTGCATAAGATGAATATATACACTGGTATATAAAGGAATATTAACTGAGTATGAGTTATTAATTAATAAGCGAAGTCTTATTTGACAAGTGAAGTTTATCAGATAAAAGAAGTTTTATAATTAATGAAAGATTAAGTAAATGGGAAAGGGATTAGAAGCTGTTTATATGAGTTAATCGTGCTTCAATTGTTTATCGTACTTCGTGATCTTGATAGTGCCTTGAATGTTTATTCATTTGTTATGGAAATTAAGCGAGGATGTTTTCCATATATAATCCTCTATTGTGTGAATTGTAGTAGGTTAACTGACTATAGAACTTGACCTTAAATCTAGCGACTGGTTTTGAGAATACCTAGATTGGTAAGTGCTCTACTTATCGAAAACCACTTCAAAACTAGTATACGGGTTCTATGTTTTGGAAGCCGTTGTGAAGTGAAGGCTATGTGGCGATTCGAGATCTGTTGAGATGCTCGAGCACATATAGTGATTCTAAGATCTGTGAAGGAATCTATGTGTAATTTCAAGATCTAGTTATGTGTTGGAATCCATGTGTGACTTTGAGATCTATGTGCGATTCCAAGATCTATTGAGTTTTGTGATCCCAAGCATTGGATTTCTTGTTTTGTTCGAGTAATAAAGACTCGTGTGAAGATGCCGAACATAACCTCGACATCGGATATGGCTAAAGACAGAGTAGGATGCGTGATCTGGGGTTTTACTAACCCACGACAGGATAAATTTACTCCATATCTAGAGTATGCTTATAGATGTTGCGTGCGGGGAGTTGGATATATATGGTTCCACGTGGTGCACACCGGTGTTTGTGCATGGGCTAGTCATGTTTGCCTTTGGTATATTTTATCTAGAGATATACGATGCTCGGTAAGTAACTTCTGATTCTTGTGCATGGAGCTCGGATCCGGCTTGATTCGAAGAGATCTCCACGGAAAAACCAATATGCGAATATGCCTTATCGGTTTTGTTTGTGTACCTAAAAGTTGTTGAATGTAACCAATGTAACCATTCCAACTATTTGATTTATTTATATGCGACACCCTGGACATTATCTATTATACAACTATACTTCTCCTAATAAATGGTTGAATGTTATTGAGAGGATAACCATTATGGACATGCATGCGACCTTAGATTGTATTGATATGTGTTACTTAAATGTTGAGTTATCTCACACGGTTGCTAGCCTGATCTGGGTGTTATTTTGCGATAATGCTTGGGTCAGACCGAGTATATTTGTAGATCAGCTTTGGATTGCTTTGGAACTTCTGAAGAGGAATTGGTGACGAGACGTATAATCGTATTCTTTTATTTATTACATCGTGTATGTATTATATGAATCATCAATTGTAAGGATATATTGTTATAACTGTTCAGGCCGATTCATTGGGTACTCTGATTTATGTATTTATTTAAAGTTTTCCACTTTTTGTAAAGAGAAATGTTGTTATTATAGATTATTCGTTCCGTTGTGAGATTCTATTGTGTATCTTATTTCTTCTATTCTTCTATCTACTTTCTTTTCCCCCTAACTATCAGACTTTCTGGCCCTTGATTTGAGATACACGAATAATGAGGATGTATTAGTATTGATTTTCGAAAGCTGAAAGTTCGGGTCATTACGAATGGGTCCATCACCACTACTCGCCTTTTCACCATCAATGATGCAGCAATCATCGATTCCACCCCGACACCATTCAGAAGAAACAACCTCAAGTTATGAACTTGGCTCTTTGATCAGACTTATAGATATATTATTGTAACATCTCAAAATTTTAATAGTCAAATATTTAATTTATTTAAATATTAGAATAATGGTTTGGAAATTTAAACAACTCAAGTTTTACAATTTTCAATATTTTATTAATATGAATAGTGAAATAATAAATTAAATTCTGAAATAGTTGAAATATGTGGATTTGCAATACAGTTTGAATTGGATAGTATAAAAGGATTTAATTGAGTATATATTTGAATTATAATAAGGAATTCGTTTATCAAACGAATTTTGAACGTATTAATTAAAACGAGCCCACAACGTTGCGGTAGCTCGTAATTTTACGTTTTGAATTTCTATTGAGTATAGAGGATCCAATATAAGTTGGAATTCTTTGAAACAAGAATCTGCCGGATCTATTGTATTATAGTTTTCTAATGAAAGAGAAAAATCGAGATTTCACCTTGTAGATTTTGAGTTATGTCAAAATCAAATTTTCAAAAAGATCGTTGTTAATTGTTTATGAATCATAATGATTTATTTAATAAAATAAAAGGATTTTGAATAAATTGATTGTCGATTCAACTTAAAATGAAAATATTGAGTTTAAAACTCAAAATAGTTCATTTTAAAGTTATATATATAATTCTATTTGAATATATATGATAATAATGATTTATTAAATTCCATTGTTTTGAAATTAATTTATGTTTTTACTGTATTAATTTAACAAATATAAATAGCCAATTTTGCAAACAACCTCGGATTCCAATGAAATGAATTTTATTTAGTTCGTAATGGCTAATCATTGCTAGATTTCAAGTTTCAAGCCATTTGGAGTTGTTACGTGAGCATGCGCAAAATAAATGTATATCTATCAACGATTTAATATTCCAAATAGCATTGTTTTTGCAAACTGACTTGGATTTCGACGAAACAAGTTTCATTAAGTCAAGAATGTCAAACTGTACCAGGATGTCTATTTTCATCGCGGTAGGAGTTCTTATGTGATCATACAAATAAAGAACTTCAAACGATAATAGGGATTACATACTATATTCAGCATAATCGAATAAAATAATAATTAACCTACTCTATACAACATCGTTTACATCCAAAACACTTCATTCCATTTTCTCCAGTCAATGCAAGACGAGCCGCCATCATTTCAACAAAACTAAATGAAATCGATCCTTTAAAATAATCATTTAAAATTGAAGTCTTAAAAAAATTGGATTTCATTTGATCCGTTAAGATCAGGGAAGCGTATGCTTCGATCTGGTGGATATGACAAAGGCTTATGATCGCATGTCTTGGATTTTTGTCATCAAGATCCTGAGGGCTTTCGGCTTTCCGGTAACCCTCATCGATATTGTTTGGAGGGTTATCTTCAATTGTTGGTTCTCCATTCTCATCAACGGATCGACTAATGGTTTTTTCAAGGCGGGAAGGGGTCTTCGGTAGGGAGACCCCCTCTCCCCCACTCTTTTCGTCATAGTTGCTGAGGCCTTTGTTCGTGGTCTGCACTCTTTGATGATTACAGCACAGTTCCATAGGTTTGCCATCTCGACGGGCTACCCTCTTGTATCTTCCTTGTCTTTTGCTGACGACATCATCATTTTCACTAATGGTACTCGTCAGTCCATCTGTCGTCTGCTTTGTCCTGTTCAATAGTATGAGAAATGCTTTGGGCAACTTGTCAACTCTGATAAAAGCTGCTTCGTGCCCGCGAAATATCTAACTTCAATTAGATCTTCCTGGATCGAGATCTTTACAGGTTTCAAGGCTTCCACTCTCCCTCTTTTGTATATTGGTATTGTATTGTATCGAGGTAGGAAGCTCAATGCCATCTTTGATCCCCTGACCGACAAAGCTAGGGGTAAGATCATTCATTGGAATGTGACTCTCCTTTCTCAGGTAGGTAGATTTGTTCTCATTAAGTCTGTTTTTGACTCTATAAATTCTCTTGTCTTTGCTGATATGACCCCCACTTCTGCTTTCTTTCGTTCTTACCATTTTTTGGCTTATTCCTTTTTCTAGGATTCCAAGGAAAACGATTCCCGTCATCATTCGATCTTGTGGAATGTCATTTGTCGTCCTAAGAGGGAGGTATAGGCCTCTGAACCCGAAGGAAATTTGTGATGCCTTTCCTTGCAAGCTGTGGAAGAGATTTGGAGCGAATGATTCCCTTTGGGCGATGTTCGTCCATGCCAAGTACCACAGGCTACTAGGCACGAATTACACCGGTGTCCCATCCTGCGCTAGTGAGACATGGAAATGGATGCAATCCTTGAAGGCTTTAATGAATTCACATGGTGGTGGAACCAGTTGGGATGGCAGTCCCTTCTCGATCAAGCCATCTTGGAACTCGGTGCAGACATCAGCCCTACGTCTCCCTCTCTATTCTTACATCTGGGATGTTCAACTTCCCTCGAAGATTTCTTTATTTATGTGGAAAACTCTTCATGGTGTGTTACCAATAGACGAGAACCTCCAGAGGATAGGCATCCCATTTATTTCCCGGTGCAGATGTTATTGCAATGGATGTTCAGAATCCATTGTCCATATGTTTTCCTCTGGGTCTTGTGCTAGGGCTGTTTGGAACTACTTCGGGAATCTAATGGATTGCTGTGGTAATTCCACCTCTCTCGTTGATTTACTGAGATTCTGGTGGACCGACATCTCAAGTTAGTCACTACAGTCGATCCACTTTCGTTTGATTCCTTGTCTTATCTGCTGGCATATCTGGTGTTTGCGGAACAAGGCAATATTCGATAAAGAGTCGATAGACCTTCCTACCGTTATTCGGAAGGTCAGGAATGATGTTATCCTTGCATTCCGGGGAAGGCCTTTCAAAGGAGCAATCATCTCACACTCAGAGCGGTTGGCAAGTACCTTCAGTGTTACCATGGTACCAACTCTTCCCAAAGTCAGAATCAGTTGACTTCTTTTTTGTATGCTATGCTCAATTTTATTGTCTTCACTTTTTACACACCCCCCCCCCCAAGATTTTATGTTGTTTTCTATTTCCATAGGTTTTGGTTTTAGGTTTTGGATTCTGTATCTTTTTGGGTCTCGTGGTGCTGTCTTGGCTTTTCTAGCTGGATTGGTGGAGATTATGGAGCTCCAGCATTTGCAGATTTCCATTACTATCTCCTTCTTACCAGACTTTGATTCCGTTTATCCAGTTCCATGACCATCGTTAGTTCTGTGGAGTTGTAGGCGTCGTTTGTTCCCTGGGACTTCTTGATGGGGGCTTGTCTTGCTGGGTAGTGTCCTTGTTTTTTCATTTATATTGTATTCTATACTTGAGCAGTACTTTGATCCATTTCTTTCGTTGTTTGTGTGTGATCACAATCTCTGTAGCCATTTCTACAAACACTGTTTTTATGAGCCATTGGAGAATGACAGGATTCTCCTTTTGTTATATTATTTTATTTCTCTAAAAAATGCTTCGATATGTTATAGGTTTGGTTAGGTTCGGTGATGTTTACGGTCGCACAAAAAGGGGCAGCATGCCTAGGGTTGATATTTATGAGGGATTGAAGCTTCAGTTCAGGAAACATGACTTGTATTTGGATTCTTGGAGTAGTTTATCATCAAATGAGAAATTTTTGAAGGATTTCGTGCATATTTATTTCGCATGTTTTACTGAGGTCCCATGGATTTTGTTTGAGCCATAGCAAAGAGGAGGTCCTCGAGTGACTTAAGGTGGGAATGGCAAGATAGAGTTCGGGAAGAGAAATTGAATGGTGTGGGCAGTGTGTGGAATCATGGTGAAGAGAGGAAGAGGGAGGCATTGAAAGGTGCGACAATGGCCATTGAAATGAGCGGATTTGAACTGTGCTTACTACTGGGAAGATGATGGGTGGAGTTTTAAACATGATTAAAGAGGGTAATTAGAATTAATTATGTTTATACTGTTTTATTTGGTTATCACTTGTAATATTAATAATTCGCTCATATAATATCAGAACTAAACGAAACAAGAAGCACTGAGATAGTATCTACGAGTACTAAAGTACGTGATATATTGGAATAGGACTGTCAACGAATACCTGGTCGGCCTGTTTTGACCCAGAACTCATTTTTGAAGCCTGAGACATGTTTTGATGGTCCGGATTGATTCTAGGGTTTATCTAAGGGCCTAAACTAGTTCCTACACCTATAAAAACACCCTAAGTCCTAACCTAATTCACAACAAATCATTCTTACACTGTTATGCTGCTGAACTCCCTCTTGAACCATGGCCGCCGCCTCCAAATCAAAGTACAAGCATTCAAACTCAAATCAATTCGGAGAACAAAGATTCAACAATGGTTCAAACAATAAATCAACACTACTACAACGTTCTATGACAATTTCAGTTCTTAATTCGTTAGCCATGCCCTGTAAGTTCTAGTTATTTTCAAATTAAAATATTTAAATATAATATGGGCATGTGATGAAGTGAAATTGGATTTAAGTATGTTTATCGATCTATTTCTGTTGCTTCTTGGATCTTGAGTTTTGAGACTTGTCTATCTTTATTTCCATGTCTAGTTTATGATCTATTCAGCCTGTTGTAAATCAGTTTTCTTGATTCATATAGATATTATTACCAAGTTGTATTCTTCATGCCTGTGATGATGTTTTTCTCTCTGATCTTATTTTTATGCAAAATTCTTCCTTCCCCTATTTATTTTCTTTTGATGAACCTAGGACAATTTCGGACCTAGGCCTAAACTACGATATACGTGCGATGGTATACGGGGGAAATATTGGAATATTTCCTAGTGGAATATATGTGTTTGGTGGAATTGATGGCATAACATAAAAATTGGATATTTGGGTATTACTACCATTAACATGAAATTGGATAATTGGGTATTGTCAATATAATTGAAATTGCAAGTTTGGGCACTGGCATAAATAATTTGGCATGAAGTAGGCATACATGAATTGGCATGTAAATTAAATCACGAGTTTGGGACTATGTAAGTTTAAATCAAAAGATTTGGGCTTATGTTAATTAGGCATATATAGAATTGGGAATTTGAACATGAAAGCAATTGTAAATTTGATAATTGGCATAAACATGTATTATGAACTTGGGCAACTGACATGTATTGTAATAAAAAGATTATAGTTTGGGATAACTACATCATGAATCATGATTTGGGTTTATTGGGTATGAAACTTGATATATGTAATTTTGGCTAGAACTTGATATGGTAAAATGGCATAAAATTGGCATACATGTAAAACGGCATGAATTGAACATATGTAAATTTGGTATAAATTGGGCATATGTAAAACTGACATGTAATCAAGAACTTGGGCATATGTTAATTATGTAAAAATTTGGAGTTGAAACGTATATGATAATTTATGACCTGGTAGAGGTTTAATATGAACGCGCCAAAGTTGGGTTTTGGGTAGTTGGCATGTATTGTAAATAAAAGGCTATAACTTGGCATAACTTTATAGCGAATCATGATAATAATTTGGGAATACGTTTTGGGGCAAAAACGTGAGTTATGAACTGGGAAAATGGGCCATAACATTAAATTGTTAGCACACTTACATATAAAGAACAAATATGTAAATTTAGAAAAATACGAAATGCTTAACCCGAGGTTGGATTGAGTTGTGATGTAAACCTGCCCGGACACGCCCGGCTGTCCAGTAATCACAACAATACCTATCCAATGTGGGAGGTTAAGGCATTAAGCCCAATAAGGACCCGAGGTTAGACTGAGTTGCGGTGTAAACCAGCCCAGAACCGACCGGCTGTCCAGTAACCGCAACGATACCTGTCTAATGTGAGTGGTTGGTGCTTTAATGAATAAGTTAAAGCTAAGTCAGGATTGATAGGGTTAAGTAAACTAAGAATGCTTAACCAGCATAACATGTTAACCAGTGGGTGGGTTAAGTAATATGACTAGGCTAATGACACTTAACCAATTTGACACGATGACTTGATAGGGTTAAGTCATGAACCGCTTGAATATACTTAACCAATTTGACACGATGACTTGATAGGGTTAAGTCATGAACCGCTTGAATATACTTAACCAATTTGACACGATGATTTGGTAGGGTTAAGTCATGAACCGCTTGAACATACTTAACCAACTTGACACATGATTCGTAGGGCTAAGTCATGAACTTGAACGACAACACTTAGCCAATTTGACACGACACGTAGACGGGTTAAGTCACGAACTTGAATGACCACACTTAACCAACTTGACATGCTAGACTGATGGGGTTAAGTCTCGAATTTAAATGACAACACTTAACCTGCTGGATGGAAACCCTAGTTACGCGGTCCTTTTCAGCAGTAACCCACTAGATGTATCATGGTACCCTGGAACTAGGCAGGGTAGGGCACGATTACTGGGCTGATTGTAAGCGACCAGAACGACGGCTGAGTTGGTGCGCCGTTGTAGGTTCAGGCGGACTATGGTCTTGCACGTAGTCCAGAGTTGAAAAAGCATGCATTGGGCACCAGTAGGTTTACACTGTGTGTGCTTGATTCATGTCGGTGGTTGGCACCCTAGGGCTTGATACACCCTATGGTGGACCTAGCACAGGTGACTACATTCGTGATAGGGCTGTATGACACAGACACATGAACGAGATAGAATTTGTAGGGAGCCGATCGATTAATAGATCGTTTCGTGAGACCAAGTAATGGGTCATTTCATGACATTGGGCAAGGGATCATTTTATAGTCAACGCATGGCACGGGTTGGGATACTAGTACGGGTGGTGCAAAGCAAATAATTATCATAGGAATATTTTAAATGGTGAAGCAGAGAAATCTTGCGATGTTTGACAGAAATCTTGCGAAATTATACTTGGTTCATCTTGAATGGGAACCTTGCAATGTTATACATGACAAAAATCATAAGATGTTGTTCTTAGTTATCGTGCCTGTAACTCATCTTGTCATCATGCTTATATTTACTTTCAGTTTATTCATGTCATGTTATCTTACTTGTTTTTATGCTGAAAGTCACTAGGACTTACTCAGTCTTTATGACTGACCCGGTTTGTTTCGCCTCTTTTTCTTCCGTCCCCCCCCCTAGGTTCACAGGGTGGGAATACACCTTAGTCCGGATCTTACCAAGCTCCAAGGCTCTTTCATGTACGACTTGGATTTCTCTTGGCTATGGCTTGCTTTGCTTTATTGGGGAATACTACAGTTTATTTTTATGCTTCTCTGTTTTTGGGCAAGACAGATATTTTAGCTATGTAATTGGGTATTGGAAGTTGATGGGCTTTTATTGTAAACAATTATATTTAATAAGATTTGAAGTACTTCTACTTTGCTTTCCGTTGTTTTTATATATGTCTGTCTTGTAATATTTCTGTTCCAGTACCCATAATGCTCCATTGAAGTTAAGGCATTCCCTTTGTGAGTAACCTTAATGGATGTGGGGTGTTACAATTTGTATTTGACAGTATGCAATATTTTAAGTCACGTGCTCATTTTATTTTGTGGTACAGTTACAATTAGGACATGATTAACTATATGCTTCTATCATTTTTGTTTTGTTTTATTTTAGTCTTAAGATCGTGTTTTTCATATTTTTAACACTTTATCCCTTAAAATATTTGTTGTATGAAATTTATATGATTGACGTCCTCGTTATAATTTATAATTAGATGTAATCAGCTTTTTAAAAATATTTTATGAGTCAAATTTCCAAGTGAATGATATCTTTGTAAACTTTTATTATTTTACTTTCGGATATTTTTTGGATATTTGTTTCAGATATTTTTCGGATATTTTTTCGAATATTTTTAGATAACCGCATCAGATGTGCACTTTTATGTTTCGAATACGGATATTTTCGAATATTTTTGGATAACCGCATCGTATGTGCATTTTTAAGTTTCAGGTACGGATATTTTCAGATATTCGTATTCACTAAGGCGGATAGAGATATTTTCGGAATCCAAAAGTACCCATGAATACAGATACAAATATTCTTAATATGGTATCCACGCATATTGGATACGGATAAAAAAATTATTTTCGGATACAGATACAATATTATTTGTATCCGAATGCATTCGTTTACAGCCCTATATTGTATTTGTATCCGAATGCATTTGTTTATAGCCCTATATTGGAATGGATTGGAGCTAATCAGAATTTTGTTTAGTCTTAAATGCTTGTTTAAAATTAAATGAAGTGACGCTAAATCATTGATCGAACGACTAGTGAGTTGTCAACTCACACTTTCTGGAATACAATTTAAGTTATGTCATGTTATAAGTATCTATTTTTTAATCAATATTTATTTATATAATATGACTGGATGATTGTTCAGATGATTGGTTGTTATGTTTGAATGATTGTTTGGATTGACTGTTGTCTATTGCTTGAATTATTTGGTTATGATTATAAATTTCCGTCCATGAACGAATAAACTCAAACACTATCTGCTTTTAAGCAGAAGATTTATTTTAATTGAATTTGTTTTAAATTATATGTTTATATGCAAGATATAAACTATTATGTGAACTATAATGCATGGAAGAACAGGTTAGAGGGATCCCACTAGATTCCTCAAATATTTTAATGTTATTTTCTTTCATATTAATATTATATGAACTATTTAACCAATCTGTTTGGATGATGTTTTGGTTGTTTATGGTTGAATTGAAATTTAACGCTGATGTTCATTAATCGATAAATAGTATTGACAAAGTCATTGGCAGCAGATGACCTAAAAATCCATCTTTTTAAGATGTTGATTTACCGTCAGGTGAATTGACTAAATGAAGTTATAAAATTTATTTTATAACTGAAGCCATATTTTGAAATTTATTTTATATAAATTATTTTAAATAAAATTTAATTAAAAGAAAAAATCAATATTTATTGTTAATTTCACAAGTAATTATAAAATGATTTATTATGACAAATTCTTATATTTTTAAATAAGTTGCATAAGCAAGTAAGTCCGTAATTAACCTAAGGGTTAATAGTTTGGTATTATTGTACTAAGAAACAATTAAATGAGATTACATTAAATTAATAATATTATTAATTAACTTAAGAGAAAGGATTAATGAACAAGTTAACTGATGTTTTCAAGTTTACTACGTCAACTGTTTGAATTAAAACTTATTAATAGATTAATTTATTTCCAATTAATCAAATAGAAATAGCTTCGAAAAAATAGTTGTTTAACTTATTAAGATTTCTTAAAAAGGATTAATCACGTTATCTACTATGTTTAAAGTTAATCATCAAATTATTATTTATTAAATAAATTAGCCATTAACTTAACAACTATTTAAAAAGAGATTAACTATGTTGTTTTAATTAATAGTGAAGTAAACTATTTTTACTTCAGTTAACGATGAAGTTAATTATTATTTTAATTAATAATAATTAAAGTTTTTGCCATTTAAATGGAATTCATTTAAAAAGTAATTAAGTGGCCATGAGATTTAGTTAAACTTTGAAAAAGGGTTTGTAAAAGGATTTGAAAACAAATCCATGTCGTATAAACAAAGTTCATAAAAGAAGTTTAAACCCAAGGCGATGATTTAAAATATGTGTTTACATAAGAATTGAATTAAGAAAACCATGTGTAATTGAAAGAAGGATTTTACAAATACCAAAGGGAGAATACTTAATGGGTTTGTGTCAAGGATGTGATAATTGGGTTTTTGGTGATAAACCAAATATGAAAATAGATTGTTTTAAATCGGTTTAAAGCTAAAAGTTGGTATTTTCACTAGGGTTGACTTATTAAATGAGTTATGTAAAAATGATTTGAGATATGAAGGAGACGTCAGAAATGTAATGGTTTTAGGTAATGGATTTTTGTAATGAAATCCAAATTTTTAAAGAAAATTGTTAAAAGAAGTCTAAAGCTAAGAGATTTGTGTTAAGTAAGAGTTTTCTTAATCAAGGAATTAAGTGAAAGTGAGTATAATTACAAGGAGATTTTCAACACTAAGTATGATTCACAAAACCATATTTTAAATGAAAATTAGATTTTTATGATAATTAACATCAGCTTTTGAGTTACAAACTTTTATCCATCTTAAAATAAGAACGTTATCGATCAAGGTCTAAGAGATAAATAAAATACCCCTACTTGAACGACTTCACAATTATCCAAGGATGGTATTAGTTTGTAATGATAGTGATGTTGGAAATAAATTATTATTCTCATAAGAGGAGGATTGCAGCTTTGTTTTGCAAGTTCAGAGAAATCTAATAAAAATTGTAGGTTTTATAATAAACAATGTATTACTTAACATTGTTGGCCAAGATATGAAATATAACCATACTTATATCATTTGATTAAGTATATAACATTATTTTCTAATTAATGAAAATAGTATGGTCTGTGAATATACTTGTTCTAAGTAATAATAAATGACTATGATTTTCGAGAAATGAAACGAGAGGTTATACGGATTTGGAAACGGAAGTGAACATTGGAAATTTAATTATTATTTCCATAAATGCTATTGTAAACTTTAATCTATAAAGTTTTTAAGTTAAATAAAGGCAGTTAGGATTATATAATAAAGGATATGTCGCTTGACATTGCTTTGGCCCGTATAAGAATTGGTAATTAGACCTATCCCATTGGATTAGGAATATATAGTGATATTTCCTATATAAAAGAAATGAAAATGAGTTCATTACGATATTTCTAAGGCAAAGGAAATTAAAAGCGGCTTTGTGAATATATAATGATATTTTGAAATAAAGGAAATAAAAAGAGGTTTCTAGGAAAATATGGCGATATTTTCGAGATAAAGGAAGTAAAGAGGAGATTTTGTGAATACGCCTATTTTGAGAATATAAGGGTAAGATTTTGTTTTTGAAATAATGAAACAAGTAGGAGTTGAAAATATAATTACCTAGCTGAGATAAGAATATGAAATCAATTTTTAAAAATCGATGAATTTGTTTCAATGAATGGTTTTAAATAAAAAGTGCCTGAGTTGCTGAAGTGCTGATATGTACTGTTTTTGGTTTGATTGTTAAAAACCCAACTATCAATAAATATTGCTTTTTGACTTTTATGAGTTAGTTCGAAGAGACCGGGACGGGAACTGGACCCAAAACCACTTCGAACTAACTTTGCGTTCGAAAACTAACTTGCAAGGAAAATTATGAGATGATTTGAAGACATAGATCTTCAGAGCAAGAGAGTTTATCGCTGATGTCTCTGGTTAACAACCAAGATTACACTCGTAGAAGTAACTACAATGTTCTGGATTATCTTCGGTTTCGTTTGTCCCAGAACGAACTCGTACGGACGAATGTCTGACAGGGTATTTTCTAAGATCACGTATGTTGATTTTTACAAATATACTAAGCATGGTGGCAGAGAAGGTAACTTCTTTAGCTTAACACCCAAAGTATATTTTTGCAGATCGATTAGTGATTGATGGATCTAACAATGTGGCATTCAAAGTATATGTGCTATTCTGAAAAAGGTAATCGTGACCTTAAGCCTCATCAACTGGGAAATGACTGGGCTTATAACATGGCTATTTAGGTCATACAAATTAGGGTATATCGTCACCTGATCTAAAGAAATCTACGACCCTTTTTGTATGCTTCGGAATGAGTATAGTTAGATAACCAACAACCATGTTAATGGTATATTCAGTACACTCAGGTTGAATGAGTGGCATGTCATGTGCAGCCGGGTTGCAAGATGTTCTTGTTGAACCACAGTGTTCCATCTCTAGAGGACACTGATTGTGTAACACCCCGTAATTTTAAAATATTAAAATTAACAAATTAAAGGACACTTAATTTTTAGACGAAGAATTAAGTGAAATGAGTTACGCCATTGCGTTTGTCTAGGAATTCTGCTTGAGATAGAGTCCAAGTTTACGTAAATCGAGCTCCATATGAAGAAGTTATGGAGCTTAGAAGATTTCAAGTTTAATTAGAAATTAAATTAAAATAATAATTAATAATCTAAAGCCTGTTCGAATTTCAAAACAGCAGAATTGGGCTGAACGGGAAATTTCCCGCTCAGCGGTGTCGACCCCCACAAGGGGAGTCGACACAGGTGTCGACCCCGCTATCGGAGTATCGACATAGGTGTCGATCCCCCTATAGGGGTGTTGACATAGGTGTCGACCCCCCTATATGGGAGTCGACCCCTGTCGGCCAGGTTGGGCTTATGTGTTCGGGTGACGATTTTTCTGATTTTAGGGCTTATGTGGCTTCATTTGGTTGGCTGAGTGATGTGTCATTGTGAAATGAATGGTTTAGATTGATCCTAAACTAATCTAAGGGCTCTAATTAATCCTACACATCTATATAAACACCCATAAACCTAAATCCTAATCAAAACTAAATTCATTCATAAGCCGCCATGCCGTTGCATCCTAAACTAAGCTAGTCTCTTCTCCAACGAATTAAAGCTTAGGAATTGTGAAAAAGGGATTTTAAACAACAACGAACGAATCTATGAGAAGTTGTGATCTGGACTGTATGAATATGCCTGTTGAATCATATGCTATTAGCCAGTTCTGTTATCATCTATTTTGTTAATATATGCTAGTTTGTTATCTTATGTAATTAGATTCATTTTATGATGTTAATTCCTAGATCTAATTACATATGCTTGATTAGATTCATCTATGCAAGTTATGTTTATCTATGCAAGTTTTGCAAGCTTATCTATGCAAGTTTATATGCAAGTTATGTTCATCTATGCAAGTTATGCAAGTTTATATGCAAGTTATGTTCATCTATGCAAGTTATGCGAGTTTATATGCAAGTTATGTTTATCTATGCAAGTTATGTTCGTCTATGCAAGTTTATGCTTATATGTTTAGATCCATGCCAGTTCTTATGTTTGATCTATGTCAGTTTACATTGCATATGTTAATTGGATCCATCTTATACGCTAGTTCACGTTTATATGCTTAACTAGATTTATGTTGTTCTATGCCAAGTTTTTGTTACACATGCTTAATTATATCTATATTGTTTTATGCCAGTATGGATGTCAAATGCCTCTTTCTTTTCCTTTTCTTATGAGTTATGCTAACAGCGAGCCTAACATATTATGTGAATTATACGTACGAACGACGTGGGAACGTTGGGGAATAGTTTGGGAAATATTAAATATTGGATATTATGTAACTGGCATAAATTGGTTAGTAACCATATAATTAACTTGAGACATAAATTGGTATAGTTTATATACATGGAAAATTATGGACATAATTTAGATGATAATTATGAAGATAGCTTGAATTGGAAATTATGGACAATTTGAAATAGGGATATTAATTCAAATTGGGGTTGAATAATAAAATGAGATAATGAACACCTAAGACACAAGGTTAGACTTGGTTTGCAGTATAAGACTGCTCGGACCCGCCCGGCAAATCCAGCAACCGCGAACGGTAGTCTAATGTGAGAGGTCAAAGACATAAATTAAATATGTAATAATTGCAAAGACACGAGGTTAGATTCAAATTGTGGTATAAGACTGCCCGGACCCGCCCGGCAAATCTAGCAACCGCAAAGGGAATCTAATGTGGGAGGTCTTGCAAGGTTACGGTTAAAATGAATTAAAGAACACTTAACCATGATAAGACTTGTAGTGGGACATGGGGTTAAGTGGGTGACATGGGTGACATGTGAAATTTAATTAGAAACACTTAACCAATTTGAAACATGTAAGAAGACATGAATAAGAAGGGTTAAGTGGGAAATCCTAGTGGGGACCAAGCGTAGGTGGAAAGCTTGTGTCAAGTGTAGGGACCCTTTTCAACCAGGAACCCATTCAGTATCTAAGTGCGCTCGAACTAAGTCGAGGACGAGATACACTTACTAGGTTTGATTGTAAGAGGTCGAAACGGGTAGCGGTGACAACGCAAGTCCGATGGGGCCATGAGCATGCATGGGCCCGGGCTGGTAGGTAAGACGTTGTTGCATCATGTAGGTATAAGCCGCGTATATTTAGTAGTATCGGGTTGCTACTTTGGGGAGTGATACACCCCACTGTGGGACCTGCATGGGTATCTACGAGTTAGGGAGCTGATCGAATGGGGAGGGTAGTGGGTACAACTAGTGGAGATAGGGGCAGGCGGCACCTATGACAGCAGCTAGGGGTACACGAAACTGCCATTATTATTATTATCATTATGATTAGTAAGAGGGATCAACTTTCAAAGTAAATAGGGTTGGTGCAGTGTTGTAATTATCCTATAGTAATTAGAAGCGCAATCAACATTTATCTTATTCGTCTTGCTTACCTTGTCATACATGCTCATGTTACAGTCAATTTTTTTTTTACTTTCCAGTTTATGTTCTTATCCCATTACTTTAATGATTATATTGTTAAATTTACTGGACTCGCCAGACTTTATGTCTAACCTCGTTTGTTTTTCCCCTTTTCTTTCCGTTCCCCTCCCCCAGGTTCTCAGGGTGGGCCTAGTGGAGCTTGATTTGGATCTCTTTCTCTCTCTTTTGGAAGTGCTTGGATTGCTGAAAGTAAAAGTTCGTCTTATCTCTTTTTATGGCTAATTATGTTGGGATTATGCTTTTTTTATTTGTACTCAAAATTAATTTGTCAAGATGGATACTGAGTGTACTTGGTTTTATTGTTCATTTTGGTGTTGTAACCAAACTATTTCTCAGCTGCAATGAAGTTGTTTTAGATTTTTAAAGTACCAATATATGTATTTATCTTGTTATATTATGTTCTATACACTTATAATACTCCATGAAAGTTAATGCATTCCCTCAGTGAGTGACATTAATGGACGTGGGGTGTTACACGTGGTATCAGAGCTGAAGGTTACCCGAACAGATAAAAGATTTTGAAAAACCATTTTTCAAAAGCATTTTTATGAAGTACTTTCAAAAACATGTTTTAAAGAGAGTATTTTCAAGGGAATAAGTTTATTATGAAAAACATAATCCCCAAAAGCCATATATCTTTCCTTCGATTCTCCGTTTTGAATCTCTTCCTTTTTTCTTTTCAGCATGTCTGGGGAACCCGATATACCCGAGGGCGTACAGATACCTGGCCGGTTTAGAAGGTATCTGGAGACTAGGGCTAATGCCGCAGGCCCAACAGACGTTCCTCCTCCCCCAGCTGTAGCCGCTCCTCCTCCTCCTTTGCATGTAGATGCTTTTTCTAAGATATGCAAGGACTTTCAGGCGATGGGCGGAAAACCTTTTCATGGGACAGATACGTTTGTTTAGGCTCAAAATTGGCTCAAGGAGGTGGAAGACTTATTTGGTATCTTTGAGGTAGATGATGGAAGAAAGGTGCAACTAGCTGCTTGGTTTATGAAGGACGAGGCCTCATTTTGGTGGGAGGTCACAAATGGTGAACGTGCGATGGAAACTTGGATGGATTTCCGACAGAGGTTTGAGTTGAAATTTCTTTCACGAGCAGAGGAGAGTTTATATATGGAGAAATTCTTGGCTCCGAAACAGGGGAATTTATCTGTTAAAGAGTACGTCAACAAGTTTGACCAATTAGCGAGGTTCGGCTTAGAGTTGGTGAATACAACGCATAAGAAGGCCCAAAGATTTGTTAAGGGTTTGAATGAGCCACTACACGGATTGGATATGTCCCACATTCCCGTAGGGGCTACCTTCGAGAGACTGGTTGACATAGCGTTGATGTATGAAGAGGAGAAAGGTGCTAATGTTGAAAAGGCACAGGATAAGAAAGTGGACCCAAAGAAGACATAGCAACAAAACAAGAAAGGTGGTAAGGATGACAAGGGCCAAGGGAAGAAAAGATGTTTTAATTGTGGAACACCGGGCCATCTAAGCAAGGAATGTAGGAAGAAGTAGAAGACTGGTTGCTTCCAATGTGGTAAGGTAGGGCATATGATTAAAGACTGACCAAGGAGGCGAGGACAAGGGCAGAGGGCAGGACCTACTACTGGAGGGCAGTTTCAGGCTCTCATGGCACCGGCACAGGCGAGGGGGCCGGTTCATGCTCTCATGGCCCCAGGACAGGAGAGAGGTAGAAACATTTCTGTTGAAAGTTTGGTTTTTCTGTTTGATCATCATGTTTGTACTTTATTTGATTCTGGAGCTCCGCACTCGTTTGTATCAGCTTCGTTAGTTGAAACTCTACACCTAAATACTAGTTTAGTCATAGATCCCATTGTAATCTCAAATCCTATTGGTGGTTCGGCTCACTTATCTGTGGTTTGTTGGGATTTGAGAGTGTCCATCTTGGGCGTTGGGTTTGAATGCAATGCCTTCGTACTTAGTTTCACGGGCTATAGCTTGATTCTAGGGATGGATTGGCTAGCCAGGTATGGTGCCATCCTAGACTACGAAAGGAGGGTAGTTAGATTGTTGACTCGCTGTGGGAGGACCCTTGATATTTCTTGCGACCCTAGAATTCCGGTGATGCTTAGCTACCTAGAATCACTTGACACATCCATCGATGATTTGGAATCTGTTCGTGTAGTCCATGAGTATGGTGACGTCTTTGATGAGGTTCGGGGTTTACCCCCAAGGCACGAGATAGACTTTCGTATATACTTAGTAGATAATGCAAAGCCAGTTGCATTACCAGTGCGCCACATGGCTCCGAGAGAGAGAAAGGAACTCAGTAAGCAAGTAAGAGAGTTGCTTGAGAAAGGGTTCATAAGAAGAAGTATTTCGGAATGGGTTTCCCCAGTTGTTTTTGCTACGAAGGCTGATGGTTCGCTTAGATTGTGCGTGGACTATAGAGAGCTGAATAAGCTCACGAAAAAGAACAGACACCCATTGCCGAGGATAGACGATTTGTTCGATCAGTTGGTTGGTGCTTTGGTTTTCTCGCAGTTGGATTTAGCTACGGGATTTCACCAGCTAAGGGTGGCTGAGAATAGCATAGATAAGACTGCATTTAGGACTCCCGACGGTTTCTTCGAATGGCTCGTCATGCTTTTTGGTTTGACGAATGCATCTGCATATTTTGTGGACTTGATGAGTAGGGTGTTTAGGGAGTTTCTAAACAAGTTCGTAGTAGTCTTTGTGCATGATATCTTGATTTTCTCTGGAAGCAAGGAAGAGCATGCCCTATATCTTAGGGAAGTCTCAGAGACCCTTCAAGCACATCAACTCAAAGCTAAATTCTCCAAATGTCATTTTTGGAGGAAGGAAGTGAGGTTCTTAGGACACGTGGTCTCTAAGGAAGGGATAGCAGTGGATCCCGCGAAGGTGGTAGAAATCCAAGATTGGAAGATTCCTAAGAATGCAATAGAAGTAAGAAGTTTTCTGGGATTGGCAGGCTATTATAGAATGTTCATTAAGGACTTCGCGAAGATATCAGCCCCACTTACTCGGTTGACGAAGAAGAACTTGGCTTTCTCTTGGGATGTTGATTGTGATGATGCTTTCCAACGTTTGAAGAGGGCTTTGACGACAATTCCAGTTTATTTTTGCCGGATGGGAGTAAGCCATTCACAGTTTATACGGATGCTTGCGGGATAGGGCTTGGTGCAGTTTTAATGCAAGTGGGAAGGGTGATATGCTATGGTGGAAGGCAGTTGAAGGTCCATGAGAAGAATTACCCTACCCACGATTTAGAGTTAGCCGCTATAGTCTTTGCGCTTAAGTCTTGGCGTCACTATTTGCTTGGTGAGAAGTTCGAGTTGTATACAGTCCATAAGTCGCTAAAATACTTGTTCTCTCAGAAAGATCTAAACTAAAGGAAGCAGTAGTGGATGGAGTTTTTAGCATCCTACGATTTTGAGATCGCATATACCCCTGGCAAGGGTAACATTGTGGCTGACGCCTTGAGTAGAAAGAGGTTGACTTTGAGTCCTTTGTTCGTAGAGCGGTAGAGTTTGGAGTACATATCTACCTTTGACTTTAGACCCTCTATCGATTATGTGCCCGAATTGTTGGCATCACTAGAGGTGCAACCTACGCTTTTAGGTCAGGTTGGAGAGGCACATCGAGATGACCCATAGTTGGTTGAGATAGTAGACAAGCTCATAGGAGGGGAGTCTTTGAGCCATCTTAGTTGGTATGCTATAGATGACAAGGGATAGTTGCGTAGGGATGGTAGACTTTTTGTATCACGAGACTAGAGTTTGAGGAAGACGATTCTTAAAGACTCACATCGTTCTAAGATGACCACACATCCCGGTGGTGACAGGATGTATAGGGACATGAGGCGAGATTTATTTTGGGATGGAATGAAGAAGGATGTGGTTGAGTTCGTTTCAAGATGTTTAGTTTGCCAGCAAGTCAAGGCGGAGAAAAAGAAGCCCGGCGGTTTGCTTCACCCTTTAGAGGTTCCACTATGGAAATGGGAGAGCATTTCCATGGATTTTGTTGATGGGTTGCTGGGATCAAGGAAGGGTAATACGGGGATTTGGGTAGTAGTAGATATAGTTAACAAGAGCGCCCATTTCATTCCCGTTAAAAGTAGAAGAACCGCGGTGTGGTTAGCATCTGTTTACCTTTGAGAGATAGTTCGTTTACACGCATACCTTCTAGTATTGTGAGCGATCGAGATCCCATTTTCACTAGCGAGTTTTGGAAGAGCTTACAAGAGGCGGTAGGAACACAATTATGTTTGAGCACCACTTATCACCCTCAGACGAACGGCCAGACCGAGAGAGTGAATCGGATTTTAGAAGACCTTTTGAGGTTATGCATCTTGGACTATGGAGGGACATGGGAGGAACACCTTCTGTTAGTGGAGTTCGCCTACAACAACAACTATCATTCTAGCATTGGCATGGCACCTTTTGAGGTATTATATGGACGACCTTGTCGATCACCTACTTGTTGGTGGGAGTCTACGGATAAGATTTTGCTTGGGCCCGACATGGTTAGGGAAACTTCTGAGAAGATAGACTTGATTCGAAGGCGAATGAAGAAGGCACATGATCGACAAAAGTCATATGCTGATAAGAGACGGACCGATCTTGAGTTTGATGTTGGGGACATGGTTTTTATCAAAGTGTCGCCATTGAGGAACGTAATTCGCTTTGGTGCTGCAGGGAAATTAGCACCGAGGTTCGTAGGGTCGTTCCCCATTACAGAGAGGATTGGACAGATGGCATATAGAGTAAAGTTGCGAGAGAGGGTTAGTGGTGTGCATGACGTATTTTATGTGTCGCATTTGAGGAAGTGTTTACATGATACCGCGGAAGTGGTTGAGCCGAGCATGCTTAGGGAAGTGGAAGTGGAGCGAGATCCCACGATCAGACGAGCTCCTACGTGCATCCTTGGATCAGAGGTCAAGAAATTACGCAACCGAGAGGTCAAGTTGGTCAAAGTGCAATGGGGAGATGATCAAGGAGATGCGAATTGGGAGACGGAAGACAAGATGCGTGCGTCGTACCCTTTCCTTTTTGAGGGTATGCTCTTAATTTCTCCTTTTTCTACCGCTTTGTTTGTACTTGTTCTATCATTTAGTATGTCCTCTCGTTTACATCTTCGATCTTTCGGTAGGAAAATCCTATGGTTGTAAACATGTGTTTGAGACATGTTATGTTTGGTAGATGCAAGTGTTTGCTAGTGGTTGCTCGTGGATGCATTTACACACATATTAGGCACTAGATCGGCTCAATCACTTTCATATTGCATATAAATAAGTGTGCATATTTAAATTAACGGATGTATATTGATTGTGTTATCATATGATTGTTGCATTTGAATGAAATGATTGTGCACTCATGTAGAAATAATATGTATCCTTAGGATTCTTTTGCATACATAATGGACGCATGGCACTATCATGATTTGCATTAAGCTGGTCAACTGAATCAGTAGACCGCATGATTTTGCATTGGATAAGGAACATATACACACACTTTTTGCATATGTTCATATGACATTAGAAATCTTTTAAGGACAATGGATGCATGTGATTTATGGTTGAGTAGATGATGATTGGATGGTAGGATATACATTCTTCTTGACTTGAAGATTTTGGGGACGAAATCCTTTAAGAGGGGAAGAATGTAACACCCCGTAATTTTAAAATATTAAAATTAACAAATTTAAGGACACTTAATTTTTAGAAGAAGAATTAAGTGAAACGGGTTACGCCATTGCGTTCGTCCAGGAATTCTGCTTGAGATAGAGTCCGAGTTTGCGCAAATCGGGCTCCATATGAAAAAGTTATGGAGCTTAGAAGATTTCAAGTTTAATCAGAAATTAAATTAAAATAATAATTAATAATATAAAATCTGTTCGGATTTCAAAATAGCAGAATTTGGCTGAGCGGGAAATTTCCCGCTTAGGGGTGTCGACCCCCCAGGGGGAGTCGACACAGGTGTCGACCCCCCTATAGGGGTGTCGACATAGATGTCGACCCCCCTATAGGGGAGTCGACCCCTGTCGGCCAGGTAGGGCTGACGTGTTCGGGTGACGATTTTTCTGATTTCAGGGCTTATGTGGCTTCATTTGGTTGGCTGAGTGATGTGTCATTGTGAAATGGATGGTTTAGATTGATCCTAAACTAATCTAAGGGCTATAATTAATCCTACACATCTATATAAACACCCATAAACCTAAATCCTAATCAAAACTAAATTCATTCATAACCCGCCATGCTGCTGCATCCTAAACTAAGCTAGTCTCTTCTCCAACGAATCAAAGCTTAGGAATTGTGAAAAAGGGATTCTAAAACAACAACAATCGAATCTATTCTTTCTTCTATCACTGTGAGTACATTTGCTTTCACAAGCTAATTAATTAAAATAATTATGATAAGTTGTGATCTGGACTGTATGAATATGCCTGTTGAATCATATGCTATTAGCCAGTTCTGTTATCATCTATTTTGTTAATATATGCCAGTTTGTTATCATATGTGATTAGATTCATTTTATGATGTTAATTCCTATGTCTAATTACATATGCTTGATTAGATTCATCTATGCAAGTTTATCTATGCAAGTTATGTTCATCTATGCAAGTTATGCAAGTTTATATAGAAGTTATGTTCATCTATGCAAGTTATGCGAGTTTATATGCAAGTTATGTTCATCTATGCAAGTTTATATGCAAGTTATGTTCATCTATGCAAGTTTATGCTTATATGTTTAGATCCAGGCCGGTTCTATGTTTGGATCTATGTTAGTTTACATTGCATATGTTAATTGGATTCATCTTGAACGCTAGTTCACGTTTATATGCTTAATTAGATTTATATTATTCTATGCCAAGTTTTTGTTACACATGCTTAATTATATCTATATTGTTTTATGCCAGTATGGATGTCATATGCCTCTTTCTTTTACTTTTCTTATGAGTAAGGCTAACAGCGAGCCTAACGTATTATGTGAATTATACGTACGAATGACGTGGGAACGTTTGGGAATAGTTTGGGAAATATTAAATATTGGATATTATGTAATTGGCGTAAATTGGTTGGTAACCATATAATTAACTTGAGACATAAATTGGTATAGTTTATATACATGGAAAATTATGGACATGATTTAGATGATAATTGTGAATATAGCTTGAATTGGAAATTATGGACAATTTGAAATAGGGATATTAATTCAAATTGGGGTTGAATAATAAAATGAGATAATGAACACCTAAGACACAAGGTTAGACTTGGTTTGTGGTATAAGACTGCTCGGACCCGCCCGGCAAATCCAGCAACCGCAAACGGTAGTCTAATGTGAGAGGTCAAAGGCATAAATTAAATGCGTAATAATTGCAAAGACACGAGGTTAGATTCAAATTGTGGTATAAGACTGCCCGGACCCGCCCGGCAAATCTAGCAACCGCAAAGGGAATCTAATGTGGGAGGTCTTGCAAGGTTACAGTTAAAATGAATTAAAGAACACTTAACCAAGATAAGACATGTAGTGGGACATGGGGTTAAGTGAGTGACATGGGTGACATGTGAAATTTAATTAGAAACACTTAACCAAGTTGAAACATGTAAGAAGACATGAATAAGAAGGGGTTAAGTGGGAAATCCTAGTGGGGACCAAGCGTAGGTGGAAAGCTTGTGTCAAGTGTAGGGACCCTTTTCAACCAGCAACCCATTCAGTATCTAAGTGAGCTAGAACTAATTCGAGGACGGGATACGCTTACTAGGTTTGATTGTAAGAGGTCAAAACGGGTTAGCGGTGGCAACACAAGTCTGACGGGGCCATGAGCATGCATGGGCCCGGGCTGGTAGGTAAGACGTTGTTGCATCATGTAGGTATAAGCCGTGCATATTTAGTAGTATCGGGTTGCTACTTTGGGGAGTGATACTCCCCACTGTGGGACCTGCATACGTATCTATGAGTTAGGGAGCTGATCGAATGGGGAGGGTAGTGGGTACAATTAGTGGAGATAGGAGCAGGCGGCACATATGACAGCAGCTAGGGGTACACGAAACTACCATTATTATTATTATCATTATGATTAGTAAGAGGGATCATCTTTCACAGTAAATAGGGTTGGTGCAGTGTAGTAATTATCCTATAGTAATTAGAAGCGCAATCAACGTTTATCTTATTCATCTTACTTACCTTGTCATACATGCTCATGTTACAGTCATTTTTTTTACTTTCCAGTTTATGTTCTTATCCTGTTACTTTAATGATTATATTGTTAAAGTTACTGGACTCGCCAGACTTTATGTCTGACCTCGTTTGTTTTGCGCATTTTCTTTCCGTTTTCTCCCCAGGTTCTCAGGGTGGGCCTAGTGGAGCTTGATTTGGATCTCTTTCTTTCTCCTTTGGAAGTGCTTGGGTTGCTGAAAGTAAATGTTCATCTTATCTCTTTTTATTGCTAATTATGTCGGGGTTATGCTTTTTGTTTTATGTACTTAGAAATTAATTTGTCAAGATGGATATTAAGTGCACTTGGTTTTATTGTTTATTTTGGTGTTGTAACCAAACTATTTCTCCGTTGCAATAAAGTTATTTTAGATTTTTAAGGTACCAATATATGTATCTGTCTTGTTATATTCTATTCTATACACTTATAATACTCCGTGAAAGTTAATGCATTCCCTTAGTGAGTGACATTAATGGACGTGGAGTGTTACAGATTGGAAGTTGGTTTCATACCTAGTCATGTTGGAAATCCAATCTCCAATGCGAGCCATACATTTTTTGTTGTACAACAACTATGTTGGAAAGTGAGATGCAAGTTTTTCGGTTATATTCTTATTTTATTTGTGAATTGATAGACAGTATTATCACTAGATTATTGATATAAAAAGTGATTTGGGTATCGTAAGGTAAAAACACATGCCATGTTTATGTATGGTCCTGTCTTACGAGAGTTCCTTTCTTTAAAAGGTCTTCAAAAGGTAAGCAAGTTGTTTATAATGTGGATTTCTCACTGAAAGTATCCCGGATTGATCTGTGTATGTAATACCCAGTTCAGACCCAATATCTTTTTCCAGGTAGCACTGGATTCACTTGGTTCTTCAAAAGAGGAGCTGGATTCGAGACGTATTCTCTTATTTTCTCATATTAATTTAATTCCTCTATATGTGTTGTATTTATCTGCATTATATAGGCTGATCGGGTTGTGTACTTTGATGATTGTTGTAAAGACCCAAGGATTTTCAACCCCGAAAATTGACATAAAAACACCATGTAGACTATTCAAGCATCGAAAACACAGGAACGTTATGAGAAAGAAATTAGAGGGTGAGATGAGAAAGAAAGAAATATTAGAATAGAGGAAGAAGAAGAACCAACATAACACAGAGTCTCACATCACAGCGGAACAAAATATAGTATAGAAATAAATCTTTACTGAGGGATTTAATAAAAACTTACGATTATCAGAGTACATCAACACATCTGAACAATTATATAATAACATATCCTCATATACAACACACACAACGGAATAACAATCATATATCATACGTCTGGACTTCTCCAGCTCGTCTTTGGACTTCGCAGCATTCGATAACCTGAACCTGTACAACCTGGTCTAACCCGAGCATTACAAACATCGGACCAGTCTGGTGAACCAGAATGAGAAAAACACATTAAGTTTAAACGTATTACACAACTTACTTTTAAAGTCAAAATCTTTTCGAAAGAAAAGGATAATTGTAAGACCAAATCCATACATAAACACAGATGGTTTTTATCTTACGATAAACCAAAACGTTTTTGAAATAAATATCTTTTCTGATATTATAATAGTGTCTAAATACAAATAAATATCAATCTAATGCTTGCATCTCACACTCTACACATATATCGTAAAACCGCGGACTCTTATTAGTAAATGGATTTCCTGGCAAGGTATGGGACCACCTTCCCGATAATGTACCTCCGGAGATGAATACATTGGGGTTCAACAAGAACATCTTGCAACCCAGGCTAAACATGATCGACCCCTCACTTCTCTTGGGAGTACCGAATATATGATTACCACGGTTGGGGCCAGCCAGCTGCCAAAAGCATACAAATACAAACAAAAGGGGCAACCGAAGGCACTTGATTACTCCAGATAAGGTAATGATATACACTTTTGATGGGTGCGACCCACATAGCCATGTGACCTACCCGTTTTGTGCCATTTCACGGTTGATGAGGCTAGAGGTCATAATTCTTTTGAAATATATGGTCACCATTCACTTTGAATGCCATATTGTCAGATCTGCCAGATATCACTAATTGACATCCACAAAAATACTCTAATTGTTAAGCTAAGAGAATGTGCACTTCTCCGCCATCAACTTGGTACGTTTGAAGAAATCAATGTACGTGACCCCTTTGGAAATACTTTGTCAAACACTTGTCCATATAAGTCATCCAGGAACAGGATGAACCAAGGCACCCTCCAACCACATCCTATATAGGTACGAGTAGTCCTAGTAATCCGAAGGTTTCACTCATGACAGAATCACTGCCGATGTATCTTTGGTCACTAAACCCGAGAAATTCAACAAGTGGTTCTTCCATTTATGAAGATCCACGGTCTTCATTGCTCCATCTTCAATCAACATCTTCCACGTATTTGCTGGTCGGAATGGTTTTCAAATATAATTTCGATCCTGGTCTTTCCGTACCAACAATCGTATTTGGCCAGATTTGGTAGTCAGTCATTTAATTATCAAGTAAATAATCGTGAAAATGAAATGATTTTACTGATTTAGTACTCAACATTACTTGGCCTCTTTAATTAAGCATGTGTTAATTATATTCTTTCAATCTTCCAATATATGGAGTTTATCCTTTACTTCTCATTATAAATAAGAATATTCTTAAAAATCATTTCAATCGCTTATAAACTTTTCGAATACAATTTATAATGTAATTTAGGGAAATCATAACTTATGTTTCCCTCAATTGCTCTTGTTTATAAACTATTACTATTCTTGGATAATCGTGAAGACATTCAAGTTGGGGTGTTTTATTTACCTCTCAGACCTTGACCAACAACATTCATATCTTCAGAATAGATAGAAGTTTATTAACCACGCGTTTCCCTTTGAAAACCTTATTTTAATCTCAACAACTTTAATTAATTAATTATTAAGTACACTATTATTATACTTCTCTATTAATCCTTAATGATCCTTTATAACAATTTATCCGAGCTTCGTTTCCTTTAAAAATAGAATCCTTTATAAAATTCTGCGAAACTTATTTGCAATACTATATTTGTTTTAAATCATATATTACTATCTTTAAAAAATCTAATATAAATATCTTTACAAATCTTATATACTTATCTTTATAATCTTACATTTATCTTTTATCAAAACAGTTCAACTTATCATCTGTAACAAACGTTACAGATTTCACTTCAAAACCTTTTATTTTCTTTCAATATAACTTTTTCAAATCATTCCGACAACTTATGCGTTGTCTAAAAACACATTTCGATCCTTTTAACAATCTTTTGTTTATAAATCAAATTGCTCAATTTATTTTTTCTAACAATTATTATAAAATTCATTTTTCCAAAACTCTTACTCCATTTACAAATTCCATTTGTAAATTATTATCTACAACTAATATTTCGATTACATTTCTAAGCTCGTTAACTTCCATTTACAAAGTCGTTTGTAAATCATTTATGACAACTTATATTCATTGCCATTTCCAAAACCTTTTACTTAGTTTATGCTTTCGCCTCGATTAACATTCCAAATTTCGGAACATAACATTCCGAACTTTGGAATAATTTCAACTCCGCTTAACATTTCGAACTTCAGGATATCACATTCTGAATCTCGGGATAAATCTCACTTCGTTAACCATTTTATACCATTTTCCAACTTCTCAATTTCTTTTTGTTACTTCAAATATTAAGTAAATATTTGATTTAAGCTATCATATTCGCTTAAAAATCCCTTTTACAACTTCCTTATAAACACTCGGTTTTAATATAAACCCGTTCATAAACTCCTTTTATATTTCGATTAGATTCATTTCAACTTCGATCACTTTTTAAATGAATTTAAATTAAAAAGTAATATTATAAATTATTATTAATTAAAATAATAATTTATTTCAACCATTAACTACAATATAAGTAGTTAACTTCTTTATTAATAAAATAAAAAGTAAATTTCTTTTTAAAATCTTATTAAAACTAAAACAAATATTCATTAAACTATTTCATTAAATTAATTCAAAACAAATTAATTTAATAATCAATCTCATTTAAAAACGATCGCCTTAGTCAACTTGAATACGATTAATTCGTTAACCCATTCCAATTATGATCCTTCCTTTAAATTTATTAATATAATTAATTAACTTAAATAATTTCATTTATTTGTTTCTTAACGAAAACAATTATCCAACTCTTAACTGTTAGGTTAATTCTATTTGTTTGCTTATAAATCTTCTTAATATAAGAATTTACTTTATAAAATCAATTAATAAGTAATTATAAACTTAATTAATAAATAATAAATATTTATTTTCTTTAACCAAACTTTTATTCAAAATAATAGATTTAAAAATCTATCTTCAGTTATAAAATAAATTTTATAACTTCACCTCTATCGATTTACCTGACGGTAAATCAACATATAGAAAACGATTGATTTATAGGCTATATACTTCCAATTACTCAACCCATATTACCCATTGGTTTAAACAAAACAAGTGTTGAATTTTAGGTCAACGGTCAACAACCAAATCAATCATCTAATCAGAACATTTCATATAATGATAATATAAAAATAAATATCATTAAATATATTTGAGGAATCCCGTTGGATCCTTCCAACCTGTTCTTCCCTATATCCAAATACGTTATCTCAATATAACCATTCAATTCAAATAAATAATGGTTTCATAACGGTCAATAACGACAATTCAATATCAACCAATTTACTTAATACAACCATAACAATTCAAATAAATTCATTAAATTAAGCACGTTTATTTTATAAAAGTGACCAATAAGGTAAGTTACCTTAATTTGCACCAATCGTTAAAATAACGATTTGGTGTTTCACTAAAATTAAACAACGATTAAATTTCATCGGTTAACTCAATATATGAATATATAATTAACAAACAAATGGTCAACCATTAGCACCGTAGCACACAAAATAAAAACCCGACTTATATAAAATATAAGTGGGAAAAACTGAGTGAGCTTAACTCATCTTGAGTCAGTTCATCACTGAAGCGATTCTATTTAGTTAAATTAAACGATCGTTTAATTTAACTCAGATTTCCTGCTAATTCCAGTACTGTCCAAATCTGTCCCCATAATGTTCCATTCGCCAATACGATCCCTTTGCAATTTATTTTGTTAAATGCTGTCCACAAGATAAAAAGATATTAACATATTTATCTAACGATTTTAATTAAATTAATTAATTTTCTAATCTCAGTTTAAATATAAACAAATTAACTAGTTAACTAATTACCTTATATTTTAATAGAAATCAACCGATTACTGTAGGACTAAAAAAACCCATGGGCTCGATTTAATTTTCTCCCCACTTGGCTTTGTCAAAATTTCTGACTTTTTTCCAATTTGTTCGAACTTCCCACTTCTGCTTGATTCTTAAAACTGTTATCATGCAAATGAAGAAATATCCGCTTTGTCTCATCTGCCATTATCCCTATCTGATGCATTGTTCAAAGCCATATACTCACATCTTTGTTCGGACAATATATTTGATCCAATATTTCTTAATTAAGTTTAAAAATGAACTAACTTAAATTAAATTACGTTTTTATTTCTACACTGGCCGATCTCTTTTTTCCTTCATCCCTGTCTTTTTTTGTTTCCAGTCTCCATGCACGTAAAGCTTCCTAAACCTTCACGATTGCTGCATCAAATTCTGCCACATTGTCACCGATCTCATGACGCAAAAACCTGCGGCCGAGGCTCCCTGAGAGTCACGCTGGAAATCCAATATCTCGATCGCTTCATGGCTTCCAAAATTGACTTCGAACATCAGGCGTTTCAGGAGAATTTCCGGCCGTCAGAGATTGCCATTGACGATCATAACCGTTCAACCTGACGAGCTCACTAAGCTTAAGAACTTTGCTTTTGAAAAAATTGGAAATTAATGAACGGAAATGGAATTGTCAGTGGAAGAAAAATCAAACTGTATGGAGCGTTTGTTATGAATGGCGGCTAAAAAAATCTTTGACCATCGATAAGGGTTTTGACGTTTAGGTTAAAAGAATATATATATATATATATATATAGTGTGTGTTGGGACCAAAAATTAATAGTATATTATTAGAAAACTTCGCCGTGAAGCATCACGTAAAAATAACCACAAGCAACTCCTATTTTTCTGATAAAAATGCTAATTTTAACATTAAAAAAATATTCCGGACCTAATGGACAAATTTCGTCGAATTCTGAGGTCGTTTGTGAAAGTCCTTTCTAACAAAATAAATCCAACCAACTAGAAGCCTTGAGGTTCTACTAGACCTTTTCCTTACGGATCCAATGAAATTTGTTTCTTTAAATTTGGAGTTCATTTGGCCAGTCGTTTATTCCTTTGAAGTTACCCCTGTCTAAATTGACCAAAATAATATAAACGATTAAGGCGTTTATCACTGCCATGATCAAATGGTAAGTCTGATTGACACGAAAATTGAAATCTTATAATAATTATTATTACGAATCTAACGGCACAAGTTTCATTGCAATCTGAGACTGTTTCCCAGAACGCTATTTTTATACGCCAAACACCGCTGTTTTGGACACCAAAATACCCAATGTCCAAAAATAGCAAACTACCTGCCTATCCTAACTCTAAACGTCGATATGAACCTAAATGGAATTTATTTCAAGGCTTAGATCGATCGTCTGCTCAAGTTATACACAAATACCCCTCTATTAAATTAAATAAATTTAATTAGGCGCTATAGAAAATGATTGGGCGTTCGCGGCTGCCGTTGTCACATATGACATCCGCTTGCCATGAAATTAAATACCATGCAATAATTTAACGTTATGGTTCCAATGAAACTAATTTCATTGAAAACAAACTCTGGCTTATAATAATATCGATTAAAATATTATAAAAATCCAAAATATTCAATTAAAATAATAGTAATTTATTATTATTATAAATACCGAACTGGAAATATCGTATTGCTTCAAATATAAATTATACAACTCAATATCATTTATTTCGAGTGAAACGATGTCCAAATTATTGTAACGACCCAAGGATTTTCAGCCCCGAAAATCGACATAAATACCTTTACCGTAACTTATGCCGCCCTTCCAACCACCAAAAACACTGGAACGTTTATAGGAAGAAATTAGAGGGTGAGATAAGAAAGAAAGAAATATTAGAATAGAAGAAGAAGAAGTATAAATACAACACAGAGTCTCACATCGCAGCGGAACAAAATATAATACTGAAATAAATCTTTATTGAGAGCTTTTGAAAATACTTACAATATCAGAGTACAACATACATCTGGACAGTTTTGATAATCTGTCCTCATATACACAGCGGAACAATTACTAGATTTCATATGTCTGATCATCTCCAGCTCGTTTCTGGACTTCTCAGTACCTGATATCCTGAATCTGTACACCCCGGGCTAACTCGAGCATTTACAAAACACCGGGTCAGTCTGGTGAACCAGAGTGAGAAAAACTAGCACAGCATTAAGGGTATCACACAACTTGATTTTAAAGTTAAAATCATTTCGAAATAAAAAGATGATCATAAGACCAAATCGATATATAAACACGGACGGTTTTTTCCTTACGATAACCCAAAACAGTTTTCGAAAGCAATAACTTTTCTGATATTATAATAATGTCTAAATACAAATAAATATCAATCTAGTGGAACGCTTGCATCTCACGCTCCACGTATATATATACAAACAAAACCCGTGGGTACTTACTGGAGATTGGATTCCAACTATGACAAGGTATGAGACCACCTGCCGATCGTGTATCTCTAGAGGCGAATACACTGGGTTCAACAAGAACGTCTTGCAACCCGGCCCTCACATGACCAACCACTCATTTCGCTTGAGTGCATCGAATGTATATCACCAATGGTTGGACTCAAACCACCGCTTCCCGATAAGGGACAACATCGAAATAGATTTAAGAATGAAATGGATTTTCACTAGATAGGTGAATATACACCCTAATGGGAGCGACCCACATAGCCATGCTGCCTGCCCAATTTTTGTCCTTTCCCGGTTGTGGGGCTTGAGGTTATAATCTTTTGAACACCTGGCCACCATTCACTTTGAATGCCACATCGTCAGATCCGTCAAGTCACTAATTGACGTCCACAAATATACTCTGGGTATAAAAGAAGTGCCCCTCTTTGCCACCACACGGTATATTGGTAAAAATCAACGTACGTGGTTTCAAGAAATACTCTGTCAGACATTCGTCCATACAAGTCATCCAGGGAAAGGATGAACCGAAGGTACTCTCCTACTGCATCCCATATAGGAATCACCCCATGGATCAGTAGCGATAGTCCTTGCAACCCACAGATTCCAACCACGATAGAACCCCAGTATATCTCCGGGTCGAATCAGAGATTGTAAGTGGTTCTTCCGCTTAATGAAGATCTATGGTCTTCAAGTGCTCCATCCCGATCGTCGTCTGATCTCTTCTATATATTTTGTATTTGTTGGTTGGAATGGTTTTCAAATATCCATTCGATCCCGGTCTTTCCATAACAACAATCGTAAAGGTCAGACTTGATAGTCGGTTATTTAACTATCAAGTAAACGTCCATGAAATCACAAAAATAGATTCATTGGTCTGGTACTCAGCATCACTTGGTCTTTAAATTTACCGCCCAATCCTCTTTTTAATTCCATTACTAGGGAAAATATCATCTCATATTATTTCCATTTATTTTGGAAATCTTATCACCCATTCTTGACATTACCAACTAATATCATCCTTGGATAATCCCGCAGTCATTCAAGTTGGGGTATTTTGATTACCTCACAGACCTTGACCAACCACGTTCTTATCTTTAGATAAATACGAGTTGTAATTCAAGAATCAATATTTAATCTTACAACAACACATCCCACTAGTTAAAATATAGCTTTACGGTACTTCTTTTCTTTTGGAAATTTCTCTTTACATATAATTAATATCACTTAATTTGTTATTTAAATAATTTTTTTACGAAACATCACTTTATTTACTCTCGACTTATCCAAATGTCTTTGTTTCACAACTGAATTATTAATATAGTCTTATTTCCAACCTTGTTTACCAAGCTCAAATCAAATTCCTTCTCAATCCCCTTTCTTTCAGGAAATCTCTTTTGAATTCCATTGATTTTAACTTAATACCATTATTAAGTATTCCCAATATAAAACGACGTTTTATCCTCACATTCCCTTTTTCAACTAGGTTTATGAATCTAGGTTTAACATAAACCCTTTACATCTTTATCTCCTTCCACTAAATCCAACGTTAAGTAACGTTTCCCATTTAAGCTATCCTATCTAGTCAAAACCCTTTAATTACTTCATTTTAAACTCGAGTTCGAATATGAACTTATTCACAATTTCTACTCAAATTTCCATTATATTCCACTTCCAAAAAGTTAACCACTTAAATATATTTTATCAAAGGGGTAATTAATTAAACTAAAATAAGCAATTTACTTTTACAATTATCATTGTAAAATCAGTTAGGTACTTTATTTACAAAGATCAATAATAAAATCTCTTTAAAATCTTCTTAAAATTTAAACACTATTCGTTAAGTGATTTCACTTAGGTCACTAATGACAAACTAATTTAAAAGTCAATCTCAGTTAAAATGGTTAACTCGATCAATTTCAAACACGATTATTTTCTTAACCAATTTCCAAACAAATAATATAATTAATTTAAATAATTGTTTCTTAGACGCGATAATTTCAATACATAACCGTTAGGTTATTTCTTATTCATTCGCATACAATTCTTATCAACATAAGAAACAATTTCATAATTTCCTATAAATTTTAATTAAATAAATAACTAATATTTATTTCCTTTTTAAATAACTTTCATCTAAATTAACAGCTTTCAAAATCTTTTCTGTTATATCATATATTTATGATCTCAATACTGTCGATCCACAGTCGACGAAATCTTTATTTTATAAATCGATTGATTTATATACCAGGTGATGCCAATTACCCAACCACACTACCCCTCAAAACAAATATTGAAACATGGTTCACTAATCAACAACAATCAATCATTTCTTTTTATTTGACTGGAAATTTCTATAACGATCAGCAATCAATCAATAGCCAATTCAAACAATTCACACAATTTCAAACACATCTATAAACGTGACCAATCAAGGGAAATTTCTTTATTTGGGTCAAATCATAACGATTGGTGTTTTTCTGAAATTAAACGACCGTTTAATTTCAGAATTTGAATTAACAATAAATATATTTAACTAGCAGACGGTCAATCACTAAAAATCAGAACACACAAAATAAAAACCCAATTTATATAAAATATAAATGGGAAGAGTTGATGAGTTTAACTCACCTTGATTTAGATTCGTCGGTAAATATCTGGTTTTTGGTCGAATTAAACTGACGTTTAATTAAAATAAAATTCTCAGTTGTTCCCGATCCTGACCAACTCTGCTCCATCTCGAAGTCCTCGTTTTTACGGTCTCAACACAACTGAATGCGCCAAAATATGACATCGTATGTTCGAGAAATTATCCAAACAGGTTGTATAAATAATTAAATTATTTAAACATGGGACTTGATATATTTAAATGGGCCTTACCATTAGCTTTTTTCCTATAACCCACAACCCGCTCCCTCTATCAAAACCCTACCCACCGATCCCTTATTTTCATTATCAGCCGCCTCTAAAAATCTCAAGACCGAAATAAAGAAAAACCCTAAATGGTGTAATCGGATTCTCCAGTAAATCGTGTTTGTCTTCGTCGCAACCACTTCTCGCCGCTACCCTCTCCGGTCTTCCCTTCGATCCCCTTCTTCCGATCTGTTCAGCGAACCCTAAGCAAACCCCCCTCAACTTCGATCATTCCCTAGACCTCCCGGATCCGCTACAGAAAACCATGAGCAACCTTCAACTTCCACCGACCCTTACGGCTTCAACTCGAACAGGTTTCAACACAAATCAGCTCAAGAACTGAAAGCTAAGTTCCCTTTTTTCTTGATTTTTAATTACTGCAATATTTTGTTTTGATATTTCTTTAGTGGTTCGCATGAATTTCTTTATTGGTGTTGACTCGTTTGGTTGTGGAATTTGTGAAACACTACGCGTGTATATATAATTGCGGTTTGGTTAGGATAGGATCAAAGTCCATCAATCTTCTCTTGAATAGATTCATCTAGTTAGATCTTAGCCCATTGGGTTATATTTTCGATCCTGTGTACTGTGATGGATTGTGGCCGAGATTTTGTGAATTCAATATTGGGTTGTATCAGATCTTGTACAGGTTATGAATTGTCGAATTCACTGATTTGAAAACTGCATATTAGATCTTACGTTCGGATTTTTAAATGTAAGAAAACAGTGAATTAGATTTCCTGTATTTAGCTGTTGATCCTAGGTCCTATGCTTTCTATTTCACTGTTCTAGAAAGAAGAAGACATGGAAAAAAATAGTTGAAATGAATATATATATATATATATATATATATATATATATATATATATATATATATATATATATATATATATATATATATATATATATTTCAGCTGTTAGCTGTGTACAGTCTGTTTCGTTCATTTCCTATGCAAATTTCCCCTATGCATACTTCTCACTGTTTTAGCCGTGCATAAGCCTGAATAAATCTACTGTTCAAGATCTGTGTATCTATGTTTTTACAGTTCCTTGAAATAAACAAGGCATGACATTTATTTTTATATGAATTCTTTTGATCTTGCATGTGTACAAACAGATTTGTGAATGTATGTTGTTCACTTTCTGTATGTACATCTCGGTTTGCTTTAGCTGGTTTCTTTTACTGTTCTAATTAGTTGTCCTTAGCTATTTTACAAAGATAAATGCTGATTTTTTCCTTCTTTCTTTTCTTAAACTAATAGGTTTTCTGGGTTTTTTTATGCCATTCACTACTATCATGAAGTCACCCTTTTAATGGGTTTTCTTCTTCCTTTCGCAGATCACCATTGATCAAGATGGATTCACTGGTTCGGCACAAAAGGAAAAAGCATGAAGAAGTTGATTGATTTTTTTTCTCTTTGTGTTTTGAATTCGAGACATGTATTGTATACATGTATTCATTATTTGGAAAATATAAAGATAACCTGTTTTGAGTAGATGAAAATAGCTGCAGTGTAACTTGAACAAACTAATCAGACCATCAAAGATCCTGATACCATTATATACGATACAGTTACATGCATTTATGTGTGGTTCTGTAATTTAGATTTTTAAATTTTCCAGTTTGAATGTCTGGAATAGATTCAAAAGTACTATTCTACTTACAAATATACTGTCATTTGGTTCCCCGACTCTTATTTAATGCCTTCTACTATTCAATGACAGTCTAAAATTCTGAAACCCGGTTTTATCAGCATCAGTGCATTACTGATCAGCTATATGGCTATTACATTTTATTATAGTAATCCATTCTTGACCAACTTTTAAAAACTGACAGCAAACCTCATTATGTTGATGTATATGCCAATATCCAACTTATTGACACACTTCATAAGATAAAATTTTTGAACTTGTATTGTCGAACCAAAGAAAATGCTGATGTATACGCTATCACATACGTACACCTTTAGGGGATTATTTATAACTCTAATATAATATAAATAAAATTTAAATAGCTAGATTAAAATAAATAAATAAATCGTTATAATTAAATCGTTATAAATTTAAAACGATTCCATAGCGACTATTAAAAAAATTTGAATTGGACGTAACTTGAAATCTATAAGCTGGAATTTCGATTTTTCTCTTTCATTAGAAAAATATAATCAAATCGGTTCAAACATTTCTCGATTCACAGAAATCCGACTTATATCAGATCCTGTATATTCAGTTAAAGTTCAAATCGAAAATTTCGAACTACCGCGTCGTTTTCGAGCTCGTTTTAATTAATATATAAATATATATATTTGAAATAAATAAATTCGATTAAAAATCCATTACATTTCCAATATTATATAAACAAATTTAAATATTTGAATTTAAATGGCTGAAAAATCTGGGACATTACATTCTTTCCCCCTTAGAATAATTTCGTCCTCGAAATTGCAAAGTAAGAAGAATATTCCGAACTATATTATTTCAAAATCATTACCTTTGCATTAATATTCAAAATAAATTCGAACTCTAAAATTTTTCTAAAATTTTGCCAGCACCTACTCTACATGGCTCGATCGGCACGACTACAACGACCACTCTAGGCCTCAACTTCTTCGGAAAGAAAATTCAAAATCCAAATGGCAACCCACTTAATTTGAATCCCAATTTATTTATCCATTAAATTTTTAAATTCCAACTTATTTGAATTCATTCTCAAATTGATTTTACTTAACCAGGTTTAGTTCCTCATTCATATTCGATTCAATTGACTAATTGATTTCTAATTAGTTCAACTTTATTTCATAATTCAATTTGATTTCAAATCAAATCAATCATAACAACAAATCAACCCACATTAGTATAATATAGAAAATAATTTCCTTTTTCTACGTAAAATATATGTTGGGTAAAATTATTTCATTTACCCTCTTTTATAAAACAATATTGTATCCATCCACTAGTTCAACGCTTCTCAACACTTGAACCAGTCAAATAATACAATCCAAAACATTTGTATATAAAATCTTACAAATACGCTCTCATATATATACACTCAAACTCAATCTAGGGTGTTACTAACCCCATCTCTATCGAGTTACGCCACAGAGCCAATGTTACTACTCAACCAATAGCTCTGATACCACTGTAACGACCCAAGGATTTTCGGCCCCGAAAATCGACATAAATACCTTTACCGTAACTTATGCCGCCCTTCCAACCACCAAAAACACTGGAACGTTTATAGGAAGAAATTAGAGGGTGGGATAATAAAGAAAGAAATATTAGAATAGAAGAAGAAGAAGTATAAATACAACACAGAGTCTCACATCGCAGCGGAACAAAATATAATACTGAAATAAATCTTTATTGAGAGCTTTTGAAAATACTTACAATATCAGAGTACAACATACATCTGGACAGTTTTGATAATCTGTCCTCATATACACAGCGGAATAATTACTAGATTTCATATGTCTGATCATCTCTAACTCGTTTCTGGACTTCTCAGTACCTGATATCCTGAACCTGTACACCCCGGGCTAACCCGAGCATTTACAAAACACCGGGTCAGTCTGGTGAATCAGAGTAAGAAAAACTCGCACAACATTAAGGGTATCACACAACTTGATTTTAAAGTTAAAATCCTTTCGAAATAAAACGATGATCATAAGACCAAATCCATATATAAACACGGACGGTTTTTACCTTACGATAACCCAAAACAGTTTTCGAAAGCAATACCTTTTCTGATATTATAATAGTGTCTAAATATAAGTAAATATCAATCTAGTGGAACGCTTGCATCTCACGCTCCACGTATATATATACAAACAAAACCCGTGGATACTTACTGGAGATTGGATTCCAACTATGACAAGGTATGGGACCACCTGCCGATCGTGTATCTCTAGAGGCGAATACACTGGGTTCAACAAGAACGTCTTGCAACCCGGCCCTCACATGACTGACCACTCATTTTGCTTGAGTGCATCGAATGTATATCACCAACGGTTGGACTCAAACCACCGCTTCCCGATAAGGGACAACATCGAAATAGATTTAAGAATGAAATGGATTTTCTCTAGATAGGTGATTATACACCCTAATAGGAGCGACCCACATAGCCATGCTGCCTGCCCGATTTTTGTCCTTTCCCGGTGGTGAGGTTTGAGGTTATAATCTTTTGAACACCTGGCCACCATTCACTTTGAATGCCACATCGTCAGATCCATCAAGTCACTAATTGACGTCCACAAATATACTTTGGGTATAAAAGAAGTGCCCCTCTTTGCCACCACTCGGTATATTGGTAAAAATCAACGTACGTGGTTTTAGGAAATACTCTGTCAGACATTCGTCCATACAAGTCATCCAGGGACAGGATGAACCGAAGGTACTCTCCTACTGCATCCCACATAGGAATCACCTCATGGATCAGTAGCGATAGTCCTTGCAACCCACAGATTCCAACCACGATAGACCCCAGTATATCTCCGGGTCGAATCAGAGATTGTAAGTGGCTCTTCCGCTTAATGAAGATCTATGGTCCTCAAGTGCTCCATCTCGATCGTCGTCTGATCTTTTCTATATATTTCGTATTTGTTGGTTGGAATGGTTTTCAAATATCCATTCGATTCCGGTCTTTCCATACCAACAATCGTAAAGGTCAGACTTGATAGTCGGTTATTTAACTATCAAGTAAACGTCCATGAAATCACAAAAATAGATTCATTGGTCTGGTACTCAGCATCACTTGGTCTTTAAATTTACCGCCCAATCCTCTTTTTAATTCCGTTACTAGGGAAAATATCATCTCATATTATTTCCATTTATTTTGGAAATCTTATCACCCGTTCTTGACATTACCAACTAATATCATCCTTGGATAATCCCGCAGTCATTCAAGTTGGGGTATTTTAATTACCTCACAGACCTTGATCAACCACGTTCTTATCTTTAGATAAATATGAGTTGTAATTCAAGAATCAATATTTAATCTTACAACAACACATCCCACTAGTTAAAATATAGCTTTACAGTACCTCTTTTCTTTTGGAAATTTCTCTTTACATATAATTAATATCACTTAATTTGTTATTTAAATAATTTTTTTATGAAACATCACTTTATTTACTCTCGACTTATCTAAATGTCTTTGTTTCACAACTGAATTATTATTATAGTCTTATTTCCAACCTTGTTTACCAAGCTCAAATCAAATTCCTTCTCAATCCCCTTTCTTTCAGGAAATCTCTTTTGAATTCCATTGATTTTAACTTAATACCATTATTAAGTATTCCCAATTTAAAACGACGTTTTATCCTCACATTCCCTTTTTCAACTAGGTTTATGAATCTAGGTTTAACATAAACCCTTTACATCTTTATCTCCTTCCACTAAATCCAACGTTAAGTAACGTTTCCCATTTAAGCTATCCTATCTAGTCAAAACCCTTTAATTACTTCATTTTAAACTCGAGTTCGAATATGAACTTATTCACAATTTCTACTCAAATTTCCATTATATTCCACTTCCAAAAAGTTAATCACTTAAATATATTTTATCAAAGGAGTAATTAATTAAACTAAAATAAACAATTTACTTTTACAATTATCATTGTAAAATCAGTTAGGTACTTTATTTACAAAGATCAATAATAAAATCTCTTTAAAATCTTCTTAAAATTTAAACACTATTCGTTAAGTGATTTCACTTAGGTCACTAATGACAAACTAATTTAAAAGTCAATCTCAGTTAAAATGGTTAACTCGATCAATTTCAAACACGATTATTTTCTTAACCAATTTCCAAACAAATAATATAATTAATTTAAATAATTGTTTCTTAGACGCGATAATTTCAATACATAACCGCTAGGTTATTTCTTATTTATTCGCATACAATTCTTATCAACATAAGAAACAATTTCATAATTTCCTATAAATTTTAATTAAATAAATAACTAATATTTATTTCCTTTTTAAATAACTTTCATCTAAATTAACAGCTTTGAAAATCTTTTCCATTATATCATATATTTATAATCTCAATACTGTCGATCCACGGTCGACGAAATCTTTATTTAATAAATTGATTGATTTATATACCAGGTGATGCCAATTACCCAACCACACTACCCCTCAAAACAAATATTGAAACATGGTTCAATAATCAACAACAATCAATCATTTCTTTTTATTTGACTGGAAATTTCTATAACGATCAACAACCAATCAACAGCCAATTCAAACAATTCACACAATTTCAAACACGTCTATAAACGTGACCAATCAAGGGAAATTTCTTTATTTGGGTCAAATCATAACGATTGGTGTTTTTCTGAAATTAAACGACCATTTAATTTCAGAATTTGAATTAACAATAAATATATTTAACTAGCAGAAGGTCAATCACTAAAAATCAGAACACGCAAAATAAAAACCTAATTTATACAAAATATAAATGGGAAGAGCTGATGAGTTTAACTCAACTTGATTTAGATTCATCGGTAAATATCTGGTTTTTGGTCGAATTAAACTGACGTTTAATTAAAATAAAATTCTCAGTTGTTCCCGATCCTTACCAACTCTGCTCCATCTCGAAGTCCTCGTTTTTACGGTCTCAACGCAACTGACTGCGCCAAAATCTGACATCGTATGTTCGAGAAATTATCCAAACAGGTTGTATAGATAATTAAATTATTTAAACATGGGTCTTGATATATTTAAATGGGCCTTACCATCAGCTTTTGGCCTGTAACCAACAACCCGCTCCCTTTATCAAAACCCTACCCACCGATCCCTTATTTTCATTATCAGCCGCCTCTAAAAATCTCAAGACCGAAATAAAGAAAAACCCTAAATGTTGTAATCGGATTCTCCAGCAAATCGTGTTTGTCTTCGTCGCAACCACTTCTTGCCGCTACCCTCTCCGGTTTTCCCTTCGATCCCCTTCTTCCGATCTGTTCAGCGAACCCTAACCGAACCCCCCTCAACTTCGATCATTCCCTGGACCTCCCGGATCTGCTACAGACAACCATGAGCAACCTTCAACTTCCACCGACCCTTACGGCTTCAACTCGAACAGGTTTCAACACAAATCAGCTCAAGAACCGAAAGCTAAGTTCCCTTTTTTCTTGATTTTTAATTACTGCAATATTTTGTTTTGATATTTCTTTAGTGGTTCGCATTAATTTCTTTATTGGTGTTGACTCGTTTGGTTCTGGAATTTGTGAAACACTACGCGTGTATATATAGTTGCGGTTTGGTTAGGATAGGATCAAAGTCCATCAATCTTCTCTTGAATAGATTCAGCTACTTAGATCTTAGGCCATTGGGTTATATTTTCGATCCTGTGTACTGTGATGGATTGTGGCCGAGATTTTTGTTGAATTCAATATTGGGTTGTATCAGATCTTGTACAGGTTATGAATTGTCGAATTCACTGATTTGAAAACTGCTTATTAGATCTTGCGTTCGGATTTTTAAATGTAAGAAAACAGTGAAGTAGATTTCCTGTATTTAGCTGTTGATCCTAGGTCCTATGCTGTCTATTTCACTGTTCTAGAAAGAACAAGACATGGAAAAAAATAGTTGAAATGAATATATATATATATATATATATATTTCAGCTATTAGCTGTGTACAGTCTGTTTCGTTCATTTCCTACGCAAATTTCCCCTATGCATACTTCTCACTGTTTTAGCCGTGCATTAGTCTGAATAAATCTACTGTTCAAGATCGGTGTATCTATGTTTTTTACTATTCCTTGAAAGAAACAAGGCATGACATTTATTTTTATATGAATTCTTTTGATCTTGCATGTGTACAAATAGATTTGTGAATGTATGTTGTTCTCTTTCTGTATGTACATCTCAGTTTGCTTTAGCTGGTTTCTTTTACTGTTCTAATTAGCTGTCCTTAGCTGTTTTACAAAGATAAATGCTGATTTTTTTCTTCTTTCTTTTCTTAAACTAATAGGTTTTCTATTTTCTTTTTTTTATGTCATTCACTACTATCATGAAATCACCCTTTTAATGGGTTTTCTTCTTCCTTTCGCAGATCACCATTGATCAAGATGGATTCACTGGTTCGACACAAAAGGAAAAAGCATGAAGAAGTTGATTGATTTTTTTCTCTTTGTGCTTTGAATTCGAGACTCATATTGTATACATGTATTCATTATTTGGAAAATATAAAGATAACCTGTTTTGAGTAGATGTAAATAGCTGCAGTGTAACTTGAACAAACTAATCAGACCATCAAAGATCCTGATACCATTATATACGATACGGTTACATGCATTTATGTGTGGTTCTGTAATTTAGATTATTAAATTTTCCAGTTTGAATGTGTGGAATAGATTCAAAAGTACTATTCTACTTACAAATATACTGTCATTTGGTTCCCCGACTCTTATTTAATGCCTTCTACTATTCAATGACAGTCTAAAATTCTGAAACCCGGTTTTATCAGCATTAGTGCATTACTGATCAGCCATATGGCTATTACATTTTATTATAGTAATCAATTCTTGACCAACTTTTAAAAACTGACAACAAACCTCATTATGTTGATGTATATGCCAATATCCAACTTATTGACACACTTCACAAGATAGAATTTTTGAACTTGTATTGTCGAACCAAAGAAAATGCTGATGTATATGTTATCGCATACATACACCTTTAGGGGATTATTTATAACTCTAATATAATATAAATAAAATTTAAATAGCTAGATTAAAATAAATAAATAAATCGTTATAATTAAATCGTTATAAATTTAAAACGATTCCATAGCGACTATTAAAAAAATTTGAATTGGACGTAACTTGAAATCTATAAGCTGGAATTTCGATTTTTCTCTTTCATTAGAAAAATATAATCAAAGCGGTTCAAACATTTCTCGATTCACAGAAATCCGACTTATATCGGATCCTGTATATTCAGTTAAAGTTCAAATCGAAAATTTCGAACTACCGCGTCATTTTCGAGCTCGTTTTAATTAATATATAAATATATATATATTTGAAATAAATAAATTCGATTAAAAATCCATTATATTTCCAATATTATATAAACAAATTTAAATATTCGAATTTAAATGGCCGAAAAATCTGGGACATTACAATTATATTAAAACCCTTTTAAATTATTAAATAAACGTTATAATTTAATAATGATTTCCATTGCGACTATTTTAAAATTTGGACGTAACTAACAATCTATAACACGAAATCTGAATTTTTCTCTTCCTTATGAAAATTATAATCAATAAGATTCCAACATTTCCTGTTTCACAGAAATCCGACTTATATCGGATCCTTTATATTCAATTAAAGTTCGAAACTTAATATTACGAACTGCCATGCCATTTCGAGCTCGTTTTAAATTATATATAAACTTAACGTTAAAACTTCGTTTTAATAATGAATTAAATATTAAAATCCATTAATATTCCAAATATAATATTTAAAATAATAAATTAAATTAAATATTTGACCTCCAAAATACGGGACATTACATTCTTCCCCCTTAATAGAATTTCATCCCCGAAATTACTAAGGTGAGAAAACGTTACAAACCCATTCACTTTAAAAATCCATTTTATTTTAAATCAAAAACCCATTCATTATGATTAGCTTAAATTTTAAAAAATAACGAAAATTTTCTAACACTTTAAATTTCCAAAATATTCGGCAGAGTCTCCCCTATACGGAGTGACATCTGCAATATCGCAGGAACAAATAATGTATATACATCGACTCACACGGTCGAAAAACAAAATTCAAAACCCAAATTTTTTATTTTCGCATAAGCGTACCTTTTACGAGCGTTATTGAGCATTCTTGCTCAATTTACGTGCGATACATTCAACCAAAATCAACCCCCACGGCTATCTGGCACATATACTAAACTCAATTCAACATGTAATCACAAATACATGAAATTCAAAATAAGAATTCATTACCAAACAAGTATAACTTCAAAAATTCTAAGAACTACGCATGAATTATCAATTCAGCTTATACAATACAATGTTACACCACACAATTTTAACTCAAATGGCGTTTCATCCCAGTTTATAATTCTAAAATTAATTTTCTTGGCTTTAATCCATTGAACTTCTATTATTAAATCATTGATTTATTTTATACAAACAATCTATCAAATAATCAACAACCAATACAAAACCAATTCAATCAATAAATTGAATTTATATTCAATATTAATATTTACATTGGTTCAACACATATTTGAACATCGATCCGTTAATATCCGATTGACTTCTAATTAATTATTATTTATTTAATTTCCAAATTCTAAGTTAATTTATTTAGTTTCAATATCATTCTTAACTTAATTTCACTTAACCAGGTTAAGTTCCAATTCAAATTTTTTATTCAGTTCGAATTCCATTCAAATCAATCAGCACACAATATCTCAATAATTTAATAAAATTGTTTCTTTTCCATACAAAAATATATTTTGGGGAAAATTATTTCATTTACCCTCTTTACAAAACAATATTGTATCCATTACCAGTTCAATGCTTCTCGACACCTGAACCGACCAAATAACAAAATACAAAACATTTGTATATAAAATTTACAAATACCCTATGCACACTCAACTCAATCTAGGGTATAACAAACCTTATCTCTATCGAGTTATGCCACAAAACCAAGGTCATTACTAAACCAATTGCACCGATGCCACTGTAACGACCTAATAATTTTCGACCCCGAAAATCAACACAAAAACACCATGTCGACTATTCAAGCATCGAAAACACAGGAACGTTATGAGAAAGAAATTAGAGGGTGAGATAAGAAAGAAAGAAATATTAGAATAGAGGAAGAAGAAGAAACAACACAATATAGAGTCTCACATCATAGCGGAACAAAATATAATATAGAAATAAATCTTTACTGAGAGCTTTAAATAAAAACTTACAATCATCAGAGTACATCAACACATCTTGATAGTTATATAATAACCTGTCCTCATATACAACACACACAATGGAATAACAATCATATATCATACGTCTGGACTTCTCCAGCTCATCTCTGGACTTCGCAGCATTCGATACCTGAACCTGTACAAGCCGGTTGTAACGAACCGAATTTCCGTAATATCTGAGTTGACTACATACATCACACGTCCAACCCAAATATCACAGAAATACGAATCATTTTTTTGGAAGAAAAAGGTAGAAGAAGAACAGAAATAACAACACAGAATTTCACATCGCAGCGGGACAAAATATAATATATTATAACTTTTGAAATACAAAATTTTTGCTGTATAACATACAATTATCAGAGTACAATACTTACAACACAACAGAAATAAAAATACTATATATCTAGCACTGAAGCCTCCTGCTCCAAGCTCCTTTAGATAGATCTGTAAAATCCTGAACTACTTGACTGCCCGTACAAATTTGGGCACCCAAGAGTTTAGGTAAAACAAAACAAAATAAACTCTGGGTAAGTCATGGGACTAGTATGAGTAAACAATTTAAAACAATTTGGGAAAATAAAAGATATCTCATAAGACCACGCCGTATAACACGGAACGGGTTTTTCCCTTATGAGAATCCAAAACACTTGATTTAACTTTCAAAATTCTTTTGTAAGAAACGATAATATTTATATCAAAACTCTTTTGATATTATAATAGTGTCTAAATAAAATAAATAGAAATCTAGTGGAACGCTTTCATCTCAAGCTCCACATTCATAATATACAATCCAAACCGCAGGCACTTATTGGGTGATGAATTTCCAACTATGAAAAGGTATGGAACCACCTTTTGATAGTGTATCTCTAGAGGAGAACACACTGGGTTCAACAAGAAAATCTTGTAACCTGGCCACACATGACCGACTACTCATTTCGCTTGAGTGTATTAAATGTATATCACCAACGATTGGGGTAAGCAACCGTTTCCCCGAATGGGACAGCAACGAGTAGAATAAAGACTGAAATGAATTTATCTAGATTGGTGATAATACACCCTAATTGGGAGCTACCCACTTAGCCATGTCGCCTGCCCGATTTTTGTCATTCCCGATTGTTGAGGCATGAGGCTACGATTACTTTCCATTCATTGATAGCACAATCACTTTGAATGCCACATTGTCAAATACGTTAATCATTAATTGGTTTGCATAAATATATTTAGGATATTATGCTAAGAGAATAAATTCTCCGCCGCCATATATATTTATACAGACCAACATATGCGATCATTGGAAAAACTCTGTCAGACATTCGTCCATACACTTCGTTCTAAGACTGAAGGAAACCGAAGGCACAATTTCAATTTATAGGAAAAGTCCTTGCACTTTACTCCGTCTTCGATTTTCTTCATATAATATGATTCGCAACGCTACTGCACTATGGAGTGGTTCTCAGATAATAATCCAACTGGTCTCTCCATATTGACAACGATATTGGAAAACACTTCGATAGTCGGTTATTTAACTATCGAAGAAAAACAAACATCCATTCAAAGCATCAAACAAATCACTGGGCCTTTTAATTAATATTTCATTAATTTAAAACATTCCTCCATTTCCTTATCCATATTCGTTAACACGATATTTTTTATAATCATCTTGGCCTCTTACGCTATTTGGAAAACATTTCCATATATCGCGTTCTTTTATTTTCTATACTTAGAAAATATATTCTATTTATAATTGGAAAACATTCCAATTACTTATCTCTTTCACGCTCGTTCATTTCTACACTTAGGAAATCTTTATTTATTATATTTCCAAAATTTCACTTCCTTGGGTTAAAACGAATGCTGTATAAAACATTGTTATAAACAACCCACAATACTGCATTCAACTAACTCTTATTCAATCATTGATATTCGAAACTAAATCTTGCTATTTATCGGTTAAAATGAAATCAATCGAGTTGGGGTATAACTACCTCTCAGACCTTGACTGAATAACATTCTTAACTTCAAAACGGACAAGACTGTTTATCTCGAATAATCAATATCATAAAAACCCAATTATCCATTTTTAAAACACATATACGCTTCTCTTTCTATTTTTACCAGATTTAATTATAGATTTTATTTTTGTTTACAGTATTCTATATTTAAGTTCATTTCCTTATCGAATTCTATATATATTGATACACTGATTTCTAACTATCAAATTTTCTTAAAAATATTCTAACTCCTTGAATTTCCGGAAAATTTCGCCATAAGCTCCTGTGTACGGGTCACTCGGTACAACTACAAAATGCCTCTATGGGCCCTTTCCGTTCAAAAAGAACATCAAAAAGCCAAGAGGCTTGCCGATTCGGTGCACAAAACCTCATATGGAATTTAAACATGTACCTTTTTGTTGGGCACTAAATTTATAAACTTCATTCTCTTCACTCCATACCTGTTTAATGCATATGCGTCCATTTCTAATTTATTCCAACTTAATCTGGTCATCTTAACTCAATTCGCTAATTAATCCTCTTATTAGCTTCTTTTGCTTAATTTACTTTTACATGGAATCAACCGTGTTTAAACACATTTGTTATTGACTGATAAACAAGTCGAATTCACTTTCCATATTCGGTTCCAAATTTAATTCAAGTTTCCATATTAAATTCTCAATTTTAATTTGCCAACCCACTTTACTTAACCAAATTAAATTCAATTCCAACTCCATTAACTAATTATTTTCTAATTAGTTAACTTCATTCCATAATTTAAAATATGATTTTTGTTTTCAAAAATCAGTTTATTACTCTACTTGAGTTCATATTTGTTTTATAACTCAAGTCTGGATTTTTCTAATGAACTTCCGCATTTTATTTACATAAAATCCTTTTATTCATTCAAATAAACCATTATGGTTTTATAATGGTAATAGCGTTGTTTTTCTGGAAATTTGATTTTGACATAACTCAAAATCTATTCGACGAAATCCAGATTTTTCTCTTCCATTAGAAAACTATTATCCAATCGGTCCAGAAGATTCTTGTTTCAAAGAATTCCGACTTAAATTGAGTTTTATATAGTCAATTGAAGTTCAAATGCCAATTACGAACTGCCACGCTGCAACGAGTTCGTATTAGTTATATTTAAATACAAACGTTTAAACTTCGTTTATAATAAATTTCAACTCCATTCTATTATATTTTTTAAATATATTAAATCCAGTTTTCAAATCCAACTTAATATTTCCGATTATCTATAATCGTCTATTTTTCATTACTCAGGTATCAATTTAATTACAACTCCATTTCTGTTATTATTTTCTAATTCCATTAGAAATAAATTATTATATAGAATTCATGAAATCGAATTCTAAATATATATAACCTTTCGATTTTTTCCAATTCAGATTATATTCTGAATTCCGAAATAAAAACTGTCGTTCCCTTTTCGAAACGATTTCCAATTCACTTTCAAATTGTACTTGAATTTATAATTACACATTTATCCCATGATAATTATTCCCGTTTATAAACATCATTTATAAATTTTCTTCCTTGTTTTATACATTAAACAAGTTCCATTTCAAAACCCATTTGAAACAAATTTCTATATTTGGAATACTTTATTTATAATAAATTATATATATATATATATACAGTGAATTTATTTTCATATTTAAAATTTTAAACTTCTATTTAATACAATCAAAATATTTTCTTTTTCTAAAAATATTTATTTAAATCAATTCGATCAATCGAATTCAAATCATAAATCCCTACGGATTTATTTTAATTCAATTCTCATTCCAACCATTGGAATAATTTCCTTGTTCCTTATTAACATGATTCCCAATCCACAATTTAAATTCATTTTTGAATTTAAATATTTAAATTATCCAAACGATAAATTTTCCATTTCAATTATAAACACCGTTTTTAAATTCGCTTTAATTCTCTGCATTATCCAATGAAAATCATTCCATTTTTATTTATAAACACCATTTATAATTTTACTTCAGTTTCCTGTGTTATTTAATTTATAAACATCGTTTATAAATTCAATACTTGTTTTATTTATCCAAAACAAGTTAATATTTCTATAGCTCATTAAAAATTCAAATTCTATTTTTAAAAATAGATTTCCCCTTTTAAATCTCAAATATCCTTTTCACGATATTTTTATATATCAACATTTTGGCACCAGTGATATTTAAACAATCAAACCACTCAATTATCAATCAACACATCATATATGATAATAGATGTGAATACAAACAAATAATAATATTTTTGAGGAATCCAGTTGGATCTCTCCAACCTGTTTTTCCTGCATCCACAGACATTAGCCAACATAAATAATACCCATTTTGCTTCGAGGCAGGATATCGCGGTATAGAAGGTCATCGACTATCATAGCATGGGGCGTATAGTGTCATCCGCTAATGATACTATGGGCATTTGGTAATGGTACTGCGGGAATTATCCAATCACCAATATATATATATATATAATAACCACAAACACCAAGCCTAAATAATTAAAATATTTATGTAGAATAGCCATGAAAATATTTAAACGCATCCAAGCAGCCAACAATTTATTTTAATGATAAAAATAAATTTAAATAAATTTCAGAGTGAGAATTACTCACCATGGTTTTGTTTGTCGAAATAACCATTGGTTTCTGATTAAATTAAACAATTGTTTAATTCAACCAAAGCACTCCAATTCAATTCTGAAGCGTAGTCTATGCCAATACGAGTCCAACATATCGTAAATTGTTCAAATCTGACATCATATGATATATATAGGTATGCGTTATAATTTAATACAATTTAAATAGTAATCAACTTGTTAATTAAAAATTAATTAAGATTTTAATTTACCTTATTCTTTGTTCATATTTTCTCCCTTGTGAACAATTCCAACTGTCATCACCATTCACCAAACCCACCATTAAGACCATCATCCTGCTCCCTCCAATTTCACCTAAACATGACAGCAATCACTTTCTACTCCATTGTAATAGCGCGAACCCACTACTGTAGCTTCCCGACATTGACAACCCATCCACGCACCTACCATCTCATACAACATCCACCAGAACAATGTTAGTTCACCACTGTAGTCAACAAACATCACCTCCCTCACTGTTAAAATTCAAACATCCTACTACTATAAAAAACCAAACTTGAGCCTTTCCTTCTCTTATCCTATTTTCTTCCACTATCGATTCCCATATTAACAGTCCCTATCTCCAGAAACAAAAATCCGAGCTCCCTATTTCAGAACGCACCTCAACCACAGTTTACACCGGACTCCAGTATCAAATTTTTGGCTGCCACCACATTGTTTCCAGTGCCTCCGTTACTGCTTCGCACTGGCATCGATACCCCTCTTCAGCCATTGAACCCTTCATTAGTTCGAACTCTACTAGGTATTGGTTCGAGGATCCGATTGACTCTTTATGTTTGGCCATAGGTCTATGGGTGATAGGTTGTACTCATGTTGAGCATTGTCCCTAACCCTGCTTGTAAACTTCCCCAAAACTCACTTGTGAATAGAGGGTCTCGATCTCTATCTATACTCGACGGAATGTTGTGCAATCTAACTATTTCTCTGACATACAACCGGGCCAATCTTGACTGGTAGAAAGTGAGCACTCTTGGTTAGACGTCTACTATGACCTAAATAGCTTCATTTCCCCTATGATTCCATAGAAGCCCATCAACAAAATCCATGGAAATATGCTCCCATTTCCACATGGGAGATTCTAAAGGTAACAGTAATCCTCCGGGCCTTCCTTGCTCTGCTTTAACTTTTTGACACGTTAGATGATTGGCTACAAACTCAGCTATCTCTCTTTTTATCCCTTCTCGTGGAAATTTCTCTTTATATCCTTATACATTTTATCTCCACTAGGGTGTATGGTAATTATCGACCTATGACACTCTCCGAAATTTTCCTTACTCAACTCCTCATCCTTTGGGACACATAGTCCCCCTCCCTAAGCAAAATCCCATCGTCACTAAGAAAATATCTAACTGAGTGAGGAAAGATCTCCTTCTTCCCTACTTTCTCCTTCAAGTTTCTTATTTCCTCGTCAAGATCTTACCTACATGTATCTTTTCCCTTAAAGTAGTCCTAACCATTATAACTCCGAGAAAACTACTAGAAGCTACAGGTGGTGGATGTAAGTTAATGTTAGAGATAAACTCCAAATGTTTTCATTCCAAACATACATTCAAAGATGCATGCCTTCTATCAACGCATCTACCATGATGTTCCCCTTCCCTAGGGTATATTAGATCATGAAATTAGAAGAGGTAATGTATTCCATCCATCGTTGTTGTCTTAAATTCGAATCACATTGAGAGAATAAATACTTTAAGGATTAATGGTCCGTAAAAAGCTCAAATTTCCCCTAGAAGACAATGCCTCCATATTCTCAAGGTGAATACTACTACAGCCAAATCTTGGTCATGAACTGGGTATCTTTTCTCGTAGTCCTTAAGCTGTCTACTCGCATAAGCAACTACCCTTCCTTTTTGCATGAAAACTGCTCCTAAACCTATTCTGCATGCGTTAGTGTAAACCATGAACATTTTTGAACCATCAGGGATAATGAGAACTGGCGCACTTGTCAATGCTTCCTTCAATTTCCTAAAAGCCACATCACACTTATCACTCCAACAAAATACCAAGTTCTTTTTCGGCAACTGGGTTAAACGGGTAGCAATCTTTGTGAAGTCATTAATAAATTTTTGGTAATATCCTGCTAACCCAAGAAAGCTTCTCACTTAGTTGCATTTTGGGGTATTTTCCATTCCTTAATTGGCTTGATCTTCGCAGGATCAACTACCAAACCTTCACTCGACACAATAAGCGCCAAAAATATAACTTCTTCTCTCCATAAATGACACTTCGATAACTTGACTTTCAACTGGTTTTCTCTCAGAATTCCTAGGACTTTCTTAAGTGACTTTCATGCCCTTTATGGTCCTTTGAAAATATATGGATATCATCCACAAAACCAAACACGGTCTTATTTAGAATGCCCCTAAACACTCTACTCATAAGGTCTACAAAGAAGGCGGGTGCATTTGTTAGTTTAAAGGGCATAACTTCCCATTGGAATAATCCATCTAGAATCCTAAATGCAGTTTTATCCTTACTATCTTCGCAATCCTCAATTGGTGAAATCCAGTTGCAAAGTCTAATTAAGAAAATACCTGGTCTACTCCCAAGTGGTCAAATGGATCATCAATTCTAGGTAAGGGGTATGTGACACCCCACGTCCGTTAATGTCAATCTTTATCAAAATGCATTAAGTTCCATAAAATGTTATAGGTAAACAGAAACATAATCTCATAAGACAGATATATAAAGTAGCAGCGGAAATTTAAAACTTTATTTTCCAATAGAAAACATCATGGTCTAAAAATCCAGTTACAACATCAGACTGAAGAACAAAATACATCAAATAAAAATATTTGTCTTGCGCTGAAAACCATCAGAGTACAAAAATGAGAAATCGTAATACCCATAAGTAGCCATAGATAAGTAGTCAAAGCGACACATCAAAGCAGATCCAAATCCAAGCAGAAACAGAATAGAGAATCCTAATCAAGCCTGAGTGTTCCCACCCTGAGAACCTGGGGGAGGGAGGGAAAGAAGAGAGAGAATAGGAAACAAAATGGGCCAGACATAAATTATGGAGAGTCCAATAACTTTTATCATATAAAGAAATAAAAGTATTAAGACAATAAATAAACTGGATGAGAAATAACTGTAGTGTAAAACAGGTATAAATAGGATGGATAGGATAAATAGGAAAAACTATGCTTCTCAATTACTTTCTCTACACCAATACTAGTATACCGAACTAAGTGCTTTCCAATTACTTAACAAACATAGAATGATCCCAAATAGAAACATAATGGTAGACCTAGGCGTACTTCTAGTAATGGGTTTTACCCTAAACAGAAATAACAGGTACCTAAACAGAAATAACGGGTGTTACCCCAAACAGAAATAACAGGTACCTAAACAGGACTAGATGTACCCTAATTACAACCCCGAACGATCAGCTCCCTACCACATGAATACACTGTGTCGGCCCCACATTAGGGTGTATTACTTCCTAAAGTGGCACCACCAGAAGGACACGGACCTATTTATAGGTGTTATGGCGTCGTATTTTCCCAGACAGACCAGACACATGCACGTATATGACCCCATTGGAATGCGCCATCAGAACACCCCATCCTAAATGAACCTCTTATAATTAGCTCAGTAAGCGTACCCTGGCCCCTACTATAAACCCCGTAAGTTTAACAACACTAGAAGAGGATAAATTATATAATAATTAATTTAATATTCAGAATTAAGGGAAACGGACTGTGCCATTGCATCCTTCTCGAAATTTTGGTCATGATAGACATTTGGTTTGCATAAAATGGGCACCGTATGAAGAAGTTTTGAAGGTTTGAAGTTTGTATACGTGCAAGATAGTGTTACATATATATATAAGGTTCAGAAAATCAGATTTCAGTTCAAAATCGAAAAATCCGTTGGCGGCAAAGTTCCCGCCCCAGGGGTGTCGACCCCAAAGCAAGGGGGTCGACCCCATAAAGGGGGGTCGACCCCCCTGAGGCTGAGGTGGCATTCAATTTTCTATAGACTGGCAGCTATATATAGAGGTCCATTTCCCTTGTTTTCTTCATTGGTAATCCATGGAGGTCAAACTCTATCGGTGACTGAACTGAACCGAATTGTCTTCTACAACAGTCAACTAAAGCAAACCAATTAGAGATTCAAGTGTAGATCTGCAACTCAATAAGCTTCTCTTCTAGTCTCTCTTCTTAATCCAAACACTATGAGTTCTAGGTTACTTTTAGATTTAAATGATTAAAAGTAAAATGTGATAGTAATGTGATTTGGATCTGTCTAAAATCGTGAATCTATTTTATTTTTTGATCTCAAAATTTAATACGCTAGATCTATTTCTATAGATCTAATTCACTTATGGATAGTTTATCATGTCACCTTTGTGGATCTAAACCTTTACCTAGGATTGTGGTTAACTTGAATCTATCATTAATTGGACTGTTAAATTCTTATTTAGTTATAGATCATCTTGTTGTAATTGGACACATGAATTCCTATTTAGATCCATTCATGTTTCTTGTGACATCCCTAATATGTTAGATCTAGTTTTATCATCACCTTTGCTCACTAGATCTGTTTTTATGTCCACCTTATTATTATGACAATTACATGTCTATGCCTATATATGTATGTGTGTGTGTGTGTGTATATATATATATATATATATATATATATATGTTTATGCCAGTTATGTTAGAATAATCACTACTGTCATCTTCCCATCACCTTTCCCTTTTTGTTGATCATACTAGGCTGCTTTCTAGCCTAAGGCATGCCGCAAAAATTATGCGAATGCGTTAGTTAGGGAACGGGGGAAAATATTAGAATTGGCATAACATGGTTAATGAATATAAATATGGACATATAATTCACTATGAACATAATTGGGGAAAAAAGGGCATGAAACCTATAACCTATAACGACATAGGTAAAATTGGATAAGAATGAAATGCCAAGGATTGCAACTAGAAATGGTAATTGCACTTATGACACGAGCTTAGGTTGCATTAGTGGTGGAAGTCTGCCCGTACCCGACCGATATATCTAGTGTAATGACATGTATTCTACGCATCGGGGGATCGTAGAATATTTATTTCTTTCTCATCTGAAGTCATATGGTCATGTAACTTTGGGATACATCCATTAGAGTCATTTCCCATGCTTATGATTTTTGTCGATTTTTAAATGACCATTTTGCCCCTGGTTGGTACTGTTTTGGCCATAACTTTTGATTGGAAAGGAATTTTGACCTGAAACCACTTCCATTAGATTCGTTTGATGGTTTACCTTTCCGTAGAGTGGTCATAATAGCCAAACGGACTTATCGTTTGGGAGATTTGGATAAATAAGGTTTGGAGGGTGAAAAACTGCTTAACCGGGCCAAATCGGCTGATTAGTGAGTAGGCCCATAACCCATTTCGGGATTAGGGTTATGGGAAGGCTGAAATGAGATAGAGGATCATTCCATTTTAGTTTTCTAGCCTCCACTTATCACCAAGGAACCCTAAAAATGGCCTCCAACCTCTAAATCACCTCCAAATCACCTTTTGGTCAAGGATTTGGCTTAGCGACCTCTAATCAAGGAAGATCTACATCAAAGCAACATTGGAGCTGCTGTTTAGCATTGAGATTCACATCAAATCAGAGATTTATTTCAGATCTTAGTTTATTTGTGGCTAAGGTGAGTGATTTGCATAGTTTTACACTAATTATGGCTAGTTAAGGGTAATTAGTGCTAATTAGCGAATTTACGCATGATAAAATTCGGGAAAATGTTCATAAATTCTTAAATGATATTTTAGACCTCTGATATGAATTTGGGTTAATTTGGTTAAGTTTTGCTAATCCTATCATTAGTTTCACCTAAACATGCTTAAGGGGAAATGTGGAATTTTGGGTATGTTTGATCCATTTTAACCTATCATATTGATGATTTGATGTTTGTGGTTGACTATGCATGTTGCTATGACTATATGAAATGCTTTGTGATTGATTTTAATAGTTAGAATGGTCGAAAACGCCGTCGAATGGCGTAAACACTTGCTGGAACAGTTTCAGAAAACAGTGCAGGATTCGGATCAGATATGGGGCTCGGATCAGATATGTTGAACTGAGCAAGGAACTCGATCGGATCGGAACCCAACACTTGGGAAAAGTGGCAAAAAGGAAGGCCACGCTAGATGAACTGGGATCGGATCGGATTAGGGAGTAGGGATCGGAGCGGATAGAGGAGGATGGATCGAATCGAAGAACGTAAAGGAAGAGGAGGAGGATCGGAGCGGAAGCATGAACTGGAGGGGGAGTGGCACCCGACCCGAACAGATGGAGGACGCCCGACCCGAACTGCACCAGAAGAAGACCCGACCCGAACCGCACAAGAAGAAGACCCGACCCGGACCGCACTAGAAGAAGACCCGACCCGACCCAGTATTGACCAATAACCCGAGATGCAAAGGTAGTCCAATATGGGAAGTTAGAGCTCAAGATCCAGTTGGGAACCAATGAGTTCACTTCATGGTTGGACTTTGCTGCGGGACGTGTGCTAAGGAGTTGTCGACGTTCATAACTTTGATTCACCACTAAAAATGAATGATGGCTACTTATCAGTGCAGTAGGGTCATTACGACCTGAGGGGCAAGGTGATGGTAGCAAGACTACGTTATCAGTGCAGTAGGGTCATTATGACCTGAGGGGCAAGGTGATGCGTAGTAAGACTATGAGCCAGCGCAGATGGGGTGACCAACTCCATGGGGCAAGTGGACATAGTAAGGATTGGTAAGGCTATGAGCCAGCGCAGATGGGGTGAATAACTCCATGGGGCAAGTGGACATAGCGAGGAATTAGTGGCTACGTTATCAGTGCAGTGAAGCCATTTATGACTTCATGGGGCAGAGTGATCGTAGCAAGGTATGTTGGGTGATCGAAGTGGTGAATATCGTATGCTTTACGCACTGAGTGAGAGATGTAAGGATGGATGCTATGTTTGATTGTTTGCCATCATTATGACATGCACACCTCCCCCACCTCCGTATCTTTACACCGTTGATATGGTACCTTAGAGTGTTGTACAGTATGTAGTGCTAACTCTTTGGTTGCAAGTCCAGGTTCAGGTATGTTTTAGTCTACCTGTTATTGTTCACTTTAGATGCTTATCGCTCATACCAGGCTTTATGTCTGACCCAGAGTTTTATGTCTCCTCTTATTACTCTGGGTGCTCATACGAGCAGACTAGAGACAGGTTAGCTGGTGGTGCGCGAGTAGCTGATTCGGAGGCGGGTAGGAGGCTTCCACGTATGATATATATATATACACATTCTCCCTGTGTTGTTGGTGGTCGCTACTTGGGCATTAGTAGTGTACCTCTTTTATCTTGCTTTTGCTTTGAGACAGTTTGAAAAGTTGTAATAAGCTGTATTTTGGATTTCCGCTGCTATGATGTTTAGTTCTGGTTTTCAGCTTATGCACTGTCTCACCTGTTTTATGTCAAGTATGTTATTATTATATTTTATTCCATGCGCTGTGACACATTCTACAGGTTCTTTGTATGTTCATTTCATTCTTCCTTTCCTTCTGACGACCCGTTCCGTGCTAACTGGACATGTGTACAGCGCATTTTTGGAGTAAATGTCGGTTGGTGCGGGGCGGGTCGTCACACTTGGTATCAGAGCTCTAGGTTGCGTAGTTAACCTAGGGAAAGACACTAGGGAGAGATAGTACGTATATGAGAGCGCGTACTCGTGATTACTTTGGTTTTCAAAAGCT